>JARBWK010000007.1:143057251-144257251 GCA_030556195.1 Anolis apletophallus | reverse complement strand
GCCAACTTGTCCATTGTATTTGTTTCCACAGAAGATATCTGTTCGTTATACAATAAGATTCTTGTATCCATGGGGAATGTGCTCCTGGACAGACCACAGATATGTGAAACCGCAGATACAAGTTAATACGTATCATTAAATTACCCGACTTCTGGTCCCAACATATCATATAATTCTGTTAGAGGAATCCTGAAGTTCTATCCTCTCTAGGAATATGCTAGATTCTCTAACATGATAATGTGGGAGAATCACCTGAAAGACCTAGCAAATACCTAGAACAAATGTTTACCCCAGAGACGATTGAGTGAAACTGTGGATATGGATCATTGAATTACCTGGTTCTAAAATGTACTAAAGGGGCCGAGGTTTCTTCATTTCCTACCTGGCAGGGAAGACACCATGATCCCAAAGGTGGATTCTTCTAAAAGGCTTCCTTCTCTGACTTTTGTGTGAAATTTGGACGCCATCTGTTGCATCAGCACAACCTGAAATGTTGGGTGTTTTCATAATTGATGTTGTTCTTCTGGTCCACTGTACACCTGCATCCCTCATCCCATCCAGCTGTTACCCAGTAGAAACCAAATGGCAGAGCAAATCTATTTGGATGGGCTACATCTGGTCCATAAATATATAATGATATTTCTCTGGAGGGACCTTCTAGGCAACCCAGTAATTGTGGCATGTGGGTCAGGGGCCGAATTTAAACTAGGCCAGCTTTTTAAAAGTTAAAAATAGAATGAGCTCAAGATTTCATTTCTAGTCTGTGACAAGAGATTTTTTAGAAGTCAAGTTAATTCATTGACTGCCTATCTGGAAAGAAAAACTTCTCTACCTTGTCCCAATGTCCAGATTATTGGAAAACACGGGAAGTTGGTTTGAGGACCTTGTACAAACAGGTCATAACTTCAGAAGCAAAGGGGATGTACATCCAAAAGTCATTATTGTAGTCTTTCATTCCATTTAATAAGAAAAAGGGAGTTCATGGAGTCCTGTCCAGCACTACTGGTCGGTGGTTCCAATGTCATTGAGGTGGTGAATCCATGTTTTTGGTAAGTTTAAGGTGTTATCCAAGGTTCTTAACCTATCTTGGAGATAAATCCTGGATTAGATTCACCGCAGCTCTCAGGCAGAAGCTGCTAACCACCACTAGATGTTCACAATAATGGTGGCTAGTCTTTAATACACATAACATAAGTCAGTATTGGAATGAGTGTGGCTAGTTGACTACGTATGGCCTACAAATCCCTTTATTGTGGCCTATGGTGACCCCTTAGGAGTCCTGAAAATTCCCCAACCCCATTGGAAATATTTTTCAGTTCTCAAAATAGAAAAAGAAGAGTTTAACATCACTTCAACAGTTTTCCCTCTCCATGCTCCCTTTCCCTCTCCTTAGACCTTTCCACAATATGAAAATTATGTCCAAAATGGCCCAACATTGAATTGGGCATGATGTTATATCATTTTCAGTTTGAGTACTATATAGGTTGCAGAGGTAGTGAAAAATCATGCAATTATCCACTCCCATTTTAGGAACTTCTGTAACCAAGTCTAGGTGTCCCGACTTCTGTCCTATCTCTGATATATTTCCTGAAAAAATTAAGTCAATATTATGTCCAGAATATTTCTGTTTTTTGCCATAACCTTATTACCCTCGCTCTTTACATTCTGTCTGTCTGCATACATACTGAGCATTCTTACACACAAGTGCATGTACACTGTAGTGTAGATTAAAATAAAAAATACCAAACCACTGACCCATGCTTTGCTGATGTAGAGACTATGTGTCAAGGTTATGAATTCACTCAAGAACCATTGGGACTCCTTCAGTTTGTGGTTGTCTGTTCAACTTCCCTTCTGGTTTGTCCTGGGTAAAGCTAGGTCCCAGGGATTGCCTGAAGACGTGACCTTCTGCTCCTCTGCAGTTCACTAAGCTTTCAATCTTTCCTTTTTTAGATGAGCTGAATATGCCCAACACATACTGGGTTGCTCCGGGTTAAGACATTTCACTAGAGATAAGCGAGAGCAAAACCTTGCCTCTGAGAAAACCAAACCCCATGGTGGCCTAAGAACTGATCTAAATTTCAAACCTTTCTTAATGTCTAATCTTCTTTAGTCCTTCCAGGCAAAAATCCCTAATATTCATATATGCATCAACTCTTCATTCTGATACAGAGGCTCAACGATTCCTGTTTGAATTGGATGCATTAAGTTTAGGTACTCTTGATTTGCATGAATATCATTCATGGAGTTGTTTTAGGAACCCTTTCCTGACAATCATCGAAAAGTTCAGCTTTGGTCAGATTTGGGTATATCAGGGTGGACATATTCTGGAGGCCAATGATGAAACATTATCCTATTGTCAGTTTTTCCAGAGTTCTGGATGATTTCAATCACACTTTTGCATTATGCAAGAATGCCAACCTAATGTAAAACAGTGTATGCAATAAACATATTTTATAATGCTACAATACATATTTAGTTATTCAATAAGGAAATATATTGGGTTGTTGTGTGATTTCAAGGCTGTATGGCTGGGGTCTAGCAGCATTTTCTCTTGATGTTTCACCTGCATCTGTGGCTGGTATCTTCAGAGGATTCTTGGTGTACCCTAGCTTGATTCCACCATTTCTTATTCCCTTAAACCAGTACTTCCCAAACTTTTTTTTAACCAGGGACCACTTACCCAAGGACCACTTTGACTAGGGACCCCTATCCAATATTAATACCAAAAGGGTTACAAATCAGTTTTTGGTCAATTTTAGATTCGGTTTGGTTGTTTTGGTGCTGATTCAGAAAAATACATTGGATAAACCACATCGGCTCTAATTTCTGATACAGAACATATGCCACCCAGTTGTCGCCATCTGCTCGCCCACAGAAAATCATATTTAATAAGCCGTAACACTATAAGATGGTTTTGCAAGACTAGATGCTCTCATTGCAATGGTGTAGGAATAGTGAGGCTGTGGACCATATTTTAGTTCTTGCGGACCACTGGTGGTCCATGGAAGACAGATTGGGAACCACTGCCTTAAACCATAGGTGCATTCTCCTAGGCATCAAAACAGGATATATTTTCCCTGGCCTGTTACTCAAAACCTTTTTCAATAGATGCCAAGATTTGAACCAACAACTTTTTGCCCGGAGAACAAGTGCTTGCCCTCACAGCAGAAGTCCTACCATCTTGGAAACCAAGACAGTAAAATGTGCCTCCTTCTACTCACAGTGCATCCACACTGCATAGTTACAGCATTTTTTTGTGTTCAAAGCAGATGTTTTTTCAGTGAACGACAGGCCCAACCTACACCAATAAAGAAGGCAAAATATGATGTGACTTAATTGCTACCTTACAACTTGCAGAATTAAAACTGCAAAGTCATGACTTTGTGAATTTTTTTAATTCTTTTGAATAACCCAAACAATCATGGTTCTTCAGGAAATATTTTGACAACCAGTTGGAGAACGTTTCATGAGATATACCCAAATGTTATGAGAAGGCAATTTCATATTTTACGATGCTTATGAAACTTATCTGATCCTGAACATCACTTTGAAGCCATTGATCCAGCAGTAGATTATCTGGAGACACCATAACATGAAGAAATACATCATATAACCACAAAGTAAAGAATCATGTGATTCTGTCATGTGTCTCATTGTTTGTCCAGACTAGAATAGATGCATGGAAGGAATGGAGATTTCTTGCACTGAATAAAGTGCAACCAGCAGACAACATAAAATCCAAAAAAAGACACCTGGAGCCTTCAGCATCCCCATAAATACTTTGATCCCAAAGGCCTTGAGTATGACAAAGGAAATTTGGAGAGGAATTTTGGTGCAATATTTTTGGTGGAAGAGGCAACCCAAGTTCCCTTGGAGTTCCTTAACTGCAATCATTGCCTACCCCTATTACTCACCATTGAACCACTAGTTGGGACCTCCAAGTAAGATTCTATCTTCTTCCTAATGGCCAAAGCCTTATGGTCCTCCCTAGAGACTAGAGAGTCCACATGGCCTTTTTGATTCGTATTGGAATCTTTCCACCAGCCCTGTTGAGCTTCTCTGGTCTGTAGGATGAAGAAATAGAGAAGATTAAGGAGCTGGCCAAACCAAAATTGGCAAGGGCTATTGTACGTGACCCCAAGACAGGTGTATTTCAGCTTCCTGGATCAAAAACAGATTTCTGTTCTCCCAAATTCAGGAGGTTTCTGAAAAATGGATTGGGACCACCACCTTTGGATAGAGCTCAGTCTCTTGATAGTTTGGAATAGAGCTCAGACAGAGTTCACCACCTGCAAAACATGGGGGATATCAGCCACCATTGGTTACGGTGATGGAGCTGTCTTCTAACTGAGCAGAAGGCCACTGCATGAAAGGCTATACTAGGACCTTTAAAGGTCCTAAGGACTTTAAATATCTTGGTGCCCACATATACATATAAAATCTAATATAAAGCATAATAAACCATGAAAATGTTATTTTTAAAAAATGAAATAAAACTTTCAATAAGATGGAACAGAATGTGTATTTTGGCATACTTCTACTTTATTGATATCTGAAAAGTTTTCTCCTTTTTCTAATTGCAAAGTCTTTTATTGTGGGAACCCCCTTCTTGTGAAACCTGCTTCAGCTGCACCATTTGCAGTTTTGCATCATGTGGCCTATGTTAAACCCAGCAATGGAATATTTATGTGGTGCTCCCCCCCCCCCATCTTTGATTTCCTGAGCATGCGATTATTTTATTTAACAGCGAATCTAGCCCTGACTGCAACCAACCATTTCTTGTTCAGCTGGTAGTGATGCAATGTTATTTTTTCTTTCAGATGATCTGGATTACTTGGTAGCTGGCCATGGGGGCTGCAGTTGGCAAGATTTGGTGCTGTGTCAAAAATACCTCCCTCCTTCCCTCCTTGCCTTACTCCACATTATAACACATGATTTCTCATTCTTCCCACTGCTGTTCCTTCACTCGATTGTTCCTTCCCACACAGCCTCCGTTCGGCAGAGCTATTCATCCGCAAGCCACGCACAACTCCTGAGCTGTTATGATATTTCTACCCCTTTCCCCTAACCTTGCTGTGTCGTCCTTTTGGCCTCCAGTGGCTGGACATAGAGTTTGCTAGCTAGGAATCAGGGACCGAACCATTTTCCATAGGCTCACCCCAGTCCCATCCCACACAGTCTCCTTCCATAAAGGCTGGCCTGTCAAAGAAATCCAAATTTATGACAGCCAAATTGGACCCTCACCGGGTTGATGATTCATACACAGATGTGTGTACATAACAATGGTAGTCTACTGCATGGAAAAAGCAATAAAATGTCATGTTCCATCTCTGATAAGGATGGCAGAACTGGCTCCATTTGCTCCTCGCACATCTCTTTTTAAAAAACCTTTAAGTTATTTCCATCTCATAACAGCGTTCTTCAAAAATAATTTTAAAAAGGAATGTACCCAAATATGTAGTGGTGGTTGTGATTATAGGCCTTCAGTTTGAGAACTATATAGGGCCAATATAAATGTTGATCTATAGCTCTATTGACCAAGGTTTGAATTCCTGCTCAACAATGAAAACTCATTGGGTAACCCTGAATTGAATTCTCAGCCTCCAAAAATTCTGTGATAGGTTTGTTTTAGGATTGCCATAAGGTGAAATGTCCTGACAGCATATACCTTGACCATCACCAAGGGCTATTCCAGACAGCACTTTAATGAGAGTGCAATCACGTTTTAAAAATGCCATTGCACTCACATTGAAGTCCACATACCTCCCAGAGAGTGGGTTGTCCACATGCCAGGCTTTCGAGCAGGGCACGGGGACAGAAAAGAAAACTCCTTAAAACAGCCTTAAAAACAGCAAAATAACACACCTGGCAGCCATTTCCTTTTCTCCAAAGTTCTCATGGATCATATCAATGACATACCATAAGGAGAGAGGGGGGAAATCATTCATGTCCCCCCCCTCTTGGCATGTCATTGGTACAACCCATAAGAACTCCGAAGAAGAGGAAACGGCTGCCGGGTGAGTTATTTTGCTTTATTTAAAGGCTGTTTTAAAGGGGGGTTTTAAACTCCAGGATCCCGAGAATCCTGAGGCAGATTGTGTAGATGGACACTGGAAGTTGCGCAGCGTGATTCCTGGTCCCGTCTCCGCATCTAGGAGCAAAGGGGTAACAATGAATTCAAATAGGCTTAGAAAAATAAACGTTTTTCATTTGCAATATCAATAGGCATAAGATCAGTCAGCATATACAAAATGATGTGCTTACAATAGCATTAATCATACAACAGTTATACACAAAACCAATTATGATGGTGATATACATCCTTCCACACAAATGGAGCCACTACTCACGATAATACAGAAATAAATAAGGCAAATATCCACAGATATCACACAGTAATCTTGGTGCAGCGATAAGGAAGGGAATGGAGACTGGCTCACAAAGATAATAGGATGGGGGAGATGGTTGAGTGGAAGGCGGAACAAGATAGTAGGAAGCCCGAATCGGGGGAGAAGCATTCGGCATTCCCGCAAGTAGCGCTGACGAGCGCCTGTGTGCAACACCAAGCCGAGTTCAATGGCGTAACGTAATGAGTTCTGCTAATGCAGTGGCTGGTGTGCTGGCAAATGCCGGCGGGGACTCGATCTGGAGGCAGAAGGGGCTGTGTTACAGGGAACACAGTCCTCCCACAAACAGAGCCCCAGTAGGGGCGTTCCGTGGGGCTTGCCTGACGGCGTGAGCTCTTTCCAAAGGCCGGCTAGGGGCCGTTTCATCAAAGACTTCTTCAGAGGCTGTGTAATCAATAATAAGGTGACGTCCTCACACTCAGATGAGTAATCTAAACAATATAAAGAAATAATAACGTAGTACTATACCACTAACAATGGTGTTGGGAAAAGAGGGGGAAAAATACCCAAATATTTACCATATAGTATCTTCCAAGGTACACGGAGGACGGACCATTCCATCCGGGAGGAAATGGTAAAGGATAGGGAGCAGAAGGGACCCATATATAGCAATTAAGAGAGGGAGGTCAATTACTTATTAAGCAAAGCATTAATGCTGAGTGGATCGTTTAATCCTCCAAATTGTTTCTCTGATGACAGCTGTATGATCCAGAATGTTTCCCTCCTTCTGAGTAGACCAATGAGGTCAGAATGAGGAGGTCCCTGCACTTTTTCAAGCACTTGAATGCCAATTTGGTCAAAGGAGTGACCTAACTCTGTGCAATGTTGGTAAAGGGTAGAGTCTGTGGATTTTAATTTAATTCTCGATTTATGTTCCAGAGATCTTTCTCTGAGACTTCTTGAGCTGTAACCTATGTACTGTTTTTTGCATTTGCATTCAAGCAAATAAACGATTGCTGTAGTCTGGCAATTTGCATATGATTTGAGTTTGAACACCCTGTTGTTACTGCTACTGGTGACAGTCTTGGATTGACGTATGTTTCTGCAAATGCTGCATCTGCCACAAATATATGTTCCAACTGTAAGGGCACTTTTAAGTGTGGGTTGGAGTAGGTCAGTGTGTGATAGTATGTCACCTATGTTTTGGGTGCGTTTGTGGGCTGTCATGAGGAACTGCTCTAAGCCCTGTACATGCGAAATAAGGGGCCAGTAGCGTTTGACTATTTGTTCAATTTGATGTTTGTGAGGGCTAAGGGTCAGAGGCCAAATTATGCGCTTGTTTTCTGTTGGAGATTTAGGTTGGAAAAGGGTGGCTCTGTCTGTGTGTTCAGCTCTTATCTTGGCATTTCTCAAGACAGTGTCAGGGTAACCCCTGAGGCTCAAATTGTGCAGCAGTTTATCTGCTTCTTTAGTAAAATGTGATGCATTGGTACAATTGCGTTTAAGTCTCAAGAGTTGAGCAAAGGGCAGGTTGTTTTTTAGACTATGTGTGTGGAAACTCCAATAATGTAGAAAAGAGTTTTTTTGTATGGGTTTCTGGAAGTTTCTCACTGCTAATCTGGAATGAGCTATATAAGTAGTAACGTCCAAGTAGTTAATCTGGTGGTGGTCAAAGGAGAAGGTGAAGGAAATGGCCTCATGCCAGGAGTTCAGCCATAGGCCGAATTCATCCATATTAACATCCCCTTGTGTTATAAAGTAAATATCATCTATATATCTATAACATCTGCGAATTTTGGGGATGAGGGCGTTGTCTGGGTCGGTGAGCATTTTCTTTTCCAGATAAATCATAAAAATATTGGCAATTGTTGGAGCAACACTGCTCCCCATGGCCACACCGTCTAACTGCAAATAGTAACAAACATTAAACATAAAATAATTATAATCAAAGATTACATCCAGCAGTTCCATCAAGAAATGGGTGGGAGGGTCCTGGTTGGATCTAGAGTCTAGAAGGTCCATCACAATGCTACGTGCTAGTTCAAGTGGCACGTGTGTGTAAAGCAGTGATCAGGTAGTCATTTTTATATGTCCTGAAGCCCGTCTACACATCCCCCACAGCTGGAAAGACATGGGTCTTTTGAAAGACCTGTGTCTTTCCAGCAGTGAAATAATCTCGGCACAAAGGAGAGCTTTCCTGCTTTGTGCCGAAAGCATTCATGTTTCATGGGCCATCATCTGGAGCTGTACTTGAAGAAGCAAGAGGGTGCACATTTTAGGGCCTGTCTGAATGGCCTCCAAGTTGGCAACCCTGTTTTAAGGTTTTCTTGGTCAGATTTCTTCAGAGAAGGATTTACATTGTCTTCCATTATGGTGTGATTGCCCAAAATCACCCAAAGGGTTTCAAAAGCTCAAAAGGAAATTGAATCCTGGTCTCAAATAGCCTTTCCACACAATCGTATAACCCAGAATATTAAGGCAGATAATCCGCAATATCTGCTTTGGACTGGGTTATCTGAGTCCACACTGCCATATAATCCGGATCATTGTGGATTTTATACAGCTGTGAGGAAGAGGCCCAAGAAACCTAGTCCAACAATCAAACCACTTCAACAAACTGTCCATATAGGCACATTTATCCCCAGCATAAAGCAGTATGATGTGGTGGTTTGAGCATTGGATCATGACTCTGTTCAAATCCTCATTGAGTTATGACAACTTGCTGGGTGACACTGGATAAGTCACACACTCTTAGAGAAACCTATAATGGACAAATGGCAGATCACTTTTTGCTGCTGTGCATGACATTTGGCAGTAAATACTAGGGGTGGTTGATCCATTAAAAATTTGATTCTAAACTCGGGGGGTTCCCTGCTGGGTCGTTATAGAAATTATTCCGAAAAAATTTAAATAAATTTCGTAATTGAAACATAATTGCTAACGAATTTCCATTTTTATTCATTACGCCAGCTGGGAGGCTAGAATGGAGGGCTTGCTCTCCTCCCCCCCCCCCAGCTCTGAAGCATCGCGCATTATATTTAATGTGTGATGCCTCTCAGCTAGGGGGGGCAGGGAGGGAAGAAGGGAGAGCAAGCACTCCCTTCTTCCCTCCCTGCCCCCACGAGCTCAGAAGCATCACACATTACATTTAATGCGTGATGCCTCTCAGCTGAGAACTAAACTGCGCTTGCTGTGGTTTAGTTCTTGGCAGGAAGGAGGGGCGGAGGGCATCCCCTCGCATCCTCCTTCCCTGCTGAGAACT
Organism: Anolis apletophallus; assembly: GCA_030556195.1. Classification (NCBI taxonomy): domain Eukaryota; kingdom Metazoa; phylum Chordata; class Lepidosauria; order Squamata; family Anolidae; genus Anolis; species Anolis apletophallus. The sequence continues at coordinate 144,247,639 of JARBWK010000007.1, read as the reverse complement.
ACCTCCGAGATCCAGAGGAATTTCCTCCTGTTCTCCAGGCTCTCCCTCCACTTGTGAGGGAGAGCCTGGGGAAACGGAGGAAAGCTTGGCCGGGCTGCTCCCAAAGCGGCCACCTCAGCTCTCAGCTGGCGAGAGGAGAAAGGAGGGTGCTGCTGACCTCCAGTCTGCTCTCGTGAGTTGAGAACTGAGGAGGGGGAAAAACGACCTAATAACGTGACCTTTACAAAAAATGGCGATCCTGGGTTCAGTTTTGAAACTTCAGTTCTGGGTTGGATGCCGAGGGTCGATATAAGGTCAAAATAATTTCAAATATGAAATATTAACAGGTTTCAAAGTATTTAAATTGGAGATATCCAGTAAATACTTTTTTTTTTGTTCTCAGGATTTGGAAAATTGAGGTGTACGTTAGATTCGATGGCACCTTTGACTTGAATAAATATGGTATTTCTGAGATTTAAAAGTGAGGAATTTTGTCTCAAAGTGGAGCTATGCTGGCTGGGTGATTCTACATATCATCATCAAAAAGTAACTTTTCTAAACTGTGATGGGAATGTTCAGACTTTTATCTCAAGCAATCTCATTATCACATCCGTGATTTGTTTGATGTGTTGTAAATATGCAATGGAGTTTGGAACATTAGGTCTGAAAATTAATTCACTGATGTTGACCTTTACAAATATGGAGATGAATTCATTGTTGTTAACATTAACAACACAAAATAGCTTCCTTCATTGAATTGCATTAATTTGTTAGGCAATTCTTTCACTTTCAAAATGGCACTGGGTCTTGCAGAGAATGCTTTGTGTGTGTTCACTGCTGTCCCCTTGTGGCTGGTTTTGTCATAGTTAGTTTCAACTGTACTTTTTAAGGGCTCTTCCAGACAGACCTAAAATGTGGGAACTGTCGGCCTTTTATCTGAGGTGTAGGGTAAAAGCAAATTAATTTAGAACAAAACAGGGTTTACAGTATTCCCTCGCTACTTCGCGGTACACTTATTGCAGACTCGCTGTTTCGCGGATTTAAAAAAAAAATTTAAAATATTTATCATGGTATTTTTGTTGTTTTGCCGCCGCTGCTCTCCAAGGTGCTTTCCCTCCTCAGTCCTCCCTCCCTCCAGCCTTGAAGGACCTTTCCTTCCTTTCCTTCAGTTTATTTTAAAGTCTTTAGACTTTTAATAGTATATAACTACTAAAGTAATGTATAAATATTAAAATAAATAGAACATCCCTACATTGCAGTTTTTCACTTATTGTGGGAGATCCTGGTACCTAACCACAGCAAAAAGTGAGGGAACACTGTACCTGCTTTGTCCCAAATCAATTAGATACCTGGTAAGACCCAGGTTTTGAGTAAGATCCGGGCCTTACCAGATGCGGGCCCAGTGTGGACTGGGTCCAGGGACCGTGTCATGCAATTCCTGGGCCTAATCCACATACCATCTTGGTTTTTCCGGTTCCATGAGCAAGAAAAAGCAAGAGGGATCCCTCTTGCCCCACTATCCCCCCTGCAGCCCTAAAAACTTTTAAAACTTAACAGGTCGACTGGCCCAGCAAGGCCTCAGAAGAGAGGGGGGTGGGTGAGGAGCAGTTTTAGGGTTTTTGGGGGAGGGGGTTGCGGTTGGGGTGGCTGGAAACCATCCTGATAGTTACTGGGATGGTCTGTAGTGACCCCACCAGGAAAGTCAGAGGGTTGGGGGGGGGGACACCTAAATACACACCAAAGCAGGTTTTTAAAACCCGTTTCAGCACACATTTAGCTGCAGCCTGAAAGTACCCTAAGTTTCTCTCTGGGACTTTTTAGATGTGTCAGACTACGAATTGCTGGAGATGTTAAGATTTATACTACAAAGTTTCAGGGAAATGTCAGCTTGGGAAGCTATAATAAAGCTTGTGACCCAACATCATCTTAAAATATTGATCATCACCGGTTATTTTCTTTCCACACATTTCCACTTAAACTCCCACTTAAACTCCCATGATTCAGTGCTATGAAATCATGGGAGTTGTAGTGGTACAACTTCTCTGTAAAACTACAAATCCCTCAAATGCATTATATTGAGCCAAGGCAGTTAAAGTGGTGTTGAATGATTCCAATTTTACAGTGTAGATGCACCCACAGATGTATAACCAGGAGTTAGACATCCATAGCAGTCAATGCGGTGGCAGTCAATTGGGTTTCTATGCTTGCTCTCTCCACCCATTTCCAGGCTTCCTATCCTGCCAATCATCATTACTGATAAATACTAGACATGTGACTAATCCCCTTTTTCTCGTGTCAGAAGTGAGCAGCTGGTGACAAAACATTTATGTCCTCAGAGTATTTTGGATTTCAGATTTCCAGATAAGGATATCTCAAACTGTAGATTCCAATTCATTTTTCCAACAAGTTAAGTATATTTCCTGCAAAAAAAGCAAAAGGCTTTTGCAAAAACCCATATTAGAATGCCCTTGCTTTATTATTCTTCCCAAATGATCAGGAAACTCAATTTCTGGAGCAGGAAACCAATAACAGAGAATCTTCATCCCATTGATGATGTCTGTTGACCAGCATTTTAATATGTTAAGCCTCATTGGTACTCCATTAGTTTTTTCATATACAGCTAATTATTCCCAGACCTCCTCTGGGGAAAAAGTCCCTACAATGGACCTTCATTGTCCAAAACTGGCGTACCTTGTATACCTACACATCGGCATATTGCAACATGAACGTTTAGTTTTGGGTGGTTTTTCCCCTCAATATTTTCATGGATAGAGCACCTGAGGATATATAGGATTGACGTCACCCTTTCTTAAAGAAATGTTTTTCTCCCAAGAAGATCCATCACTCTTTGCAAGAACACTTGCAATCCATAAGAGGCTGGTGGACCTTGGAGAAATTAGACTATATGGCAATATCTGCCTTATTCCTCATCTGATAGTCTTGTTTGGCAGCAAGGAACTTCTCCAGTGAATTGTGAAAGATATGGATTGTCTTTGCTACTTCAGAGAAGGGGACGAAAATCAGTTTTGGTCCAACTCATTGATCTGGTCTCCGCACCCACCACAGCTGCAAATTGGAGTTGAAGAACACCTCATCTGAGACCAGCCCAAAATATTTCTGCTTCAGAGTTGGATCCAAATGTTGGTGTAAGTGTAGATGGGCCCTTAACTATGAAACCATGTCAGTTGCATTGCAAAGTTGCATCTCCTCTTCCCTCACTTCAGACTTGCTGAGCATCAGCTGCTGTCAATCAGGAGATGGAGCAGATTGATATTTCCATCCCATCCCACAAGTAATGTCTGGTACAAGAAGAAATTATGGCAGGTATCCTGTTTCTGACTCTTGCACTAGAGATTACTCCCAGAGCATAGAAACATGAATCTGATATGTCCCGATCGATAGGACTCCCATCACTCACAACAGCTACTATCTAGTAAATTTGGATTGCAGAACCTTTACAAATCCTGCCCATTCCTTACACTTTTCAATATGTAGGATTGTGAATACAAGTCAGTCATAAATATGTAGATTATACATTCTTGAATGCATTTGTGAATTCCAGAAAATGTGCAAAATAATTATGTATTTGTGTATATGTACAGCATATATACTAACTTAGGTACTCAGCAATGCCCAGTTTTGATATTTGGTAATTTGTAATGCTGTTCTTTTGAAAAAGTCATTGTTTTTTATTGTATGAATGGTCCCATTAAGAACATGACTCACATCATGTCACATTGATCTTCTTATCCCACCAGTACATAAAGTTGGTCATGTTGGGTATGTGTCCCTAGTTTGGTTAAGATCCATCAACAGTGGGAGTTACAGTGCAACCTCCAGAATGTTCTGTTGACCATTCATGATCTATGTGCCAAGTTTGGTCCAGATTTGTCATTGTGGGGGTCACGGTGTTATTTATTTACTTTATTTATATTCCGCTCTTCTCACCCCGAAGGGGACTCAGAGCAGATTACAGGTACTCATACTTAGCAGACAATCCTTGCCATTTCCACACACAACATATAGACGAACAGAGGCAAACTCTGGCCACTAGGGGGAGCTGACACACTCCTCATCTCTCAGTGTTCCCAGCGTCCCTTGTTGTTCCTTCCTCATTCCTCAGCGTTCCTGGAGTTCTTTAATGGCCTCATAATTCAGTCAAAATTTGTTCTCTGTATGTGGAATGAACTAAAATTCTCATCATCCTGGGTCAGTGCCCTCCCACCAACCATTCCAATATGTTCTGTTGGTCATGGGGATTCTGTGTACCAAGTTTGTTCCAGATCTGTCATCAGTGAGGGTCACTTATTGGCTCTGGAAGCCAATATAGAAATCGTCCACACACATACATTACGTACATACATACATACATACAGTTATATCTACTATTTCTCTGTCTCTCTTTCTGTCTCTGTCTCTGTCTCTGTCTCTGTCTGTCTCTCTGTCTGTCTCTCTGTCTCTGTCTGTCTCTGTCTCTGTCTGTCTCTCTGTGCGTCTCTCTCTCTCTCTCCCTCTCTCTCTCTCTAGCTAAGTGATCCAAGAGCCAATTCACACAAGTATATCATTTCACACAAGCATCTCCTCATTCTGTGCCTCATCATTATTTTCAAATAACTGCAAACTTTTTACAGAAGTAGTCATTTTGAAATGGCATGAGAAGGCATGATGTGCTGATGATTGAGGAATAAATAACACCCGTAGCATACACAAAAGGCTCACTCAACTCACTGTTGCAATCTGGGGGTGACAAACAGCCTGGTATAGAGTCACCAGTAGTTTCTTAAAGGTTTTGGCATGAATCTCTCATTGTAAGGACAAATACGACAAAGCATATTTCTTTTCTTTCTTTCTACAGTGTTACAAATCGATACCATTTCAACAGTCAATACTACATCCAATGGAATCATGGGATTTTTAGTTTGGGGAGGAGGGCTTAAAATCAACAAACTTGCTCCACTTTCACTATGAAATCATTTCAAATATCAAAATATGGCTATTATGTTTACCTTACTGCTCAATTTCTGAGCACAGTTCAAGATCCTGGTTATGGCCTATAAGGCTTCATGATGTTTAGGTTCAGGTTATCTGAGATACAATAGATGATGTCGCTCCCATCCCCTTCTGGGGGGAAGGGAAAGAAAAATAGACCCAACTGTATACTGAGAATGCGAGAGAAAGTCTTGGCTGTGGACACTTTCAGTTTGAGGAACTGTCTTCCACGGGAGGCTAGGCTGACCTCCCTTCTATTATGATCCTGCTGGTGAGGAAAGACCTTGACTAAGATCACACATTGAACCTTAAGGTGATAAGAGATATGTGTCCTAATGTGCAATATATCCTAATGCACAACATGTGACCCAACGTGAACCATATATATCCCATTATATACCAGGATCCTATTGCGCATTGGTAGACACTGGGCAATGCTCCTGGAGATGCAGGGTGAATCTACCCAGGCATCCTCAAACTGCGGCCTTCCAGCTGTTTGGGCCTCCAATGCCCAGAAACCCTAACAAGCTTGTTCAATTGTCAGGAATTCTGGGAGTTGAAGGCCCAAACAGCTGATGGGCCACAGTTTGAGGATGCCTGGGTAGAATTAATGCAGTTAGAGGTAACTTTAACTGACATGGCTCAATGCCTTGGCATCATGTGATTGGCTGCTTGGTGAGGCAACAACTCTTTGTCAGAGAAGACTAATGTCCTTGAAAAACTACAACTCCCATGAGCTATTGCAGTTAAAATGCTCTGAGAATATGATGCAATATCATCATTTATCTTAACGTGATTGTTAACCAGCCTGTGATAGCAAACACCTAACAGGATGCCAGCATTTGTAATTTAGCGAGTGTTTGGCCCATATCTGGTTATTATGAAAAGGCTTTTAATGATGGAAGTTGTTCTTTCCTCTCTTCTGTGTTGCATTTGAATGATTTTGAAATTGTTTTAATTGAATGTTCAGTTTTAATATGCTAATGTAATTAACCATTTTTAAATTCCCCTTCAGTGTAAGGTATTATTGGTTTTAGCTGTGTTCTTGTTCCATTCCTTTTGTTAGCTGTGTTAGATCTTGAACTGGGAGATGAGTCAACATAATACATCCAAACAAGCAAGCAAAGAGAGCATACATGACACTTTATCAAATACTTCATTGTATTGCACTTTATTTTTCATGTCAAACCTGTTGAACATCCTTCATCCAGAATTCTGAAATATACTCCAAAATCCAAAATTGTCCATATAGGTGGCTGAGATAATGACACATTAACTTTCTGATGGTCCAATGTATGCATGCTTTGTTTCATGCATAAAATAATTTAATCATTGCATAAAATTGCCTCAAGCTATATAGCGGGTGTATATGAAACAAATGCACTTGGGTTCCAACTCCAAGATATTTCATTAAGTATCTATATGGAAATATAGGTTTTCCAAAATCTGAAATCCAAAACATTTCTAGTCCCAAACATTTTGAATAAGGGATACTTAACCTGCATATGCAAGTGTAGTACTTCCTCTAATTCTTTTCCAGCTGATTTTCCAAACAGTTCGTTATTTATCCAAGATATTGCCCTATAACTACTTTGATGTTGCATCCCATTCAAGATCAGATTGGTTTTTAGTCCACTTATAGCAATTGTTCCAGGTTTCTCCCAAGTGAGAGGGAGGGAAAAGATGCAGTTTCCTTCCTTTTTCTCCCCAAAGTCTTATTTATTTATTTATTTACTTACTTACTTACTATTTTTATATGCTGCCCTTCTCAACCCCGAAGGGGACTCAGAGTGGCTTACAGCAAACAACAATACTGCCAGAGTGCTTACAATGTACATATAACAATATTGCCGGAGTGGCTTACAGCAAACTGGAAAAACAACAAATAACATTACTGTCATAGCACTAAACATCATATTGCACTACAACATATCACAATATTGTTAGCAGTATTGCATGTAATACAAATATACAAATTACAATATCACAATATAATTATACTATGTTACATTACAACACCACCAATACCAAATGCATATACAACATACCATACCATAATCATACTATTATTATTAGCATTACATTACAATTATTATACTATAGCACTACCGCCCGGTGTCGAATTTGTCATTCCTGGGCAAGGTGGTTGAAAGGGCAGCAATGGAGCAGTTGCAGTCCTACCTAAATGATGCAACTTGGCTTGACCCCTTCCAGTCCGGCTTCCGTTCAGGGCATAGGATGGAGCCGATGCTGGTGGCCAACGCAGACAAGCTGCGTTGCCAACTTGACCACGGTGGATTGGCGCTGCTCGTGTTATTGGACCTCACAGCAGCGTTCGATACTGTCAATTACGATCTTTTGACCCACCGTCTGGCCGGGGCCGGGGTGAGGGGGACAGTCTTAAATTGGCTGTCCTATTTCCTCCGGAACCAGCTTCAGCGAGTGAGAAGGGGCGAGGTTGTCTCAGGGAGTGCCCCCCTTCATTGTGGGGTGCCTCAGGGGGCAATCCTCTCCCCTTTATTATTTAATATCTATGTCTGACCACTTGCTTGGTTGGTATGCAGCTTCAGCCTGGAGTGTCATCAATATGCGGATCACACCCAGCTCGTTCTGGGGATAGAAGGTCAGTCCAACCTCGTACCCAATAATTTCCATCGCTGCCTTGAAGCCATTACTGGATGGCTGTGAGCCAGTAGGTTGAAGGTGAATCCGGCTAAGACGGAGATCCTGTGGCTGGGCCGTCCGGGTGCGAGTGAGATGCAGCTTCCAACCCTGGATGGTGCGATACTTGGCCCGTCACCATCAGTCAAAAGCCTGGGAGTCACGCTTGACTCCCACCTGACGATGGAGAAGCATATCTCCACCGTCAGCGGAGTAGCTTTTCACCACCAGCAGGTGAGGAAGCTGTCTCCCTACTTGTCCCGCCACGACCTAGCCACAGTGGTCCAAGCCACGGTCATCTCAAGACTGGACTACTGTAATGCTCTTTACATTGGCCTTCCTCTGTTGGTGATCCAGAAGCTTAAGCTGGTGCAGAACGCTGCAGCTCAGCTGGTGGCAAGCCTTCCACCCCGCTGCCACATCACGCCTGTTCTGTGCGAACTGCACTGGCTTCCAATAGAGCACCGGATCACCTTCAAAGTGCTGGTTCTGACCTTTAAGGCATTGAACGGTCTGGGGCCGGTGTACCTAAGGGACCGCCTCTCCCCATATAGTCCTTCAAGACCACTGTGATCTGAGTCCTCAAACCTCCTGGCGGTACCAGGCCACACAGCCCTGCACCTGACCTCAACACGAAGGAGAGCCTTTAGCACCATCGCTCCTGTATTATGGAAAACTCTCCCTCCTACAACCCGTGCGTTGCCCAATCTACTAGCCTTTCGAAAGGCTTGTAAAACCGTCCTGTTCAGGCATTTGGTTAGGAATAATCCTGGGGCTTCCACTACATGGTCATAGGCCATTGCATTATGTAGCGAGTGTGAGTTACTATACGGTTTTAATTATGGATGCAAACTCCTGGCATCCTATTGTGTTTTAATATGTTTTATTGTGTTTACTGTGTTTTATTGTGTTTTTACTATGCTTTTAACATTTGTGAGTTGCCCCGAGCCAGACGGGAGAGGCGACAAATAATTTGAAATAATAAATAAATAAATATATTGGCATTATAATATATTACATTATATTAAATTATAATGTAATATAACATGATATTTTTTCATATTATATTATATTATTATATTATTTATAAAATAATAAATAACATTATTTATTTAAACAAAATAAAATTACTTATTTAAATAAATAGTTTTATAGAATTATTTTAAACATAGCAAGACTTAGACAAAAGAAGGGGAGGGTGAAAATAATAGTATAAAACACAAAATAAAGTAAAATAAAATAAATAAAACCAAAACCAAAAAATAAAAATGTCTTCCCCCAATGTTTCTGATAACGGATATATTGGCCAACATCCTACATTAATAATACCACTTTAATGGCTGAAAGTGAGTAGGAGCTGAGGAGCCCTCTAACTAAAGCGAAAGAAGAAAGTGCAAAAGCTGCGTTGCAACCTCAATTGCCTGTTTCCTGCTGACCACTAGGCCACAGGGGGCGGGAGCCAGGCAAGAGGCTCCCCGTTAGGCTAGGCTGCGCAGCAAAGCCACCATCACCTGGCTCCCACTGCCTGCCATGCTGCATGAGCTGGTAGCTGGGCGGGAGTCTCCACATGAGGCCAGGCCACATGGGGCAGCCTCGATTGCCTGGTTCCTACTGCCTGCGTCCTAGCAGGCAATCGAAGCTGCGCCATGTGGCCTGGCCTCGTGTGGAGACTCCCACCTGGCTCCTGGCTCCTGCAGCTTGGCAGGCTGTGGGAGCCAGGTGATGGTGGCTGCACCGCGCAGCCTAGCCTCATAGGGAGCCTCTCGCCTGACTCCCACTTCCTGTGGCCTAGTGGGCAGCGGTAAACAGGCAACTGAGGTTGCACCAAATGGCCTAGTCTTGCAAAGAGCCTGTTACCCGGCTCCCGCCTACTGAGGCCTAGCAAACAGCAGGAGCCAGATGATCGAGGGTGCGCCACATGGCCTAGCCTAGCAGGGAACTTCTCACCTGGCACTGCTCCATTTTGAGGAAGCAAAGGGAGCGGGGCCAAAGAAGAGGTCCTCACAACCCCTCCTAAATGGCCAATTGGACCTTCTTGGGATTGCGATCCCCAGGTTGAGAATTGCTGCACTAGAGCAACCCAGTGATTTCAGCCATGTTTTTGCCATCCCCTTACAGTGATTCATTGCCCCCCAAAATCACCTGTGGCCATCACCGCCCCCCTGGATTACTCCAGCATCCCCCAGGGGGCGGTAGCGCCCACTTTGGGAATGACGGAATTAACTGAAAGGACGCCATATGGAGCAGGCTTGTCTTCTTCTGTACTAGAGACTAGGACATGGAGGAGTGGATTTAAGGTACAGGGAATGGGATTTTGCATAAACATTAGGAAGAATGTTTGAGCTGTTCAAAAGTGGAATATATTTCCCAGGAGTCCAGCGGAGTTTAGAAACAAAGGCTGGGTGACCATCTGTTGAGAGTGCTTTCATCGTGGCTTCTTGCCTGGCAGAAGAGGGTTGGACTGCACATCTCTTCCGACTCTATGACTCTATAATTCTATCATTCGAATAGGAAATCAAACACACAACAAAGCATGAATGAGGTCATAATGTAAACAACTTGTAATGTACAGCCATGCAGGAGCAACCCTGTTGAATCTATCTTGAACTCAATGCAGAGAGTTCAAGGTGGCTGAAATTACATCAAAAGGTCCAACCATTTCCGCAGGGAAAACTACACCTATGTGAGTTTTCAGTATGATGCAAACCCAAGACCTGATAGGCTGTGTTGTTGAAGGCTTTCATGGCCGGAATCACTGGGTTGCTGTGTGTTTTCTGGGCCGTATGGACATGTCCCAGAACCATTCTCTCCTGACGTTTCTCCCACCCTGGACAATTCCATAGATAATATAAACCTCTCTTGTCTAGTTTTCAACAGACCTCACAACGTCTGAGGATGCCTGCCATAGATGAGGGTGAAACATCAGGAGAGAATGCTTCTGGAACAGCCTGGAAAACTCACAGCAACCCAACAAGATGGTTTGCCTGCTGTTGCCAGATAGCCCAATGTCCCCAGCACTGAATTGAGGGTTTATAATTTCTGGGCACCTGTCACCAGCCCTTTTCTTGGCATTAGACATCTATGATAAAGGTTATTCCTTCCATTCCCTAAGAACATAGGGAAAATACCCTCAAAGGATTCAAAACAGAATGTTAATTTGCCTTGTGAATCCTCTTCCCATAGCAATTGCTTAGGCTGCTGCCAAGGGAAAGTGGAAATGCCCATGTTTGGCTTCCTCGCTGCTCTGCCCACCAGCCCTGCCACCCTCTACGTAATAACAAAGGAGACTTGATTAACTGACTCACTGTGCCAGGGAGGGGGGCAAAGAGAAAGGGAAGGGACCATTATTTATATACATTTGTGTACGTACATAATAGTGGGCTTTTAATTGGACTCTGCTCTTCAGATTGGCTGGCATTTCGGCAGCTGAGGGGGCTGTCCTTCATCTGAGTTGTCAGACTGACTCACTGGCTCCTGAGGCTGGCAGGAAAAAGGAGCTGGGAAAAGAAATGGGGGAGAAAGAGCAAGAGGAGGGAAAAGAAGTCTGTTGTCAGTGTGGAGTGCCACCGGAGCTGGAGAATGGCAAGGGGGGCCCTTCCAGACTGATTCGTACTTGCAAAAATGTGTACATGCTTAGGGGGACAAAACAGAGAACTATCCTTTGGAGCAGTGTTTCTCAACCTGGAGGTTGGGACCCCAGGGAGGTCACTAGGTGTGTCACAGGGGTTGCCAAAGATCATCAGAAAACATAGTATTTTCGGTCCATCATGGGGGTTCTGTGTGGAAAGTTTATCCCAATTCTCTCATTGGTGCAGTTCAGAATGATCTTTCATAGCAGGTGAACTATAAATCCCAGCAACTACAACTCCCAAATGTCAATGTCCATTTTCCCCAAACTCCACTAGTGTTCACATTTGGGCATATTGAGTATCTGTGCCAAGTTTGGTCCAGATCCATCATTGTTTGAGTCCACAGTGCTCTCTGGGTCAAACCCAAGGTCAATGACCACCAAGACCTTCCAGTATTTTCTGTTAGTCATGGGAGTTCTGAGTGCCATGTTTGGTTCAATTGCATCGTTGGTAGAGTTCAGAATGCTCTTTGATGGTAGGTGAATTATAAGTCCCAGCAACTACAACTCCCAAATGACAAAATCAACCCCCCCCCCAACCCCACCAGTATTCAAATTTGGGCATATTGGGCATTTGTGCCAAAATTGGTCCAGTGAATGAAAATACATCCTGCATTTCAGATATTACATTACGATTCATAGCAGTAGAAAAATTACAGTTCTGAAGTAGCAATGGAAATAATGTTATGATTGGGGGTCACCGCTACATAAGGAACTGTATTAAGGGTTTGTGGCTTTAGGAAGGTTGAGAAGCACTGCTTTAGATTGAGATCTAGTATCTAGATTTCCATAATGTGTGGCTAGGTATCGTCCAGGAACCCTTTACCCAAAAGGGACATACTCTGTGGTTTGTTGTATTGTCAAAGGCTTTCATGGCTGGAATCACTGGGTTATGGTATGTTTTTTGGGCTGTATGGGCACATTCTAGAAGCATTCTCTCCTGGTATTTCACCTTTATCTATGGCAGGCATCCTCAGAGGTTGCTTGTCATAGATGCAGGTGAAACATCAGGAGAGAATGCTTCTAGAACATGGCCATACAGCCCGAAAAACCTACAACAACTTTGTGGTTTGTGTCGTCACTGTCTGAGCCTCACAATGGGCTTATGTTATTGCCTGCACAGTAAAAGTACTTTTTCCAATGCCCGTTTGAAACTACATTAAAAGGATAATGTAGATATCCCATTGGGTGACTCTCACTTATAGGTTCGCCATAAGTCAAAGTTGACTTGACAGTACTTAATAACAAATCCATATATCCAAGGCCAGCTGATGCATTTGGGAAAGAAGGCACAGTCTGGATGACTACAGCCATCTTCCCGTCATATCATCATCATTTGATGTCCTGGGGAAATTCACCATCATGACATCTTGTGAAATGACACAGAGAGAGAGGGGGAGGGGAGGGAAAAAGAGAACACAGCCAAATGGAAAGGCAATTCTGTGTTAATCTGCCAGCATTGTGACTTCCCATGAGAGGGATGCCGCTGAGTGCCATAAGTCATGACCAGGACTGCTGGCATTCAATATGTCTGACTGTAACTTGTAATTACTATTGCATTTGGATCCAAAAAAACTTATTGTATGTTGTTGAAAAATCATTCAACAACCTTGAGATGTGCAGATGTTTGCACTGGGCAAAAATGTTCAAATGATTCTATAGATGACTTATACATGTGTAAGACAAGAGGATTATGGACAATAATATTATTAATAATAATAATAAACTTTATTTGTACCCCATCACCACCTCTCCAAAATGGACTTGGGTGGCTTACATGAAGCCAAGCCCAGAGATACATATCAATACAATAACATAAAAACATAAAACAACATTACAAGTAGAATAAAACAATCAAATAAAATAAAAAGAGTGGGCCACATGTGCAAAATACAGTGATAAAAACTAAGGACGAGGTAAGATTAAAAACATGTATATTTATAGGGGAGGTTCAAAGACAATGCTATGTGAGGACGTCCATTTTAGGAGAGAATGACAAGGGGCATGTGAGATCATTCTCCGGAAGCGCAATGGAAAAGCCACGTCTTGAGGTTTTTCTTTAAAGTTTCCAGAGTGGAGACTAACCTAATCTCGCTAGGCAATGCGTTCCAAAGTCAGGGGGCCACAGAGGAGAAGGTTCTCTCCCTCATTCCCACAAGTCGAGTCTGTGATATTGGAGGGGGCGAAAAGAAGGCCTCCCCGGAAGAACAAAGTGACCAGGCAGGTTTGTGGGGGGAGATGCGGTTACGAAGATAGGTGGGTCCCAAACCATTTAGGGCTTTATAAGTGATGATCTGCACCTTGAATTGGGACCAGAAGATAAACAGCAGCCAATGGAGCTCCTTAAACAGGGGGGTTGGCCGCTCCCTGTAATTTGCTACAGTTATTAATCTGGCTGCTGCACGTTGGACCAATTGAAGTTTTTGGGCCGTTTTCAAGGGAAGCCCCATGTAGAGTGCATTGCAATAGTCTAGTCTAGAGGTAACTAAGGTGTGGACCACCATGGCCAAGTCAGACTTCACGAAGTATGGTCATAGCTGGCGCACGAGTTTTAATTGTGCGAAGGCCCTTCCAGCCACCGCGGATAACCAAGATCTACATTATGTACAAAAGCCATAGACCCCTGTTATCTGAAGTGACTACCCCAGGGCCCTTTAACACAGGAACACATAATCAAAACACTCCTGACAGATGGCCATCCTATCTCTGTTTACAGTTAGGGGCTCTTGATGTTTGGTTCTAGGTGTATAAAAATGGCAAAATCAAGTTTTGCCTTTTGGACTATTGGGGAACATTTTCATGTAGAGAATGGTTGATTTCATAGGTATAGAGCAGGCATGTGCAAATGTTCTAAGTTGGGGGTCGTATGGTGGGCCATAGCAAGGCTTGTGGGCTGGGAGGGGGAGATTTTCCCCAAGCCCCTCCTTGCCCTTTCCTCCTCTTCCTCTTCTTTTTTGGAGGCAGAAAGTGAAGGAAATATGGGAAATGTTTGGATCCCGAAAGGGTTAGCCTTGATCAGGATGAGATGGTGGATGAGAAAGAAGAAGTGTATCCATAAGACCCCATATTGCCTCCTCCAGATATAGAATCCTAGAGTTAGAAGAGATCCCCAAGTGCCATCCAGGTCAACTCCCTGCCATGCAGGAAAGCAGAAGAAGGCACAAGAAGGCACAATCAGGCCAACAAGTGACCATTACTCATAAAAACACTGGAAAATACAGTGGAAGGGACTTTAAAAGCCAAAAAAGCAAAAAGACGCTACAGCGCATGCGCAAAAATGACTACCCCAGCAAACAAAACACACAATAGCATACCCACAATCTCTTCTGCACTACAGCTCCCAGCATCCCCTAGACCTAGATTGTTTAGGAGAGGAGGAGGATCCAAATGTACTGCTTCCAAGATGCAAGCTTTCTTCACCTTGGACTTCTTTGAGAGCATCCAAATCCCTGCATATTTCCACTTTACTATACTTGAACTTGCAACTCCCAGCAATCCTCCAAATAGATAAGATAGATTAGATAGATATAGATAGGTAGGTAGATTGATCAGGAGGACTGCTGTTCCAGCTGTTTCCGCTCTCGTTTCATCAGCCACCACTCGCTGGTGTACCAAGGAGAGCGATTCGAGACACGTTCAGCGTGTCTTCTTGAAAGAGGCCTCAGCATTGTGGATAGTGCGTCTCAATGCCTCCCGATGCGAGGCCAGGGTGGACCATTTTTGGTGATCAATCTGGCCGAGCCTGAGATGTTGTTTCAGGGAGTCCTTGTATCTCTTTTTGGGGATGCCTCTCTTGCGTTGACCCGTGGTGAGTTCACCGTAGAGTAGTATCTTTGGGAGGCGGTGGTCCTCCATCCTAGAGACGTGCCCTGCCCAGTGTAGCCTTGTTCTCAATAGCATGGCTTCAATGCTGGTGATCCCTGCTTGCTCAAGGACAGCAACATTTGTCACATAGTCAGTCCAATGTATATTTAGGATTGTGCGAAGACAGCGCTGATAAAAGCGTTCGAGGAGTCATAGGTGTTGGTGATAGGTGACCCATGTATCAGACCCATAAAGGAGAATAGACAGTACAATATTTATTTATTTATTATTTTGATTTATATACCACCTTTCCTGAAAGGCTCAGGGTGCTTCTCGAAATAGCTCTGAACATACTGATTTTTGTGCGTTGCCTCAGGTGTTTGTTTCTCCAGACTCTTTTGTGAATCCTTCCGGATGCACTATATGCCTTTGCTAGTCTGTGATCGATCTCGTTATCAATTTTGGCATCTGAAGAGATGATGCTTCCCAGGTAGGTGAACTGCTGAATGGACTTAAGCACAGATTTACCTATGCTGACATGGGGATGATGGTGTTCTTCCTGTGCTGCGGGCTGGTAGAGAACTTCCGTCTTCTTCAGGCTGACTTCCAGCCCAAACAGCTCTGCAGCTGTTGCAAAGCAGGATGTTAGGCACTGCAGAACTGCTTCTGTATGGGCAACAAGGGCAGCATTGTCGGCAAAAAGCAGCTCACGGACTAGATAGTTTAGAGTCTTAGTGCGAGCCCTCAGACGGCTTAAGTTGAACAAGCTGTCATCAGTACAGTAACGGATATATACGCCGTCTTCTTCTTCAAGTTCTGCCGTATCCCTTTGGAGCATCATGCTAAAAAAGATTGTATATAGGGTTGGTGCAAGAACACAACCTTGTTTCACTTCATTAGTTATTAGAAAGAGCTCTGAGAGAGCATCGCCGTATCTGACTTGACCGCGCTGGCCCTCATATAACAGGATAATCATTTTGAGGAATTTGGGGGGCATCCTAGTCATTCCAGGATCTGCCACAGATCTTTTCTACTCACAGTGTTGAAGGCTTTGGTGAGGTCGACAAATGTTACATAGAGTCCTTTGTTCTGTTCTCTACATTTCGCTTGCAGTTGTCTTAGGGAAAATACCATATATATGGTGCTTCTGTTAGCTCTGAAGCCGCATTGGGAGAAGTTCTTCTGCAATAGCAGGAACTAATCTGTTCAGGAGTATCCTTGCAAGGATTTTTACAGAAATTGGATTAACATAACTCAAAAACTACTGGATGAATTGACAACAAATTTGGACACAATACACCTATCAGGCCAGCAAGTGACCAACACTCACAAAAACACTGGAAAACACAGCAGAAGATACTTAAAAAGCAAAAAAAGAGGCATTACAATGCATGCGCAAAGCCACACACACACACACACACACAGATACAGATATATATACACACAAAACAATATACACAGACTGGGCCACAGCAACACATGGCAGGAGTTCGCTAGTACAATAATAAACACCTATATAGGGTACTGGTCATAAATGGGTAATCAGGAGTCAGGGTATGTGACAAACAACAGTACTTCTTATTCTGATTATATTCATTCATGTTAAAAAAGACTCAAAACAGCTCTTAACCTACTGACTTCCTGTTAGTCAGTCCGTCTGTCAGTCAGTCAATCAATCAGTCAGTCAGCCTGTCTGTCTGTCTGTCTTCAATTTCCAATCTGTCTGTGGACTGAACACAATTTGCAATCCCGAACCTTTATATTCTTGAGCTGCTTGAGATGTATGGAGGGGAACATATTTTTCACACTTTAAATGCACATAAAACACTGCTTAAACATGCTTTACCCAACAGTGATGAGGAGGGAGTGTGTTCAAGCAATCCATATTGGGGTTGTTTTTTTAAAAAAAAATGCATGTGGAGATCCACTCATTTAGGAAAGAAAACACAAGGAACGGCAATCGGAGGGGGAATGTATTCCATTATCTTTTTTTTTAAGGAAGTAAATGCCAAATGAGTTACACATAGAGATGGGAAAAGGAATAAAGCTATTTTGGGGAAATGCTTTATTGCCTCGTGAAGCTCCAGAATAAAACCTAGAGTTATTTTGCTGCATTCGAGATGGAAGCCACTTTCCACTGCAGAAGTCTGTGGAGTATAGAGGTAGAGATCCATCCCTTATCAGCAAGCAATCTTTTTGTGTCAGGAGCAACTTGAGAAACTGCAAGTCACTTCTAGTGTGAGAGAATTGGCCATCTGCAAGTAAATTGCCCACAGGACGTCCAGATGTTTTTACCATCCTTTGGAAGGCTTATTTCATGTCCCTGCATGGGGAGCTGGAGCTGACAGAGGGAGCTCACCCACTCTCCCTGGATTTGAACCGCTGACCTATTGGTCAGCAGGCCTGCTGGCACAAGGGTTTAACCCATTGTGCCACTGGGGGCTCCATCAGCAAGCAATAAAAAACATAAAATGAACACATATCCATTTTAGGACTCAAACGTTTGTCCCCAAATAATTGTCCAGGCTCATTCTGTAGGCTCTGAAAATATTCAGAATTCATTGTTAACAGAAGGGTGATCTGATGGAGATTCATAATATTGTCAAAACTTAGACCCCAATATTATAAATCACGATACTCAGCTCCTTTGGAGCCCACATTGACTTCTTCCTTTTCCCTGCAGTAACTTTTCATAGATTTCCCTTGGAACAATGCCTCAGAACACCTCGGAGTTCAGGATGTAATCTCATAATTTTAATCTTCTCGCAATACACCAGGGAGACTTGGGGGGACATTAGGCATGGTTAAGTCCAGTCTGAATCTTCGTATTTTGGATTAAATTCAGATCAAATACCTTTTTGAAGCGATTGTGAAATGATTTGGGAACCCGGAAGTATCCTTGCCCTTTCAAAGCCACTGTCACCATCTTTGTTCTGACTCAGGAAGTGATTTTAAAAAAATGTTAGTTTTGGAGGTAAGCAGCAGCCTGCATGCTGGGATGCTTGCCTCCAGCCAATGAGGGGAAACCATGTAGGGAGGTTTGGGGTTTCAGCACAGCAGCCAGGGACATGAACGGGAAGGGGGTAGGCAGCTTGGGTGGGAAAGGTGCCATGCCACTGGGAACCTTTAAAATGCCCCTGTTTTCTTGATTGGCTGGGACAACAAATGGGAAAGGAAGAGAGATAAGGAGGGAAAAAACAGCAGGAAAAATGTCAGTTTAAACCATT
This sequence comes from Anolis apletophallus, assembly GCA_030556195.1. Classification (NCBI taxonomy): domain Eukaryota; kingdom Metazoa; phylum Chordata; class Lepidosauria; order Squamata; family Anolidae; genus Anolis; species Anolis apletophallus. The sequence goes on along the minus strand of JARBWK010000007.1, from coordinate 144,229,351 downwards.
ATGGATGGATTCTTTCTCTCCTGCAGTCAGTTTAAACCAGTGTAGATGGGATGGATCCATGTCAGTTTAAACCAGTGTGGATAGGATGGATCTGTGTCAGTTTAAACCAGTATGGATGGATTCCTTTCCTTTCTCTCCCACATCAGTTTAAACTAGTGTGGATGGAATGGATCCGCGTGAGTTTAAACTAGTGTGGATGGGATGGATCCACGTCACTTTAAACCAGTGTGGATGTATTCCTTTCCTTTCCGTTCCCAGTGGTTTTAACCAGAGTGGATGGATTTCTTCCCTTTGCTTCCCTCCTTTCTGGAGTAAAACAACTACTTTCAAAGTAAAGACCACCCAATGAAACAGGAAATAACACTTTGAAACCATTAACGAAGGATTCAGAAGTCTTGGAAATTTTGAAAAGTTCTGAACTCTTTTTTCTGTGAAAATCGGAATTGACTTTAGATCTGAACTAACAGCACCCCCTACATCCGAAATGAGTTTTGAACCATTTTTTAAAAATCAAACCAGCCTAGGGGATATACAATAGGTTTGCACAAGAGCCTTCAGGATTTTCTTCTATTTCCCTTGATATAATCTGATTTCCCTTGATATAATCTGAATCTCTCCTCATACATGTCACCAAACCAGGCTCATCCCTGAGGCTCTCATTGAAATAGCCCATATCTTAAGCACTCTTTTGTTCTTCACGTCTGGCACCCATTGTATTAACCAAAGCTGAGACATCAAGACCCACTTCAGCTCATTATTGCTTGTCCCACTACATTCCCTTCTGATTGCACCCTTCTCAGGGGTGGATCAATAAACAGATACAATTTTCAGAATAATCCAGTGACCTCCCACCATGGCATAGACCAACTAGTGATGATGTCAGACAGAGCTTCAAACCAACCAGGGAGTAAATCCTAGCTAGACATTTTCTGGACCAATTGAGTGCTACCGCAGGAGTCTTTTTCTCCATATAACTTTTATTCCAAATATATGAGGATTGGGGAAGGGTACAAGAGTGGAAGTTTTGAATGCCTGTCAAAATACAATAAATATGCTGTGTATTCACAATTGTGCTATGTCAGTTCTTTGTGATGCTGTCTCTGCTGACATCCTTTCTGACCATTGAGACTAAAGCCTCTGATTTGGCCTTCAACCTTTCTGTGTCTCATCTGTCCTTCTGGGAAGCTAGACATGCAGGGCTCCAAACCTAAAGTTCTTGTGGAAGCTGAAATTCACACAATAATATATCAAGCAATGGTACAAGCAATTGATGTGGATTTCCTTTTCATATTTTTGTTTTACAATATTTAAAGGCTTAGTACCAGTTATTGCCTCTTCAGGTTATTCCTTGAGTGTTTGATTTCATGCCCGAAGGCTCTTTTTACTGACTCACAGCAGGGACAGAAGCGGAGGGTTATCAGTGAACAACATCTAACAGCAGCTTTCACTCTGGGTAACAAAAGCGATGGTGGGGTGGGCGGGAAAGGACTTTAATGGCTTCTCAAATGAATTAAGTGTCAGACTGAGTGGTATTTAACTTTAAAGCCCTGAGCTATATTTCTGAGGGCCATGGGTATGTTGTTTTCTGTCTCTGATCAATAACTGAATCCAAAGGAAGGGAAAGGGCCTGTTGATAAGCTGACTCATTTTCTCCAAGTACAGGTAGAACATCAGTTCCAATTGTGTGTTTCAGAAACTGGCTATTAGGAGTAGAAACTTATATTAGAGTTTTTCCACTCAAACTCCAATGATGCTGAGTTATGTGGGGCGAAATGAGGACATTTTCTTCCCAAGTAAGGATTTTTCACCACCAATTGAAATTTTCCTTCAATTCCAAATCTCTACTGGGGTGTGCATTTTTTCCCCATAAGTCATCGTCAAATTCGTTAGATTTGTACTTATGACACCATATCTGACGCGTGGGCATGGCCTGTACCAAAAACTTAAGAATCAAAAATTACCCAGTATTTTTTTCCTTTGCATTTTCTAAATCTCGGAAGCCTCCCAAACTTAGTTTAATTTTTAGCACAAGGAAGCAAATCAATGCAAATCCTCTTTAGATTAATGTCCTCTTGCCATTAGAAGAGGAATGCAGGAAGCAGAGTTCACTGGGAAAGAAAGCACAGAACTCTGGGAAATATAATTTGGGAAGGTGATGAGCCCTATGGCAGAGAATGCATAAGGCCCTGCTCTAAACTACATTTCCCAGACTTATACTCACATCAAAACATCCCAATCAGGATAGGGGGAGCTATTTTCTCTCCATAGCAGCAGCCAGCCAGAGTTCCAATAAATTTTGCAAAGAGGAGGGCTGACTGATACTTCTAGTAAGTAAATCTCTGTGCTGGACTGGGAAGAAATCTCTAAATGGATGGCCCTTGGAGACCCAACTCAATAGGGGAAGTGTATTAATTTGTTTAGAGGCTGGGTGGCCATCTGTCAGTAGAATGTTGATGGTGCCCTTCTTCCTGGACTAGATGGCCCTTTGAGGTCCCCTCCAACTCTAGGATTTTATGAAAATGTAGAATTGGTTAATATCGGTTTCTATTGGTTACTATAAGAGACAGTTCATGAGATAGCTTTTGTGGCTTTTTTTTTTAAAAGAAGGTTTTGTCAAAACTTTTTTAAAAATTCCCTAAAATCAGTAGAATTATCAATATTTCTGAAAGTTGGGGAAATGTTCCCCTGTTATTTTGTGTCATTGTATAGAAAATCAAGAAGATAACTCTTGTGGTTTTTTAAAAATGTAGTTTATAAAAACTTTCAAAATTCCCCCCATAATTGTGGATAATTGAAACATTATGTAACTTGATGGGCTAGCCGTGATAAATGTGTTCTACCATTGTAGCCAGTTTTACCCCAACAGCTATAAAAATGAGAGGGAAATGAGCCCCTGAGATTTCCCCAATTATAGTAATTATGTGCAATTACTATAACGAAAAAGTAACAAAATTTCATTACTCTCATTCTAGTAATGAAATTTTAACTACTATACTTTAGAAACACTTTAGAAACAAAGCACCAGCAACACCTAATTTTGTGATGACTTTTGAAACTTTTTGTTATTGATTGCACATGCCTAACTTTAAAAAAATCATTTGAACATTTAGGGAAATGCTTGTGTCAATGTGGTGCAGTGAACAATGACCCTGAAATTCGGAATGGCTTCATTAATGGCGTCCGCGATTGCACAATGAGAAGAAACCTGCAGAAGGGACAGTCAAAACTTGGGGGATTCCCTTTCCCTCCATTTTTGACCACAAACAAAACTAGCCACACTGGTACAAAATACTGAACACATTCAACACATTAATAAACATTTAAAACATTTTAAACACAGTGGGACAAAAATAGAGAAGTCAACACATTAATAAACATTTAAAACATTTTAAACGGAAATGACAGAGAACGAGCCATATCCAAATATGGCGACAGAGACTTCGAAATGGCAAATCCACTTCCTGTTTCCTTAACTCTCTTCTAAATTGCTCCAAAAGTCAAAAACATCTGAATTACATCCGAATTTTGGATGTATCCAATGTTCGAAAACAGGCCTACTATTCAGCTTCTGCTTGAAAGCCCCCAGAGGACTTCCACTGGATTCCAAGGCAGGATATTCCACTGCTGAACAGCTCTTACTCTCAGGAAGTTCTTCCTACTGTTTAGATTGAATCTCTTTTCCTGAAATTCGAATAAATTGTTCAACTGTGTCCTAGTCTTTAGAGCAGCAGAAAAGCCACTCAATATGACATCCTTCCCAATATGTTATCATGAATATCATGTTCCCTTTCAGCCTTCTTTTACCCAAGCTAAACATGTGCAGCACCCTAAGCCATTCTTCATAGGGCTTGGCTTCCAAACCTTTGATCATTTTGGCCATCCTTCTCCGGACATGTTCCATCTAGCCAATATCCTTTTTGAATTGTGGTGCTTAGAACTGGACACAGGGTTATCCCAGGTGAGGTCTGACCAAAGCAAACAGAGAGAGAGAGAGAGAGAGAGAGAGAGAGAGAGAGAGAGAGAGAGAGAGAGAACAAGTTTCCTTGATCATGGCCCAAGTTTCCTATTGATGAAGCATTTGTTTTTTTAGCTGCCACAACACGTTGTTGACTCTTATTCAGCTTGTGGTCTTCTAAAACTTGGCCATGGTAGTCCATGCTCTTGTTACATCCTGCTTAGACTGCTACAACGTGCTCTACATGGGGTTACCTTTCAAGACTGTTTGGAAGCGGCAAATAATCCAACACACTGTAGCCATGTTGTTAACTGGGGTGTCACAAAGGAAGCATCCAAATCCCCTGTTGCGGCAACTTCATTGGCTGCCTATTAGCATGATTCAAAGTGCTGGCTTTAGCCTGTAAAGCCTTAAACAGCTCTGGTCCAACTTACCTGTCCAAATGTATCTCCCTCTATGAACCAGTTTGCAGATTAAGATCTTCTGGGGAGGTCCTGCTCTTGGCCCCACTGGCCTCACAGGTGCAGCTGATGGGGACAAGGGACAGGGCCTTCTTGGTGGTAGCTCCATGGTTGTGGAACTCCCTACCGAGCGAGACTAGGTCAGCCCCCTCCCTCCTGACCTTTAGAAGACAGCTAAAGACCTGGCTCTGGAATCAAGCATTCGACCCATCATAGGAATATTTAAAGTGAAAGTGAAAGTTGAAATACTGCAAATGAATAATTAAGACTCCTAGATTCCTTTTACGTGTGTTGTTTTCAAGCCAGTGTCACCCTTTCTGTATCCATCCATTTCATTTTTGCTGCTTAAGTGTAGTACGATGCATTTGTCTCCATTGAAATATATTTGGTTAGTTTTAGCTCAGCTCTCTAATATGTTACGGTCATGAAAAATAAAGAGGTAAGCAAATTGACCAAAGAAATGAAAAAGGAATGCAAGACTTCTAAGTATGAAGAGCTTTCAGTGTGCCACTCTTTGCAATGCTAGATATTTTTTGGAAGGAATGCCATTTTCAAAGGGTATGGGGGACGGGGGTTGAATACATGTTTGAAAGGGCAATGCCCTTATTTCACTCTATTCTTCCCATGACTTCACCCCAATTAACTTTCAACATTGCAAAATGTAAAGCTGTAGAAATGCCTTCCCTGTTTTTCGAGTATAGAGCAAACCATAAAGGTATGTGGGTGACAGTGCCCAAGAAAATCCAGTTAACTGAAGGCGAAGCAGCAGCCATTTTGAAATGTTTTATTTAGATAGTGACACGACATCAGTTGCCATAGTTTCCCTATCCCGCCCCTTCCATTTGCAACATGTTTGAATAAAGGCATTTTTAATAATTTGAATCTTTTGCAGTGCAATAAAATTATTACATCTATTCAGAGGCAGTCAACAGATCCCTCACTTTGTGATTTGTCAAGTATCCCTTTGAGTTATCCATTTCATAAAGAAATTAATATAGCAAGGTCATAACAAAAAGAGGAAATTGGTTTTGAAATTATTATTGAAATTCAATATCCCTTAAAATAGGGTCTCGGTGACTGAGCTTATCAAGGGAGTTACATAGTAAATAGGCTTTTGTTACATAAATGAAGCAATCAGGGTTGGTTCATGCATGCATCACAGACATTGCATGATATCAAGTCATGTATGTCTGGTAGGTTGCGATCTACTGCAAGTCTATAGAGTACAACCTCCACATCCACTGGGCGTACATTCCAAGATCCCTATGGATATCTGAAAACATGTATAATAGCAAATCCTGGACTGTACTTGGGCTGGAGCCATACCATAGAAACACTTTTGAGGACCTAGAGGAGGTGTGGTTTTTGGGGTGGGGAGAACATGGTTAAGTGAAATATATGGTGCTTGAGCTTGCATTGGCCTTGGACTAAACACACAGAGAGAATGGGAGATAGTAAGAAATGTTATCTAGTCTATACAAATGCTACGTTTCAAACAGTTGGATGAAAAATAGAAGAATGTATTGTCGAACGCTTTCATGGCTGGTATCACAGGGTTGTTGTAAGTTTTTTGGGCTGTATGGCCATATTCCAGAAGCATTCTCTCCTGACGTTTTGCCTGCATCTATGGCAGGCATCGTAAGAGGTTGTGACCTCACAACCTCTGAGGATGCCTGCCATAGATGTAGGCAAAACATCAGGAGAGAATGCTTCTGGAACATGGCCATACAGCCCAAAAACCTTACAACAACCCAAAAATAGATCCACAACGATCACCTGGGAAGTCCTCAGAGTTGTCATCTCAAGAGCTATCCAGTGGAAAAATGCAGTTAGGCTGTAAATCCATTCCTAGTTTTAGTGTGAACTCTAAAGGAGCTATCCAAAGTATTGAACCTGCTTGGAGACATTAGATCCAGAATCTTGCATGCTTTCTTTAAAATTCAGACCCAAACCTGGATCACTTTCTCATTGACATTGTGCTGCAGCAAATGCTTTGGCAATAACCATGTGATGCAAATGCAGACCAGTGAGAAAGGATCTGCTAGCCCCCGTAGATGTCAACTTGCATCATGAGAATTTCCGTACCCACATACCTGGTCTATGACTCTGATTTTAAATCCTGCTGGGACCGCAGGCACAGCACACGCCCCCACACTTGGGATGCGAGCTCTGAAAAAGCACTCAGTGCCACTCCGAACGAGATGCTGTTACCTTGGCAATTGTTACCACGAGTTTCTGGGAAGGAGAGGAAGGAGTGGGGGATAGAGAAAGCCACCTCTGTAGACCGGAAGTCTGAAATGCTGTATTACGAAATGAAATTGGTAATAACAAAGGGGCCTGAACTCTTCACATTGTCTCAAAGCAACTCTTGCAGAACAGAGATGTTTGGTTAGGTGTCATTCTCACATCCCAAAAAAGTCTACAATCCAGCCCTCATGAAGAGCTAGGTATGTTCAGTTTGAGGAAGAGAAGACCAACTGTTAATATAACTGCTATCTTTAAATAAATGAAAGGATGTCATGAGAAAGGCAGAGAAAGCATGAATGAATAGGTTCAAATTCCAAGAGGTTCCAGCTATACATTAGGAAGAACCTCTTAACTGTAAGTGTAATTTGATAGTGTAAAAGACTTCCTCAAATGGTGGTAGAGATCTTCTTTGGAGGCCTTTCAAAGAAGTTGAGAGTCTGACTGTGTATGTGTTCTTGGGCACACTCAATCACTCAGGTGGCTGGGAAAGGAATTGGAGAAGGAGAACATGAGGAGGTCAGATGGTGACCAGGTCCCTTGGATTGAAAGGAGTGTTGTAGTTGTAAGAGTAGCTGCTGTATTTGCCCCTTCCCACTGCCCTTGCCCTCCCTCCTCATGCACCTCTGTCTCATTCCCTTATCTCCACCTGCCTGTGTGAGTGAGGAATGAACACATACACCACCCCTCCTTGTTCTTCCCTGTCCAATCCTCTCACCCCCATTTAACCATCCACATGGCCAAGTGACATCATGAGGGAATGCATGCATGTACCCTTCCTCCTTATGCTCCCCTGTCCCATCCCCCAAACTACCCGCATACTCCAGCAAATAAATGTGTGATGGAACACAGATGCATCCCCCCCCCCCCCCCTGTGTGCACCTTCCACCCATCTCCTTCTCATCACCCACCCACATGAGTGAGTGAATGCACAAATGAATGTGCATGTAGCCATGCATAGCTGCCCTGCCAGTTTGATTGCCTCTGAGTGACAAAAAATCTGACACTGTATTGTCGAAGGCTTTTATGGCCGTAATCACTGGGTTGTTGTCATTTTTTCAGGCTATATGGCCATGCACATGGCCATATAGCCCGAAAAACCAACAACAACCCGATCTGACACTGATAAAGCCTGACTGAACCAAACACAGCTCAAGACCTGTGTTCTCGAGGTCCCTTATCCAAAATGGCAGAGGGGAGCCACAGAAGCCAATATTCTGTGAACAATCAAATCCACAAAATTTAAACCCACAAATGGGGAGAGATGGCTGCACAAATAGAGCCAATGGTTTCATAGTGCGCATATAAACAGCATTGTCAGCACTACAAGGATTCAGAAAAGGTAAGGTCCTCAGCTTGAAAAAAGGTACGTACTTTTTTTGGATGACAGAGTCAGCTTTCAGTGAACTTGTGAGCAAATCGGTAGCTTGTCTGGATTTCCCTTCCTCTCTCATACACACTTTAGAATGATTGCTACCTAAAAAGAGCTTGTTGTTGACATCCACCTCCACAAACAATTGAAAATGCCATTAGAATTCATTCTCCTGCACTGAATCATAAGAAAAGCAACTATATTTTTAAAATAAAAGGTCTCACAAGAACAATAAGAAAGTCCAGGAACTTCTGGGTAATCAGCTGCCGCTCCACCTCTGGCATGCCTCCCCATTTCCACAGGTCCCTCCTAGGACAATGCTTACATAGATGGTGATGACAGCAGGGCAATAATGTGAAGTGGCATTCCCGGCATTCAAGAGCCGCCATTTAAATCACAAGAAGAACAGGTTTCCATGCACACAGATGTGTTCCTGAAACGTACTGAGCGGGGGAGTCTCACTGTGTGGTGCTTGAGATTTACTGTAGCTACAGAAACAGCTTCGACAGAGGAAATATTTCCTCACCTGTTTTCACAAGTTTGAGTGGCTATGTCTTGTGTCAGAGGTCTGGGCAGAAGGAGGAGGGAGTGGTGAATGAAGGCAAAGATCCCTTTCTGAAATTCCATCATTGCTAATTTATTTCTCCAATCTTTAATAGAGAACTCTTTTTCCCCTTTCCAAGTTTTGGCTACTATTAGTCTTGCAGCAACAAAGCAATATTGACAAATTTCTTCATCTCCTGCACTAATACACCTTCTGAATAGTCTTAATAAGCACATTTCTGGGTTTTTCTTAACCTTTTTGTTAATCATATTGTTTGTTTCCTTCCCCACTTTTTTCCAAAATTCTTTAACTATATTACAAGTCCACCATACATGGAAAAAGTATCTCTCTGCCTTCTTACATCTCCAGCAAGTCCCTTGTCCTGTTTTCTCTATTTTAGCCAATAATTCTGGAGTTATGTAAGTTCTATAAAACATTTTAAACATATTTTCTCTAACTGAGCTGACCACTGAAAATTTAAACCCCCTTTCCCCACAAATGTTCCCAATCTTCCAAATCAATATTTCTACCTAAATCTTTGGACCACGTAATCATAACAGTTTTTATCAGGTTTTCTATTAAATTGTATTCTACAATATATTAATAGAGCCTGGACATTAGACCTTTGTTACCCTTCTCAAATACACATTCTAACACTGATTTTAGTAGATTATATCTAAATGGCCAAGCTGACAAATAGCAGCAGAGGAGGAAATAATGAAGAATTTGCAAACAAATGGAGGCTGGCACTTGGGTATCTGGAAAAGAAGACAAAGGTAAACTTGAAGATTGCCATAAAGGGGATTCAGTTAAAGAAGATACATGGGTAGTAGTTGCTAGTTAGTTGTGTGATCCTTTTTTGAAGGGCCTCGGAAATCATGGGGTGGGGTTCATGGGTGTAGGGTTAGAGGGTTAAGAAATATTAAGACATAATTAACTGCACGGCCAAGTCTTATTTTTCATGTTTTATGAGCACTGAATGTACACCCTTTTGTAAACCTTTTGCATCTTTTTTCTTTTGTTCATTTGTTTTGTTTCTTATATACACTATAAAACAATATTTTTTTAAAAAAAGAAATAAACATCCCTCTAAGACGGGTCAGACTGAGAGTGGGGCAAGAGCCTCGCAACTGCAGAACTAGGCTTCTGTACAGATTCAATTTGGCTGGTTCCCTTTGGCTAATCTGGCTGGTCCAGCTTGTTTGGATGGCTGTAATGGCAAAGGCTCAGCCTCCATATTTTTTTTCCGGCCACAACAGAACAGTGGCTGTAGAAAAGCAGCTGCCTTCGGTTACACATGGAGTGCAGGAGGGGGGCAAACAATAGAAGAAAAAGTGTGAGGGAGGAAAAGGCACAACTCAAGGGTCTGCAAATCAAGATAAAAGAGAGGGCTTTTTAAAGGAAGCCCAGGGTAGGATACCTCCAGGTCGATGGAGCCTCTTTAAGGGAGCCTACTTAAAATGCCTTGGAAAGTTGTGTGCTGCAGGGAAAGAGTGCCGTGCAGGTGCCTGCAGTGCCTGTCTCTTCTAGGCTGGAAAAAGCTTTAACTAAGCATTAAACCCAGTCTCCTCTACAGACAGAAGGGAAAGGATTACAGAAAGAGTGGTATCTTAATTCTGATGCTTTTAATTTAGGTCTTAATGAAGGATATAAGGACAAATGATGCTTAATATAATGAGAAGGGGAGCGTAGGAAATCCCCCCTCCCCCAATAATGGGCTGGATGGAAAACAAAACTTTGGACTTCCCAGTCAGGAAATAGATTTCTGTGCCCCTTAATTTGGGAGGGTCTTGAAAAACAGATCAGGACTCCGACCGAAATTTAGGACACTAAAATGGATAACAGTTTTCCCGGATTGCACAAGCCTATTCAGAACCATGGTTTTACTTGCCTACACCGGGGTTACAAAATGGTGTTTCTAGAATTGTGTTAGAGGATCTAGCAAATTCCTAGATATTATACCTCTTTAGCAATCTCTAGGTCCTCCAACACAATAATAGTATGCTAGAATTGGAAGCAAAGTAATTCGATGGCATTTGGTCATATCCATAGGTTCAACTAACTGTGGTCTGGGCAGAAATGTATCCCCATGGATACAAGGGTCTTACTGTACCCATAGAGAGGGCCAAATGAGGACATCACCCCCCCCTCCCAAATAAGCATTCCCTAATTCCAAAATGCAATTTTCCTTCAGTTCCCATTTCTAGAATTATAGAGAGTGAGTGTGCCTGCATTGTAGGACTTATGTGTTTTGACACTACTTGAACTGCCATGGCTCAATGGGTTGGATTTCTGAGAATTGTAATTTGGTGAGGCACCAGAAAAGAAAGCTAAAGATATTGTAAAACTACAATGTACCCAGACATTTCTGGAAATATAGAGAGTGAGTGTGTGCACTGTAGGATTTATGCATTTTGACACCACTTGAACTGCCATGGCTCAATGAGTTGGAATTCTGAGAATTGTAATTTGGTGGGGCACCAGCAAAGAAAGCTAAAGACATTGTAAAACCACAATGCACCTAGACACTGAACATTATTTACACTTACATCTTTAATATTTGCTCTGTGTGCAGCTTTTCTTTGCATGTTTATATTCTGTTTTTAAATGGTCAACTGAAGTCTTACATTTACTACAACATTAGAAATGTTGAGGCTAAAGGAAAATTTAATAAGAGCAAACACAATTCTTACTTACCCTCTTTTGCTTCGCCCCTAGATCCTAGGATCCCTGGAGTTAAACTGAAATAACTCTTTAGTATAACCATCAATAGGTTTGCTTTAGGATCGGAGGAAGTCAGAAAGGACTTGAAGACACACAACAAGAACCAATAGCTTTCTATGATAAATAAAATGGCAGTCTCTGGAATGTACAATTGAAATAGAGTATGTACCAGAACCACAAAAATTGAGACAGATTACCAACAAGCCCTTTCAGTTGCTTTGCATTCAGTTACTGATCAGATAAGGGGAAATAAGGTGCTAGCTGCCCTCAGAAATGTAGCTAAGGGCTCCAAAGTGAAATGCATTTGGTGTTTAATCCACTTGGGAACCAAGGAGAGTTTTAAGGAGGGGACAATGTTCTCATCCCCTCCATAGCTTTATGTCTGGCTGTTAAACAAAGTGACCCTGTAATGCCTCACTGCTCAAATGAGAGGTCCGTCTTGGAAGATCTCCCTGCTGGGCCTTTGGAGCTCAAATGAAAGGAGAAGGAAGTCTTAGATAAAGGGGACCACTTAGTTGGGTTGGAGCAATTGAGGAGGAGGCAATAAGGGAGGGGACAAGACGCCAGAGGAAGGAAATAACAACTCTGTCCCACTGGCAGATTCCTGGACCTTTGCTTATTTCTCCTCCCTTCCATTCTCTCCTCCAAGTGGTTATTGATTTGTTGTCTGGGATAACCAAAGGATGAAACAGTGGGGCTTATTGCAATTAGTGGAAGGACACCCCCCCCCACCCCCCGGAGAGGTTGCTACATCTCAGAGACTGGCTCTGAGTTTTTGTGGGTCATTCCCAGGCTGGGGATTCAAAAGGAAAAAGTTATGTGTTATGTGCAAGTCTCCATCTTAGCTCCAGTAGTTTTATACAATATGAAAGGTTGATTTGAATGGTTGCTGCAAGTTGCAAAGATTCTCAAGGGTTATCTAGCATGCGTTCCTTCTCTCACTCACTGAGGCACCAACTTTCACCCTCCGTCTTGTTCTGCATGCATCTTCTATCTAGAAGTAAGTGGGCAAATGAAATGTTCCTAACATGGAAGCATCCCCTTTAATTAAGACTTTCCAAACAAGATATTATGTGATGTGGGTGTATGGATATGAATAATGTGTGACCAATTGTGGTTCCATTTACATTTAATGTATAATGCTTAATGACATCACTGGGGGATGTACCTAGATCTTAGATTTCGGCCTATAAATCTCAGAGCCTGGAATGACTCTGAAATCACAGAATCATACACTTAGAAGGGACCCAAAGGCCCATCCAACCCACCTCATTTCTGCCATGCAGGAAGACACAATCATGGTGCTCCTAACAGATGGCTGTATCTACTACACACACAGGAAGGATATTCCACTCTCAATCAGCTCTTACCATCAAGAGGTTCTTGCTAATATTTACCTGGAATCTCTTTCCCCACAGTTTGAATTAATTTTTCCATGTCTCAATTTCCAGAACAGCAGAAAACAAGCTGGCTCCCTCCTTGACAATCGTTTTCTTATTTATTTATTTATTATTTATTTATTCACAACATTTCTACCCCGTCCTTCTCAACCTCCGAGGGGGACTCAGGGCTGCTTACGCCAGCAACAATTCAATGCCACAATATAGAGACAAAAATAACAAAAATAACAGCAATTTAAATCAATACATAAAACATTAAGTTCAAACTGAAAACTGAAAAGCAGTACCCTGGAGGCTTTCTTCAAAGTTAACAACAAAAGATTTTATTAACTTTAACAGGCTTTTATAACAAACGAGGCACAGATCTTAATGGTTCTATTATTGAGGCAACGAGAGCGTATGGTTACATAAAGAATGTTCAACAGCGTGATGGTTTTCTGGATAATAAATGTGCTTGAGCGTAATGGTTTCTCTAGAGGTTTTTCTTCTTAGATCTTAGGCAATTCCAGTCAGTGCTAAAACTTGACTGTAAAAGCTCTGTCCCACTAATGTGAAAACTAGTGCTGACCAGATGTTAACAAACTGAGTCTTGTCTGAATGAGCTAACAGACTCGTGCTAGCTCCCAGTCTCAGAGCCCACCTTTCTCTCTATATCCGGAGACTATAAGGTGTCCTGACTGACTATCCCAAGTCAGCCCTACTGGCTCTAAACTCTAAGCGGCACCCTGATTCTCTTCTGACCCTAAGTGCTGTCAGCTACCCTGACTCCTTAGTTCAGACTAATCCATAGGTGTTTCGCTATAGAACAGACTGCTTCAGACTAACAGCTGAGGCTTGGATGTTACTTGTCCAAAACCTAGCTCAAGACTGACTGCTAAGGCTTGGATGTTACCTCTCCACAGCCTAGCACAAGACTCCACTTCTCTGACAGGATTTCTCCCTCCTAGTTAGCTCAGCTCCTCCCCTATGGCTCTCAGCCAATCTCCTGGGAGACACTGTATCTAGACAGAGAAGCACTAAAGCCACTCCCCCTGTCTCTAGCAATTACCTTCTTCTAATGGCTGCTGTGTGGAACTCCCTCCTAAGATAGATGCCAGCTATTCTAACCAGGGAGCCAAACTGCAACACAGGGTTGGGCCTGCTCAGAATGGTTGAGTCCTTACAGCATACAAGCATGTTACATGCAAAAAGAATTCCTGTACAGAAGATTTTGTAAGTGAGGTCTAATTGTATAAGAAATTCACATGTAGTCGGCTTGCAAAGAAAATGGGATTTTCTGTGCAGGAGGCAGCTTTTTCTGCATAGCAAATGGTATTTCTGTATATTTTTCTGTATAGAAAAATCTGCTACATGCACCAAAAATGCTGTTTTCTGCTGAAACAACCATAACTTTGCAGTTTTGCATAGAATATTTTCCAAGCTATGAAGATCCGTGTCAGTCCAAGATTGTTCTCAAGATTTTGAAACATTCAAAACTATTACTTCAAATATGTTATATTTTCCATCTCGAGCTGAAAGCCAAGTCCATTTGGGAGGAAATGGTAGTCAATATAGGCTTTCACTTCCCCAAAACTCAATGATACTTTGATGCCTGCCCAGAGCATGCATCTGCAATGTGCAATTAATACCGATTGACACCATTTGAATTACCATGACTCAATGCTTAAAAAATTGTAGTTTACCTTTAGCCTTCACTGCTAAGCAGGGATGGGGCTTTACCAAAATCTATTCCCCCAGGATTCCATAGTATTGAGCTATGGCAATGTAGATAAATGTTTAAATGGGAGGGATAGTGGGTGCGCATTTGTAACCTTGCACTCTTTCCACATCAATTCAGCCAACTGGAATTGCTAGTCGCTGAGCGAATTGAATCAGTATAGTATTTTTTCCATTGCTCAGCTCACTTTTTTCTGCCTGCTTTATGCCAGGCTCCAGTGGGAAAATGTATTATCTTTATCTCTTTGCAGAACACTCAATGAGAAGAAAAAGCTGTTGAAAAGTAAATGAGACTAAAATAAGCACCAACTGGAATTGGTAAGTACCGCTTGTTCCTGATTTTAGTATGTCGAAAATATCTTGCACTTGTAACCCTAAAAGAGCACCCAGGACTATTTCAAACAGCAGAGTCCGCCAGAAATATCAAGTGACTTATCTATAGTTGGGGGGGGGGGAGCCTTCCTAAAGATAAGGCTGGCATTGATGCTCTGAGGATTAAAATGTCTAGTTCTCAAATAGATTGATCAAACCTGCCTAGCAGGGAAGTGTTTCATTACCTCCCATGGTTCTGCTCTTGTCTCTCCAAAAATGTTCTCAAAGTTCTGAGAAGGCCCAGGAGTTTTCAAGATGAAGTTCTCTGTGAACCCCAAGTGGTCCACCATGAAGTAGAAGAAGGCCTCCACAAGAATAAATGCTGCCTTTAACCTGAAAGAAATAGAAACTTCATGGTTTTGACTCAAAAATGGTTTCAAGGCACATAACCCATTTCTCCTGCTGAACCTAAGCTGTCCACATGGAAAACTGCATAAAATCCATGGGTCAAGTTACCGAGCATTTTAAGGGATTGAGAACAGGTGACCACTAGACAGAAATAAAGATGGACTATATGTCTTTAGAGGTAACATTGTCACCTACTTCTGAGCACTTATAGAGCTAAAACTGGAAGGTAGACATGATTGTGGATTGAAGCCCTGCTTATAAACTTTTTTAAAAAATCAAGTTTATTGATTTTCAGTAAAATAAAACAAACAAACAACACAAAGCGGTCTCACACAGAGACAGCAGTACAGTTACTTGACTAATCAAGTGGAACTTAGAAATCCAGAAAAGAAAAGGACAGATAAAGATAAAGAGTGGGGAGTAGGCCAGCGTGCCTTCCCCCAGTGATCTGTGTTGTGGTAAAAGAGTCAGAAAGGTAGAAAAGAGTGTAGAAAGCGTGCACGAAGTCGGAAATCGAGGGGTTTGGATTCCAGGCCCGCTCTTTCTTATCCAGCCCTCTCTTAGAGCTCCTTTGCATCCTGCAAGGGTATAAAGGGGGAGAGAAAGAGAGTTAAATCACTCTGTCTCTACCCCTGTTTAACACAACATTGAATTCCCTCTTACAGTATAGTTTGACTTTGGTCCAGTCCATTGTCTCTTGGTTTTCTTTGTCGCCCTGTTGTAACTTTTCGCTTAGGGGCAACATCTGAATGGTGTCCCATAGTTTGGAAAACCACTTTTCTTTAGATGGGGTTCAGCATCCTTCCACTGCTGCCCAAAGGCCATTCTAGCCACTGTTGTACATAGGAGAAAGATCTTCCAGTCCCCCTCGGAGAAGACCCTGTCTTTAATCCCTAAGAGGAACAGATCCGGCTTCCTTTCTACCCTCCATCCAAGTAATTTGTTTATCTCAATCTGAATCATTCTCCAATACTTAGTTGTTTTCTCGCAGTGCCACCATACATAAAATTTTGAAGCACCAAGTTGTAAGTTAGACATGTTGAGAACATATTGTAACCAGTTACAGGAAGGAGTTGCAGAATTCTCTTCAGAACTTCGTGCTCACTATTCAAATGTTTAATTTATTTCCAAGACTTTGGGGATGTTGAATCATGAAAATTAATGCCACCCCAAACCCCGCCATCAAGTTAGCTGTAGGTATTTTCAGGAAAATGCAATTGCCTGAACAAAGCTACTTTGAAATCTCCTCTTACCTGAACAATAGTTCAAGAGGTGTTGCTGGTGGATTATTAAACAAAGAGTAGAACAAAAATTTGTTCAGTTCAGATATATCTCATTTTCCACACATGAATGTGCACTTTAACCAAAACATAGTTAATGTTGATAGGTTTTGTGGTATATATTTGCACATCAAAAATCTATCGGTTGTACAGTAATCCCCATATTTACAGGACCAGTATTTGTGGTTTCATTTATCCACATCCAACAAATGAGGTCCTTTTTAGGCATTTGCTAAACCCTCCAGTGCAACTCTATAGTATTCTTGCACCATAAGACCTTCATTTTACCAGAGTTTAATGTATCTGCTTATTTATTTATTTATTTATTTTGTATCAAAAGCATTGCATAAATTAGTATAAAACTGATAAAAATAGAAGCAATTCAATAACTTTTGACCAAAAACTGGCAACAGCAAGGACATTGTCTTTCTCTGTACATGAGGCAGGGCATAGTGGACAAGCATACAGATGTGGAGTTGTCTGTTCTGCTACACAGTTGCACAAGGTGTGAGATTCTTTTAGGTAGTGCCATTTTGCCAGGTTGTCTTTTGAGCTGCCTACTCCGCTGCTGAGTCTGTTCAGGGACTTCCAAGTTGCCCATTCTTGATTTGCCCCTGGAGGAAGACCCTCGTGGAGGGCAATCTAGTTGGGATTTCCTGGTTTAGCTGCCCACGGGGATACTCTTGCTGGGGGAATGTTAAGAGGCGTGGTGGTTCTCATGAAGCTTTTCTTTGATTTGAGTCTACTGGGAGGAGGCTGAAAGCCATGCAGTAAGTGACTTTCACAGTGTTCAACTTTATTTCTCTCACAGTTAGCAGCAACTTCCCATCACACATTGGGGGGGGGGGGTGCCAGCTAGCTTGTAGAGTTTATCAACAGGTGTAGGTTTAAGACATCTTGTGATTATTCTGCATGTTTCGTTCAATGCTATGTTCACCTGCTTCGTGTGGGCAGACTTGTGCCAAACAGGGCAGGCATACCCGGCATACTTGGCAGTTGGGTAAGACAAAGCTATGGCTGATGTTCTTATTAATTCAGGGTTTGACCCCAAAGAACCCAGGGAGAGATGCTAACATCCCTCATTATTGGGCACACTAGTTATGAGGCTGAAAGTTGTAGTATTACAGCATGTCGGGGGATCTTATTATCTAATTTAGTTCATCTCTGCTCTGTCCAGGGAGTTCCAGTTAATGAAAGTTTTGAAAATGTAAGAATCATCACAATAAAATCTGGCTATTTTAATGGAAGACAATGAAAACTATGGTCAGATAGCCTACATGCTCAAAAGCAGTCAAAAGCAGGCATTTGTTTCTTCCTTCAAGTTCATAACTTCCTTGATGGGTCTCTCTTTTTAGGCCACCCTATGCATAAAAGCTTGAAATTGTGCTGTCCTTTGGGAGTCTCATGTGGTCAGTGAGACCTCCACTAACCCTTCAAAAATAGGTTTAACCAATAAATCAGACAAAAAAGTCACCTCCTACATCTTTTCGCAACGGACACCCCTACATTCATCCTAGACACTAGGGACTTTATTTAAAAAATTGAGGGTTTCAGAACAGGCAGAAATGACTTTCTGATTACTGCGGACGTTGTGTCTCTGTACACACATGTGCCATTAGAACTCGCACGAAACATAGTAATGGACCTTTTAGACACAAGGCCTAATCAGGACCCCCCACCCACCCACTTCCTGATGGAGCTGCTGGATGTAATCTTTGATTACAATTATTTTATGTTTAATGGTCGCTACTACCTGCAGTTAGATGGGGTGGCCATGGGGAGCAGTGTAGCGCCAACTATCGCCAACATCTTCATGATCCACCTAGAGAAGAGAATGCTCACTGACCCAGACAACCCCCTCATCCCCAAGATTCATAGATGTTATCGATATATAGATTACCTCTACTTTATAACACAGGGAGATGTTGACATGGAAGAGTTCAACTTATGGCTGAACTCATGGCATGAGGCCATCTCCTTCACCTGTTTCTTTGACCACCACCAGATTAACTATCTGGATGTAACTACCTACATTAATCACTCCAAGATAGCAGTGAGAAACTTCCAAAAACCAATACAGAAAAATTCCCTCCTACATTATAGGAGCTTTCACACACATAGTCTAAAAAATAACTTGCCCTTTGCCCAACTGTTGAGACTCAAACGCAACTGCACCCATGCTCAACATTACACCGAAGAAGCAGACAAGTTGAGCCTTAGAGGCTACCCAGACCATGTCCTTAGAAAGGCTAAATTAAGAGCCGAACACACGAACAGAGGCACCTTGTTCCAATCAAAGCCTACAACAGAAGATAGACGTATAGTCTGGCCTCTTACACTTAGCCCCCACAAACATCAAATTGAACAAATAGTCAAACGCTACTGGCCGCTTGTGTCGCACATACAGGGTCTTGAACAATTCCCTATGACAGCCCATAAACGCACCCAAAACATAGGTGACATACTCTCTCACACTGATTTACCCCAACCTACACTTAAGAGTGCCCTTGCTATTGGCACATACATTTGTGGGAAATGTAGTATATGTAGGAATATCCGCCAATCAAAAACCGTTACCAGTAGCACCAACAATAGAGTGTTCAAACTTAAGTCTTATGCTAATTGCCAAAGTTCAGCCATAGTGTATTTACTAGAATGCGGGTGCAAAAAAACAATACATTGGTTACAGCTCAAGAAGTCTCAAAGAAAGATCCTTGGAACACAAATCGAGAATAAAATTAAAAGCCACAGACTCTACCCTTTACCAACATTGTACGGAGTTAGGTCACTCCTTTAGCCAAATTGGCATTCAAGTGCTTGAAAAAGTACAGGGACCACCACACTCTGACCTCATTGGTCTACTCAGAAGGAGGGAAACATTCTGGATTATACAGCTGTCATCAGAGAATACACTTCACTATCCAACATGTTGGAGAGTGGAGCAACTTTGTCTCCTCCCCCCGGAGAAGAGATTGGTTGATTTCGCAGAATGTACTGGAAGGGAGGAGGGGCTGGCATAGTTTGCTGCCAGCCCCTTTTCCCTCATTCTGCTCTGGAGCATCGGCGAGGAAGGCAGTTCATACAGCGAGGCCCCAATTCAAGCGAAGGTCGGTCTGGGGCCTGCCTGGGAGTGAGGAGTGGGACCAGAGGTGGTTTCAACCCCCTGGTGGAAGCTTCCTCGCTGCCTCTGTGGAGCAGGAGGAGCTCTGCATAGCCCCTTGCTTATGCTCGGAGGGCCCTTTAGTGGGAATAGCCAGGGGGGGTTCGCAGTGGACAACAGCCCTGCCTTACTTAGAACATAATCAACCAATATTTAATATAATGGTAAAAGGCATAACTACCTCCGGGCAGTCAGAGAATGGGTTATGGGTCTTCTGGGCTGCGGGGTTCCCCACTCTCCCAGGTCCCCGGGCCCTGGGTATTCAGCTGCGCTCGCCCCCCCTTGCATTTTACACCTACAGGGTTCGAGGGGAAGCCTGGGGGGATGTAGGCGCTGTGGGCCCGCTGCCTCGGTAGTGCTGCAAGCGGGCTCGGACCACCTGGGCCTCGCTTGGCTCGCTCGGGAGCGGCCGGCTTGGGCCTAAAGGAGCCCGCCAGGCCGCTCTGGCGAATCGCGCCCACTTCAGGCGCGTTCCGAGGGGGGCCGGATTACCTGGGCCTTGCCCCCACGTTGCTTGCCCGGGAGAGGCCGGATTGGGCCTAAAAGGGCCCGCCAGGCCCCTTTTTTGCATGTTCCGCTCGCCTCGGGCGTTTTCGGAGCGGGCCCGGATAACCAGGGCCTTGCCCCTCGCCTTGCCTGCCCGGGGGAGGCCTGTCGGGCCTAAAAGGGCCCGCTAGGCCGCTTCGCGGAGCTGCGCCTGTGGCGCAGTATTTTCTTGCCGCGTGTGCGCCTTGGGGCTGCTTCCAGGGCGCACATGCGCCCTGGTGGCTGCATCCGGGCGCGCATGCGCCCTAGGAGGGATATAGTCGGGCAAGATGGCGGCTCCCTATGGGGGCCGCCATATTTGCCGTACAGCTACCAGCAATAGCTGTACGGCAATCTGTGGGTGGCAGCCGCCATTTTGGCCGCATGGCGGCTGGCACTGGGGGCCGCCATCTTGGCCGCATGTTGGTCGGCCCTGTGAGCGGCCATTTTGGGATGGCGGCCATTTTGGTTCGGCGAAATAATGAATTAAATAAAATAAATTTAAAAATAAAAATAAATTTAAAAAAAAATAAAAATAAAAATAAAAATAAAAATAAAAATAAAAATAAAATAAAAATAAAAATAAAAAAAAAATAAAAATAAAAATAAAAATAAAAATAAATACATAAAATAAAAGGAAATAAAATAAGGAAATATAAAGATATATATATGCAAATTATAATATTAGAAATAGATAAGAAAGTAATATGTTGAAAGGAAAAATAAGATATATATGAAAGATATATATATATATATGAATAAAAATTAAAAAATAATAATATATAAAAATATATAAATAAAGGTACAGAACAAAACAAATAAAAATATTTTTTTTAAAAAAAGAAAGAAAAAGGAAAAAGAAAAGACAATATGAGAGAGAGGGAGATAAATGGGTACAAGGAAAGAAACTTAAATATATATATATCTATGCTACATATATATATATATATCAAGAATTATGCAAGGCAATAAGACAAAATAAAAGCGACAATAGGGTACAAATGAATTTAATTGAACTTTATTTAGCAAGTGAACCAGGGGGAGGGAGCTCCTGACATGCGGTTCAGCTTGCTACGGACCTGCACTACTTCTATTCGAGCACAACTGGATGGAAATGATTTAAGGAACGGGAGTTAAGTTGGTGATAAGCCAGGCATAGGCTTCTGGGCTGTAGGGTGCCACCTATGTTGACATTTTGTCTTGATTCTTGCTTTTCAGATGGCACCTAAGAAGAATGTCGGTGGCATTAAGGGCAAGGGCCCAGCGAAGAAGGCGACGAAGCGGACATTGTCCCCTCAGGCCTCACCTGAGAGGGCGAGGGGTGTCTCCAGGGAGGAAATGGATGCGGTCATCAAGAGGGTTCTGGAGATTGAGTCCGATATGGGCTTAGCCACAACGGGGGTGGCGCTAAGGCCGACGCGTTAAGCTAGTGTAGACTTGAGGTATGCTAACATTTTATCTCGTCTTTCTATCATAGACGCTGAGCGAGCGGCCAGAAAGTGAGCAGAGGAACAGCAGGGTGGTCAGCCCTCTGGAGTTTCTAACGAGACGGTGCAGGTCCAGACAACAGCTGAGCAGGCAATGACCCCGGGAACAGTGCCGGAGGAGTTGCCTGTGCCCCGGGAGCAGTCAACAGTGACAGCACCCGCAGTGGTCGACCAGACGGCGCCAGTCCAGGTTCTGCCCCAGTTCGTGCCATCGGAGAGGCCATCGACGTCTCAAGGTACGAACACCACACTATCGTGGCCCTGGGATCAGGGCCAGGTAGCGCTGCCCACACTACAGAACACACAGGGCAGCGTAGCCCAGTCAGTTCCAACACAAGCTAGCCAAGATCAAGGGGGTGCCATTCCCCAGCAGTCCACGCCAGCCACGGTCACTCTCGAGATGGCCAGGACTAGCGATGCGAACAAGTTATGGGGAACTGAAAAATGGCCAGCCCATATGATCCCGAGCAAGACGGTGGTTGACTTAGGGTCCCACCTTACGCAAAAAGTTATCGACAGGATGTTGCGTAACGAGTATGTGGATATCTTCTCCCTTTATTTTAGGGAGTTAGATAAGAAAGAAAAAGATGAGCTGGACGAGGAAAGGAAGGACGAATTAAAGAAAAGGAAGGTGGACCAGATTTGGGATAATTGGCATGCGTGCTTCTCAGTTTACGCAGCCGTTATTTCAAAGGCCCACCCGGATAGGGGCCCAGCTCTGTTCCAATATCAGAGCTTGATACGCCATGCACACTTGGAGGGCCCAGGTGATGCATGGCTTGATTACGACAAGCGTTTTCGCTTAAAGGTTGCATCTAACCCAGACATGAGGTGGGATTTGATCAACAATCAATTGTGGTCGGAAGTTATGGGCACATTAAAAGGCGGGGTTAGGAAGAAGGCTGACAGCGGGCAGACTATCGTCAGCAGGAATCCCCAGTCCTTTCGGAAAGGGGGCCCCCAGCAACAGGCACAAAAGCGAGGAAATATTTGCTGGGACTTTGCGGCCCGCGGGGTTTGCAACCGCAACCCCTGCCGCTTTCAGCACTCGTGTGGCATCTGCTTGGGAGCCCATGCCACGCGTAATTGTCCCCGGGGGGGATTCAATAAAGGAGGGCCCAAGGATAACCAATACAAGAAACCCCCGGGGCAGTCATCCCTTCCCAAAGGGCCCCAGTCCAATTAGGTTGGACAAGTTAAGGGAATTGTTGGCGTTGAATCCCAATAGGGAAGCCGCGAGTTATGTTTGGGAGGGTTTTTCACGAGGTTTCCGGATCCCGACTGTGGGTCCGCGTACACCTCAGTTAACAAGGAATTTGAAGTCGGTTATTGGTTTAGAGCACCTAGTTCAGCAAAAGATAGATAAGGAAGTTAAAGAGGGCCGGGTTATTGGACCGTTTGTGACTCCTCCGGTTCCTCAATTGAGAGTTTCGCCATTAGGAATCGTACCCAAGAAGACGCAAGGCGAATACCGCCTCATTCACCACCTGTCCTATCCCAAGGGCGGGTCGGTGAATGACGCTATCCCTGAAGAGTTGTCGTCAGTAAAATACACTTCGTTTGACGCTGCGGTGCGGGTGGTTCGCCGTATGGGCTTGGGAGCCGACTTAGCAAAGTGTGACATTAAGTCAGCATTCCGTCTGCTCCCGGTTCACCCGGCGGATTTTGATCTTCTTGGATTTCGATTCCGTGGACTTTTTTACATGGACCGGGCATTGCCCATGGGCTGCTCGGTTTCATGCGCCGCATTTGAACATTTTAGTACATTTTTAGAATGGGCTTTGAAGGCACAATCAGGCCTTCAGGGGGTGGTCCATTATTTGGATGATTATCTTTTTATAGGAAGAGCGGGGACTGGAGAGTGCAGATTCCTTATGCGCTCATTCCAGGAACTGACCAGTCAGTTAGGGGTACCGTTAGCGGATGAAAAGACAGAGGGCCCCAGCACGGTTATGACTTTTCTCGGGATTGAGCTTGATACCATCAATCAGTTTTCAAGGCTTCCCGTAGAAAAGGTAACCAGTTTAACTGTTAGGGTCCGTCAATTCCTGTGTCGTAAGAAAGCAACCCTGAAGGAGTTTCAGGAGTTAATTGGACACTTAAATTTTGCATGCAGGGTGGTAGCACCCGGACGTGCGTTTTTACGCAGGTTGTGTGATGCCATTTCCGGCATCGAGTCGCCTCACCATCATCTGCGGGTGACGCACGCTATTAAGGCAGACCTGCTAATTTGGCTTGAATTTTTATCCAACTTTAATGGGATATCATTCTGGAGACAGGAATTGGCGGTTATGGATGCACTGAAGGTGGCCTCAGACGCTTCGGGGTCTATAGGATTTGGGGTTTACTTTGACGGCCAGTGGTGTGCAGAGCAGTGGCCACAAGCATGGCACGAGGCTGGCATCACGGCCGATTTGACTTTTCTAGAGTTTTTTTTCCAATTTTGGTAGCGGTCACAATATGGGCTGAGAGGTTTGCAAACTCTACAGTCCATTTTTGGTGTGACAACTTGGCGACAGTACAAGTAATTAATGCCCTAACATCTAAAAATCAGAGGGTCATGAACGCTCTTAGACACTTTACACTCCATTGTTTGCAATTTAATATCTTGTTTCGTGCCTTCCATGTTGATGGGATTAATAACTCACTTGCCGACGCTCTATCTCGTTTGCAGATGGAGCGTTTCTGGCAACTGGAACCCGGCGCCGACGTCCTGCCCCAACGAATGCCAGACCATCTTTGGACGGTTGGGAGCACGAGACTCTAACTGGTATGGCATCTGCTTTGGCCCCAAGCTCCATGAAGTCTTATGCAAGAGTGGTGAAGGAATTTGAGTGGTTTAGGAAGGATTACAACATGCCGCAAGCTATCCCTGTTCCATACGAGCACATAGCACAGTTTTGCGTGTTTTGTAGGAGAAGGGGGCTGGCCCCGCATTCAATCAGAGCGTGTTTGTCTGCACTGGCCTACTGGCTTAAGGCACAAGGGATTCCGGATTCCACCAACGACTTCCGGCTCCATAAGATCTTGGCCGGATGGTCACGGAGTACGGGGCAGCCCCAAGATGATAGGAAACCTATTACCCCTGCCATGTTAAAAGGTTTGAAGATGATGTGGCCCAAGGTTTGTGCGGATGCATATGAACAGATCCTCTTCCATGCGGCAGCGTTGACAGCTTTTTTCGCGGCATTGAGAATTAGCGAGCTAGTCCTAGCTTCCAAAACGGATAAGACTATGCAGGCCCTCATGCATTCAGACCTAACCATTACTCAGATGGGTATTGGGTTGATGGTTCGTTCATCCAAAACGGACCAGGGGGCCAAGGGTTCAGTGATAAATTTGTCAAGGTGTAGTGATCTCGAGTTATGCCCAGTTGCAGCATTGGTGCAGTTTAACGGGATTAGGGGACAAGGGCCGGGTTACTTGTTTAGTCACCAGGACGGCACTCCGCTATCCAAATACCAGTTTTGGGCGGTTACAAGCAGAGCGCTCAAGTTGATGGGTTTAGGGCAATTTAGGTTTGCAACCCATTCGTTCCGCATTGGGGCAGCTTCGGTGGCCAATGTGATGGGATATGACACGGAGAAGATAAAAACCCTGGGCAGATGGAAATCAAATGCCTTCAGGAAATACGTGCGTAGTTTCAGATCCTGCGTTGCTGCACCATAGATGGAGGATCCTCGTCTGCGGACTCAGTTTCATACACTGGGCGTCCCGGCAGGCCATGAGGTCTCACTATGGTCAGCATTTGGGCCTCGCATCCGTCGCTACTGTGGAGTGGCATGGGATCAGAGGTATGCGTTGGGACGGTTTGCTCCCGCTTTTGTTGCAGTCTAGGAGAGGGCCCCCTCCAGACGTTTTGGTTATACACCTTGGAGGCAATGATCTAGGCCTCTTGAAGGGTAGGGCCCTGTACTTGCAAGCTTGGAACGACATCTGTAAAATATGGCATGCATGGCCGCGGGTGCACATTGCCTAGTCCGCAATCATCCCTCGCTTCCACTGGTCTGGTGGCGGGGATGTTAAAAAAATGGAATCGGCTAGGAAGCGGGTGAACCGGGCCATGCGCACGGCGCTTGCAAGAGGTAGGGGCTCCTACATATTTCATGGGCAAATCTCGCTTGATAGCCCTCACCTCTACAGATCGGATGGAATTCATCTGTCTGATAGGGGCAATTCATTGTTTTTACACGATTTGAGAATGGGTGTTCAGTTAATAGTAGATGGCTTGGTGGGGGATGGGAGCTAAATAGGACATTTGCTCCCATCCGTGGTGTAAATAGTTTAGTTATTCAAAGGTTTGTATACACTTAAGGCACCCCTTAAGGGTGTGGGACATTATGCAAACACTCACCTAGACGGTTAATTTTAGAGGTGAGGTGATGATGAATGTTCCAGGAGCTGGGAAAGTCTAGTCTCAAAAGTTGAGAGAGATTTCTCCTGATGTTTCCCTTACGGGTTGCTCGAGTTGAAATATACAGGGGACCCAGGTAGTATGCCTGTATAGCTGAGGGGTAGACTTTAGGAGACGCTACCTCAGCTTGCACACACCAAGTTAAAACTGACACCAACAAGTTAGTTGAGTTACAAGTTAAATAGGTAACTATTTTAATAAAAGTTGCCCAAATTTTTGAATCCATATATTTTGTGTTTGTCTCGTTATTTCGGGGGGTTGGCAGACAAACAATTTGGAGGATTAAACGACCCACTAAGTATTAATGCTCTACTAAACAAGTAACTTACCTCCCTGATCTAATTACTATATATTGGCCCCTGCTGCTCCCTGTCCTTTACCATTTCCCCCCGGATGGAATGGTCCGTTCTCCATGTATCTTGGAAGTCTTGATATGGTAAATATATGGGTATTTTTGCCCCCTTTTTTCCTAACACCGTTAATAGTGGTATAGTACCAATGTAATATCTCTTTATATTGTGTAGAATATTCAACTGAAAGTGAGGACGTCACCCTACTATTGAATACACAGCCTCTGAGGAAGTCTTGTGACGAAACGGCCCTTAGCCGGCCTGGGAAGAGCCCGCGCCGTCAGGCAACTTTGGCGGAACGCTCCTACTGGGGCTCCGCTCCGGGGAGGACTGTGTTCCCTGTAACACAACCCCCCGCTGCCCTCATCCCGATTCCCCGCCGGCATTTGCCAGCGCACCAGCAACTGCATTAGCAGGTCGCATTTCGACACGCCATTTGGCGCAGCTTGGTGTTGCATACTAGCGCCTGTTAGCGCCAACAGCGGGATCGCACCACCCTCCTGATTTGGGCTTCCTACAATCTTCTCCCTCCTTCCACTCGAACACTACCCTACCTTATCGTCCTCGTGAGCCAGACTCCATCCCCTACTCTTCTCTCGACCAAGACACTCCTTGGGACATTGATAGGCAATTGCCTCATTTATTGCACTGTATTTGTGAGTAGCGGCTCCACTCTCATGGAAGGAGGTGTATGTACAACCATGTGTTCTGTGTATCACTGTATACCTTACTAATGCTATTATAAGCTTATGATTTGTATGTTGTGAATGCTGATTGATCCCATGCTTATTGCTATTTTCAATGAAATATCTCTATTTTACTAAGCCTGCTTGATTTCATTGTTTACCCTCGGAGCTCCAAACTCCCCAACTACCCAGCATTGGGGAGTTTCTGAACCACACAAAAGTCAAGTCAGCCATCACTTGCTTAGCATAGCATAACTATCTAGGTGTACTTTTATCAAACACTATGCTGACCTATATACCCTCACCTTGACTTATTGCAAAACCTCGAAGCCACACCATTCCATGCTCCCAGCAAGAAAGTAGGATCAATGAAGATTTTGACTACATCCCTGTAGCCAGATGCACAATTATTACAGAAGCACGTCAACTTCATGGATATCATTGTGATGGT
Organism: Anolis apletophallus; assembly: GCA_030556195.1. Lineage (NCBI taxonomy): Eukaryota > Metazoa > Chordata > Lepidosauria > Squamata > Anolidae > Anolis > Anolis apletophallus. The sequence continues at coordinate 144,201,862 of JARBWK010000007.1, read as the reverse complement.
GTCATTATTGTGACTCTGGCTGTGGAGATATAGCTAGAACATTTCAGATCTTGTCTTCTCACTGTGAAGCCTTATAGTAACTCAGGGAGGGGGCATTGAAAACTGCAAAGGCGGGGAGGAATACCAATCCTTACAGCACCCCAAAAAGGATACCCATGTGTATAAGGGACACTTTACACTCTAGGCATGTTTTACAGCAGTTTTAACCAAAGTAAAAGCCACCAGAGGCTTCAGAAGCTGTAATTTGAAGCCTAAAGTGTCAGGTGCATCCCGCAGACCACATGTCCTGGGTCATGCTTTGTTAATTGTTGGGCTTCTCTATTGTAGCAGGTATGACCAGGAGTGATGAATGATTTTAATGGAAGGTCTGACAATTGGGGAAATTGGGGCACTTTTCAGCTGTGTTAGAAACTAAATATTTTAAAAAAATATTTCATAGGGATTGCAGAGATCGAAGAGCCCCGAGGGCCACCTAGTCCATCCACAGCCTTTGATTTTTTTTATTTTAAAAACTCTTTAAAAAGAAGATTTGACCTTAATTCAAGGTGGCCTATTTTATGTCAACGCATCTTACATTAATTATTGGGACTTGGAATCTTGAGGGACATTTAGGCTTTATGGACCACAAATGAGTACCAGGAACCACAAATTGGCCTCTGGTTTGAACTTCCTGGTGTAGTTTTAACCTCATGTTTAGGAATGGAATAAAATTTCATATCTAATTTTTATATTTCATTAAGTAGCATTGGGGGGGGGGTCAGTAGTGAAAAATGGCCTTTGAGTTGACAAACTGTCCCACAAAGTCATTTTCTAGAATGACTTAATTTCTACCCTTTCGAAATGCCGCAGAAGCATTTCACTTTGTAAAGAACATAAAACACAAGTTTCACCTTCAGCGGGTTCTGTAGCACCGCCTGGACTCTTTTCCTGTCCCTTTCTTCCTGCTAACCATTACATTTGCAATTCAGATGCTTAGTTACACCAACCTGTCAGATGCATTGCCAGAGGGAATAATGTTCCAGCCAGAAACACTGGGATATATTTTGAAAGGTAGGATATAAGGCTGCAGGTATAAGTAGGAGTATTTTCCCTCTGCATTTGAATGACTGACATACATCTTTCTGGTGCTATATTAATTTTCTGAGAGCCATGTTAGCTTTCTATGTAAAAAGAAAGGTGGTAGAAAAATGAGGAAGTCTTGCATTGCAGTATTTTTAAGACTCACAGCTTTATTTCTTATATGACTGCTCCATTTCTAGGGAACAAACAAAATGTACATAGAGAACAGTCTAACGGCATCACCTTTGAGGTTAACCTGCCTTCAAGTTGCCTGACAAATTTCATAGGGTTTTCTTGCGCCAGTTCTTTCCTCTGAGATACAGTGTTCTCTCACTACTTCACGGTTCGTTTATTGTGGACTCGCTGTTTTGTGGGTGTCCCCCCCCCCCCCCGGGGCTTGTCTCCAGGCTGGGCCTTGGCATGGCCCTCTTTGGTGGTGGCCTCCTCCTCCTCGACATCTCTGCTACTCCCCACTCCTTTCCCTTTCCTCTCCAAGGCTGAGCCCACAGGTACCTACCTGGGCACCTAGCTGTTGTTCTCTTTCTCTGTGTGTGTGCCTCTCCTCCCACCCTCCTGAAGTGCCGTCTCCCTCCTCCTGGCCACACATAGGGCCAGCTCTATGAGAGAGCAAGATTGAAAGTGAGGAAGAAGGGATCCCAACCTGGCTACCGCTGCCTCTGTGCTCTGAGGGGCATGACAACTCCGGTGCTGAGCTGGCAGAACACCACCCATGGGCAAGTGGCATCAGCAGCTCCCGCCGCCTGGGCAAAGTCACCTTCTCCACATGCTGCCCATCTCTAGCTCCTCAAGAAAGACACATGAGCCCCCCAGCTTGAAATCACAGGAAATAGACCCACAGGGGTCTAGCAGGCTGCGAGTGTGGGTGGGCATGTGTCGGAAAAGCTTTCTGGGGCCTCTGAGAAAGGAGTGAGTGAGAAGGGGGAGAGGAGTATGTGGAGCAGGCCTACTTTGCGGATTTTCACTTATCACAGGTGCTCCTGGAACGTAACACTCGCAATAAGTGAGGGAACACTGTATAACCCATCACACTTGATATTCAGTGGCAGTTCTCCCATCAAGTAATAAAGACACACTCTGCTTAGCTTCCAAGATCAGACAGGATCTGGTGCATTTATACTTTTTTAATGTGTGTGTGCACCTTGAAGTTGCTTATTGACCGTATGAATTTCATAGGATTTTCTTTGACAAGAAATACTCAGAACTGGTTTAGCCAGTTCCTTCTTCTGAAATGTAGCCTACAACGTCTGGTAATCTTGGGCAGTTTCCTATCCAATTACTATCCAAATTTGACCCTGCTTATATTTCAAGATTACATGGGATCTGGTACCTTGAGGATAAATATTTGCATCAGAACTTATGCCATATTGAGCCACAGATTCTCTTTCCAACATCATCAGGTCCCTGATGCCATCCTACATGGCCATTCCGTGTTTTGTGGGCAGTAGAATGGGATTTATTTTGTACAGCACTCCTTATGGTAAAAAATGTGGTCTCACATTGGAGTGACATACGTTGCCACAAATTCTGTGTTTCAGCATGTGTGCCCGTTGGGCATCTACCAAAGAGACTTCCAAGCATTTACTATACATACAGTGATTGAGGCTAAAATACCAAACACCAGGGGTATATTTGCCGGGATCATGTATGTATGGCACTTCTTTTTCACTTCTCCATACTGTCTCAATATCACCAATCAGCAGGGTAAAGTTGTCCCTTTGCTATCCTGCTATCCTTGGTGTGCATGGGTTTGAGCTTCCCATGAGATCTGATATCTCATAGATCTCTCAAGAAGCCCTCCTCCAATGAGACTTGAAGAGGAGGCATCTATAGCCCTGCCTCAGATAACCTGTTTTGATTTCCAGAAAATCTGATAACCTTATTTGAAGAATTCGGTGCCATCCATGACCAATTGCATTTTGTGTGGAGCTAGCTTGTTTTCTGTTGCTCTATAAGCAATGGATTGAAATTAGAAGAAAAGATATTTCACCTAAATGTTACAAAAAATTCTTGATGATAAGAGCTGTTCAGCAGTAAAATATGCTGCCGCCTTGGAGTGTGGTGGAGTCGCCTTTACTGAAGGTCTTTATACAGGCTTGATAGCCCTCAGTTGGGAGAGCATTGATTGTGTTTTCCTGCATGGCTGAAAGGAGTTGTACTGGATAGTAGGCATGGTTTCGAACCCAAAAATCGTGATTCTAAAATCAAATGGGGGGGGGATTAGTAATAGAAAGACTTACAAAAATTTTCAAAAATTTCTAAAATGTAACGTAATAACTAACGAAACTCGTTAGTAGTTCGTATGCCAGCGCATGCGCATTCCAGATGGTTTTGGCCTACAACTCCCAGAAAACCTAACAGCTGGTAAATTGGCTGGGATTTCTGGGAGTTGTAGGCCAAAACTTGAATAAATCACACTGAATTCTAGATGGGACTCTCCAAATAGGAAGGAGGGAGGGAGGGAAGGGGTATTCTATTCTTGGAAGCAGCAAAAAAAGGAGGAGCCCCCCCCTCGCTCCTCGCTGCCTCTCTCTCACCCCGATCCTGAGGGAGCGAGGGCCCAAGTTTGCCCAGGCTGGTCATATACCTACATTCCATGCACATGCAATAATACAGCAGTAATAACAATGGGTATAAGAAGATGTAAAATTCAAACCAGAAGTATTCTGACTGTGGTCCCTCCTCAAGCTGTGAAAACTGCAAAAGGCTCTTCTCTATGAGCCCGGAAAAGCCAAAGCCCGGGCACAGCGTTTGCTGCCTGGGTGCACACACATACATATTCTTGGGGGATTTGCTGCAGAATCCGGGCTCATAAAGAAGATTCTGCAGCAAATCCCCCAAAGAATATGTATGTGTGTGCACCCAGGCAGCAAACGCTGGGCCCGGGCTTTTGGCTTTTCCCGGGCTCATAGAGAAGAGCCTATTGCAGTTTGCACCGCTTGAGGAGGGACCACAGTCAGAATACTTCGGTTGGAATTTTACCTCTTCTTATACCCATTGTTATTACTGCTGTATTATTGCATGTGCATGGAATGTAGGTATATGACCAGTTGGATTACTTATAATATTAGGCACTTACAGTAGCATTCATTCTATTATACATTAGGTTGGTTTCTCACCCCAATACTCTTTGATGCTTTAGATCCTGGCAGGCAGGAGAGGCAGGAAGCCTGGAAAAATGTAAACAGAGGTTTACTCAGAAGTAAATCCACAAAGGAGGGCACTTCATCCAAAGTGCCCTCCTTTGCAGATTTACTTCTGAGTAAACCTCTCTGTTTACATTTTTCCAGGCTTCCAGCCGAAAGAAGGAGCGAGTTTAGGGCTTGCCTTGCCATAATACTTATTGGCAAGGGAGGCGGGAGGGTGGTGAGAGAGAAGGAGGGTGCCCCCTACGACCTAATAACGACACTTAAGAAAATCCTGGCCCCGAAGTTCTATAAAGAAAGTCCACTTCCTGGTTGGCATTCCAGATGCGGAAATACTCAAAAGTAGCATTTCTTACAAATTTCTTACGAATCATTTCATTTTCATAACTTTTTTCTCATGTCTACTGGATAGCCCATGGGGTCTCTGTCAGTTCAATGATTCTAGGGTTCTAATTTTGTTAATCCTTTTTGGAAGGCCATTTGCCTTCAGTGATAGTTGAAGGAGACACCAAAAACACCAAGTAGTGGCATTTGTGTCTCTGTTTTCTTTTGAAAAGACCTACACTGACGAAGAATCATTGGCATGTAGTGGGGAAAGGAGAAAGAGGTCAGGAGGGGAGGGAATGTACTAATTTTGGAAATAGTTGTTCTTGTAGCTACTACTGCTATTGTCCAAGAACATTCAAGAGCAGTTGGATAAAGGGTATAGCAATGTAGCCCGCTCCACATTACACCAAAACTATTTAACAAGCAAGAACAAACTGGAGGTGGACACTGAGAATATTTGCCTCTGAATTATGTTTCATGCATTTTGGCAAGATCATAATTATAGCTCTGTAAACAACTGGATGATCAAATCACAGCAAATAACAGTGCAAAAATCAAATTTGAGACAAGGCTGCTGTAGACAGTAAATTGAAAGTGTGTTACTTTGGTTTATATGGCTTCATCTAAAAGGGCTTTAATTTAGGTTAAAATGAAAGTTGCTCTTGGCAACAACTCAGGGCTTGCATGACCATAGATTTCTCTGCGTAATGGATTAGCGAGGTTTGGATGCTCTCTCACCTACGCTTTCCTAACTTAGCCGAAGTTAAGAATGAACTCAACATTTCGCTATTTTAGATACTACTGCCAGTTGTAGGAAATCATGACATTAGTACCAAGTCAATGAAAAATGACAAACATAAACTAAGTCAAATGGAATCTTGAGTACAGAGAAGGCTAAAGACCTTAAAAAACTGCAACTATCATGACTTCATAGCAATGGAAAACTTTGGAAAAGACAAGAACTTTAAAAAAATGCCTGGAAAGGAGCAATGTTGAGCTAGATTGCAGTGGAGAATGATGGCAGGCCCAGAGGGACAATCTACTTTGCTGGGACTCCTTGGTCTGCTCAGAAATTCCAAAAGCAACAACAAAAAACAACAACAAAAAGGAGAAATACAAGTCTACTTATGTTTCTGAAATATTGCTGTGTATATGCATATGTATATGCAGCCTTTGACTGTGTGGATCACAACAAATTGTGGTGAGTTCTTGGTGGAATGGGCATACTAAATCACCTTGTCTCTCTCCTGAGGAATGTGTATAATGACCAAGTAGCAACAGTAAGAACTGACCTGAACAATGGACTGGTTCAGGATTGCGAAAGGTGTATACTCTCACCCGAGCTATTCATCTTGTATGCAGAACACATCATGTGATGTGTGGGGCTTGATTAATACAAGGCCGGGATTAAAATGGCAGGAAGAAACATTAGCAACCTTAGATATGCAGATGATAACACTTTAATGGCCAAAAGTGAGGAAGAGCTGAGGAGCCTTATAATCAAGGTGAAAGAAGAAAGTGCAAAAGCTGGGTTGCAGCTAAACATTAAAAAATAACCAAGATTATGGCAACAAGAATGATTGATAACTGGCAAATAGAGGGAGAAAAAGTGGAGGCAGTGACAGGCTTGTATACACTAATGAAGTTGTGAGCTATGCTGGCGGCAGCATAATAGTCACTAGTAGGGCCTCCCATGCTAGACAGGTCACAACTGAAGGTTCTGATAAAGAGCGTCAATGGGCAGAATGGGCTCTCTAGCCTTTTGGCAACCATCCTAAGAGAAGGAAAACTCTAATTTCAAACCCAGACAGATGGTGGCCGTCTAACCCTGTAAGGTCAACCATCTAGAGAAGGAAACTCAAATCAAACCTACGGCCTGAGGACCTCGCTGCTACCATCCAAGCTTGCTAGGCCCCGGCAGACAAACCTTTGGTTTAAAGGGTGAGGCCAGTTCTGTGCATGCTGAGCTCCACCAGAAAAATCCATTGCACAGGCTCAAAGGACACATCCAACTTCCGAAAAAGCCCTGTAGCAATAGGCGAGGGACAAAACGGCAGGTGTAAAGATGCACTGGAAGCTGCAGACCCAACCCTGCATGCAGGCGGTTCAGGGCTTCGGTCACTTGAGACTGACCCGGGAGATGACAGTCTTGTTCAACAGCATCCTGAACGACCGAGCAGCCTTTTTAAAGGAGAGCACTGCTTGCTCCATATGGAGAGGGGCCTAGAAAAGGTGGCCTAATGAAAGCTCATCCCCATCTACCCAGTTGGCTAGCCATGGCCAACAGGCATCTTCAGATGCGGTCGAACATTCTCCTGTATGGGTCTGAAACATGGGTCACCTATCACCAACACCTATGACTCCTCGAACACTTTCATCAGTACTGTCTTTGCACAATCCTAAATGTACACTGGACTGACTATGTGACGAATGTTGCTGTCCTTGAGCAAGCAGGGTTCACCAGCATTGAGGCCGTGCTATTGAGAGCACAGCTGCGCTGGGCAGGGCATGGCTCTAGGATGGAGGACCACCGCCTCCCAAAGATACTACTCTATGGTTAACTTGTCATGGGTCAGCACAAGAGAGGCGTCCCAAAAAAGAGATATAAGGACTCCCTGAAACAACATCTCAGGCTCGGCCAGATTGATCACCAAAAATGGTCCACCCTGGCCTCTCATCGGGAGGCATGGAGATGCACTATCCACAATGCTGCGGCCTCTTTCGAGAAGACATGCTGAACGGGTCTTGAAGAGAAACGACAACGCAGAAAGAATCGCAACTTGGAAACAACATCACCCAAGGAGACTTTCTGCTGTGCTTTCTGCAACCAGAGTTGCCTATCTGCGCTGAGGTTTTCGCACAGGCGCAGTTGCTCCGGAGCTGAAGTTGAGTGCAGGAGCAACTGCGCATGCGCGAAAACCTCCGTGCATGCCCAGTAGCTCCTGTGCTCAGAAGCCTGTAAGCAAAGCACTCCCTATCGGGCAGGCAGGGAGTGCTTCCCCTCTCCCTTTGTCTCTGCCCTGCCGCCGAATACGGTGACCCAATTGGGCAGACAGGGGGCGGAGACAAAGGGAGAGTGGAGTGGAGCCAATGGGGTATTGGCGACGTATTGCCTCCTGACAACCGCCACCGGAAGTAGCCACCGCACGCTGAGGTGAACTCCCTCACCAGGCCCAATCACGTGTGAACCCTACCACACCCGGCCACCTCCCCGTGCGTGCGCGCCGCCCGGAAGCATGAAGGAGAGATAGGCACAACTGCGCAGGCAAATAGTAATATATAATATTTTATTTTACTTTATTTTGGGTTATTTGAGTTTTATAGGAGTAATGAAAATATTTAGTAGAGGATAATTTTATTTAAATAAATAATGTTATTTATTTATTTATTATTTATTATAATAATATAATAGAATGTTATATTATATTATGTCAATATATTATAATATAATTATATTGTAATATAGTATAATATAATTATGATATAATATAGTATGAGTATGTACTATAATATATTGTATATACATTGATACAATATAATACTACTAATGGTATTGTGATATTATAATTGTATATTTGTTTTACATGGGGGGGGGGCGCCAAGATAATGTTTGAGGGGCGCCAAAATAATGTTCGCTTACCATATAAAATTACCTTAGACCGCCCCTGACATCAGGAATGCTTCTGTGTCTGCTACAACTATGAACAATAAGAGAGAAAGAACAAAGAACGATGGGCAAGACAGCTGCAAATAGAGCTGTGAACCCTTTCCAACATATCTAGCTGAGTCTCTAGGCAGATATCTGAAAATGCTATTTCTCACTTCCTCAGTGTATGGCACCTGGTGGCGATGAAGGCTGTCTAAAGTTTAGAGGTCTCCATGTATCACAGAAAAAGGAATGAAGGGTCAAGTCTGTCGGAAGCATCATTGGCTGACTGAAACCAAGGGAGTCCCCTATACTATTATCAGCCCCCCAAAAATCAATATAAATAAGCACACACACACAGACACACACAGAGAGCTCCGGAGATGACTGCTAGGGAAAGAGAAAGAATAGCACTTGTGACAAGATACAGTCTCTGGGCAGTTGCACTTTCCTGAAAAATGCATTATCACAGAGCAAAGGTTGTGTGGAATGAACCAGCAGGTGTTCCCTATAGCCACAATCACAGCTTAAGGAATCATTCTATTTGTGTCTCACCTGTGAATCTGAAAGCTGCTCAAGAGTTGTGGAAATAGACCTCAGCTTGGTATCAATTGGGCAATCAAACTAAAAATCATGTGGATTTTGTTATTGTCAGAAATCTCCAGTACAAGTTCCCAGCTGGTGGCACCACTACAGAGGGTGTAGAACATGCCAGGTCACAACGTCAGAGAGGGTGGCACCAAAATGAATGTTTCTCCACCTGTCCAAGGTGGCAGAGGTATCTCCCTTCTCTTTTTCCTCCTTCTTTCCTTTTCTCAGCAGAACTAGCCCCTCTCGGCTGCAGTCCCCTAAGTCCCTAGCCCAGGCATGGGCAAACTTGGACCCTCCAGGTGTTTTGGAGTCCAGAACACCTGGAGGACCCATGTTTGCCAATGCATGCCCTAGTTCAACTCCACAAAAGACAATGTAATAAAAAGCCAGTAATAATCATAGAATCATAGAGTTGGAAGAGACCTCATGCGCCATCCAGTCGAAGACCCTGCCAAGAAGCAGGAAGGTAATGCATAGAAGCAAGATTGTTTTATATGTAATCCTAAAACTACACATCTACATTCCAGCTGCTAAAACTAGCTGCAAACCTACAACAAATCACAAGCATGAAAACAAAGTACACACCTACACATACAAATTAAATGAGCAAACAAACCAAACTCTATGAACCTGTCTAAAGACATTTATCCCTTGCTATTCTAGTCTCTTTAAATGATATTGTATAACCATACTTTTTGATTTGGTAACACATTTCTGATCCAGACATCCTGCAACTGACTACTGCCCCCATTGTTGTTGTAAAAAGCAATAAAGAAGTCCCAAACTGTCTTGAAGTTGGTCAAAGGTTTTCTTTCAATCAGTATAGTAATTTTGTACATTTCTGGTAGTCCACAGATCTTTGTCAGCTATTCTTCTCCCATTGGGATAACGTGCTCCTTCCATCTTTGAACATAAAAAAATCTTTCTGTGATTATAATCTATTATATAAATGGGTTCACGTCATGTGATGTATACCTCAAACCAGGGCCGTAGCCAGGATTGTGTTTCGGGGGCTGAGTTTGGTTCGGGGCTGAGACTGGGTGGAAGAGGGTCTACCCTAGCAAACCTTTTGTATTGTTATCCCAATAACCCCATTAATGTGGGATATAATGAGCATGGTGATCAGATCATGATATGAATAAACATAACAGTTTAAATAATGTACCAGTAAGGCCTTTTCACGGACCACCCTGAGAATTTCGGGGGGGGGGGGCTGAAGCCCCCTTAGCCCCCCCTGGCTACATGCCTGCCTCAAACAAAGAAACCTTACAACGCAGAAACACAATACTTGCCAACAGAAATAGGCCTCAAGCAAGGTACGTTTGTAGCAAAGAAACTTTCCCCCTCAAAACCTAAAAGGCCCCCCAAAACAACGAGTAAAAATAAAACTACATTTACCAGCATCCTCCGGGGCAGCCAAAGACTCACCCAGCCTCTACATTCTGAACAACATGATTGGCTGCCAATAAGGGCGGATTTGCATAACTGCTGCACTGGCCAGTCAACATGAAAATTCCGATCCATAATAAACTGCCAAAACAGAATAAGGAAAAGGCCTAAGCCAATCCCCAACCGAAAAATCACAGACCACGCCCAAAATTGACAGTAAGGCTTCATTAACTTGATTTCCCTAACTAGCCCTCACTTACTGGGAAGCTGTTTACGCTCTGAATTGACAGTAAGGCTTCATTAACTTGATTCTCCCGACTAGGCCTCAGCTCATTGGACATTGTGTATGGCCTGAATTGACAGTAAGGCTTCATTAACTTGCTGTTCCTAACTAGGCCTCAGCTCATGGGACATTGTGTATGGCCTGAATTTATAGTAACCTACCTTGGCACACAGAGCCCCGACCATGCATGATGGGACTTGAAGTACCACCATGGAAAATGGGATTTGTAGTACTTCAAAACCCATCATTCCCCACAGACCACTGCGGCCAAGAACCAAGACCCATAAAGACCCAACTTGGCACACCATGCCCCCCATGACCCACACTCCATCCAACTGCAGTTTAGAGGAGGGCACACCGTGGATGATTGGACTTTCTCGCATCTCCTAAAAAGGGCACAGCAACGCGTGCCGGGTACAGCTAGTATATTATAATAATCTTCCAACTTTTTTTTTAGATGGTCATCCAGAATTCTCAACAGATACAATTCTAGGCTTATCATGAATATAATGATAAGAAAGAACCTATAAAGAACACACGATCTATTTCATAAAATGTATATTCAGCATTAATTGCAAAGGCACAATAATGATCACAATATAGATGTATAACAAGACGCCAAGTTCAGCGAATACATCAATTATCTACACATTCATCTAGAATAAAGCCCATATAGGGTATAGCACAATTCTTCAAAAATCAAAAGTCCATAATAATTCACAAAGTATAGTCACACGGTTGTAGAATCGTTGGGGGTGGAGCCAATCCATATGCTGTGGGAGCCGGGTTGACGGAAGTTGCCGGGTTCCCGCTCCGTTTCGCGCTTACGAGCGCTTTATCAAAACCCAATGTATAAGGTAAGGCGTTTAAGGCATCCACACATCTAAGGTAAATGTATAAGAGAGGTTCAGGTAATAACAAGCGGTCCAGTCCAACAAATAAATCCCATGTAGCACAACATAATAAGCAATGATACATACCAATCACGATACATGCGAACAGGCACGGGCCACACTCAATGAGTGAGGCGCAGTGCTCACATATCACAAAGTATTTAACAGTAAAACACAATTACATGATGCAACACACCAGTTGTAGGGAGTACTCAAACTAATTAAGTAATGAGGAAATAGAAAGACCTTCATTTAACCCACGGGGGTACTCTGTGGAGAGGGAGGAAATCCAACGGGTTTCAGCCCGTATTAAAGCAATATGCTTTAACCTTTCCTTCTGGCCAACTTCTGGCATGGCTGTTTTTGAGAAAAGACGCAAAGGCACTGTATTCTTGAAACCATGTGCTAGAAAGTGGATCTGGGGCTAAACACAACTGAACAATACAAAACTCTAATGAGCACACAAATGCACCACCATTCAACTCTATCCTTATCACAATGCTGGTTCAAGAGGCCGTTTCAAGATGAGACACATGGGGACTTAGCCTAGGTCTAATAGTCCAAGGTCAAGGAAGCCAAATCAATAAGTGCATTTGAAATATGATACTGTGCAAATTCTTCATAGCAAGTAGGCTTGTTTGATTTTTAAAAAATGGTTCAAAACTAGTTTCAGATGTAGGGGGTGCTAGTGGTTCGGATCTAAAGTCAATTCCGATTTTCACAGAAAAAAAGTTCAAAACTTCCAAGACTTCTGAATACTTCATTAAGAGTTTCAAAGTGTTATTTCCTGTTTCATTGGGTTGTCTTTACTTTGAAAGTAGTTGTTTTACTCCAGAAAGGGGGGAGGGGCAAAGGAAAGTTATCCATCCACACTGGTTTAAACTTACGCGGATCCATCCCATCCACACTGGTTAAAACTGCTTCTCTCACTTAAGACTGACTTGGGAGGCAGGAGGGAAAGGAAAGAAATCCATCCACACTGGTTTAAACTGATGCGGGAGGGAAAGGAAAGGAAGGGAATCCATCCACACTGGTTTAAACTGATGTGGATCCATCCCATCCACACTGGTTAAAACCACTTATCTCGCTTAAGACTGACCCGAGAGGGGGGAGGGAAAGGAAAAGAAAGGAATCCATCCACACTGGTTTAAACTGACGAGGGAGGGAAAGGAAATAAAGGGAATCCATCCACACTGGTTTAGAAGGCTTCTCTTACTTGAACCGAGGCCAGGGAACAGAAGTGGGGGAGAAAGCTGAATCATTTCCGACTCATTTACTGATTCGTAAGAGAAATGGCAGAAAAATCTTTGGAAGGGCAAAGGGACTTCCAGTTTCCTTTAAAACTTCGAAATCGCTTCAAAAAGGAAATCTTTCCGAATTTATTCCGAATTACAAGGATTCAGAACGAACCTAACCATGCCTAATAGCAAGCTGTTGAATAGTTTATATTGTCAGCAAAGACATAACTGGTCCTTGAAATGGCAAGCCACCCTAATCAGCTCTGCATCCACACAAATACTTTGAATCCCAGAATCTCGCCATTCCCAAACTGTACAGAAAATGGTTTTCAACCAAGTAGAGGAAATTTTATAATGATTCCTAGAACGTCAATACAGGCAGTCCCTAAGTTATGGACAAAATAGGTTCTGTAGATTAGCTCTTTACCTGAATTTGTTTGTAAGTCGGAACAGGTATATTTTTAAGTAACTCCAGCCATATATAGGGTTGGGCTTGGAGGTTACGTGCTAAAGTGTTAAGTATGCTATCTTCCCTATGCTGCCCAAAATGGGATATGGGTAGCATAGGGAAGGTAGCATACTTAACACTTTAGCACTTAACCCCCAGGCCCAGTCCTATAGTTCACTTTTTGCACAAGTTTATGCCCTGCCTTCTCTAATCTGATTATGCCACCATATTCCTGGTTGCTGGTTGTTGGGGTTAGTTTGATACACTTTTACGATGTTGTTGTATTTTGCTGTTTTCAATTGTTTTAATTAGATTGTTTATATTATATGTTATTATGTTTTTAACTGTGTTTTGTACATGGTAAATTTTGCTGTATGTTGGGTTTGGTCCCCATGTAAGCCACCCCGAGTCCCTTTTGAGGAGATGGTGGTGAGCTATACAAATTGTTGTTGAGGTTGAGCCAGAAGAATAACAATAGTAAGTCCAAGGTCCCATCCACAAAGGCACAAATAGGCATTGAAAGTCAGATCAAAATAGATCCACAACAGAGAAGTGTTGTGTAACTGCTTGATTTATAGCCTCTGGTTCAACTTTTTGATTGCTCCTTGATTCAGCTGTATCTGTCATAAAGGTAAAATCACCTCCCCAACCCCTCCTTTAATGCTCACATCTCTATCAATGTTGGTATTTTGTCTTGAATTTGCTGGAAGCTGCTAACTTCAGTTTCTGCCACTGGCACTTGCAAAGGCACCAAGGTAGTGACTGCTGGGAGTTGTGCACTTGCAGCCCAATTGCTGGTGCATACTCCTTGCTGTGTGAACAGGGCAGGACAAGCTCTCACAATCAACCTTAACCCAACAGACACAAAATGCAGTAGAGTAACAGGACACTAATGAGCACACACACAAATAACCTCACCCCCAGCTCACACAAACCCAACAGACACAAAGTCTTAACTCAACAAACTTTCCCAAAAGACTCTCCAGGGCTGGCAGTGTTTATCTCAACAGACACAAATTTAGTTTAGGCAGTCTATTTCACAACATATGTACAAAGCACTACATTGATTTACCCTGTTTACCAAGTTCTTGGTATATGGAGAGCCAATGGCAGATAGTTCCTCCCCCAATCAATTTCTATATATGGTTGTAAAAGCTGGACACCAGAGAATGCTGGCAAGAGGAAAATTCATTTGAAATGTGGCACTGGAGAAGAGTTCTGCAGGTATTATGGACTGCCAACAAATGAATAAATATTTCAAGATCACTCTTACTAGAAGCCAAAATGATTAAACTGAAGCTATCCTACTTTGGCTATAACTTGAGAAAACATAAATTATTGGAAAAGACCATAATGGTTGGGGTGGACTAAAACATAAAGATCTAATCAGATTTTTGTGTTTAGTCCCAAGGCTTGAAATTGCTTCAAAGTGGGGAAATCTGAATTGTTTAGCCATAGAATCTTGGATAAACCATCTTTGGAAGATTGCTTGGATGAGACAATTATCTTCTCGTCTTAATCTACGAATGATGATTAGACACATTTATTGCAGTTTGGCTTCTTTTTATTGGCTTTCTTAGTCATTAATCATTCCACGGATTTGTTGCCCATCCTAAATCGGATATGAAAATGTGGAACCATGATATTACCAGGAAAGACTCGAAGCAGTTTATTATATAAGATGAGGATTAGATATTTGAAATGTGTTATTTGGTCATTTATCTTTGCGTTTTGATTAAACAAGCCACAATAAGAGGTCATGTTGAAGGAGGAGAGTTTTGCAGATACCCCGGGCCACCATAATCACCAATAAATGGGTTTGATTGCAAGTCAAGCTTGACCTCTTCTTTGGAAGATGACTAAACTGAGACTGTTGTACTGTAACCTGTGGATATACCGTAATTCATGTAAATCATATTATTCTCTGTAGTAGCATCCCATTAGTTGAGTCTCTTACCACTGGAGGCCCAGTTGGTGCCAACAGTATTATTGATACACCAAAATTTTCAGGACTACCCGATTTCATCCTGACTGTACATGTTTTATAGTTGTACTATTTAATATTGTTTAAACTGTAACCATGGAACCAGTATCCATAGCTTCACTTACCTTTGACTTGGGGAAAAATGTATTTCTAGTTATTTGTCCCCAAGGTTGCCATAGACTTATAGGACCTAGCAAATTCTTGGTGAGTATGCCTCTCTAAAAAAAACCTCTTGGTCCTCCAACGCAAGTCTGTGGTATGCTGGGGTTTGAAGCATTCAGTTGTAGCCATAGTTTCATGTACCCATGATCTGACTAAGATCCCATCCACTGTGGATATTGGGGTCTTACTGTAAATAAGTTCAGCTCATCAATGTCCTTCCTAAAGAAAGTATTTTTTAAATAATCCTGGAAACCTTAGCTGATTAAAATATTGCTCCAGGATTATTTATAGCAAGCACGGGCCTTCTATCTTACAACAGTTTCATTGGCAACTAGTCTGGTTCTGGGCACAGTTCAAAATGCTAGCTAGGATCTAAAACACCAATTAAAAATTGGGACGTGTTTATCTGTAGGAACTTCTCCTCGTCTTGCCAACATCTGAAGTAAATTTGGCAGGACTGTAAAGGTGGGATTTCTCATATATTGATCCAGGCTCTTGTATTCCCTGCCAACGAAGGCCTATATAGCCTCCTCTTTTGATGACTTCCAGACACACCTTTTGTTCAGATGCACCTTTTAGTCCATGATCCAACTCATTACAGGAGTGTTCGCTATGTTGTCATTGATATCACTCATTTTGATCCATTTCCATGATGTGGCTTCCCCTCCTCCTTGGTTTTCTGTTTTACTTTGCATTTTATTACAGTTTTATTGTGTTCACTCATTTATTTCATTGCACTGCATTGATCATTTTACTGCTGTTTTATTTATAAAACCATTAAATCCTGTTTTGTTGTGTTCGCGTATATTAT
Organism: Anolis apletophallus; assembly: GCA_030556195.1. Classification (NCBI taxonomy): domain Eukaryota; kingdom Metazoa; phylum Chordata; class Lepidosauria; order Squamata; family Anolidae; genus Anolis; species Anolis apletophallus. The sequence continues at coordinate 144,185,867 of JARBWK010000007.1, read as the reverse complement.
CATTTCATTGCAAAGTGTTGAGCAAGGCAAGAGTAGGGAGCTTTCTTTTAGTCTCCAGGCTGAATTCACTTGTAGAGAAGTTATTGGAGGCTACATTCCAGGAGAAAGCAAGGCCAAAGGCAGAAATACAGCCATGGTTTAGCTTACAGTACACTCACCCAGGAACTAAGCCTCAGGGGATTTGAAATATCGTGTGGGAGGACCATTCCACTAATACTATAGATTGTCAGAAAGTCAAATATATGCTTCTAAGAGGGATTCAAGCTAACTAAATTTAGGTTATCATACTTTGGACATCTCAGCTGGAAAATGCATCATGATTTACCATAGTGCAAGTTGGACTTATGTCATCACAAATAATCATGCAATGTCCGAATTCCTCCCCAAACCCACTTATAAGCAGTGCAGATACTCAGCCCAGTAATTTTTAAACTCCCTCTTCGATACCTGTCACAAAGTCTTTAGCCAAAATAGCACTCACCAAAAAAGCAGACACAAGCTGTCATCTTGGTTGTGAACTATCAAAATTTAGTTTAGCCTTTATGAATCTTCTGAATGATGGCCATAATCATGAATTTGTGTTCCAAGTAGGTGTTGCTTTTGAATGTATGTGGAACATTGTGCATTGCCAATCCCATTTCATGTAGGCAATGAACATACACAACAAGATTGCATTTTTGTCACAATTTTGACATGTCTCATTTAAAAACACTCTGTAGAATACACATATTAAAACATACTGTATTTCCATAAAGTACATATTAAAATACACAAAACAAAAATTGGACATAGAATGGAAGTTTAGTATTTTCCATTAAAACGGTCTTTTTAATGGGAAGATGACAAGCACTGAATTTAGGGTGTTGAAGACGCAAGGTTTGCGCTCTACTGCCAAGTTATAGTTATTCTCTATTCTTCCTCAAAGTTAGATCTCTGCAAATAGTTCCCAGGTGGACTTCCATTGACACATTGATCAGAGACAGATCCTTCAGCTGATACCACATGATGACCGTCTAGAAAAGCTACATTTTTAAACAACATTTCCAAGAAAATCTCAACCAGCTGTAGCACAGCAGTTCTCGTTTGTGCCTGGGGGCCAGGGAACAGGACCGGGGGTCCCATTAGTATTAGGGCCTGCACCAGCAGAGATAGATTCTGAAGAGGATTTGGAAGGGTTACCTGAAGGAGAGTTTCCCATCACCGGGCCTCTTTCTCCCACCGAAAGCTTGGCTTGGGATGAAGGTTGGCCTGACCCCTATGAAGAGATAGAGCACCAGGTGCTAATGGAAAGCAGTGATAGCGAATCGTATGAACGGCCGGGAGGGAAAGGCTCACAGGATCTTCTAAGTGAAAACATGGAAGAAAGCGGCTGGGAAGAATCTAGGGAGGAGAGCTCTCACGGAGATAGAGAAGCAGATGTTGGCAGGCCTAGCCGTACTTTCGATAGGAGACGGGACATAGAGACCAGCAGGAGGGGTTGGTACCATAGCCTAGACAGGCCGAGGTCTGACAACAGAGATTGGAGACGACGAAGCCTAGATCGTCGGGGACCTCGGCCGAAAGATTAAGTATAGGAGCCGTGGGAACGGTTCCCCAGTTCTTCGGCCACGACTCATCTGAGCAGACGTGTAGCGAAGCTCGACCACTGAGCCAAGCCGGGCTAGTGGCCTACTTAAGCCTTGTTTGTATCCTGTAACCTTGCTTTGTTCCTTGAACCGCTTTGCTGAGCGGAGCCTTGCCAAGCCTTTGGAAATTTACCAAGAGTTTTGGAACTATTGCACCTTTTGCCTTTTGGGATTGCTTTTGCTATTTTATGGACAATATACCTTTTGAACTGTTTCTATATCTTTAATAAAGTAGTTAGCCTTCAGTTCGTCTCTGTGTGTGTGATTAAGGGGCCGGCCGAGTCCTTGCATCGTGACAGTTGGCCGAAGAACTCCAAAAACCCCTTTCTCACATCACGGGACGCCGCAAGAAGCGCGCCAAGAACGTTGCCACCATGTCTCGGCCGTCGGATGCCCAAGTGGCCAAGATGCAGCAAGAACTGGGGGAGCTAAGGACCAGGGCCGGACGGCACCCCGGGGTATCCGTGCCTGCACGATTCGGAGGCAATCCGGCTCAAGTCGAGGTGTTTATCGGCCAATTGGAAATGTACTTGGAGTTGCGGCCCAATGAGTTTGCCAATGATCGGGCCCAAGTGGGCTTTGTCTACAACCTGTTGGAAGGAACGGCCGCAGCGTGGGCGACTACGTTGCTCTGGGCCAGATCCCCCCAGGTGGCCACGTTGAGAGACTTTCTGAACGCCATCAAGGTGACTTGGGGAGCACCAGTGAATGCGGAGTTAGCCGAGCGAGATTTGGACCGGCTATCGATGAGGGACATGTCCTTGTCCCAGTATATTTCCCGTTTCTGTGTGCTGGCTGCCCAGGTGGATTGGAATCCCTCTGCCCTGCGTTACCAGTACATCAAAGGGTTGTCATCGGAGATGCAACAGGAGATGTTGAGAGGGCATGGCCGTCCCGCGGACCTGGAGGCGGCAATCACCCTGAGCCTACGAGTGGAAGCGGGATTGCAGACCCGGAGGCGTTGGGATAAAGGTGCTGTGGAGAAGCCAGCGGCGAGGAAGGAGTCGGGGGCCGGCCAGTTCTTGCCCCGACAGTTTGCCCCGGTTACTCAACCTTTGGATGAGCCGGAGCCCATGCAGCTTGGGACGGTGCGCCCCAAGGTGGATCCGGCGGAAAAGGCACGCCGTCAACGCCAAAACCTGTGTTGGTATTGTGGAGGAGGTGGGCACTTTTCTAGGGAATGCCCTCAGAAGCCGCGTGGAAAGACTCCTCGGGCCTCAGCCGCCCTCGGAGGGGCCCCGGAGGCCGAGGAAGCAATCCAGGCGACGGGGGAAGGGCCCAGCCGAGTGTAAGAGGGTTCGCTCACTCGGACGACGTCGCTAATCTTCCCCCTGAACCCAAGACTGGACAATTGTTCCTAGTGATGGTCAGCCTTTGGTCGCCAGAGAAGGGGCCGATGATGGTCCATGCCATGATCGACTCAGGGGCTACCAACAATTTCGTCGACGCAGACTACGCCAAGTCTGCCGGATTACAATTTCTTGATCTCCAAGAGCCCAAAGGGGTACAGACTATTGATGGGAGAACTCTGAAAACGGGAGCTGTGACTCAATATACAGCTCCTACCTAGATGTGGACCAGCGCCCATAAAGAAGACATTTCATTTCTTCTGACCAAGTTACCGGATTTCCCGATCGTCCTGGGCATTGTGTGGCTCTCACTTCATGATCCCCAGATTTCCTGGGCCAAGAGACAGTTAGTTTTTTCTTCTGACCATTGCCAGAGCCACTGCATGACGGCCCGGGCTTGCCAAGCCCAAGAGGTGGGAAACGTTGCCACGCTGCCCAAGAAATATGCCGGATTTTGGGATGTATTCAGTGAGAAGGAGGCGGAACGCCTGCCTCCGCACCGGCCCTATGATTGTGCCATTGAATTGGAACCTGGAGCCCCTATCCCGTGGGGGAGACTCTACCCTCTTTCGGAACCAGAGCAACAGGCTCTCCGAGAGTTCCTGGATGAGAATCTGCGGAAGGGCTTCATTCGGCCTTCTCAGTCCCCGGCCGGGGCACCCATCCTGTTTGTCAAGAAGAAATCGGGGGAGCTGCGGCTCTGTAATGACTATCGGGAGCTCAACAAGATCACGATTCGGAACCGCTATCCCCTCCCCCTGATCCCCGAGCTGTTGGAGCGGATGCGGGGCGCCAAAGTGTTCACTAAACTGGACTTGAGGGGTGCTTAGAATCTGGTGCGGATTTGTCAGGGCGACAAATGGAAGACGGCATTCCAGACCAAGTGGGGAAGTTTCGAATACCTGGTGATGGGATTCGGTTTGTGCAACGCCCCTGCCTGTTTCCAACACTTCATGAATGACATTTTCCGAGACCTGTTGGATCGTTATCTGGCAGTCTATTTGGACGATCTGCTGATTTTTTCTCCGGATCAGGCGACCCATGACCTCCATGTCAAGGAAGTGCTCCAGAGACTGCGGGCCCACGGGCTCTATGCCAAGCTGGAGAAATGTGCTTTTGATCTGCGTGAGGTGGATTTTCTGGGCTATCGTATTTCCCCCACGGGCATTGCCATGGATGACACCAAGGTCCAAGCTGTGGCTGACTGGACGGCTCCGGCCAGCAAAAAAGACATTCAATGATTCCTGGGCTTTGCCAACTACTACAGAAAGTTCATTCCTGACTTTGCCAAGTGGGCTGATCCTATCATCCAGTGCCTGCGGGGAAAGGTGCCGTTCCGGTGGACACTGGAGGCGGATGTGGGGTTCCGCAAGTTAAAGCAGCTGTTCACCACCCAGCCGCTTCTGCAGCACCCCAACCCCCGGACCCCTTTCATCGTGCAAGCGGATGCTTCGGATGTAGCAGTGGGAGCGATCCTGCTACAGCCGCAGGGGATGGACTTGTTGCCCTGTGCCTACTATTCCCGGCAGCTGACGGCTCCGGAAAAGAACTATACCATTTGGGAGAAGGAGCTCCTGGCCATCAAAGTAACCTTTGAAGTTTGGAGACATCTCCTTGAAGGGGCCAAATTCCCGGTGGAGGTTCACACTGACCACCGGAATTTGGAGCACTTGAAGACCCATCGCAAATTGAACCAGAGGCAACAGAGATGGTCCCTGTTCTTTGAGCGATTCAATTTCCGCATCCACTATGTGACCCCCAAGCAGACCAAGCAGGCCGACGCGTTGTCCCGGAAGCCGGAGTATGTTCGTGGCAGAGATGGGCTTTCCGAGACGCCTTTGCTAAAAACAGAGAACTTTGCGGCCGCCAGGACGGCCCCTGTGCACCCTCCAGTGGCTCCATCGGCTCCCAGGGACAAGAGGTCCTTGAGTGACCGCGTCCAGGCGCGCCAACGGGACGACCCTTGGGTGCACGAGCAGCTGACCAAGGGGGTGCAAGCCCCTTTCCAGGTAAAGAACGGGGTGCTCTACCACCGTGACTCTGTCTATGTTTCCCCTGGGCCCGAGCGGGAGGACATTCTCAAACTTTGCCATGATAGCCGGGCCGCCGGACACTTTGGGCTGTTCAAGGCCCTCCAGTTGGTGCTCCGGGATTTTTGGTGGCTTAAAGTGCGGAGGGATGTGGAGGACTATGTGGGCTCTTGCCCTGTGTGCCAGTGGGCTAAGAACCAGGGGGGTAAGCCGGCCGGTTTGCTCCAGCCGCTTCCGACCCCTTCCGCTCCCTGGAAGATGATTTCGGCCGATTTCATCACTGATCTGCCCAATTCCAAGGGGTTCACCACGATCCTGGTTGTGGTGAACTGTTTCACCAAGATGAGACACTTCATTCCCTGTGTGGGGGTACCTACTGCCAAAGAGACTGCCGATATGTTTGTGCAACATGTGTTTCGGCTCCATGGCCTTCCACAGAGTTTGGTGATGGACCGCGGCACCCAATTCACTTCCCAGTTCTGGAAGGCTGTCCAGAAGCTGCTGGGGATTGACGTCCGGATGTCGACGGCCCATCACCCCCAGACCGACGGGCAAACCGAAAGGGTTAACGCCACCTTGGAGCAGTATCTGCGGTGTTATGTCAACTATCAGCAAAACAACTGGGCGTCCCTGTTGTCCTTGGCGGAGTTTGCCTACAACAATGCAACGCAGGAATCCATCAAAGAGACTCCTTTCTTTGCTAACTATGGACACCATCCTCGGTTCTACCCTCCGGTTGACCCTCGGGGGAAGAGCCGGCGGCAGACGATTGGCTTCGGGAGCTTACGGCTCTCCAAGACTTGCTACGTACTCAATTGGACCAGGCTAAAGCGGATTACAAGCGGATGGCTGATCGGCGGCGCCAGGAAGGCCTGGATATCCTGGTGGGGGATACAGTTTGGCTGTCTACCGCAAGTTGGATGCGTGGTTTATCGGCCCTTACAAAGTTTTGGAGAAGGTGGGGCCTGTTGCTTTCAAACTACAACTTTCAGCGGACATGAAGATCCACCCTGTGTTTCACCGTTCTTTGCTCCGCCCAGCGAAGGGGGTGCGGCCTGATGTGACGCAGCCGCCCCCTCCCCCTGTGATGCGCGATGGTGAGGAGGAGCTCGAGGTGCAGGACATCCTGGATGCCCGCATCAGATACCGGAAGCTGGAGTACTTGATTGACTGGAAAGGTTTCAGACCGGAAGAGCGTTTCTGGACGCCGGCCCGCGATGTTCATGCCCTGGACATTGTTGCCCGTTTTCACCGCAAGTACCCTGACAAGCCCAAGCCTCGAGGGAGGCCTCGGAGGGGCCCTGAGGGGGGGATAGTGTAGCACAGCAGTTCTCGTTTGTGCCTGGGGGACAGGGAACAGGACCGGGGGTCCCATTAGCATTAGGGCCTGCACCAGCAGAGATAGATTCTGAAGAGGATTTGGAAGGGTTACCTGAAGTAGAGTTTCCCATCACCGGGCCTCTTTCTCCCACCGAAAGCTTGGCTTGGGATGAAGGTTGGCCTGACCCCTATGAAGAGATAGAGCACCAGGTGCTAATGGAAAGCAGTGATAGGGAATCGTATGAACGGCCGGGAGGGAAAGGCTCACAGGATCTTCTAAGTGAAAACATGGAAGAAAGCGGCTGGGAAGAATCTAGGGAGGAGAGCTCTCATGGAGATAGGGAAGCAGATGTTGGCAGGCCTAGCCGTACTTTCGATAGGAGACGGGACATAGAGACCAGCAGGAGGGGTTGGTACCATAGCCTAGACAGGCCGAGGTCCAACAACAGAGATTGGAGACGACGAAGCCTAGATCATCGGGGACCTCGGCCGAAAGATTAAGTATAGGAGCCGTGGGAACGGTTCCCCAGTTCTTCGGCCACGTCTCATCTGAGCAGACGTGTAGCGAAGCTCGACCACTGAGCCAAGCCGGGCTAGTGGCCTACTCAAGCCTTGTTTGTATCCTGTAACCTTGCTTTGTTCCTTGAACCGCTTTGCTGAGCGGAGCCTTGCCAAGCCTTTGGAAATTTACCAAGAGTTTTGGAACTATTGCACCTTTTGCCTTTTGGGATTGCTTTTGCTATTTTATGGACAATATACCTTTTGAACTGTTTCTATATCTTTAATAAAGTAGTTAGCCTTCAGTTCGTCTCTGTGTGTGTGATTAAGGGGCCGGCCGAGTCCTTGCACAGCTGTTGACAATGCTGGATAAGTGTTTCTGAGAATTACCCCCATGATAATTTCTTGGGTGCAATGAATGTTTTCTTTAAAACATATAGAAAAGCTATCAAGGGCCTGAGTATTGTTAGTACTCCAAACTTAAGGAGAGTGGTTGAGCCAATTGAATTTTGCTGTGTGTTGATTCGTCACTCATCAGTTGATTCAGCTAGTTGGGCTTAGTCATTGGGATCCTGGCTAAGAAGTTCAAACACTTAAGAAATGTTCATTAATTCTTGCCCAATGATGTTGTGAGCCATTAATGGTTGATCTGAGCAATATACAAGCTACATCTAGCCAGTCCTGGCACTACATGATTGACTGTTTTCATTCGGGAAAGACAGAATCAGAGAGAAGGCAATGTTCATTGTGCTACCTTTATTTGCTGTCAGCCTAGAATTCGCCATGTATCTGGGCACGGTGGTTCCATGTGAAATCCATCAACTGCTCTAGCCTTTTTAATTCCTTCCCTCATGGCCTCTATATGGAGTAATCTGAGAAGTACAGCATCTGAAATATTAAATCCAGAGAAAGCGAATGTCATGATAAGCCTGGTATAATAACTCAAGATGCTTCAGTCAATATTTCAGATGCACTTCCTTGGGGCAGGCATTGAAAGGTCTCTGAGTGCCTCTCAGAGCATGATGGGAGTTGAAGTCTCTCTCTCTCTCTCTTTGTGTGTGTGTGTGTGTGTGTGTGTGTTTCTCAGCCAATAAAAGGTCTGGTTGTGTCCAGTGACTACAATTCCCAGAACCCCATTTTACGATTTGTCTTTTAAAAAATGTTATGGTTAAAACTTAAAATAATTCTTTAAAAATCAGTAGATAGGTGAATTGATCCTAAACTTGTCAGGCCTGCAGTCGTAAATGGGGTCTAAAATTGAAGTACATAAGCCTTTAAAGTTTCCCATTGTAGTCAATGGGCCAAATCTTTGCTGAGTGAAAAGGACAACACTCCTTCCAATTTGAGTAATTTCCCGGTAAACAGAATGAAGGGTTAGCTGAAAATGGACCCCAAAATGGCATGCTTTTTGGCTGTCTAATGGACAGTATGGTTTGCAAATGAGAGTCAGCATGTACTCTGAACTGAAAATGTGTACTTAGCTGTACAATCAAGGGTACATTTCATTGTGTACTTAGCTGTACAATCAAGGGTGTTTTAAGTTGCAGAATATAGCCATTCAGGGCAAGAGTTGCATAGCACAATCCATGAATAACTCCATATATGGAGATTTGTGCTGCTTCACGATCCCAGGGTGAATGGTAACGTTGCAGAAATATGTAGATTCACAATGGTACTGCACACACAATGTTATTTCTTCACATTTGAACTGAATGCTGGCATTTGTCATTGGACAAAACTATTCAAGAGCATCCTTAGGGGAAATGAAACATGAATAAGTCACCAACAGGATTCCAGCTGTGTTTTAGCTACTATTTCCAGAGTTATTATTAAGAGATGGGACATATCTCCTTGCAATAAATTTCAACATCCCACACAATAAGATATATAGATATATGTAGATAGAAATGGTGGAGATAGAGATTATAATGATATCTCACTCAGTTCTATGCTGTTTCAATCTATAGCCAATCTATTCTCTGTCAGCTCTTAAGAGTAATGGGCAAGCAAAGCCTATACATTTCCTTGCAGTGTATTGATTCTCAACATCTCAGTATTTCCTTTCTTGCAGCTTACTAGGCAGAAGTGATCCTTTAGGGGATTCCCTCATGCCTGCCAACTTTAGCACACAGGAGAACTTAGAGAATTCCAATACACCTTAATTTTGATCCTATAACATAAACCATCGGTCGGCATGGATAGTGTAGAATCAATAGCACCACATGGGTTCCCTCCGAAGGGCATGAGAAGTTAAATGCAAGAAGCAAAGTTTTAAACTTTGTGTAAAAACCAATGGGATGTATAGGAAAAAATGCAGAACATTGAGGTCTGGAGATGTTTGCGTGTAGCCTCTGAACATCAAATAGTTGCCCACCCATGACTTCTGAATCTGTTAGGGACCAAGATATATCAACAATGCATCTTAGATTTATCTGTTTATAGGTAAACCTAGGTTTTTTTATGACAGTCTTAATCAGCCATTTGTTATAGAATCATAAAGTTAGAAAAGACATCAAAGGTCATCCAGTACAACCCCATACTATTATGCAGGGGGACTCAGTCAAAGCCCCTTGATAAATGGCTATCCAAAGAAGGAGACACTACCACAGTTGTCGTCATCATCATCATCATTATGTGTGATCCCTCATGACTGAGTGTTATGCCCCTACGGAGCTTGTTTATTACTGCATCATGGACTTGGTTACCTTTACCTGCATTCCTTTGTCCTCAGGACTTGGTGGGAGGGACTGTGGACTTGGTGGGAGGGACTGTGTTGGGTGCCAAGGTAATGTCACCACCCAAACTCCTCCCCTTTCTGAGGTCATCTGAGGGCCAAGCCTTCCTCTCTTTGGCCATTGCAAGAAAGAAGCTGCATGGACATGGATGGAAGTCAATTCATGCTGAGACAAAGCACCTTTGTCCACATACAAAGCCAACCCTGCGCTCTCAACTAAAGCCTGCAGTGCAAAGGAGGACCTGTCCTCAACATAGATTGCAGATTTTGGGGCTTTTACAGGACTTTGTGGGCCTACAAAGCAAGGGGGCAACAGGAAACCTGGAATCGAAGAAAGGTACCTTCACTCTGCAACAGAGGCCAGTGATTGCATCCTCTTCCTAAAGGACTCCCTTCACCTCCTAGCAACCAACTAAGCATTTTTGGGCCACCAGTTGTTTTTTACTGGTTGTTTTTCCCAAATAAACTTGTTTGAGTTCACTATTTTAAGTCTAGAACTCATTACTCAAAGACTTTCAGGTTTTTGGTGTACGGGAAGGCTTTCCTCTGCCTTCAGGGCAGATAGAATTTTGTCAGTGGGTCTGTAAGTGACTGTAGAGTCCTATTCTGAATCCACATGGTATTTCACATTGACAACATATATTTCCAAGTGAAAGATGGTCATAGCAAGGTTTTACTTGAGGTGCCTTCTTCTTGCCATGTGTCTTCCTATGGTCCTGTATCCATGCCTCTTGAAAGTTCATAGCACTTTAGGTTAGATCTGACCTCCAGTTACAACTCTCAAGTGTCAGTAGCAGTTGAAAAATAAATCTGATTTGATTCTTTGCCTGGATCCACACCAGCAAATTAATTCATCCTTGAAACAGACAACATTCCTTTTTTTTCAAAGCAAAACTGCTTCTTTCACATGCCTGGGGGTTTTAATGTGATCTCTAAACATGCCTCTCTTACTCTGCATTTCTCTCTCTGGCCATGTGACTCATGCACCAAACCAAGTTTGGGGTAAAGTACTATACTTGTTTCAAATGAATTTATGGTTAATTTATGAATCATTTGGGAAAATATATAATTTTAGAACTGGAAGTGTATTAAAGGATATTTAGTCCAGGTTATCTAGGTAGGTGCCTCAGAAGGTGATAGTCTCTCTATCCTTGAAGGCTAGATGACAATATTTCAGAAGACCTTTAGTTGTGGGTTGTGGCACTGGCAAATTATCAGGCTAGATAGATAACCCTTTGGAACACACATTGTGCATTTTCCCAGATGAATCACAAATGAATCAAGAATCTGTTTGGAACAAACATAGTACTTCTAACCCCTTGCCAAGTCTTATGTGTTTGAAACCAAAAGCACTGTACTCAAACTTCGAAATACTGAGATTCCCTCTGGCAGGCACATCTTTTCTAACTCCCAATTTATCTACACATGGTACGCACATTCTCCTGCAGCTGAACTTTGCTTATAATACAACAGAGACTTTACAATAAAGAGCTCTTATGAGATGGAATATCTGTCTTGTGTCCTCCCTGGTTTTTCAAGTGTGCCTTCGGGCTCGGTGCTATAATTGAAGCAGCTGTACATTTGAGACAAGGCACTTGATATTGATCCTGAAGAATCAGTTTGGAGCCCATCCAGGAAGATAGAAAATAGAATGTAAGACTACAGTCCAAAAAGATGCTACAATCTCACCTCAAAATCGTTGGGAGTTCATGTGCTCATTTCTGGTGAGTGATTCTTTAGAGATGTCCGTCAAAGAGAAGGGACCCGAAGGTCATCAAATATGAAATGGAAGAATGGCTCGCAAACAATATATCTGCCCTCTTGTATTGGAGAGGATGACTGGCAACTTGTTAGTCTGTCATGAAGTCATAAGTTAGAGTAACAGCTTCATATTATTATTTGAAATCTTTGAATTATTGCCATGACAGCAAATGACCTTGAAACCCAGCTTAAAAACCAGTGGAAAGTCCAAGGCAATGGTGAATAGCGTGTTGCAGTATGGTTTGACCATCTCTCCTCTGCAAGCAACAGATTCTGTAAAGAGCAGAAGCAGGGACCATTGTGCAGATCTGTCACAACCAGAAACTGAATAAGAATTGTGACAGATTGTGCTTCGGCTTTCAAATCATTTGTGTAACAAGGCAACATTTCATATAACTTTGAATTTTATCCTTTTGCAAATGTCCCCTCTTTTGAATTCCTACCAAATATCGATCTGAGAATGATGGGTCCAGGATCTCCCTTGTTCATTCTGCATGCTAAAACGTTAAAGATAGAAATGTAAATATTACATTTACAAATTGATATGCAAGGCTGGAGGTTCAATTTTTGCTATTTTTGAAGGAAGGAGTAATTTCAGGGAATTTCTTGTGAAGCAATGCTCTTGGGTTGCCCATTTTTGGTATATTATTATTTAGTTGCTTGTGTTCCTTCTATTTGATCAGTTATATACTGATTTATTTATGCAATGTTTTTGACACAAAATAAATAAGTGAATTTTTTCCTAATGTTAGAAATGCATCGAAGTTTGCATTTTCTGAAAATTATTTGTTCTTTAGGATTTATGCTGCACAAAATGTATTTATTTATTTATTACTTCATTTATATTCTGCTTTTCTCACCCCTATGGGGGACTCAGAGCAGAGTACAACATCAATCTAGATCAGTGTTTCCCAACCGCTGTGACGCAGCACACTAGTGTGCCATCACGGAACTCCTGCTGTGCCACGAGAAAAGCTCTTTGCCCCCCTCCTTCCCCCCTCCTCTTCCTCCTGCCGAACTCCTGCTGCTTGGGGGAGGAGGAGGAAGGGCCGGGTGGTGGCAAAGAAAAAGAAGAAGGGGCCGGGGCGCCACCTCCCTCGGCCATTTCCCCAGCCAGCCTCCAATCTGCCATGACTCTTGCCCCTCACTTGCTGAAGCCGCGTGGAGGAGGAGCCCCGACCACTGAAGCCCATCCGCCGCTCATGCTCCTCCTCTGTGGGAGAGCTGAAGCTGGGGGAGGGGTGGGGCATGGCACGGCCTGGCTCCGCCCCCTCCCCCGGCTTTGACACTCCCAGCAGCTGCTCCAGCCTTTAGGGGGCAGTGCCAAGCCAGCATTGTGCTGGCTCTGCCCCCACTGGCTTGGCACTGCCCCCCAAGGCTGGAGCAGCTGCTGGTAGAGCTGAAGCCGGGGGGAGGGGGCGGGGCTTGGCATGGCCTGGCTCCTCTCATCCCCCAGCTTCGGCACTCCCAGCAGCTGCTCCCAGCAGGCCACCATTCCCCAGCCATTCGTTACTCTGTTAGAGTGTCATTTTGGTTGGTGGTGTGCCCCTGGATTTTTTTAATGTTAAAAGTGTGCTGCGGCTCAAAAAAGGTTGTGAAACAATGATCTAGACAAACATTCAAAGCCTCAATTGTACACACAATTAAACATAAATTAAAATCATTGAACAGAAATTTAAAACACAATTTAAAACCATTAAACATATTAAAACATGAATCCAAAACACAAATCATGCATTGCACCAATAATTAGTCATAGTTCAGCTGCTTCATTTTAACTGTGCTGTGGCGAGGTTTTTTTTAATTTCATATCAAAAGCATTGCATAAATTAGTATAAAACTGATAAAATAGAAGTAGCACAAGAGATCTTTTGACCAAAAATGGGCAACAGCGACCACAATGTCTGTAGCCTCAAACAATTATCCCTCTGTGCATGAGGTAGGACATTGCAGACAAGCATACGGATGTGGAGTTGTCTGTTCTGCTCCTCAGTCACACAAGGTGGAGGATTCTTTTAGGTAGTGCCATTTTGCCAGATTGGATTTTGATCTGACCTTCTGAGTCTGTTCAGGGACTTCCAAGTTGCTCATTCTTGGTTTGCCCCTGGAGGCAGACCCTCGTGGGGGGCCATCCAATTGGTATTTCCCGGTTTAGCTGCCCAGAGGGAGACTCTTGCTATTGCTGTGAGATTATTAAGAGGAGAGGTGGTTCTCATGAAGCTTTGCCTTGATTTGAGTCTACTGGGAGGAGGCTGATAGCAGTGGATGGCTTCAACCTTACTTCTCTCACAGTTAGCAGCAACTTCCCATCACACACCAGGGGGGCAATGCCAGCTAGCTTGTGGAGTTTATCAACATATATTAATAAGTGTTAAATTGCCTTCCCATCACTCATTAAACTCCTGTTTAAATAGTCAGATTTTCACTTGCTTCCTAAATGCCAGGAGGGAGAAGGTTAATCTGATCTCACTAGGAAGGGTTTTATAGGCTAAAGCCTGCACTTTGAATTGTGTTTGGTAGCTGACTGGCAGCCAGTGGAACTGACGCAATAGGGGAGTTCTATGCTCCCTGTACGTCACTCCAGTGAGCAACCTGGTTGTCATCAGTTGGACTACTTGAAGCTTCTGAATAGTCATCAAGGGCAACCCCACATAGAATGCATTACAATAGTGTTTTCAAGATGAGATGAGAGCATAGACTATTGTGGCTGTCTGATTTCCCAAGGTAAGGGTGCAGCTGGCACATAAGTTTAATTGTGTGAATGCGTCCCTGGCCACTGCTGAAACCTGGGCTTCCAGGCTCAGTGATGAGTCCAAGAGAACTCCAAGACTGTGAATCTGTATCTTGCATATGGTTGTTTTGCACTGAAACAGTATTTTCCTGCATAGAAAAAACATTTCCTCTCCCTGTTATGCAGAAATATTAGTGTTTGTATAGAGAAAGCTGTTTCATGTGCAGAAACTTTGATTTTCATGTAGAATACACTCCTAACTGTGAAGATTTTTTATCAGTCCAGAATTCTTATTATCAGGGCTGTTCCAATACTAAAAAAAATCTGTTTTTTCAACCATTTTTCCAATATTTTGAATATTTTTTCCATCCCTTTGCAGGACAAAAAGAACAGCGACACCAAACAGAGCTCTAGACTTCTGGGAGGAAGAGAACATAACAAAAATAGTGCGATTCGAGCTTATATTATTCAAGGAAATATGAGGCAAAATAGTCCCCCTTTGACATTAAAGCACCTATTAATTAAATTGTAGCATTCTCTTAAATAACATATTAGGGAGGGGAATCTCATCCAAAAAAAGAACGATCAGAAACAGAACCCTGAGAACTGCCCCACTCACAAACAAAAGCCATCTAATTAAGGCTTAATTAAATACAGCCCTGAATGGCTTAGCAGGAATCCTCTTGTGCTGAGACATTCCTGGGCTCCAGACAGCATAATGAAATACTTAGCTTTGATTTACTAGCACCAGAAATATTCCAAAGACACTTCCCTTTCTGATATCTAATTTGAAGCAAAACAGAAAGGAGGAAATTGCTCGGCTTCTGATGGCAATAAGGATGATTTAATAAAAGGTTGCTACAGTGGTCTAATAATTATAACAAAGGAGCAACTGAGACAGAAGGAGCGGAAATATCTTGCACAGGAAAACAGAAGGGAGGAAAGATGTTCATCCTTTCTTCCTAACTGCTGGTTCCTAGAATGAAAGAAGGAGTGCTTCTAACAAGAGCCTTCCCTCCAATTAACTAAAAATATGACTGGCTTGACTACTGTAGATCCATTTTAGATTATTCAGGGGACTGCAGGTACTTTTTTTTTTTAAAAAAAAGGTGGTTAGTGATGTCTCACAGGCAATTCTTTGCAGACCTCCTCCTACTCTATAATCACTTCTGCAATTCTCTGTAATCATCCATACAAAGGATGTAAAGAATATGTGAAAATACACAAAAACAGGCATCTTGAATGCCAGAAAATTGTGATGAAGAGAGTCCAAAACAGGCAAGAATCTTTACAGTTCAGGACATATTCTAGAAAATGCACTTTTTCATGCAGAAAATAGCACCATAAAACATTGAAATACACAATAACTATTACAAATGTGAAACCTATATTTACTAGGCTTGGTTGATCCAAAAAAAGAGTTAAAAACTCATTTCAGATGTAGCAGGCACTTCTGGTTCAATTCTAAAGTCACTTCTCAATTTATTTATTTTTTTTTAAAAAACTTCAAAACTTTATAAAACTTCCGAATTGCTTTGTTAATGGGAGACATGCATGCGCAGTAGGAAAAAATAGCACTGGCACTGGGGAAATTTAAAGGGATTCTCCCTCCCTCATTTTAGACCAATCCTGATTAAACTTGCTACAGTCGTAGAACACATGGGCCACTGTTAGCTCACAAATTTCATAACCTTTGACTTATCCATGGATTTTTGGCAAAATTTCAAAGTTTTTATAAAAACATTAATAAAAGAAAATCTGTTCCTGGTTTGAAAGTGTTATTTCCTGTTTCATTGGGTGGTCTTTACTTTGAAAGTAGTTGTTCTATTCCAGAAACTTTGTTTGTGTGGCACAAATGTGTTAAATTGGTGGAGAACAGAAATCGTAGTAATTGTTACACCCCAGCCTGCCTCACGACCAACGCCATGTTAAATCTCCAGCCTCAGAGAGGCCTGCAAAGCCTAAAGGCAAGATGCTACATGAGCCCATAGTTCATCCAGTGTTCAAGGACAGAAACCGCTCAGCTCCAGTCCGGGCTGATAAGAACCAAGGGAAAGGAGGAGACGAGCTAACTCCCAACCGTCCAGATGCCTGTGCTAATTGGGTTGGCATACCATTCCCATGCGGGAGGCTTGAGAGGGCCCAGCTGGAGAACTGTTATGAGAACTAGTTACGACGTACCAGTGCGTCGTAACTATTAAAGACTGGGAGACCTATTTAAGTTAGGTCGGGAAGATGAGTGGCATCTTTCGCCAACGTTTAGCAACAAGCCAAGTCTTCATGGAACCTTGCCTAAGGCCATTGAGCCTCCTAGCTTTTGGACTCTGTTTGCCAAGTCTTTGTGCCAAGAACTTATCCATTGGATTAGCCCATTGGGGCATCAAGACTCTTTACTTTTATCCTGCTTTCTTGTAGACTATTGCTTTGCAATACTGGATGCTTGGAAGCATCTTTGGACAATATTTCTCTCTGCTTTACTCTATCCATTTATTCTAAATAAAGTATTTAACCATGGCTGGTCTCAAGTGGTTTACTGAGGGGTCCTTCAGGTCTACGGTGCAACAGTAACAACCCATCAGGGGCCCCCATCTTCTGGGATCACTCCTTATTGTATATATTTACAGTGTGGACCTCTCTTCACCCGGATTGGGGAGCATTTCCTTTGCGCTCCACGCAACTCGCTATTTGCCAGAGCTATTTACGCTTTATTTTATTTATTTATTTATTTATTGTTTGGACTTACTAGGCCGCTGACTCCCTAGGGCTCGCAGCGGCTTACAGAGCCAAAACGGCAACACAAAGAATTACAATATCAGTATAACAGACAAAGAAAAATACAAGCAATAAAAGGCAATAAAAAGGAAGGGGAGGGGGGAGAGGTAGAAACCAGGGGACCGGCAGGAGAGTGCCCAACGAGTCAAGTGGGCCCAACATTCCCATCGAAGGAGGGGACATTTTGAGCCTGCAGGAGGGGGCCTCCGACGCCCAAAGCCCGGACCCCAGAAGGTTCTGATTGAGCGGATCCAAGGCTTAGATCCGGGTGCGCAAGCCTCTCCTCTCCTTGGCAGGCAGTGGTGGGTGTCCTGAGACCAGAGGGTCTGCTGCTTGGCCTTCGACGCCGCCTCGTCCGCGGCCGCCTGGCCTCCATATTGAGCACTTCGGGCACTCTCCTGCCGGGTTCGCGGGCTGCACTACCCGGCGCGATGGATCCGTCAGCCCCGGCCGTCAGGGAAGGCGGAGGGGCTGTGACCAGGTTGCTGATAGGGTGCCAGCAACTGGCAAGCTCGGCGTCGGTCGCGCCTCCGGGGCCCTTGCCAGGATTTCGGAGAGATCTGGCGCCTCTGGAAGGGGCGCCAGCGGCAGCAGCCGCTTCGGTCCGGCGGTCGGGGAAGGCGGGGGCCGAGACCCCAGGTCAAACAGAGCCGCAGCCCCTGTGGAGTGTGGAGGGGGCGGGCCTAAGGACGCCAAGCCGGTCGGACTCGCCGCCATCTTGTCCTCCTCAACCAACGCCCCTCCCGGTGGGTCGAGGGGGGTCCCACGACCCAGTGTCCCCCGGAGTCTTTTGTGGATTACAGTTTATTTTGGTACTTACCCACACAACTGGTTACTCACCAGAGCTACCTACAACCTGTGGATTACAATGTACTTTGGCATTTGCCTTTTTCCAGTGGATTACAATCTTCTCTTGTTTGTGTTGCACCTCAGACCTCGGACAGCCCCCAGATCACACAACACAGGTGGATGCAATAAATGTATTTTATTTAGAATAAATATAGTCTAAAGGTAAAGTTAAAAAGAGATAGAATCCAAAAATTGTCCAAAAATAAGGTCCAAAAGTATTGTCCAAAACTAATTCAAAGAAGGTCCAAAGAGTCAGTACAACTTGCAAACAAATCCGGCTTACGACTCCAAGAGAGACAAGGATCCCGGATCAAATTACAACCGCTTCAACTGTCCTCAGAACTTAGACGCTTGAAACAGGAAACAAACCGCTCCTGCGGTTTAACATGAACATGGAGACTTGGGGCAAGAACCTTGCCTAGCCAAACGTGGCTTCAGTTCTAATTAGAATTCCAGAAACACAGACTTAAGAACCTATTTTTGGTGAGCCCACTTCACCTCCTTTCTCAGGCCCCTCGCCTGCCTTGAACTTCTGATACTTGCTCTTCAATCAAAGGGCTCCTCATTATCCTGAGCAGCTGTGCTATCACTGTGGAAAGAAGCTGACTTCTGTTCTCTGGAATGCTCATCTGGGAAAGGAGTGGAAACCCGTTCTTGAGATCCAAGGCTGCCAGGTTTCTCATAACTATTTGAGCTAGAATCAACATCCATCGAATCTTCACTAAAACTATCAGCAGTCCCATAGCCTTCCCACCAGGTGTTGTCCCATTGTAAACTCCCTTCTGCAGAGCCACAGGGCTCAGGCCATCCATCATCCTCAATGGGTCCGGATCAGTTGGTACTTGGCCAGGTGCCCCCGGGGTCTGCCCCAGCCCACCAGGCTGGAACCCAAAAGTTTGGGAGCTGACAATGTTGGGCTTCCTTTAACTTCATAAACGGAAATGCACGGTGCTCGGATACTTTTCCTTTTTGAACTCCAAGTACTTACTGGATGGTTTATATTGTTGCGTGAGTAGCGATCTTGGTCATGCTACACTAGAGAGCAGCCCACACTGCTAATATTGATATTATTTCACTGTGTATTGTACACCTTGCTAACCATTTGGGTACCATTTCAATATATTTGAAGTTTTATGCATTGTTCCCCTTGCGTTTTGGATTTTCTTATTGGGTCTGAAGACGGTTTGTAGGTCTGTAATGTAATAAATATGTAGAAATCATGAAAGTCTCCCTGTTTGCACTTAGGGTTCCCTAAACTTATTGTTCTGGGGGACTTCAATGTCCATGCCGACACCACCTCCCCCTCAACAGCAGCCATGGGCCTAGTGTCCACCATGGAGACACTAGGACTCTCACTATGTAAGACCGGTCCCACACACCAGGCTGGGCACACCCTGGATTTGATCTTCGCAGCCGGAATCTGAGTGATCCCAACCTCTATAACGGAGGTTCCATGGTCGGATCACAGCGTCCTGGAAGTCCGACTTTAGCTGGCCACCCCGCCCTGTAAGGGTGCCGAACCTATTTTGGTTCGCCCGAAGAGACTTATGGAACCCATAAGGTTCCTGAATCCTCTGAGGGATATGGAGCTCACCAGCGACTCGGTCGATAGGCAAGTGGAACTCTGGAACACCTATCTCTCCGCTGCCTTAGACGAGATCGCCCCCAGACGCTATCTCGCCCCCCGTAGAAATTGCTCACCTTGGTTTACTGAGGAGCTGCGAGTGATTAAACGGAGAAAGAGACAGCTAGAGGGCGGGTGGTGAGGCCTTTGTGACAGAGCATCGAGATCAGCTTATAAACAATTTAAAGATGTTTATGAGCAGGCTATCAAGGATGCCCAAAAGGTTTACTACTCTTCCTTGATAGAGTCGGCCAGTTCACGCCCAGCTCAACTTTTTAAGATAATTCGATCCTTGACAACAATTCTGACTGTCCTAAACAATAGGGATTTGGCTCCTTCAGCTGAGGCTTTTCAGAATTATTTTATTGACAAAATCTCGAAGCTCTGCCAGGACATCCCAGCCACATTTTGATACAGTGAGTGAACTCAAGACTCCGCCGCCACTCGATGGGCCCACCTTCACCCATTCCCAATTGCTGGACGCAGCAGCTGTCAACAGGTTACTCGCTGCAGCTAGACCAACTACCGGCTCCCTTGATCCATGCCCCTCCTGGCTCGTTAGATCCTGCCGGGAGGTGTTACGGAACCCCCTGGGTAAGATTATCAACAACTCCCTTGAGCAAGGAGTGTTCCCAGGGGGTTTGAAAGAGGCAATGGTAAGACCGCTGCTGAAGAAGCCGAAGCTAGACCCTCCAATTACCGCCCGGTTTCCAACTTGCCATTTTTAGGCAAGGTAATTGAGAGGGCAGCCGCGGATCAGCTGCAGTGGTTCCTGGACGACACAGCTGGACTAGATCCCTTCCAGTCCGGCTTCCGTATTGGGCATGGGACGGAGACCGTGCTTGTCGCCATTACAGACAAACTTTGCCGCCAGCTGGACCATGGCGGGTCAGCCCTGCTCATGATGTTAGATCTGACGGCAGCGTTTGAACTGTAGACCATGCGCTATTTACCCACCATTTAGCCACGACAGGAGTTAGGGGGATTGCCCTTAAATGGGTAACCTCCTTCCTCCAAGACCGGGGACAACGTGTGGAGAGGGGGGGGGGGAGGTCTCTGGGAGACTCCCATTAACCTGTAGGGTCCCCCAGGGAGTCATCCTCTCCCCTTTATTGTTCAACATCTATATGCGACCGCTGGCCCAGCTGGTGCACAACTTTGGTCTGGAGTGTTATCAGTATGTGGATGACACATACTGATAACACGCCAGCAAGAGAGCACATTATGCCCATCTTACAGCAATTGCACTGGCTTCCAATCGAGTACTGAATTGTCTTCAAGGTGTTGGTTCTGATCTTCAAGGCCTTACATGGTCTAGGGCCGGTGTGCCTGAGGGACCACCTCACCCCATACGTTCCCCTGAGATCACTGCGCTCGGAAGAGCGAAACCTTTTAACAGTTCCATCAGTCCGCTCCTGCCATCTCTCCAGCACAAGGCAACGAGCCTTTTCAGTTGCCGCCCCGATGCTATGGAATGCATTACCAGACAATGTCCCGGCCATGGCGGAGCTTATCCCATTCCGGAGGGCTTGCAAAACTGTTCTGTTCAAGCTTGCTTTTGATTGAAGCCCCTGGATACAGTAACTGTTTACTATCACTGTCATTGCATTATTTTGCTTTATGATGTTTTACTGTTTTATTGTGCATTTTAATGTGTATGTGGACCGCCCCAAGCCAGCCGGGAAGGGCAGAATATAAGACTGAACAAATAAATAAATAAATCTACACCATAGAATTAATATAGAGTGACACTACTTAGCTGTGATGGCTCAATTCTATGGCATCATGAGGGTTGTAGTTTTATTTTTATCTTGTATATTATTTTAGCTTGCATTTTTTATTATTAGCTTGGGTACCTGGCTGTGTCCGGGTTATTTGAAAAAAGGCATTATTTGTTTTGGGGTGTTAGGTAGTTAATTAGTAACACTATTTGTTAGGAAAAAGCTAGAATGTAATTTCATTTTTTATGAATGCTCTCATTAGAAAATACATAACAACGTGGGTGAACTACAATTCCCAGAATTGTGGGTCACTCTTCCCCAAACCAGGCCTGCATGAAAAGTTGGCCATGTTGGGGGTGTGTGCCAAGTTTGGTCAAGATCTGTCGTCAGCTGGGTTCAGTGCTCTCTGGATAAGGCTGAACTACAACTCCCATATGCCAAGGGCAGTCACCCCCAAATCCTGCTAGTATTTACAGTTGGCCTCAGTCCCCCAAACTCCTCCATTCTGCTCAGTGGCTGATCAATTCCTCTGTGTTTTCTGTGTGCCAGAAGAAAGGGTAGGAAAAGGTTAAGGGAGAGATAGTGGGTGGGGTCATGCAAATTCCACACAAAGAACCTTGGGATGCCTGCCTGTGGTGGAGGAAACATGTCAAATTTGGGATGAAATTCTCCTCTAATGAAAGCATTCCTTGGGTGATGGGTCGTAGTGTTTGAGGAGGCCATCGGCAGCATTTGAGCTACATGTTCATGGCACTTGTTATAACTTGCAATATTTGTTGAAGGTGTGCGTTTGGAGGCTTCTCAGAACTTGGAACTACAACCTGTTTGTGGAGGCAGGAGGCTGTCTGTGTAAGTGGACACCTCCGTCACATACGCACACACATTTGCAGTTTTATGATATGTATAGGTAGATTTATTTACGGCATTTCTACCCCACCTTTCTCAACCCCCGAGGGGACTCAAGGCAGCTTTACACATAGGCAACTATTCAATGCCTTAAAACAATGTACAATCAAAAATAAACATTTTGAAAGAGAATTATAAGATGCATTAAAAGATTTAAAACAATACTTTCACTATTAACCACATTATTCAACTCTGTGTATCTTGTTGTATGTCATTTAATAGTGTTTTATATTTTGTTTAGTTCGTGTTGCATTCCACCTTGAGCCACAGGGATAGGCAGGTAATAAATTCATTATTATTATTACTACTATTATTAGCAAACCGCATTAAAATAAACATAATAAATAAACTCGCATTTGATGTTTTGAGCACAAAAACATCCTCCAGTGGTGTTGCCACACTAAAGTGCAGCATGACTTCGCATCATGACATGTGTTCAATGAAATAGGTAAAGGCAAGACGCCTAACAATGCAGAAGAAGAGGAATTCCAGCCGGCACAGAAACTCGACAGGCAATGGAGGCTAAAGGAGTCCTGCTGTGGACTCTCACACAAAAAGCAGAGTGAGAATAGATGCATGTGGATTGAAAACAGAGCTTAGCAGGAACTGAAGTCTGTGCCAAACACAGCAGCAAGGAAGAGTGGAGCAAAAATCTATTTTGATAAAACATGGTAACAATTTTGCTGGGTAAACACTTCTTGCAAAATATCTGATTCCTGAAATTTTGACCCTGCTAAGATCTGGGAAAAGTTCAATTGAAAATAAAGTTTAAAAACAACTATAAACCCCAGCAACTACAACTCCCAAATGTCAAGGTCTATTTTTCCCAAACTCGACCAGTGTTCACATTTGGGCATATTGAGCATTCGTGCCAAGTTGGCCCAGATCCATCATTGTTTGAGTCTACCGTGCTCTCTGGTTGTAGTTGAACTACAACTCCCAAACCCAAGGTCAATGCCCACCAAACCCTTCCAGTATTTTCTGTTGGTCATGGGAGTTCTGTGTGCCAAGTTTGGTTCAATTCCATTGCTGGTGGAATTCAGAATGCTCTTTGATTGTAGGTGAACTATAAATCGCAGCAACTACAATTCCCAAGTGACAAAATCAGACACACACACACACACACACACACCCAACCCCACCAGTATTCAAATTTGGGAGTATTGGGTATTTATGCCAAATGTGGTCCAGTGAATGAAAATACATCCTGAATATCAGATAGTTACATTACTATTCATAACAGTAGCCAAATTACAGCTATGAAGTAGCAACAAAAATAATGCTATGGTTGGGGGTCACCACAACATGAGGAACTGTATTAAGGGGTTTTGCAGCATTAGGAAGGTTGAGAGACACTGTCTTAGGTGAACAGGCAAGAAATGTCCGCTCGCTCTAAGAGATCCTGGATAGACAGCATCTTGTGTGTGGAGAGGCTAATATTTGACATGATGTGCCTTCATGTCACCTCTAATTTATGGTGACCCTAATCCTGGGATTCTCTTAGTAGGATTACTTCAAGGGAAGTTTTCAATTGCCTTCCTCTCAAGCTGAGAGAGGATGACTTTCCTAAGGTCACCTCATAGCTTTCCATGGCTGAAAGGGGATTCAGAACCTGGTCTCCAAGAGTCCAGACCCAGAACTCAAGCTTCTACATTGCTCGGATTCCAAAATCTTCAGCAGCGGATGATATGTCATCAGGTAAAGCGAACACTCACTACTTCTCCGTTGCTCCAATATATTCATGGAGACAAATGGAGGGACTGAGAGGAGAAGGTCCAAGCCTTCCTCAAAGTCCAAATTCTAATTCCATTTCATATCCTCCCACAAACCATACAGCTCCAGCAAAATCCACTTTAGCACAATTCAACAGCTCATTGTTTTAAATGTGAATTTCATATTATCTTATTTTTGTACAATATTCTTGACTTACTCATCCTTTCCATAAGACATGTTTCTCATCTGACTTTTATATATTCTTTTTCACGTCTAAGCCCAGGGTAACTCTCAGTGTCTGTCACCCCAGCCTTCCTCATTAGAGATCATGAAGTCAGCAATGATTCTTCTGGAATCCAATTTAAGAGTGAGTTGCCAGGGAGTCCCTGGGAGCTGTGAGTGTGTCAGTAACCTGGCTGTCAAGTGTCAGGGTCGTCCATCATTGTTATTGGGACTTTGCCAGGCAGCCTACAGCAATTTGGAAGAATTTCTTCTTCCTGTGATGCCTGGACAACAGTAATGAATAGCATCGTTGTTTACCTTCTGATCATTTCCAGCATATTGTTGTTGTTGTTTTGTGCCTTCAAGTCATATTATGACTGATGGCAACCCTATAGCAAACCTATCATGGGGTTTTGGGGATTCAGAGTATGCAACTCAATCAAGGTCACCAAGCAGAGAATTAAACCATTGTCTCTTGACTCCATTGTTCAAACCACTGCATCACACTGGTCTAGGGATGTAAGCCTGAATCCAAATTTGAGTCCCAACTAATGTAAATGGAGCTCCTCTGCACTGTCCAAAGAATGCAGTTTGATACTACATTAACAGCCATGGCTTAATGCTATGGAATCATGGAAGTTGTAGTTTTATTAGGTCTTTAGTCTTCTCTTCCAAATATTGTTGATGTACACTTCTCTTCCAAATAGTATTGATCTACACAAATTCAAAAAAAACCCTACTCTAATAGGGACTACTAATGCAATTTTGATCAACTAGCCCAGTCCTACCCAACACCACCATAGAGATGACACTAAAATGATGATCTATAATATTTTGGTGGAGTTTTTCAGGAGACGTTTATTATTTTTTATTTTAATATATCCCTGTAGTTAGATATAGCCACAAAACTGGGGGGGGGGGGGTTGCAAGTTTCTGTTCAGATATCAGCTAGTACCCCAATGCCTTAAATCAAGAAATAGTTTTCTAAAATCTACAGAGGTACTAGCAGGAACACCTCAGCAAGCAAAAGTCCAAAAGTGCCAGGCAACCTCAAGCCATGACTGATACGAAATGAGAGACTCCCCACTGGCACACAGAAGTCTGGGTGACTTGGGAAGGCACTGAACAGACTGTGCTCAGGGACCACAAGATGCAAAGCCAACCTTAATAAATGGGGCCACAAAGTGGAGTCCACAACATGTGAGTATAAAGAAGAACAAACCACAGACCATATATAAAGTGGAGTCCACGACATGCAAGTGTGGAGAAAAGCAAACCACAGACCACCTACTGCAATGCAACCTGAGCCCTGCTACATACACAAGGAAGGACCTCCTTATAGCAAAACCAGCGGCACTCCAAGTGGCCAGCTGCTGGTCAAAGGACATTTAGCACGCATATAATGCCAAGTTTTAAAACTTTGCTGGGTTTTTTTAAAAAAACAAAAACATTACAACTGTACCCTTGGTTTGCTTCTGATATGATAAATAAAAATAAATTCACAAGTCTGGCTTAGAAATACTATATCAATATGCCTCTAAGGCAGCTAAAACTCTGTGCTTATTTATTTTTTGGAATTTTCTGGTGTATATTTGCTCCAGTCAGAACTATCATCATTACTTGAGTACAACCATGGTTCAAATCATATTGTTGCACCTGCATACTTTGTTGTTTCCATTGTTTTTGTATTTTCACTGATTTCACAAATTTTTTGGTGTTGTCGCTACAATAGTGTGGTACGTTCTGGTATAGGAAGAAGTCCATGAGGGTGATAATGAGAACCCTAGTGATGCCAATGGTTCGGAGGACACCACACACTCCAAAACCTGGCCCAGAAAAGGAATGTTGCAGGCTGGCAAGAAAATATCCAATGCTTTCAAGTTCCGGTTTCAGTAAGGATCTCACCACAGCCTTGTTTAGAAAGGATGGAAACTCACTATGTTGCAGTGAGGTATTCATTAATCTCTTTTTTGCTCAGCCAGCCCCCATCCATTTTCTTTTGTAAGCCAGGAAGGGCATGGAAGTTTCCTAAAAACAGGTTTGATCCTCAGTGAGCTTTAGCCAAATAAGAATACTATGTGGAAGATCACAAAAGTTTATTTTAGGTGCAAAAAAAGGTGTTTGGGGTCCATAAACCAAAGAGACACCCACAAATAATCAAATCCACAAAAGTTAACCCAGAAATGCAATTTGCTCTCCCAGTTTGCCTTCCCAGTTCACCCTATCACAGGTCTAGTAAGCATCTGGTCTAGTATAGCTGCTACTTGATACAAAGCTTTTCTAGGTAGTTGAGAATGTGATGGAAAAAGATACTTACTGTATCTTGATGTGACAGCACAATATAACATATCTAGTTTATCTCAAGTAACGTATCTAATAACAAAGTTTCTGTAAACATCTTGAAATGTAAAGCAGCATATCCAAATGCAATTAAAATTCAACAAAAATTACTACTCGAGCCACAAATAAAACCCAGCAGAGTAAAATGCACCTCTTAAAATATCGTGTAATATTATAGAATTGTATATTATTATCCAGAGCTTTCCTTTCATGCTGCTGCTTCTTACCCTCACTCACATTTCTGCCTTTATTATGCAAATGACCCAGCTCTTTCTCCATGTTGAATGCAATTTAAGTTGTCTGTGGATATTTTTAATTTGCTCAGGAGCAGTTGGTGATGAGTGCGGTACATGTGAGTCAGTTTCATCCTTGATCTCATGATAAACCTGTGCCTCTGACGTCCAATGATTCAGATGGATGTGGTTTCCTTTCTCTCTCAATAGTCCAGGCATTCGGAAACAACACCTGGTCTCTTGCCCAGGAGCTTGTTTTGACAATCACATTAACATGTGAAATGACTGCGCTTGATTCACAATGTTCAAACCATGATTTGATCTGGTCAGTAAGAATTCTATACTACAACATGTGTTTTGAATGTATCAGGGTTCCCATTTCCATTCCCTGCCCTCTTCCATGAAAAGCTTTGATATCTTGACTGTACGCCAGTGGTTCCCAACCTGTGGCCCATGGTCCACCAGGGGTCTGAAACTAAAATATGGTCAGTGGCCTCACCATTTACTGCACCACTGCCTCAAAACTACAGGGCAAGGAGAGTGACTGGTCTCACAAAACCCTCGTATAGTGCCAAGGAAACAAGAATGTCAGTGGCGGGGGCAGCGTTTGACTACTAGGCTTGTTTCATCCCAAAAAAATGGTTCAAATGGATCTAGGGGGCGCTGGTGTTTTGGATCTAAAGTAAATTCCAATTTTCACAGAAAAAAAGTTCAAAACTTCAAAATTTCTGAAACTTCTGAATACTTCGTTATTGGTTTCAAAGTGTTATTTTTTTGTTTCAATTAGGTAGTGTTTACTGTGAAAGTAGTTCTTTTACTCCAGAAAGGGGGGGGGGGAGAGAAAAGGGAAGGAATCCAACTATTCTGGTTAAAACCTCTTCTCTTACTTAAGACTGACACGGGAGGAGAAAGGAAAGGAATCCATCCACACTGGTTTAAACTGACATTTTTCCATCCACACTGTTTTAAACTGACTCCCTTCTTTCCTCCTCTTTCCTTATCTCTCTTCCTTTCCCCTTTCCTTTTCTTCTCCAAATCCCAGCCTCTTCAGAAAAACATTTGGGGGGGGGAGCATTTTACTAGATTCCCCAGGTATGTTGTTCCCTTGCAAAGCGGTGGCGTGGCACCTTTCCACTTAAGCAGCCTGCCCTAGCCCCTCTGCCTTTGCCTCCCTGGCTCACAATGAGCCCTTTTTAAAGGGCAATGGCTGCCGTGCCAAAACCCCACCCCTCCCAAGGTGGTTTTCCCTCATTGGATGGAGGCAAGCTTCCCAGCATGCAAACAGCTGCTTGCCTCCAAACACTGATTCGTTTCCAATTCACTTCCTGGATCGGAAAAAATATGGCAACAGTGGCTTTGAAATGGCAAGGATACTTCCGGGTTCCCAAATTGCTTTGAAATTGCTTCAAAAAGAGATTTATTCTGATTTTAATCCAAATAACAAAGATTTCGAATGAACCTACCCATGCCTACTGACTACCCATGAAAGACTACTACTGGACTACTGGTGGCATATTTTTGTATCAGAAACTAGAGCTGTTGTTGTCTATCCAATACAATTTTCTGAATCAGCATCCTAAATAACCAAACGGAATCTAAAGTTGACCAAAAAAATTATTTGTAACCCTTTTGGTACTACTGTTGGAAAATGGTTTCTGCTCAAAGTGGTCCCTGTTGAAGTGATCCCTAGTCATTGTGGTCCCTTGTCAAGTGGTCCCTGGTATTAAAAAAAAGGTTGGGGACAACTGTTGTACATGAATTGCTGCTGATAACTGTCTCCAAGTTGACTTCCACTCATGGCCACCCCATGAACGAGAGACCTCCAAAACATCCAGTCCTCAACAGCCCTGTTTAGGTTTTGCAGACTCAGGGCTATGGCTACATTGAATCTATCTATGTGGAATTTGCTCTTCCTCATTTCCTAGTGCATTCCACTTTTCCAAACATTACTATATTTTCTAGTAAACGATATATTCTACCATTATGCCTGAAGTACAATGGCCCCAATCTATTCATCTACTATTTTAGAGAGAGTTCAGACCTGATTTACTCTAAAAACCTTAATTTATCTTTTTAGCCATGCCCAGAACTCTTTTCCAGCGTCACATTTCAAATGCGTTGATATTTTTTTCTTATCAGCTTTCTTCTCTGTCCAGTTTTCAAAATCAAATGGGGAATTAAGATTAGATAACAGGTAGACAAACACTGGTCTATAGGCCTTATGTGTCTTCCATAACTTCTTTTTATGACCCACAAGACCCACCTGGCTCAAAAGATTGATTCTCCCCCAAATATTCCCATTGGGGAGATAGGGAGGGATAACAATAAAATTGTGTTGTTGTTGTTGTTATTCACCCCTAGATTTACTCCTGGTAAATAGCAGCATTTTAACCACATGTGTGCATCCTGTAGACCCAGGAGAGGCCCCATGATGAGACTAAATGTATAAAGGGCAAGATTGTATTAAAAGTTGCTTTAAAGAGGTCAGATAATCAAGAATGGAAGTTACACAACTGACTTCCCACTTTGAAATCAAAACAAGCTGACACCTCCCACTTTCTTTCCCTCCTTGCTGCTCCTTGAATCATGCGTTCTCAGCTATAGCAGGGCTTCACCATCACCACAGTGAGAACTATGGGGAGACCTTTATAATTCATTCCCAAATATCTCAGCTTCTATTTTTAGCCTGCCACATCTTCACACTAGAGTTCGGGATATACTACTGGCATTTCTCATTAGCGCTCTTGCAAATCCACTCTGGTGAAAAAGCACGAAGGCACAGAGGTGTGTGAAAGTTTTTGTGTGTGAATAATGAATACACTGGGAACTCTGGTGATAACAAAGATGAAAGCACTTATAAAAATAAGCAAGATACATCTTTATTTGACCTGTTATCCTTATCTATTAAAATGTCTACGCACTTACATTGGGATAGCTATGTTGTTTTTAAGGTCCTAGGGCCTTAAAAACATAGCTATCCCAATGTAAGTGCTTAGTGGCATTGAATTCTGGAATTTGTACTTTTGTAAGATAATTCATTTTTCACTGACAGACCTTTGGTGTCAAAACAAACTACAAAACTCAGGATTCCATATGTTGGAACCATAGTGGTGGTGTCAAGTTGCTATAATCTTCTCTCCACCATCAACAGTCGCTTTGCCCCACTCAACAAAATCTTTTGTATGTACCAGGTCCCAGAGAAGTACATCTTGATAGTACGAGACGCAGGGCCTTTTCTATTATTTATTTTATTTTATTTTATTTATTGGGTTTCTATGCCGCCACTCCCGAGAGGCTCGGGGCGGCTCACACCGGCAAGATACAGAACAACAATTAAAAACAGGTTAAAACACACCAAAATACTACACATGGTCTAAAACAACAAGATTAAAAACAGCCTGATGTGCAGAGTACAAAGCACAACAAGTGTAAATGTTACAGAATCATCGGGCTATGCCTTGGTGGGACCTATAGGCCAAAGGCCTGTTGGAAGAGATAGGTCTTGCAAGCCCGCCTGAAGGGCAAGAGATCTTGGATGGCACGCGTTTTGGCTGGGAGGGCGTTCCACGATGTGGGCGCAATCACGGAGAACGCCCTCCTGCGGGTTGCTGTTAGTTTGGCTGACTTCGCAGATGGGATGGCTAACAGGTTGGTACTTCCAGACCGAAGTGATCTCGTAGGGCAATATGAGGAGAGACGGTCCTTCAGATATGCTGGCCCCAGGCCGTGCAAGCCCTTAAAGGTGAGTACCAACACTTTGAAGGTGATCCGGTGCTCAATTGGGAGCCAGTGCAGATCCTGCAAGGTAGGTGTTATGTGACAACCTCCTGGCGTACCAGACAGGAGTCGGGCGGCAGTGTCCTGCACCAGCTTGAGCTTCCGGGTCACCGACAGAGGAAGGCCAACGTAGAGTGCGTTACAGTAGTCAAGTCTCAAGATGACTGTGGCTTGGATCACCGTGGCCAGGTCGTTCCGGGATAGATAGGGGGCCAGCCGCCTTGCCTGTCTGAGATGGAAAAAAGCAGATTTGCTGACCATGGAGACCTGGGTCTCCATGGTCAATTGGGAGTCCAAATGAACTCCCAAGCTCTTTACAGAAGGCGATGGGCATAACGCCACACCGTCCAGGGTCGAAAGCTGGACATCCCCATCACCCGGACGACCCAACCACAAGATCTCCGTCTTCGCTGGATTCACCCTCAACCTACTGGCTCGCAGCCATCCAGTAATGGCTTCAAGGCAATGTTGGAAATTATCGGGGACAGATCCAGGCCTGCCCTCCATCCTCAGAATAAGCTGAGTGTCATCAACGTACTGATGGCACTCAAGCCCGAAACTCCGCACCAGCTGTGCAAGCGGCTGCATGTAGATGTTAAATAACAGAGGGGAGAGAATGGCCCCCTGAGGGACTCCACAAACTAATGGGGAGCCCCCAGAGATCACCTCATGCCTCCTCACTCGCTGAGACCGATGGTGGAGGAAGGAGGTCAGCCATTTCAGGGCTGTCCCCCTCACTCCAGGCATGGCCAGGCGGTGGATGAAGAGATTGTGGTCGACCGTGTCAAACGCTGCCATGAGGTCCAATAACATGAGCAGTGCAGACTGGCAGCTGGCGGCGGAGTTCGTCTGTGATGGAGACCAGGACCGTCTCCGTCCCATGTCCCGAATGGAAGCCGGACTGGAAGGGGTCTAGCCATGTTGCATCATCTAAGAAGGACTGCAACTGCTCCATTGCTGCCCTCTCAACTACCTTTCCCAGGTACGAAAGATTCGACACTGGTCGGTAGTTAGAGGGAACCACGGGGCTTAATGTCGGTTTTTTCAGCAATGGAGCTACCACTGCCTCTTTTAAGCTCTCTGGAAACACTCCTTGCTCAAGGGAGGTATTTATGATGTTCAACAGAGGCCCACGTAACCCCTCCAGGCAAGATCTAACAAGCCAGGAGGGGCACCGGTCAATGGAGGAGGTGGTAGGCCTGGTTGCAGCCACAATCTTATCAACAGCATCTGCGTCCAGTGGCCGAAACCTGCTCCTGTTCTGTGGAACTCTCTACCCCCTTATCTGAGAGCCATGCGTGATCTGCGATCCTTTGCATAAACACTTAAGACCTGGCTTTTTAATGGAGCTTTTGTTTTATAATTATGATTTTAATACTTGCCTGTTTTAATGCTGTATCTTTATGTAAATCGCCCAGAGCATCTGGGATGGAGGGCGATTAACAAATCTTAAATTTAATGAATTGAATGAATGAATAATTCTGCATTGTAGATGGTCTCATAATCAGCTCACCATGATATTTACAAAATTCAAAGTATCTGGTCACTTGTGACTACTTTAAAAAAAATAAAGTTGGGCTCTAGGGTAAACAGTAATTAACAGAGATGCAGTGCAGAACTGCCTCTCTGGAGGCATGGGTTTGTATTTTTAAGGGGGAATTTTTTTTTTTTGAAGATGGGGGGGTTCATCTCAGGAGCAACTTGAGAAACTGAAAGTTGCTTCTGGTGTGAGAGAATTGGCCATCTGCAACAACATTGCCCAGGGGACACCTAGATGCTTTGATGTTTTACCATCCTTGAGGGAGGCTTCTCTCATGTCCCCGCATGGGGAGCTGGAGCTGATTCAAACCTCTGACCTGTTTAACCCATTGTGCCATCGGGGGCTCCTAAGATGGGTAGTGAGAGCCAAATAGTAGACTCACAAAAGAGAAAACAAGGTAGCCTCAAGAAAAGAGCAAGAGAAACTGTAGTTCCCAGATCATTTTGAAAAAGAAACTGAAACCCTTCTCAAAAAATTCCCAATAATACCTCTTGTGCTTTTATAAGTGCAAGGTAATAGACAGAAAACAGCAACTTGGAAAATCAACAGTCCCATCAATCAGATACACAATCCATGCATATTAAAGTACTCTTATTCAGAGCAGGGTCTGTGAAGCTAGTGAGCAGGAAATGTTGACCCCAAATGAGTTAAAATTCCTTGGGGTTAAATGAAGAATACTTGGACGAATCCCAGTGCTTTATTTACAACACTAAAAGAGCATTCTTGAAGCTTTAAAGAAGAAGAATTCATTGCAAGGAACCCTAGCCTTACCAATAGCAAGATGAAAGGAGGAATATTAACAATTACTCAGTTAAAGGAAGTGAGCAGAAGAAAATGTATAAATTACAGGCCAATGGTTTTAACTATATTTCAGCCGTGTTGTGGCAAGGGAGGTCACTGTGAACTGTATTGAAAGATGTTTTAACCAGATAGGATGGTAGAGTATGGGAGAGATGGGAGAGATGCTTTACCCAGCAACCATATTCATATTGATACTGATAACTCACTGAAATAGCTTTTGGCCAGTTCTCATCACGAGAGATCAATTAGAATGGTTTTAGATTATAGCAACCTCATTTGATAACCCTCATTGTTCTGAATCCATATTGAACACACACAGCATCCACCTAGCACTTCAGGGTTAACACAACTCACATTTCTTCCCTGATTCGTTACATTTGTAGCTCTCTCTTCCTCTAAGTGGTTCACAACCAACCCATTGTGTGGGAATGGAGAAATTGTGGGTTGTTGCCTCCTGGTGAGCTTCATCACTGAGTGGGACTAAAACCTACTGAGCAATCTTTTTTTTCACAAAGTACTCCCTGCACTGTCTTTTCCATAATGGCACTTTAGTAAATGGAAAACCTCTCCTTTTTACTTCCATCTCTGGCAGAAAAGCCATGTTTTCCATGATATGATTACAGGCCGCCCACTCCACCCGGAGCCTCCATCCTGGCTATAAATCTGGGAAGTTGTCAGTATTCTGATCAAGGGAAGAATATACTGGCACAGTAAGTCTGTGGGAAGCCACTCAGAAATGACTAAAGCAAAGATATTGAGGAGAGAACTGCAACTGTGCTGGTACCTGATGCCAATTTTCAGGTGTGCACAGCCCCAGCAGCTGTCAATGGCCTCCTTGGAGGAGGCCATCTCTAATAAAGACAAAGAAAAAGAAGTCTGTCCATCTCAGCTAGCTTCCTAAGACCATGATCAAGATAGGATTATTTTCCTCCCTTTGAGAACTATTGACTAAAATGCCGAAGAAGAAGAAGAAGAGCTGGAAAAGCAGGTGAATTCAGAATATAAGGATTGTTGGGTGTTGTAGGTTTTCTCGGGCTATATGGCCATGTTCTAGAGGCATTCTCTCTTGACATTTCACCTGCATCTATGGCAAGCATCCTCAGAGGTTGTGAGGTCTGTTGGAACTAGGAAAATTGGGTTTATATATCTGTGGAATGTCCAGGGTGGGAGAAAGAACTCTTGTCTCTTGGAGCTAGGTGTGAATGTTTCAACTGGCCACCTTGATTAGCATTTGATGGCCTGGCAGTTTTTTGGTGTGGCTTGTTAGTGCCTGGGGGAATCTTTTGTTGAGAGGTCATTAGCTGTCCCTGATTATTTCCTCTCTGGAGTTTCCCTTTATTTGGGTGTTTCCTAGTTCCAACAGACCTCACAACCTCTGAGAATGCTGGCCATAGGTGCAGACAAAACGTCAGGAGAGAATGCCTCTAGAACATGGCCATATAGCCCGAAAAAACCTACAACACCCAGTGATTCCAGCCATGAAAGCCTTCGACAATATACGGTTTGTTGTTGTTTATTCAGTCAGTTGCTTCCGACTCTTTGTGACCTCATGGACCAGCCCACGCCAGAGTTTCCTGTCGACCACCCCCAGCTCCTTTAGGGTCAAAGCAGTCACTTTGAGGATACCATCCATCCATCTTGCCCTTTGTCGGCCCCTCTTCCTTTTTCCTTCCTTTTTGCCCAGCATCTTTGTCTTCTCTAAGCTTTCCTGTCTTATCATTATGTGTCCAAAGTACTTCATCTTTGCCTCAATATCTTCCCTCGAAAGAGCAGTCGGGCTTCATTTCCTGAAGTATGGACTGGTTGGATCTTCTCACGGTCCAAGGCACTCTCAGAACTTTCCGCCAACACCACAGTTCAAAAGCATCTATCTTCCTTCGCTCCGCCTTCCTTATGGTCCAGCTCTCACATCCATAGGTTACTACGGGGAACACCATTGCTTTGACTATGCGGATCTTGGTTGCCAGTGTGATGTCTCTACTCTTCACTATTTTATTGAGATTGGACATTGCTCTACACCCAAAAAGTAAGCGTCTTCTGATTTCCTGGCTGTCGTCTGTGTCTGCAGTAATCTTTGTGCCTAGAAATACAAAGTCTGTCACTGCCTCCATGTTTTCTCCCTCTATTTTCCAGTTATCAATCAGCCTGGTTGCCATAATCTTGGTTTTTGAAGGATAAGGGAAACAAATCCACTACATTTGGGGTTATTTTGTGTGGTTTAGGGATACAAAAATATAATCTCCCCTGCCAATTTTATTTTTGGAAATCAAATTATGTTCTTGGGGTACAATTTTAGGGCTGGGAGGACTGTGTCCTAGACGCCTTAGAATGGAAACGAAACTTGAGCCATGATGAACTTGCCTTCTATAACTACAAAGTATCTAATTGCCCTAAAGCAAAATCTAGCTGGAAAGAGTAAATAATATTGTGTGGAATTAATTCCTACAGTTCTAACGATTGGGTATTTGTTTGTTGACTGTTTGGTTAAAAATTGAGGTCATTGTAGACACTGTTGTGCTAAATTTCAACTCTCCAAAGCAAGAATCTGCAAGCTAAGCAAATGCAGGTTATATGTATGATAATCACTGAGAACTGCCGATTGACATCGCTCGGGGTTCAATCATTTCCTTGTGGAGTGGTGGGTTTGGCGGGGGGGACTAACACAGCAATGTTCACCTCGCACAGTAAAGCAGAGCAAGTTCGCATAGTCAATCATTCTGACAAGCTGCTTGGTTGAGGCGGCAACCATTATTTCACATTGCAAGGAAAGGCTCCTCAGCTTTGGCGCAACTGCAAAGTTTTAGACAAAGAGAAGCAGGCCTTAACAGCCTGGAGATAAACAGACAGGTGGTGTAACATTTTTCATACAGAAACTCTGTGCTAAATGCTGCTGTCACCAATTAATCATTCCCCACGAGTCAGCGGCACTCTTGGGGCGAGAGATCTTCGGGGGTATTTCACAGGATGTCCATAAACATTTCAACGGCTCCAGCAGAATAGGTCAGGCAAACAGTGATGACAAATGGCGGAAGGGCTGTGAGAGAAGCAGGGCATCTATTAGCTTTGGAACAAATATCATTTTCTTTTCTTAAAAAGCCACCCTTGAAATCCTTTGCTTGTCAAGTGAACCATTATAAGATTACACTACAGATATAGTTCAGGAAGGAGGGAGGGAGGGAGGGAGGGAGGACAATTTGAGAGAGAGAGAGAGAGAGAGAGAGAGAGCGAATCTGAGCTAAAACTACTTTCTGGAATATAATTTCTTTTTTAAAATTAACTTTTTTTTTTAAAACAGTTTTAAAAGCTGGGAGTTCTTCTGGATTCATGGCTGAGCCTGGAACACCAGGTTTCGGCAGTGGCCAGGGGAGCATTCACACAATTAAAACTTGTGCACCAGCTGCGCCTGTATCTTGGGAAGCCAGACTTGGCCATGGTAGTCCATGCTCTGGTTACATCCCACATAGACTACTGCAACATGCTCTATGTGGAGATTGTTTGGAAGCTCCAAATGGTCCAACGGATGGCAGCCAGATTGTTCACCGGAGCGGCATGCAGGGAGCACCCCCCCCCCCCCAATTGCATCAGCTCCACTGACTGCCAATCTGCTACTGAGCACAATTCAAAGTTCTGGCTTTAGCCTATAAAGCCCTAAATGGTTCCGGCTGAGCTCACCTGTCCAAACGGATCTTCTCCTATGAACCATCTCAGAGTTTAAGTTCATCTGGGGAGGCTCTGATCTCGGTCCTGCCTTCTTCACAAGCATAACTGGCGGGGACGAGAGACAGGGCCTTCTCAGAAGTAGCCCCTCAGCTATGGAATTTATTTTTATTTATTTATTTAAAATTTTTGTACCCAGACCTTCTCACCTCTATAGAGGGACTCAGACCGGCTTACAGCAATAATTCAATGCTTGTCAGGCCCCAGGCCTCGGTTTCCCTAGTTTCCCCAGAACCACACTTCAGCCATGATGGCTTTAAGAAATCTTCCAGGCCTGTCTGCCTTTCCCATGTGAATCCAATGCAATGCAAGCAGGTTTAAACATTCAAGGCCACGACTGTTATTCCTAGCGATAAGCAGAAGCGCCTGGAACCAGGAGCTCCATTGTCTCCTCTCCCCAGATGTGGGCACTAATTGGGCTCACATACCTTGCCGCTGAGGTTTACCAAACAGCAGCTGCAGCCCATCGTGTGAACCATGACACTTGACGCAATCACGTCGCAAGATCAAAGGGCTAGAACACTATAACCGTTTGGTCTTGGAAGGGCTCCCCATCTCGAGCCAACTTTTGCATCTCAAGATCATGGGTTCCTGAACGGGCCTTGCGGCCTCCCTGCTAAGACTTTGCCTGTCCAGTTCGCTGGCTGCTCTGTTTGGATCTAGCCCGCTTGGGCATCAGCTTGCTTTGTTTGCTTTGTTCCTGATTGCTACAGGCCTTTGAATCCTGCTTGAATCCTGGTTGCCACGGGACTATAATCAATCGCTGCTATTATTGAACACTGCTGCTATATTGCCGGTGCCAATTTAAAGGCATCTTAGTTTGACTCCTAGCCTCTTTCCTATACCAGTTATTATAAATAAACCTTTTGTACCTCAGCTGAACTCTGTGGTTTATCAAGGGAGGTTTCCAAGTGTCCTGGAGGGCGACAATGCTATACAAATTAAAACCTGTTACAACAGCATTATTAAAAACTTAAACACCAAATTACATACATACAAATACATTGCCATTTAAAACAAATTCAATTCAATCTAAAACGTGGTCACTCAATTCATACTATAATCAATCACAGCCTATTCTGGGAAAGCTTCGTTCCACATCCAAGTCTTGACCCGCCTTCTAAAGGACAGCATGGAGGGGGCAGACCTAACATCACTTGGGAGAGAGTTCCACAGCTGAGGGGCCACCACAGAGAAGGCCCTGTCCCTTGTCCCCACCAGCCACACTTGCGAAGAAGGTGGGACCGAGAGCAGTCCCTCTCCAGAGGATCTTAATGTCCTTGATGGTTCATAGGGGAGAATCCGTTCAGACAGGTAAACAGGGCCGGAACTGTATAGGGTTTTGTAGGTTAAAACCAGCACTTTGAATTGTGTTCGGAAGGTGGCAGCCAGTGGAGCTGGCGCAGCAAGGGGGTTGTATGCTCTCTGTACCCTGCTCCTGTTAGTAATCTGGCTGCCAATTCCCTCCCCAAGGATATTAGATCAGCCCCCTCCTTCCTGACCTTCCGTAAAAGGGTGAAAACGTGGCTCTTTGATCAAGCCTTTGGAGAACCAACGAAATAGATAGATACAGAATTATGTGCAAGGACTATTGGAATGGCCCGGATTAAGACTATGAATAGTGGTGATATAGGTTTGAATGTTTTCAAATATTTTGATGTATCTTATAATCCTACTTTAAATGTTTATTTTAACTTGACATTGTTTTTAATGGCGTCAAATAGCTGCCTATGTTGTACATGAGCCTTGAGTCCCCTCCAAGGTTGAGAAAGGTTGGGCAGAAATGTTATAAAATAAATAACTTACACTAAAAGGTAAAAAAAGTGAATCGAGAAAATAAATATGAATATATTCACATGTGATGAAATCACATGCACCATTCTGCAGCGCTTACATTGGCTGCCGGTTGAACACAGAGTCCTCTACAAGATCCTGGTCCTAGCATTCAAGGCCCTCTGAGGTCAGGGTCCCCTATATCTAAGAGACCGTTTAATGCCACTCCACCACCAGAGACTGCCACGGTCAGCTCATGAGAATCTTCTCTATGTCCCTGGCCCTAGAGAGGTTCATTTGTAGTCCACAAGACAGAGATCCTTCTCCATTGCAGCCCCAATCTTGTGGAACTTCCTACCGCCAGACCAAAGAGGCACTCCTGATCTACATACATTTTTAGGGGCACTCAAGACATGGCTTTTCATAAGAAGAGCCATGCTGAATCGGGCCTCAGCCCATCTAGTCCAGCATTCTGTGTCACACAGTGGCCCACTAGTTGTACACAGGGATCTCTAGCAGAAAGGAGGGCAAAACCCTCACCTGCTCCCGACCCCCCACAACCAGTACCCGGGGAAAATCCTGCCTGCCTCCATCAACACAGAGGTGGCACTTGGATGTCTGTTACAAGGCAAAAGAAGAGAAAGATGTGAGATATAGCACTTCTAAATTTTACTGGTAATAATAACCTTTAATATTCCTTCCTGAATTAATTCCAAGTCATTTCTGCTCGCTTCTGTTTCTTTGCTCCTCTTTCCAAACATTCAACTGGTGATTGTGTCAGTTGTAATTGTGTCAGTTGTAATTTTTTTTATTCTTTTCCATGAATAATTTCAATTATTAGCCTGAGCTTTCTTTCAGAAGAGGCTATGATTGAGTAACAAGCAGTGACTCTGTAACCTGTTTATTTTAATTGTGTATGTCGCCCAGAGCACCTTTTGTGGAGGGAGACTCATAAGAAATAAAGTTAGTTAGTTAGTTAGTTAGTTAGTACTTGGTTCTGCATGTGCTGGTTCCCCATTCGAGAAAAATGCCCATCTGCTTCTGTAGAGGAACGGGTGTTTCTTATACATTATCTAGGAGCTATGAGCCAACTGCCATCTGAAGGCAAACGGCTATTTAAGATACAGGGAAAAGGCTATGAAATAGTTAGGTACCAACAAGGTCACAACTTTTGAACTGTATGTCTAGGGATGCATCTATAATGTTGAATTAATGGAGTTTGACAGCACTTTGACTGCCGTAGCTCAATGCTGTGGAGTCATCCAATTGTTTTGTATTGTCTTTAGCCTTCTCTACCAAAGAGTGTTGGTACTTCACCAAATTATAAATCCCAAGACTCCCTGGCATTGATCCATGGCAGTTGAAGAGGGGCCAAACTGCATTAATTTTACAGTGCAGATGCACCCCTGGTTCCAACCTAGGATTTGTAGTAACGTGGGGAAAAATTGTAAAAGTGTCATTTTCATGAACAATTTGCCACCATCAGCACAAGTTCATTTTAACACAACCCACTTTCTTTCAGTGCTGGAAATTTCTGTTACAAGGCAAAAGAAGAGAAAGATGTGAGATATAGCACTTCTAAATTTTACTGGTAATAATAACCTTTAATATTCCTTCCTGAATTAATTCCAAGTCATTTCTGCTCGCTTCTGTTTCTTTGCTCCTCTTTCCAAACATTCAACTGGTGATTGTGTCAGTTGTAATTTTTTTTATTCTTTTCCATGAATAATTTCAATTATTAGCCTGAGCTTTCTTTGTGACCTCCAGTTTTATTGCATTTTTTCCATCTCCTCCTTTCTCTTTCTTCTCAGGTTTATGAGGAAAGATATCTTTGCTCTACACAAATGCAACAGAAAGGGTTAGAGAAAAATCTGGTATATTTGAGAAAGCAGAGACTTACGAACAGTTTCTAAGGTGTTGGGTTCAACTTATGCATACACGTTATTATTATTTTTATACTCACATGAGAGAACCAACAACAAGCATCTTTAATTATTTTTTATGAATAATACGTAAATATGGAGAACCTTAAACCCATGGTAAATACTTAAACACTTCCTGAATAGGTTCAGTGTAGCTTATTCCAAAGTGTAGCGATTTCAACTAGGATTGCAAATAGAGAGGTCTGTGCCCAGTGAGTAGGCTTGGGCCCAGAACAGTTTGGCCAACAGTGATTTGTAATATTCAGTGGTTCATTTCAAATAATCCCCCCAAAACAGAACGGGAACAAGGGAACTGGAAAGCCAGCCAAAACAGCTCAAGAGAGCTGGATTTCTCAGCTACTGGAGGGGATGGAGTTAATTCTCACAACACCTAGGGCAAGCAAATACAGAAAATATCCACGATAATTAAGCCAAAATGCATTTATCAATATCAGTCCTATAGAAGCCTATCGGTAACCATTAACATAGAAATATGGTACCGTACTCACGTATCCCAAAAGTTCCAAAAAAGTCCCGTTATTGGCGATATGGTGGAACCAATGAAGTTACCGTGTATTACAGTTCCTAATGCATAGTCCAAAGTCCAATATAGTCCAAGACAGGGTTTTCAGGGTAAGAATACAAGGTAATCAAAGTTCAGACTGGGATGTGCAGAAAAGTTTATAAGGAGGGGAAATCCTCCCAGCGTTGCTGGTTCCGTGTCTGTTGTGAGTAAATCCAATAAAATAGGCAAAGGACCCAAAGTTATTCAGAAACTCTCCATGTGGCAAATTAAAGCAATCTAAATATAGAAGTAAATATTGAGGAAAACCAAGGTTGTAATTCCAATACAAGGTAAATTTGAGAGCATCGCATCCAACAGATCCATATAAGGGTAAGTATCCCAACCTCCAGTGAACACCAATTCAGTTAGGACTCCTCACACATTTCAATCCTCTAGGGATCTTTATCAAGGCCTCAAGGTGTTATAAGATAGGTGTTGGAGTCTTGAGGGCGCAATACATCAGCAAGTGGAAACCTCAGGTAACAGTATCCAGCATCTATAAAATATAACATATAATAAGGCCACCAAACTTTTCTTATGTGA
Source organism: Anolis apletophallus (assembly GCA_030556195.1). Taxonomy (NCBI): domain Eukaryota; kingdom Metazoa; phylum Chordata; class Lepidosauria; order Squamata; family Anolidae; genus Anolis; species Anolis apletophallus. Next base: position 144,144,801 of record JARBWK010000007.1, on the reverse strand, counting down.
GGCGTGGAGGCAGGCTTGGCAGCTGAGTGGGGTTCTTTTCTGGTATTCTGGGGTTGTACAGCAGAGGAGGAAACTTGTCATCATCATATATAGATGGAGTTAATTCTGCAATGTACCTGAGGCAGGTGTCTGGCAGAAACACTTTGCCACAATTCCTCTCTGCACTAGGTTCCTCTGATTGCATTTGGGGAATCACAGAATTGTTGAATCCCAGGGTTGGACAGGACCTCTTTCTTGACTTCTTATAGGAGTCTTCTGGAAGAGCAAGCTTTTGCCCTAATCTCACCATCTTCTGATGTAGCAGAGATAATTAACTATAAGAGCAAAAGGCCACAACACAATTCATCATTCTTAACTCTTCACATATTCTCATCTGCTGAGTTATTTCAAGTTGAAACGAGGATATTCTGCACTAAAAATCGCTAGGCTGTTTGGCCAAACATGTGAGGGGTTTGCGCATGTTTACTTCCAGGTTACTTCCAACTTATAATGAACTTATCACAGTATTTTAGTTGGGATATCTTCAGCAAGGGTTTGCATTTCTCACCCAATGCCACCCAGTGGGTTTCCATGGCTAAGTAAAGAGATGAACCTTCAGAGTCCTAGTCCAATGCTCAAGCTGCTACAGTACACTGGCTACTGTGTGCAAACTAACTTTCCAAAAATTGAGAAGTGCCACGAGAGAAATGGCTAAGAAAGGCTACATGTGCCTCATGAGGTGCACTTGGCCCATTTCTGTGAAGACACTGAAAAACTGCTTCATGTGCAGGGAAACTACAAGGATAAAGGTCCATTTGATGAATTGCACCATTGGTTCAGTGGGAGCTGTTGCAGAAATGGGGGAAAACTATTTCTGGAAAGAAACATCATGTTTACCATTTCCTCCCACTGAAGTCTGAAAGTATAGAAGGGGAAACTGAGTAGGGTGCCAAGGAGTTTGTGCCATTGTCTTTGAGACTGTAACTCACCAGGGGCTGAACAGAAGAATGTCAACAGCTCCCAGCTGAGTTAGGGGATTAATGGGCTGGAAGCTGAGTGGGAAGGAAGCTTTCTGAATAGAACGGGGAATGTCTAGACTCCCTGGGAAAAACCATGAAATTAAAGATGGCATAATGAAGGTAACAAAAAGCCGGCAACCTTTTCTTATGTGAGGCGTGGAGGCGGGCTTGGCAGCTGAGTGGGGTTCTTTTCTGGTATTCTGGGGTTGTACAGCAGAGGAGGAAACTTGTCATCATCATCCATCATGACTCCCTGTGCAGCCAAGGGCAAAGACAATCACCAGTGATACATTCCCCTCCTCAAACAAGGTCTTGGCCAAGACTGGTCACATGTCACGCCCAATGCATGCATGCAAACACCCAGTCTAGGTGTGGAAATGAGCCTCAGTGGAAGTGAGTGGGTCATTAGGCATGCTTTCAACAACTCATTTATGGAGGTTGAAAACATTTTAATTTGTAGTAAAAAAAAATCTCCCGGAATCCCTCTACTATTGTGGCCTGGGGATTCTGGAAGTTGTAATGGGCCATGCTAGCTGGAGGATTTTGAGAGCTGCGGTCCAAATGTAACCTTGCATAAATGGAGCAACATTGCTTTCTGCTGCTCCAAAGACTAGGACATGGAGCAATGGAGTCAAAGTGCAAGAAAATCCTTGTAGGCTTTAGTCTTACTTACTTACTTAGGTGATCCCTCATAGCCCAAAGATGATGGTCCTCTAAGTCTGGTGTCTTTTCAGTGAGTTTGTAAGTGGCTGTGGAGCCCTATTCTTGATCCACATGTTCTCCCACAGTGAGAACATTGGGTTCCAGGTGGAATGTGGTCCCAGTCAGGGTTGGCTTGATGCGCCTTCCTCTTCACACATTTCTCTCTTTCATCCTCTATTCGTGCCTCTTCAAATTCAGTAGCAGTGCTGGTCACAGCTGATCTGAAGTTAGAGTGCTCAAGGGCCAGGGTTCCCAGTTCTTGGTGTCTATGGCACAGTTTTTAAGGTTGGCTTTAATCCTCTCTTTAAATCTCTTTTCTTGTCCACCAATATTATATTTCCCATTCTTGAGTTGGGAGTATAATAACTGCTTTGGGAGACAGTGATCAGGCATTCAGACAAAGTGGCCAGTCCAGTGGAGTTGATAGCATAGGAGCATCACTTCAATGCTGATGGTCTTTGCATCTTCCAGCATGCAGACATTTGTCTGTCTGTCTTCCCAAGAGATTTGCAAGAGTTTTTGGAGGCAGTGCTAATGGAATTGTTCCAGGAGTTGAGTGTGACGTCTGTAGATAGTCCGCGTTTCGCAGGTGTATAGCAGGATTGGGAGGACAATAGCTTTATAAACAAGCACCTTGGTCTTCCTAAGGATGTCCTGGTCCTCAAACACTTTCAGAGAATGTTCAGTATAGACTTTAAAGGCACTATGCAAGGGAATGAATCATATCATCAAAATAGGTTCAGCACTCTGGATAGATCCCTAAAAATCCAGCCTAAGGCTATCAGACTGTTAATATAATACATCTTGATAAATTCTCTTGTGAATGTGGTTGGGTTGTATCAGTGGATGCACATTAGATACATTGAGGTCATGGGTGCCATGAAACCTGTACAGTGTTCCCTCGCTACTTTGCGGTTCACATTAACGGACTCGCTGTTTCGCGGATTTTTAAAAATATTAATTTTAAATAAATATCATTGTTTTTTCACTGTTTTGTGGGGGTTTTGCCGCTGCCGCTCTCCGAGGCACTTTCCCTCCTTAGTCCTCCCTCCCTTTCTCCAGCCTTGAAGGGCCTTTCCTTCCTTTCCTTCACTTTATTTTAAGTGTTTAAAAGTGTGTATACCTGATAAAATAATGTATAAATATTGAAATAAATAGAGCGTCCCTACTTCATGGATTGTCGCTTATCGCAGGAGGTCCTGGAACGTAACCCCCACGATAAGTGAGGGAACACTGTATATACATTCGTGGATGGTGTGTAACTATTTTTCATTGTTTTTAATTAATGCAATAAAACTACTTCTTTATTTTTTTGGATGTATTTATTAGATTTTCCAAAAGTTTGTTACATAATCAAATAGAAAGTTTGAATGGAAAATACAAATTCTCATTACCATTTTTGGTGATGGGATAGGGAAAAGGGGGTGAAGATGGGTAAGGTAGTTTAAATGTAATAGTTCGAGAGAAATAGAAAGAGAAAGAGTGAAGAGAAAAAAAGAAGGGAGTAAACAAGGGATGGGAAAGAGGATGTGGTTCTGTGGGGGTAAATTTATTTACACGTTGACTTCCATATCTTGTTCCAGGTAGGATATTTGTCTGTAAGTCCTTATTGTATCCCTTAAGTTGTTTATTTATAGTACCTCTTAAGATAGTCATCTAGTTGAGTCCAATTTGTCTGTTGACCTGAATTTGGGGTATTTTTCCTTAAATAGAACGTTAGTTTGTCCATGTTTTTTATTTCATATATCTTATCAATCCAATCTCCTTTCTCTGGGATTCTGTCCATTTTCCATATTCTGACGCAGACGATCCTTGCTGCTGTGGACATATAAAAGAAGAGCTTATCTTCATTTTTTTCCAAAATTAAGTCCTTATCGGTTATGCCTAATAGAAAATATTCCGGCTTTAGTGGGAATTTTATATTTAGTATACATTGTGTTTTTCTATGGATTATTTTCCAGAATGTCTTTGCTTTTGGGCAAGTCCACCACATATGGAAGTAACTTTCTAAATGGTCATGGCATTTCCAACATTTGGAATTACTTTTTTTGTACATTATGCTAATTTGGGGGGGGGGGTGATGTACCACCGATGAAATATTTTCATCCAATTCTCTTTTAAATCTGCAGCATATGTGTACTTCAGCTTCTTTGACCATATCATTTGCCACTCATTTAGTTTTATAGGTCTTCCTATGTTTTTAGCCCATTTTATCATACATCCTTTTACTATTTCGGTCTCCGTTTCCCACTCTAACAGTTTATTGTATAGTTTTGTTATTATCTTCTTCCCTGATGTTATCGTCTTCTCCCAGAAATCTTCTTTGTCATCAAAGCCATTTTTTTAATGAAGTTTATTGAGTTTTCATGGCTTAAAATAGACATACAACATAAAACTGTCTCCCACTGAGACAGTGGTTCCAAAAACTTCGGAAAGAGACGAAAAGGAAAAGAAGTTAGATAGAGAAGAAAGTGCGAAGCTAAGAAGCTTCAGTGAGCGATAGAGTCAACAGTGAGAGGGAGGCTCGGAAGCCCCTCTCTCCTGTTGGGTGATTGGCAGATAGTTAGAAAAGGGTGTGCAAAGCGTGTACGTAGTCATAGGTCGAGGGGTTTTCTTCCAGGCCCGCTCTTTCCTGTTCCGTCTTTCTTATTGATCTTTTGTGTCCTGTGAGGGAATATATAAGGGAGGGGGGAAAAGATGAATCCACTTATCTCTATAACATTTTTAGCTCTACTTTGAATTCCCCTTTATAATAAGATCTTATTTTGGTCCAGTCCATTGTCTCCTTTTCCTCTTTCACATCTCCGCGTAGTTTCTCACTTAAGGCCAACATCTGTATAGCTCCCCAGAGTTTAGAGAACCAGGCTTCTTTCGAGGGGGGTTCCTCGTCCTTCCATTGCTGGGCAAAGGCCATTCTCGCCGCGGTTATACAAAGAGTAAAGGTTTTCCAATCCTCTTTGGGGAAGTTTCTGTCTTTTATCCCTAACAAGAAAAGATCCGGTTTCTTTTCTACTTTCCATCCCAATATTTTACTTATTTCAGCTTGTATCATTTTCCAATACTTGCTTGTTTTATCACAGGTCCACCATACGTGAAAGAAGGTGCCATTGACGCAGGTGCATCTTCTGCATTTTGGGCTGAGGTTTTTATAAATTTTGGCTAGTTTGGCCGGTGCTAGATGCCACCTGTAGATCATCTTGATCCAGTTTTCCTGATAGGCGTAACTGGCTATGCAACCCACATTCCCTTTCCAGATTTGAGCCCACATTTCTTTATTGATTCTATATCCTAGATTTCTCAACCAGCTCTTCATGTATTCCCTATCTTGGTTGTTCTCCATCTCCCATTTTTAATAGTGCTATCAAAGCCATTTTTTAAAATCTGTGTTATACATCGTTTTGATTTGGTGATATTGTAACCAGGATAGTCCACCTGAAGATTGGGTCAATTCTTCTTGAGTTTTTATTTCTAGATTACCTTTTTCAATCTTTAATATATCTTTGTATGTTAGCCATTTTTGCCAGCCTTGTTGCCTTCTCTTCTCCAATTCTACTGGTGAAACCCACAAAGGTGTTTTTGAATGGAAATGTTTTACGTATTTTAACCACGGTTTTATGAGGGCCGATCTAATGAAGTGATTGCCAAAGTTTTTTCTTATTTTCGTCTTGCCATACCAGAGGTAGGCATGCCATCCTCGTCTTAGATCGAATCCCTCTAAAGTTAAAAGTTTTTCATTCTGGAGTGAAATCTAATCCTTTACCCACATCAGGGCACATGCTGCGTAATAACATCTTAGGTCTGGGAGGCCACCCCCCTCTCTTTGTTTTTTGTCGATCATTATTTTATAATTTATACGTGCTCTCTTTCCGTTCCATAAGAATCTTGTTATTTCCTTATTCCATGTCTTAAATATTTTTTGATTTCTAATTATTGGAATATTTTGAAATAAAAACAGGAGTTTTGGTAAAACATTCATCTTAACTGTCTCTATTCTTCCCAAAAAAGATAGTTTTAGGAATTTCCATTGCGTCAAATCTTTTTTTAAATCAATTTCCAAGTTTCTTCATAGTTATTTTCCAGTAATTTGGAATTTTTTGCAGTTATCCAAATTCCTAGATATTTAATTTTGGACCTTATTTGAAATTTTGATTCTTTTTGTAGTATCTCTTGTTTTGTTTTTGTCATATTTTTGGTTAGGAGTACTGTTTCAATCTCATTAATTTTTAGGCCCGCTACTTTCCCATATTCTTCTATTACTTTAATCCCATTTTTTTATTCTTAATTGGGTCATCAATTATACAAATTATGTCGTCAGCAAAGGCTTTAGTTTTATATTCTTGCTTAGCGATCTTCATCCCTCGTAATTCCTTATTTTCTCTTATCAATTTTAATAGAATTTCTAGTGACATGATATACAGGAGTGGGGATAGAGGGCAGCCTTGTCTTGTTTCTTTTGTTATGCTGAACTCCTCTGTTAAATCTCCATTTATTTGTATTTTTGCCTTTTGCTCGCTATAAATAGCATTTATAGCGTTATTGAACTGAAAACCTATATCCATTTCTTTGAAAATAAATTTAAAGAAATTCCAATTAAGATTGTCAAACGCTTTCTCTGCGTCTAGCGAGAGAAGCATCATTTCTTTCTGGATATTTGTTTCATAATATTCTATTGTGTTTATTACTGTTCTGAGGTTGTCCTTTATACTTCTATTTGGAAGAAATCCCGATTGTTCGTCTCCAATCCAATTCATAAGGAAATTTTTGAGTCTAATAGCTAATATTTTTGTGAATATTTTATAATCTACATTCAGTAGGAATATACGTCTAAAGTCTCCTACTGACGGTGTTGTTGTTGTTCTTTTCTTTATTAATGTGATAACTGCCTCTGACTATGATTCAGGTGGTGTATTCTCCTTGGAGAATTTGGTTCATTAATTCTTTTAAGTATGGTAGCAGTTCTTCTATTAGTTGCTTATAGAAGTCCACTGTATATTCATCTGGGCCTGGTGCTTTGTTTGAATCCATAGAATTAATTACTTCTGTAATTTCCTGTTCCGTTATTTCTCTATTTAATCTACACCTCTCTTCATCCATTATTTTCTCTATTTTTTGCTTTGAGAGATATTGGTTAATGGTCTCCTCTGGGATTTGGTCACTCCTATAAAGGCCCTTGTAAAAATCAAGAAATTCAGACTGTATTTCTTGGGGGTTTTTTTACTGCTATGGTCTCTCCTTTCTTTACTCCTATTATGGATTGGGATTGTTTGTTTTTTCTCAGTTTGTTCGCAAGCCATCTTCCCGGTTTATTTGCGTTTTCAAAAAAAATCTCATTTTATCTATTATATAAAGGAAGAGTCGTCATGTGAAGACTACCTCAAACAGAGAAACCTTATAACGCAGAAACACAAAACTTGCCAACAGAAATAGGCCTCAAGCCCCAAAACCTAAAAGGCCCCCAAAACCACGAGTAAAAATAAAACTACATTTCCCAGCATCCTCTGCGGCAGCCAGCGAAACCCATTGGCCAACATCAGTTACCATAGTAATGTTGGGCAAAGCCACTTAGAATGCTGAGAGATTTCAGTTGAGGGTTAAACTGCCACGGTCAAGATCTAGGAGGAAGACAAATAGGGCACCAGGGACACAGGCACCACTGACAAACACATACCCCCAGAATAACACAAAAGTAATACCTACACACAACACAATACGCACATAACACAACCTTGTGTCTACTGCTCAACCCATTTGTATGCCATTCCTTCCTTCCACACAGGCATAAGCTGACCCAAAAGACAAGCCATGCCTCCTAAAAAGAACAGCATCGGACGACACACTCGCAACGCTACATACATCACACAAAAAGGGCAGAACAAACGCCAGAACAGAAAGACATTGCACTACACTAGCTTTTGCCATCACCATAAACAAGGCTCAAGGACAAACACTACAAATCTGTGGCACAGACCTTGACATAGAATGCTTCTCCCACGGACAACTCTACGTAGCGTGCTCCAGAGTTGGGAAACCACAGAACCTCTACATCAACACAGCAGACGGAAAGACAAAAAACATTGTATATCCACAAGCTCTGCAGAACGCCAGGAACACCACACACCGACAACTCCACAGGACTTCAACATCCCACCCACCAGAACAACCCACAACGACACAGCCATGACCCCACAAAGAACATAAGTAACATCAATTCCAACCCTTACATACTCAGACTTTCTCGCATCTCTTAAATAGGGCACAGCAATGCGTGCCGGGTACAGCTAGTGTATTTATATTGATTTGCTAAATTCTTCATTTCTAGATATTGTTTTCTGTGTCTTAATTGTTTTAATTTTCTTTCCCAATCCTGATTGGGTTTATTTAATTTTTTAACTTTGGATTTTGCTTCAATTTCTGATATTTCCGTTTGTATTTCTTTAAGTTCCTTATTCTTTGACTTATTTTTAATAGCACTCTGCAAGATGAATTGGCCGTGCATTACGGCCTTCATTGCGTCCCACACTATTTGTGGTGATGTTTCTCCTGTATCATTTATTTCAAAATACTCTTTCAACAATTTTTTGTTTCTAATAATATCTTCTTCAGATTTTAATAAATTGTTATTGAGGCGACACCTTTTCAGTTTTGTTTTTGTATTTAGCTCTATTTGTGTGGCACAATGGTCGGAGTTACAGTATCTCTTGGAAAGATTTTAGTTTTAAAGACACTTGTTGTCAAGGACTTTGTTAGCCAGGCCATATCAATCCTTGACCAAGAGTTGTGGCGGTTTGAATAAAAAGTGTAGTCCTTTTCCCTAGGGTGACTCCAAGAGTTGATTCAGAAACTCTTTTGGGAGGACTCCTTGATTCCCCTTTGTGCAATAAAACTACTTCTAAAGTGTAACACCTCAACTTTTCAAGAGCCTTCCTCATCCTACTAGGGTGAGAGAGAGAGAGAGAGAGAGAGATGATTCTAGTTCCTATATAGACTTTATGAATTCAATAACTAAATTCCATTATTCTTTCGATTTGCACCATTTTCAGAGTCATAAACATTGGAAGCTGACTATAATTCACACTGGAGGACCTAAACATCTCTAGGTCTTCCAGTGTGACTCCATGTCAACATTTGGAGGAAGATGACCATAAAATTGCACTGAAGGACCTGGCGATCATTAGATAGAACATTTAATCAAATATGTAAATAATCAAATCCTGAAAAATCAATCCTGCAAATATGGAGGGTTAATTGTTAAACTTTGAAAAGTTACTTATTTGGAACACACCTTTCACCAGAAATTTGTAGCCTCAAAAAGTATATTTGGTAAGCTCTGTTCCGTGCTAAAAAGAGCAACCCCAGAAGATCTCTCCTTATCTTTTTAAATGATTTCTCCCTTAGTATGTGAACCACAGGGAAGCGACTTATGAGAGAAAATAATGAGAATGTTATTTCTCCTTGCCATGCATCAAATTCTTCAAAAACCATGAGCGATACCATTGCACTAGACTTGACCCACGCACATTAAAAATTGCATTGGTAGGATATTACAGCTTGTGGGGATGTGCAAAGAGACAGCTAGGAAGACCTCGGCTGAAAATTAAACTCAGCAGGGAACAGAGCAGCTTAGGGTAAGATCCGCATTTTCTCGTTTCCCAAAATAATTGAGTGGTTTCTAAGATTTGATCCTTTATTTATTTATTTACAGTATTTATATTCCATCCTTCTCACCCTGCAGGGGTCTCAGGACGGATTACAATGTACACATACATGGCAAACATTCAATGCCATAGACACACAACACATATAGACAGACAGTGTGCAACCCATCCATCTTTGGCTGTTGCCTTTCTCCTCACATCACACCCCACCCCCTTCATTGCCATCAAGCTATCATTTTGATGGGAGAGCTCCAAGAGCTATCCTGGTTCCTAAACTGTAAAAATGGTAGATATTAGATAATAGGAGAGAGAGAGAGAGAGAGAGAGAGAGAGAGAGAGAGAGAGAGAGAGAGAGAATGTTTGTGCATTTTGTCTGAACCTTGATCCATTTCTGCTGGTCAAATTACAGGAACCCCACCAGATCCATTTTCTTGCACCTTGCCATGCCATGCCATGTGCACCTTGCCATGGGATGGGAGAAGAAAAGGGCGATTCAAGAATCATAGAGCCACCCAAATATTTTTAAAGAAAGGCACACCAAGAGCAAAGAGATGATCTTTCTTTTTCCTATGTCTCCAAACGCGTGCACACACTCCACCCATCCATCTCACACTTTCCTAACTCCCAGTCCCACTAAATAAAAAAAATCAAGAAAATACAGGAAAATCAGAAAGATTCAAAGTTATGTTATTTTCAATTTTGCGGTGATGTATTTATTATCAGTCTATTGTGGTTGGATATGTGTTGTTTTTTTGGGGGTTGATTGTTTCGGTTCTGTTAGCCCCTTATGGCATTGAATGTTTGTTGTTGCTTGTTGTAAACAGCCCTGAGTCCTCACAGGGAAACAGGGTGAAATATAAGAAGAAGAAGAAGAAGAAGAAGAATGTATTTATTTATTATTTATTTATTATTTATTTTATTTATGGCATTTTACCCCGCTCTTCTCAACCCCCGAGGGGGGACTCAGAGCGGCTTCCAAAAGGCATAATTTGATGCCTACATCACAATTGCAGTATAAAACACAATATAAAACCCTCCAGCATTTGACACTAAAATACATTAAAATATAATTATATTCACACATCTTATGCATTCACCTATGTTAAAAACAGTGTTCCATCCATAAAAGCATTGAGCCCTATTCACCAACTTTCCATTAAAACTACTAAAGTGCTGTCCTGTGCTACTATGCGAAAACCTGGTCCCACATCCAGGCTTTCACTTTTTTCCTGAATGAAAGGAGGGATGGAATTGATCGTATGTCGCTAGGGAGCGCATTCCACAGACGGGGAGCCACCACCGAGAAGGCCCTCTCCCTTGTCCCCACCAGCCGCACCTGGGAAGCCGGCGGGAGCGAGAGCAGGGCCTCCCCGGATGATCTTAAAGTACGAGGTGGGACGTAGCGGCAGATGCGTTCGGACAAGTAAGCTGGGCCAGAACCGTATAGAGCTTTAAAGGTCAACACTAGCACTTTGAATTGAGCCCGGAATTGGACGGGCAGCCAGTGGAGGTGACACAACAGGGGGGTGGTATGCTCCCTGTATGTAGCTCCAGTTAGTAGTCTGGCTGCCGCCCGTTGGACTAGTTGTACTTTCGAACTGTCTTCAAAGGCAGCCCCACGAGAGCGCGTTGCAGTAATCTATTCGGATGTGACCAGAGCGTGGGACCACCGTAGCCAGATCAGACTTCCCAAGGTACGGGCGCAACTGGCGCACGAGTCTTAACTGTGCAAAGCTCCCCAGCCACCGCTGAGACCTGGGGCTCCAGGCTCAGCGATGAATCCAGGATCACTCCCAAGCTGCGAACCTGCATCTTAAGGGGAGTGTAACCCCGTCCCAACACAGGCTGTAACCCTATGCCCTGTTCGGCCTTTCGACTGACCAGGAGGACCTCTGTCTTGTCTGGATTAAGTTTCAATTTGCTAGCCCTCATCCAGTCCGACACAGCAGCCAAGCACCGGTTCAAAGTCTGGACAGCCTCCTTGGTGACAGGTGGAAAGGAGTGACAGATCTGGACGTCATCTGCATACAGATAACACCTTACTCCGAAACTCAGAATGATCTCTCCCAGTGGTTTCATGTAGATGTTATTTAACATCGGGGACAGATCTGTACCCTGAGGGACTCCACAAGACAAAGGTTGCGAGCCGAACAGGTGTCACCTAATAACACCTTCTGGGTGTGACCTTCCAGAAAGGATTGAGCCACTGCAATGCAGTACCCCCCAAGCCCCATATCTGCAAGGCGACCCAGAAGGATACTGTGGTCTACGGTATCGAAAGCCACTGAGAGGTCCAGCAGAACCAACAGGGACACACTCCCTGTCGAGTTCCCGGCGTAGATGATCTACCAAGGCGACCAAGGCTGTTTCAGTACCATGTCCCGGCCTAAAGCCAGACTGTGCCGGATCAAGATAATCAGTGTCTACCAAGAATCCCTGGAGTTGCGAAGCCACCACACGTTCCATGACTTTGCCCAAATAGGGGAGATTGGAAACTGACCGATAGTTCACTAATTGAGTGGGATCCAGTGATGGTTTTTTCAACAGCGGTTTTATCACAGCTTGCTTTAAGCTGGCTGGAATTTGGCCTCCTGTAAGGAGGCATTAACCACCACCTTCACCCACTTCTGCCAAACCCCCTCTGGCCTCCTTGATCAGCCAGGATGGGCAGGGGTCTAGGATGCATGTGGTAGGACTCGCGTTCCCAAGGATCTTGTCCACATCCTCGAGCTGAACCAATTGAAACGAATCCATTAAAACCGGACAAGCAGATGCTTGTGTCACATCCCCAGAGACCGCTGTTAAAGTGGTATCGAAATTGGAATGGATCAGCGCCACTTTGTCTGCGAAGGCCCGAGCAAACTCCTCGCAGTGTACCGCCGAGCCGTCAGGGATCTCGCACTGTGGCGGATTTAGAAGTCCTCTTACGACTCGGAACAGTTCCGCTGGACGGTTTTTAGCAGCGGCCACCTTGGCCGCAATGGATGTTTTTTGTGCAGCCTTCGTTGCTGCGTCATACATCCTCAAATAAGAGACCAGACGCGCATGGGCTGATCCGCTCTGCTTCCGACGCCACACGCACTCTAGCCTCCTCTTTTTTTGCTTCATTGCTGCCAGCTCCTCAGTAAACCAAGGAGCTGGTTTAGCTCGGTTACTCGAGAGGGGGCGTTCTGGAGCGATCTTGTCAATAGCCCTCGTCATCTCCCTATCCCAGAGAGAAATGAGAGCCTCAACAGAGTCACTTACCGAGGAGGCGGGAAAATCCCCAAGAGCCGTCAGGAATCCATTCGGATCCATAAGTCTCCTGGGGCGGACCGTTCTAATGGGTCCACCACCCCTGCGGAGGTGGAAAGGCACAGTGAGTCTAAACCTGACCAGGTGGTGGTCAGTCCATGGCAAAGGAATGGTGGTCAATTCCTCCACTCTGCCACCTTCTTCCCATCCCTGACAGAAAACCAGATCTAGCGTGTGTCCTGCACTATGGGTGGGACCCGATATTAGTTGAGACAGGCCCATGGTTGCCATGGTGGCCATGAAGTCCTAAGCCGCACCAGATAGAGTGGTCTTGGCATGGACATTGAAGTCCCCAGCACAATGAGCCGTTGGGACTCCACCGCCAGGCCCGAGACCACTCCGGCTAGCTCCGGTAGGGAGACTGTAGTGCAGCGGGGTGGTCGGTACACTAGCAGAATCCCTATCCTGTCCCGGTCACCAACCCTTAGGCCGACACATTCGAACGTGGTTGACTGCGGGATGGGGCACCTGGTCAAGGGGATGGAATCCTTATAGACCACTGCGACTCCCTCCCCACCCTCCCAGTCTCGATTGGTGCTGTACAGAGTAGCCCGGTGGACAAAGCTGAGAGAGAAGAAGAAGAAGAAGAAGAAGAAGAAGAAGAAGAAGGAGATTTGTTAGCAATTGAGAATAATGGCACCTGAAGCATACCATTTAGTATATATGGTCCACAAGGCTTTGAAAATTTACTTTGTGTTACTTATAAGGACTTGTGCAAGTGGAGGACTTTGTGGGAGCAATATGGCCAGGACACATTGCACAGGCAATTTCTTTTTCATGTCAGGAGTGACTTCAGAAACTGCAAGTCGCATCTGGTGTGACAGAATTGGCCATCTGCAAGGACATTGCCCAGGAGATGCCCGGATGTTTTGATGTTTTACCATCCTTGTAGGAGGCTTGTCTTAGGTCGCTGCATTGGCATTAGGAGCTGGAGCTGACACAAGGGGCTCATCTGCGCTCTCTCCGGTTGCGAACCTCGCTCCTGTTGGTCTTCAGTCCTGCATGCACAAGGTTTTATCCCATTGCACCACTGGGGGCAACTGCTCAAGCAATGGCACACAGGAGATCAGGGGTGTGGGAAACATTGCATATTTTTCTGCATTTCACAGATGAAAATGGGAGCAGCATTAAATACAGTTTAGAGTGCAAAAAAAAAATCCCAACAGCACATAAGTTAGACCCTGCAGTTTGCTTTTGCCTGGGTCTAGCCTTTCTACTGGTGAATTATTGTGGACAAACTATTTTCAAAACTAATGAGTATTATCAGCATCCTGTTGTGCCGCTGCCAGCATATTTCTACTGCCATCGCAGTTTGCTGGAATTGATTTTAACTGGGGGTTTTAAATTGGTCTTATTGTACTTTATTACATTTTATGTGTTTTATCTATTGACTCTGTAAACCGCTCTGGGCTCCAGAGAGAGCGGTATATTAAGTCGAACCAATAAATAAACAAATAAATAAACAAACAAAAAATAAATAAATGAAAACGTTATCTCAGCTTTCAGCAATCAAAGTAAGATGTGGATAAGACAGAAAGGTGAGAGAAGCAAGAGAAACTGTGACATTAAAAAAACTCATGTTAATAGCAGGATTGTTGTCAAACACTGCACCCTGCATCCTGATGATTTATAGTTTTCCAAGGTCACCAGAATGAAATGAATGTGTGTGTCCCTTCCACCACTATATCACTGTGACACAGGCCTGTAGCCAGGATTGGGGGGGGGATGAGTTTGATTGGGGGGGGGCTGAGTCTGAGAGAGGGTCTACCCTAGCAAATCTTTTGTATCGTTATCCTAATACCCCCCCCCATGCATATGGGATATATTGAGCATGGTGATCAGATCATGATTTGAATAAACATAACAGTTTAAATAATGTACCAGTAAGGCCTTCTTGTGGACCACCCTGAGAATTGGGGGGGGGGTGGAGCCTCTCAACCCCCCAGCTACATGCCTGCTGTGACACCAATAAAAGGCACATGTGGCAGACAAACCAGCAGCCACAACTCTCCCTTTTTAAAAAAAAAACCCTTTTCATTTCCGTCCTTATCAGAGACTAAAACACTTGAAATCAATCAAGGACTAATTTACCTTTCCCAATATAGACAATGGACTTTTCTGGGTCTTGCCTCCTACTGGGAGGCTCCCTCCCAACAGGTGATTGTCACTCCCAGGCCAGTTCTCCTTCCCTAAACCAGGAAACTCCCGCCTGGACATGGCAACGGCACCAAAGCACCAGCCCATCACGGTGCTGCTTCAGACCGGCCTCTCTGCTGACAAATCAGAAAGGGGAGTGGGTAGAGCAGGAAGTTTTTAATATCTATCAACTGTATAAAACCTCATGTCTCTGAATTCCATGTATGCTTGTACATTTTTAGCATCAGCCATACTTGGATCCATTCTGGCCGGATTGCTAATAAACCTCTGTGGTGAGTGTGTTCTTCAGTCTGGAACACTGGGCTCTTAGTGCAATGCTTGCCAAGTATGGGCCCTTCATATCTGTGGTCCTAGTCTAAATTTGACCTCAGGATGACAAAGGATTATTCGGAACTATCCCTTGCTTATTTTCTTTGTTGCAAACTGGAAAGCAAGATCATAAGGGATCTAAGACCAGTGGTCAGACCACGACACCATGCTGTCCCACTGTGTCTTTGATTCCCAAATTATTCTTTTCACATGCAAAAGATGTATTGGTGATGATGATTCTCTTTTTATTCTTTTGATGTTATACCCCCATTGGACCCAAGTGCATTCCAGAACTGACAGGGAGGCTGATTTTGGTTCTTAAATACACAGCTAGTTACTGCAGTACTTCTGAAATGTTAATGTCCATCCATAAAGCCTTTTATTGCTTTCTCTCCAGAGACTCTCTCCTTTTGGACATAGCAAAGTGATAGCAAACGAGTGCTTTTCAAAAATATGCCGAGAGAGAATTGCTACAGGTCTTCTGTTTGTGTGCATGCATGTGTTTTGATCACTCTTATTTTTGAAAAGAAATATGATGCCAATTAATTTAGTCTTGCCTTCTCATGAATGTATGCCACCTTTAATCTTTAAATGGCATTCCAAAGTAGCAGGGCATGCCAGGTGGTGGACCTAAGCCCTCTCCTTTTGTGGATAGCTAAATCTCAATTCCATTAACTTGTATGTTCTTCCTGATAAATAACATTTAACTATTGCTTAATAGAATATGCAAGTGAATCATTATACCCCTTTTCTGGTTGCTATTATTTTTCTATGAAGTTGCTATTTGCAGAAAAACAACACATTTAGGGCAAAAAGAAGATCTGGACTGGGCTGTGGCACAGCTAGTTAGTAGCCAGCTGCATTAAATCACTACTGACCAAGAGTTCGAAGCCAGCCCCGGTCGGAGTGAGCTCCCGACCATTAATAGTCTAGCTTGCTTGTCACGATGCAAGGACTCAGCCGGCCCCTTAATCACACACACGGAGACGGTAATCAGCTAACTATTTTATTGTAGAATAAAGAACATGTAAAAGGCAATTGTCCAAAAGATATTGAAAGTTCAGTTCAAAAGTAAAGAGTCCGTAGCAAAATCCAAAGGCAAAGGTCTTGGCCGTAGACGTGGCAAAAGCTCCGCAAATCCAAGCGGATCAAAGAACAAGGTAAAGTTCAATCAAGCCCCAAGAAACTTCTTGGCAAGGTACGAGCCGCAGCTTGGCTCCGTGGTCCTTGGCTCGCTACACTTCGCTAGGTTAGAAGTGGCCGAGCTACTGAGGATCCGTTCCCACGGATCCTATACTTAAACCTCACGGCGGGCCCCCCGACGCTCTAGGCTACGGCGGTAGTCTGTGCTACGGGATCTCGCGCTTCTCTGGCGCTCTAGGCTGCGGTGCCAATCCCTCCTGCTGGAGTCGATGCTCCGTCTCCTATCAAAGCTCCGACCTTGCCTCCCAGCACCTGGCTCGCTATCTTCATGAGAGTCTAACTCCCCTTCAGCTTCCATGGCCTCATCGCCCATGTTTTCCCAAATTCTCTCCTGTGATCCGTACCCACCCGGTTTCTCATAACAATCATCGCTATCAGCACTTTCAGGATCAGCCTGACCTTCCCAGTCCTCATAGGCATCCGGCCATCCTTCATCCCAGGCCAAGCTCTCTGTGGGAGAGGAAGGTCCAGCTAACTCTTTAACCCCTTCCTCCATTTCATCCTCAGCTGCGGCTGGCTCTAATGCAAGTGGGACCCCCGGTGCTGCCCCCTGTCCCCCAGGCACAAAAGAGAACTGGGTTGCTACATTGCTAGACTATAAAAAGACAGTTGCATCTGTAAAGTAGGAAATTTAGGTACCACTTTATACGGGGAGGCTAATTTAACTACTTTACGATGCCATAAAAATCTCCAGCAGCATGCAAAAAAATGAGGAAGTACTCCATTAAAGGACTCAGTGTAACAAGTGGACAGTGAAGCGACAGCTCTCCCGGTGGCCGGAATCGAGCATACCCTCATGAAGCCAGAAAGCTGGAATGTTAAATTGCTTCTGTGTCTGTCTATTAGGGGTGGACATATCCAATTTAAATGCTTTGTTAATAGTTTGTATTTGAAATTATTTTGACCTTATATTGACCCTCAGTGTCCAACCCGGAAGTGAAGTTTCAAAACCGAACACGGGATCGCCATTTTTTTTGTAAAGGTCACGTTATTAGGTCATTTTTCCCCCTCCTCAGTTCTTAACTTGCGAGAGGAGACTGGAGGGTAGCAGCACCCTCCTTTCTCCTCTCACCAGCTGAGGCGGGCGCTTTGGAAGCAGTACGCCCGAGCTTTCCTCCGTTTCCCCAGGCTCTCACTCAAAAGCGTAGGGAGAGCCTGGATTTCGGAGTTAGTTCTCAGCAGGGAAGGAGGATGCGAGGGGATGCCCTACGCACCTCTTTCCCTGCTAAGAACTAATCTGCGCCAAGCCTTGTCACGGTTTAGTTCTTGGGAAGGAAGGAGGAGTGGACGCCCCTCTTTTTTTTTTCCATATAGATTTTTTATTTGGTTTTTGCAGGGGGAAAGGGGGTAGGTGAGGTATTCACATATACAGACATGTGGTTACACAGATCCAAACATGTTTACACATACACCGGGAGTTTAGGTTTGGGGAAGGGAATGGGGGAGGTGGGTGGGGGTGAGGTGGTTGGAACAGTGTGGGTAGTATTTGTTGACTTCCCAAGGCTTAGTCCGAGCGTACAATTTTTAAATATGATCGTCTTTCTGTGACCAAGATGTTATTTCAGGTGGCGTCAATTATAGTTCGTTTAGGTCTATTCTGATATTATTGCCTTCCTTTTGTAAGTATTCCCCAAAGTCCTTCCAGTTCATTTCTTTTTTTTCCCCTCCGTTGTTTGTTCTTCGCCAAAGGGAGTCCATCTGTATTATGTCCATTGTTTTTAGGATCCAGTCTTCTACCTTTGGTATTTTGTTTGTTCTCCAATGTCTGGCAAGAGTTATCCGTGCACAGGTGGTTAGTAAAAAAAACAGTTTGTCTTGGTTTGTATCTAGTCCCTCTCCCGTCATACCTAATAGGTACTCTTGGGGGCCTAAGGTAATCTTTTTTCCCAATATCTTTTGTATTTCCCTATGGATATCTTCCCAAAATCTCTTCACCCTTTTGCAGTGCCACCATTGGTGCATGAAAGTTCCTACTTCTTTATTGCATTTCCAACATCGGTTGGACATCTGACTATCAAATTTTGCTATTCTTGAAGGGTACAGGTACCAACGATATTGCATCTTGTACCAGTTTTCGGTTATTTCTGCTGCCGGACTATATTTGAGGTTTTTTTGCCAAATTTCTTCCCATTGCTGGGTTAAGATGGAGTGTCCTATGTCTTGTGCCCATTTAATTTGGCACTCTTTAATTTGTTCGTCCTCCATCTTCCATCTCAGAAGAATCTTATAAATCTTACTGATGTTTTTTTTGTTTTTTTAACTATTGGTTCCCATATGAGATCTTCCATGAAACCTATTTTTTTGTCTATCTTGAATCTTTCATGCACCTGGTGGTATTGGAACCATGCCATTTCTGGGAATTCTTGCCTAATTTCTTCGAGTGTTTTTAATTCTCTAGTGCCTGAGTTGGATTTTTTCAATAATTGTCTGTATGTTAACCAGAGTTTTCCCTCTGCCAATTCTTTTCTATGTCCCGCTTCTATCGGTGAGACCCATAACGGTACCCTTGTAAAGAGTCTGTCCTTATATTTCTCCCAGGTTTTTAGCAATGCTGCCCGTATAAAATGTTGGTTGAAGTTTTTTTCCACTTTTTTTCCCGTATACCAGGTAAGCATGCCATCCTGTACGGAGGTTGTGGCCTTCCAGAGTTGCGATCTGAGAGTTTTGAGGGAAGGCCCAATCTTTGATCGCCGTCAGGTTGCATGCTTCATAGTAGCATCTAATGTCCGGCAGTCCCAAACCTCCTCCTCTCTTCTCATCTGACATCTGTTTTAGGCTTATCCTTGCTTTTTTATTTTTCCAAATAAATCTCCTAATGTCGCTGTCCCATTTTTTGAACAGGAAGTCATTTCTGATAATTGGGATAGTTTGAAAGAGAAAGAGAAGCCTTGGGAGCACCGACATTTTTATAGTCGCTATCCTTCCTAGAAGGGAGATGTTTCTATATTTCCAAGTTTCAAGGTCTTTCGTTACCTCCTTCCATAATTGCTCGTAATTGTTTTTTAGTAATTGTGTGTTATTTGCGGTCAGAGTGATTCCTAAGTAGTTAACTTTGGTTGCTACTTCTATAGCAGTTGTAATTGTCCTTTTTCTTTTTTCTCCAGATTCTTGGTTAGAAATTTGGTTTTTTCCGTATTTATTTTGAAACCTGCGTTCATACCAAATTCTTCAAATTTGTTCATCCACTTTTTTATATTTTGTAATGGGTTCTCTATTATGCACACCATATCGTCTGCATATACCCTTAACTTAATGCTCTCCTTTCTTATTTGTGTGCCTTTGAGTTCTTTGTCAGTGTTTATATCTCTCACTAGTGTCTCCATTACTAAAATGAAGAGGAGTGGTGAAAGGGGGCAGCCCTGTCTGACTCCACGATTTATTTGGAAAGAGTTTTTACCTGTTTGTCCATTTATTATTGTGGTCGCGACTTGTTTGTGATATAGCGTTGCTACTACTTTTTGAAAATGGTATCCCATATCCAACTCTTTAGTGAGGCATTTGATGTAATCCCAACTAATTTTATCGAATGCCTTCAAAATCAAATCCCTCCAAAATGCTTGGAAACTGTTTAAAAATACTATAAAACAAGCCGAACTAAAATGCATTCCTAAAATAAGAAAGAGGCCGGGAAAGTCCAAGAGGACATCTGTATGGCTTACAAATGAAGTAAAAGATGTGATTGGAAAGAAGAAAAACTCATTTAAGAAATGGAAGGCTCTTCCTACTGAGGAGAACAGAAAGGAACACAAGCTCTGGCAAACTAAATGCAAAGCAACCGTCAGGAAAGCCAAGAGAGATTTTGAAGCACATATAGCTAAGAACATTAAAAAAATAGCAAAAACATCTTTAAGTACATCAGAAGCAGGAACCCAACTAGAAAAGCAGTTGGGCCACTTGACGAAAATGGTAAGAAAGGGACGATAAGTGAAGACAAGGAGATTGCTGAGCGGCTAAATGACTTCTTTGCCTCCGTTTTCACACAGGAGGACAGACAACATATGCCTGCAGCTGAGTCAGTTTTTTCAGGGAGGGAATTAAATGAATTAAACCAGATAGAGATAAACAAGGAAGATGTTCTCACATGCCTTACTAAACTAAATGTCAACAAATCACCAGGGCCAGATGGCATCCACCCCAGAGTTCTTAAGGAACTCAAGTGTGAAATTGCTGAAATTCTAGCCAAAATATATAACCTTTCTCTAAGATCAGGCACTGTACCCGAGGACTGGAGGGAGGCAAATGTAACTCCGATCTTCAAGAAAGGATCCAGGGGTGATCCAGGAAATTATAGGCCAGTTAGTCTAACCTCAGTTCCAGGCAAAGTGATGGAAACCATTATTAAAGAAAAATTACTAAGCACATAGAAGAACAGGCATTGCTGAAGGAAAATCAACATGGTTTCTGCAAAGGCAAATCATGTCTTACTAACTTGATAGAATTCTTTGAGGGTGTAAATAAACACATAGATAAAGGGGACCCAGTCGATATTGTTTACCTTGACTTTCAAAAGGCTTTTGACAAAGTCCCTCACCAAAGGCTCCTAAATAAGCTCTTTAGCCATGGAATCAGGGGACAGGTCTTGTCCTGGATTGGAACCTGGCTAAACTGTAGGAAACAAAGGGTGGTAATAAATGGACACTTCTCTGGGTGGAAAGAGGTGAGAAGTGGCGTACCCCAGGTTCAGTTTTAGGACCGTTACTTTTAATTTATTCATAAACGATCTGGATGTAGACGTAAATTGTGAGGTAGCAAAGTTTGCAGATGACACTAAACTGTTCAGGGTAGTTAAAAATGAAACTGACTGTAAAGAGCTCCAGAAAGATCTCTCGAAATTGAGTGAATGGGCAACAAAGTGGCAAATGCATTTTAACCTAAACAAGTGTAAAGTCATGCACATCGGGGCAAAGAACCCCAAATACACTTATCAACTGATGGGATCAAAGCTTTCTGAGACAAACCAGGAAAGGGATCTTGGGGTTTTGGTGGACAGCTCAATGAAGATGTCAACCCAGTGCGCTGCAGCAGTGAAAAAGCAAATTCTATGCTTGGCATGATCAGGAAGGAATCGAAAATAGGTCGGCAAATGTTGTAGTGCCTCTCTACAAATCTATGGTGAGGCCACATCTGGAGTACTGTGTACAATTCTGGTCACCGCACCTCAAGAAGGATATAACGGAACTGGAAAGGTACAAAGAAGGGCAACAAATATGATCCAAGGGATGGAGCAGCTCCTTATGAAATCAGGTTGCAACGCCT
Source organism: Anolis apletophallus (assembly GCA_030556195.1). Taxonomy (NCBI): domain Eukaryota; kingdom Metazoa; phylum Chordata; class Lepidosauria; order Squamata; family Anolidae; genus Anolis; species Anolis apletophallus. The sequence goes on along the minus strand of JARBWK010000007.1, from coordinate 144,123,227 downwards.
TGGTCTTTTCAGCCTTGAAAGACGGCGTTTAAGAGGTGACTTGATCGAAGTGTATAAAATCATGCATGGGATAGAAAAGGTGAACAAAGAAAAAATATTTTCTCTGTCACACAACACTAGGACTAGGGGGCACTCCCTAAAGCTCCAAGGTAGGAAAGTTAGGACTAATAAAGGGAAATATTTCTTCACCCAGAGGGTCATTGGGTTATGGAACTCACTTCCAGAGGAGGTTGTGACAGCTGTCAGCCTGGACAGCTTCAAGGCAGGATTAGACAGATTCATGGAGACCAAGGGAATCAGTAGCTACTGAAATGGACATCCAAGTGCCACCTCTGTGTTGATGGAGGCAGGCAGGATTTCCCCGTGTTTTCTTTTAGTTGTCTCCCCGGAATAAAACCTTTCTGATCCTGTGATGCCCACTCTTTTAAAAAGGTCTTCATCCTTTCGGCCATGATTGTGGTAAATATTTTATAGTCTATATTAAGTAATGAAATTGGCCTATAATTTTTTGGGTCTTCTTTTTCTCCTTTTTCCTTATATATCAGGGTAATGTTAGCCATTTCCCACGTTGGGGGTATTCCATTTCCTTCCCTTATTCCATTAAATATTTTCAGTAGCCGGGGAATCAATTCTGATTTGTATATTTTGTAGAAGGTGGCAGTAAAGCCGTCAGGGCCTGGGGATTTATTATTCTTTTGGGCGTCAATGCTTTTATCAATTTCTATCGTCGTGATAGGATCATTTAGCAGTTTTCTTTGTTCTTCAGTTATTTTGGGGATTTTTAATCCTGAAATATGTTTGATTACTGATTCTTTTGTTATATTTTCTCTTTTATAGAGGTCATAGTAAAATTTATTGAATGCCTCCTCAATTTTCTCCTCTTTTGTAATTATTTTGCCTTCACTCTTTAATTTTGTTATATAGTTACTTGCTCGTTTGTCTTTCAGTTTTTTTGAGAGCCATCTTCCTATCTTGTTTGCGTTCTGATAGTAGTTTACTTTTATATATTTTAGCTTTCTCTCTATATTTTCTGTTTGGAGGAGTTGAAGCTGTTTTCTCAGCAATTCTGTTTGTCTCAGTATTTTTTTATTGCCTGGGTTTCTTTTAGCAATCTCTTCTTTTGTCATTAGTTCTTTTATTATTTCTTCCTCTTTTTTTCCATTGTTTATTCTTTCTGCTATTTAACTGGATTAAATATCCTCGTATTACCGCTTTCATTGTCTCCCATTGGTTTATTTTGCTGGTATCCTCTCCTTGGTTTATTTCCCAGTATTCCTGTAATAATGTTCTTATCCAGTTAATGTCACTCTCCTTTCTTAATAGGCTGTCTTTCAGTCTCCATCTGAACTCTTTTTTTTTTACCTTTGATACCTATCTCCAGAGCTTTGTGATCTGAAAATAGGTTCGGTAATATTTCTATTTTGTTCACTCTGGTTATCAGGGTTTTTGAAGTCCAGGCCATATCCAAGCGGGCCCAGGTTTTGTGTCTTGCGGATAGGTGTGTGTAATCCCTTTCCTCTCCCTTGTGATGTCGCCAAGCATCAATCAAGTTAAGACTTTCTAACTCTTGTATGAATTTTTGGGGAAGTTGACTGCTTTTATTTATTTTGCCCCTCTTGGTTTTCTGGTGTGTTTTATCTATCTGGGGATCCACTACCCCATTAAAGTCCCCTATAATGATCAATTCATCGTATTTCTGGTTGTTAATCTGCCTTTTTAGCTCTTTTATAAATTTCATTTTTGGACCGTTTGGGCAATACACATTACATATCAAGACATGTAAATCATTTATTTCAATAAGTATCCCCAGATATCTTCCCTCCATGTCTTTAAAAACCAAGTTTGACTTCACCCTCGGATTGACATACATGGCAACTCCCCGCTTTTTCCCTTCCCCGACAGAGTAGAACACTTTTCCAAGTTTTGGCTGTTCCAAGAGTCTCACGTGTTTACTAGATATGTGTATTTCTTGGAACGCTATCACATCATAGTTTTTCCTTTTAGATATTCTACTGTTCGTCTCCTTTTGGGGAATTCCATCCATTAATATTATTTGAAAAGATCTTGAGCGATGTCATCCTGGGATTCAGTTTCCTTGATGTCTTCTTGGGTTCCGTCTGTTATTTCCACTAGTTGGTAATTCTCGGGTGAGAATTTTCGAAGTCTTTTTAGGCTCTTTTGTAACTGGAGGGCTGGGGGGTCAATTTCCTCCAACATGTTTTCTTCTTCCTCCTCTTCCTCTTCTAGTTCCTCTCCTTCCACATCTCTTTGTTTGTCTCTTTCTCCCCATGTTTCCCTTCCTTGGTTTGGCGTGTTTGGTCCTCTCTGGTTGTGATTTTGTTCCGGTTCTTTTTCAAAGTATTTATAGTGGAAGGCTCTTGCCTTATCGACAGAGTTGAGCCAGTATTTGGTTTCTCTAAAGGTGACGGTAAGGCCTTCGAGTTTCTCCCACCTGAACCGAATCCTTTTCTTTTTTAAAATCTCTGTCAGGAAGTTGTATTTTCTCCTTCTGGTTAGTGTTTGGCGTGAGACTTCTTTCATGAATTCTTTTATCCTTGAAAAAAATTGGTTTTTGTGCACTTTTTTGGAGGATAATGTCTCTTAGATTCTTCCTTACGAATGTGACGATAATGTCTTTCGGAGTGTTATGTTTTTTTGCGTACTCTGTTCGTAAACGATACACTCTGTCTATCTCTGTGTTTAGTGTTGTTTCGTCCATTTCTGTTAAGTCTCCGATTATAGCAGTTATTATTCTTCTAATATCCTCCTCCCTGGATTCCGCTAGATTTCTAATTCTTATTTGAAATTCAAGTGCTTTGTTCTCCAATGTCTCTACCTGATCTTGTAATCTTTGAGTAGAAGTCTCCACCATTTCCATTTTGTTTTCCAGCTTTGCTTGTGATTTATACATCAGCTGGTTGTCTCTTTTCATTCTCTCCATGTCCTCTTTTAGTACTTTAAAATCCTCTTTCATGTCTTTCTTCATACCTTTAATCTCTATCTGCAACTCTTGATGCTGTCTGGACTGTTGCAAAGCCAGATTCCGAATCTCTTGGAGAAGAGTATCTTTAAAACCCAGATCTTCTGGAAGTGACTCTCTCCGTATTCCCCCTCTAGCTCCTTGGCTTGTCCTCCCCCTGGAAGATTGCATTTTCCTCTATTTTTTACAGTTCGTAGGGAGTTTCTTGGTAGGCAGGTCAAATTCGTTATTTTTATAGTTTATAGTTCACTCGTTTTATCCCTAGAATTGCGGATACTGATTTCGTTGTCTTACCTGCCCGGGTTTTTCAGCTGTCCGCTGTCAGTATGTCTTGTATGTCTTGTTTTCTGTTTCTTTCTCTCTTGTTCTCTCTTCTGCGGTCTCTAAGGTGGGTTCTCTCCCTGTTCTTGTCTCCGCGTCTTCGCGTCCCTTCGCGCCTCTATGTTGTTTGGGTGTCTCCTTTCTCCTTTGTCTGGATCTGGCACAGTTCCTTCCTCCTTCCTGGTTTCAACTCCCGCGAGATTTCCAGCGAGGTTCTCGTGGGATTTTAATGAGATTTCGCCAGGTTTGGTAAGCTGACGTCACTTCCCGCTCTCAAGTACAAAGTCTCGTGCAGAGTCTCGCGAAGGGTTCTTCCGGTGCGCGTTTTCAAGGACGCGCCCTCGTCGTGTGCGCGTTTTCAAGGACGTGGCTGTTTCCTCTTTCCACTACTCCCTCTACACGGTAGGGTTCGAGAGGGGTCGGGACGACCGGATTCGCGGCGGTTTTCAGTCCGGAGGAGGGAGAGTCGTCGGGAGAGGGGTCACTGGATTCCTACTCACCAATTTCGGGCCGGCGCCAAGCAGGTCTCGGGCGGCTTCAAGCGGTCTCCTTTCTCTCTCCTCTATCCACTCTTCGGATCAGTGTTAGGACTCGGGGTGTTGCTTGTATTGCTTTTTTCAGTTTGGGAAGACTTGGTTCCCCTCTTAAATCTTTGTGCGCCGTCCGTCTGGCAGCCTCTTCTTTTTTGTGGGTCTCGGGTTTCCCCTTGCCTTGGGGTGGCAAAGCTGTGTTGTTGTAATGCTCTCAGGTTTGTGCTGGTCGCCGGAGGGATGTCTGAGAAGCCTATAGGTTCTCTCCCTCGGATGGAAGGCCTGTCCCAGGGGCCGTTACCGGGTGATCTCGTCTGCCTCCTTGAGGGGGGCTCGACTTGTCACCATCGGCCGGATCCCCCTGGGGTTTCTGCCCCTTTTGGTACCTCAATCCGCACCTATGGGGAAGGGTATGGGTCCCCTTGGCCTTTCCAACCTGGATGCCTCTTCGGAGCTCCGGTGAGGCACGTCTCCCTCCGAGTGGCGACCAACCGGAAGTCGAGTGGACGCCCCTCTTTCCCTGCCAAGAACTAAAGTGCTTCAAGGCTTGATTCATGTTAGTTCTCGGCAAGGAAAGAGGTGCAGGCACCTCCTTCTCTGCCGAGAAGTAATGCAACTCAATGCTTGAGGCGCGTTAGTTCTTGGCAGGGAAAGAGGTGCGGGCACCTCCTTCCCTGCTGATAACTAACAGGAAATAATAACAAATTTTCGTTATTAATAACATTTCAATTACAAAATTTATTGAGCATTTTTTGGATTAATTTCTATAACGATCCAGCAATGGAGATCCCTCCCCCCCAAGTTTTGAATCAATTTTTTTATGGCTCAACCACCCCTATTGTCTATATATGTTGTATGTCTAAATGGCCATGAATGTTTGCCATGTATATGTGCATTGTAATCTGCCCTGAGTCCCCTTCAGGCCAATGAGGATGGAATCTAATTACTGTAAATCAATCAATCAATAAATCTGGGGGTCAACATTCATCTTTTTGACTACTATTTGCCTCTGAAAGTACTATTTGCTGTAAACAACAAATCTGAGGCAAGAGTTGGAAGAGACCTCAAGGGCCATTCTGCCATCCAGGAAAACACAATCAGAGCATTCCCAAGAAATGGCCATCCAGTCTTGGCTTCAAAACCTCCAGAGAAGGAGACCCCACCACATTCTGAGGTAGCATAGTCCACATAGTTGAATAGCTCTTAGCACAAGGAAACTCTTTCCCTTTTACTTGAAAACCTTGCCCATCCCCAAAAGAGGTCCTGTTTTAGAGCACAGAAGATAAGAGGGTAAAGAGGGAACATTCTGCTAGTTTTAGAGGTGGAGGTAAGCAATAAAAATAGCCAAAAGGTCCCTTTATACAAGGCTCTCATTGTGCTGTAACCTTCCTCATTCATAAGCAATTATTTGGAAAAGTAGGATTCTTGTTGCATATTACCATGGCTTCTTCCATTTTCCTTCTTTTCACACACACAAATCCTAAGGGGGGAAATGAAACATATACACATATAGTCACTCCAAAAGGTGAGAATCAAAGCTTGAAAAATCAAGCTGATTTTAACCCACTTCTCCAAGCTCTGTTTAAAAGTTCACTCTTCTAATCCACAGTAATCAATCGCTTTAAACTGCCTTGGGTTTTGTTAGAAAGAAAGAAGTGCTCTGCAATAAAAAGGCCGTCATGAGCAAAATATCCAGAAAATAAGGAATGTTGATGGTCTCATCAGTGAATGGGGAGCAAAGCAGGTCAATGGAAATCAAACCCGGGCAGTTATGACGCTGTTGTTCTGCATTTGTTACCAATAACAATAAAAAATCGGCAACAAAGATCATCGGTACTGACTCCGAGACATCTGAGAAAATGCAAACATGATTTTAGAATAATGTGATCAGATTAGGAAACACACCTGTCTGTCTTCCTTAGTGCAGAATATCTGAAGAAGCACAATTACAAAAGTAAGACTCACATTTAGTGTTATCCATGTTTGCTTTCCTGCAAAATCTCTCTCTCGGCATTACTTCGCGAACGAAGATTCTTAGGAAGGACTCATCCCACGATTTTTTCAAGCGCATTGATGACTAAAAAGGCCAATCTGAGATAGGCAAGTTCGGTTGCAGAAAGCACAGCAGAAAGTCTCCTTGGGTGATGTTGTTTCCAAGTTGCGGTTCATTCTGCGTTGTCATTTCTCTTCGAGACCCATTCAGTGTGTCTTCTCGAAAGAGGCCACAGCATTGTGGATAGTGCATCTCCATGCCTCCCGATGTGAGGCCAGGATGGACCATTGTTGGTGATCAATCTGGCCGAGCCTGAGATGTTGTTTCAGAGAGTCCTTATATTTCTTCTTTGGTGCGCCTCTCTTGCGCTGACCCGTGGCGAGTTCACCATAGAGTAGTATCTTTGGGAGATGGTGGTCCTCCATCCTAGAGATGTGCCCTGCCCAGCGCAGCTGTGTTCACAATAGCATGGCCTCAATGCTGGAGAGGTCCTGCAAAATACAACAAAATAAAATCCACCAAAGAACACTAGATTTATCCATCCAACTGAAATGCGTAAGACCATCATGCAAGCTTTCAAGCGGATAACACACACTATGTTTTCCTCAGTGCAGAATATCTGATGAGGCTCAAATGAATTACAAAAGTAAGGATCATGTTTAGAGTTAGCCGTTGTCAACCATGTAGCGAAGTACGACAGAATACAAGATCCAATTAAAACGCACAGAACACATCAAGCAAACCTTCGAAGCTTTGTTGGCCTCATCAGCAGGAGAAGATGTTTAAAATCATGTCAGAAAAGAAAAGCAACATTGGAGTTACAGACACAAGTTTCATCTCAGGGGTTGCCCTCATGGGTGAAAAAAATTGTATCTTGTTCTTGAAGATTTGAATCTAATTAGCTTCTTTTTCACCCTTGAGGACTTTAATTTGAGTTTAAAAGATTGGCTGTGTACCCTGTACTTTCTGAAAATGTTATTGTATGTGTCTGTGGTCCAAGCTAGCTTTAATGTTGAGTTGGGTTTGGGGCTGGTGAGTTGGATGGTGTAACATAGGCATCCTCATACTGCAGCCCTCCAGCTGTTTGGACCTTCAACTCCCAGAATTCCTGACCATTTTTGTTGTTGTACTAACACAACAACAACAAAGGAGTAGTATTCAAAAATGCTAATATTAAATTAATCAGTAATTTTAATATTAATTATTCTATAAAAGTTACATTGCATGGTATAAAAGGAAATATCAAAAATACACAATATCAGCCATATAACAATTCGATGGATGAAAGAGCACAGTCTGATTTGGAACTGGTAAATATAACAGTACCTTATGTAGATTCAATTGGAACCAGTTTGAGGGAGCACACAGTAAAGGGGAGGAGATCTTCCATCAAAACAGTTGGAAGATAATGTTTGCAGTAAGATTGAGGCTGGAAAATCCACGATGGCAAGTTGCTGGAGCATTCGGAGACCGGCGTCTCGCTCTTAGCGTCCCAGCTGGTGGAGAAGAACACTGTAGTAGAGCTCCCACAATGGGGCAGATAATGCTCAATAGGTTGTAAATCAAAGGCAAACGGTGCCAGCTCGATCAGGGCGGATCAGCGCTGCTCGTGTTATTGGACCTCACAGCAGCATTTGATACTATCGATTATGATCTCTTGACCCACCACCTTGCTGGGGTCGGGGTGAGGGGGACAGTCTTAGACTGACTGTCCTCCTTCCTCCGGAACCGATCGCAGCGAGTGAGGAGGGGTGAGGATGTCTCCGGGGGTTCCTCACTTTGTTGTGGGGTTCCCCATGGGGCAATCCTCTCCCTTCTATTATTTAACATCTATGTCCGACCACTTGCTCGGCTGGTCCGTAGTTTTGGGCTGGTGTGTCACCAATATGCGGATGACACCCAGCTCGTTCTGGAGAAGGAGGGCAGGCCTGAAACCGTACACAATAATTTCCATCAGTGCCTTGAGACCGTCACTGGATGGCTGCGAGCCAGTAGGTTGAAGGTGAATCCAGCTAAGACGGAGATCCTGTGGCTGGGTCTTCCGGGTGGGGTGGAGATCCAACTTCCTCCCCTGGACGGGGTGACACTATGTCCATCGTCAACAGTTAAAAGTCTTGGCGTCACTCTGGACTCTCAACTGACGATGGAGATGCAAATCTCCACCGTCAGTAGTGTTGCTTTTTTCCATCTCCGTCAGGCGAGGAAGTTGGCTCCCTACCTCTCCTGTCACGATCTAGCCACAGTGGTCCAAGCCACAGTCATCTCAAGACTGGACTACTGTAATGCTCTCTACGTTGGCCTTTCTTTGCTAGTGATCAGGAAACTGAAACTGGTTCAGAATGCGGCAGTTCAACTGCTGGCTGGCGTTCCGTCGACCAGCCACATAACACCTGTCCTCCGCGAGCTGCACTGGTTACCAGTAGAATGCCGGATCACTTTCAAAGTGCTGGTACTGACCTTTAAGGCCTTGAATGGTCTGGGGCCAGTGTACCTTAGGGACCACCTCATCCCATACTGTCCCACTAGGCCACTACGTTCAGAGTCGGGCCAACTCCTGGAGGTTCCCAGCTTTAAAGCATACCATCTAACGGCCACATGACGGAGGGCCTTCTCAATAATCGCCCCCACTCTGTGGAATGCACTGCCTTCCGGAGTTCGTGCCCTCACAGATCTGTTGGCATTCTGGAAGGCATGCAAAACCCTCCTGTTTCAGCAGGCGTTTGTGTTCTAAGGCTATGTCTCTCAGGCTGCTTCGGCTTCTTGTTTTATATAACTCCTGACGAAGTTATCTACATTTGTTATCATCTGCTCACTGTGTATTTTATTGTGTTTTTATTATGTTTTTATAGTGTTTTATATTGTGCTTTTAAACTTTGAGTTCACTGCTGTAAGTCGCCCCGAGCCACGCCGGAAGTAGCGACTCACAAATACGAATAATAAATAAATAAATAAATAAATTGAAGCGGCGTCTATTTTCTGACATAACGCACTGCACCACTGGGGGCTCCTTCCTGACCATTGAACGAGCTCATTAGGGCTTCTGGGAGTTGGAGGGCTAAACAGCTGGAGGGCTGCAGTTTGAGAATGCCTAGTGTAACAGGTAGATAATAATAAATAATAAAAGTGTATTTATATACTGCTCTATCTTCCCGAGGGGACTCAGGGTGGTTTCCAAATCATAAAAACACAAGAACATATAAAATAAACAGAAAACATAAGCACAAAATTATCAACACATCACATATACAGTCAAACCAATCCTACCTTATTCATTGTGTCAGGATTAAGGCCGGGTTTTCAAAAAGGACCTGAGCAATTTGTGATGGACAGGCAAGGGCTAGTGCAAAGTAAGCCATCAGGGGCCAGGGGAATGGATAAGGTCCATAACCAGACTCAACAGTAGTGATAGTGGGACCTGTGGCTGTTCATTTCCTGAGCCTATTGGGGAATTGACAGCGGTCATTGGTGGAGGTGAGAACCAAATTCTAAATAGTGGCCAGGGGCTGGAGCTCGTATTACTCGTTCTCGAGTGAAACCACCAACTCTTCAAGCTCTTAAGAAAAGCAGAGAGGGATGGGGCCTGTCTTATTTCCCTAGGGAGGATGTTCCAGAGGCAGGGGGCCACAACCAAGAAGGTTCGCTCCCTCCTCCTCATCAGCCACACTGATGGCAGTGGGAGGTCACCTGATGCATGGAACTACACTTAGTCAATAAAAATGATGTGCACAGATATAGGATAGGTGACACCTGGCTTGATAATGGTACATGTCAAAGGGATCTAGGAGTCTTAGTGAGACACAAACTGACAATGAGTCAACAATGTGATGCAGCAGTTTAAAAAGCCAGGGCAATTCTAGGTTGTATCAATAGGAGTTTAGTGTCTAAATCAAGGAAATACACAGTTCCATTCTGTTCTGCTTTGGTCAGACCTCACCTGAAATAACACTGTGTCCAGTTCTGGGCAAAGCAATTCAGGAAGGATATGAACAATCTGGAAGCTACTGAGCCATCCAACTGATCAAAGGTCTGGAAGTCAAGCCCTACAAGGAGCTACTTAGGAGCTATGAGCTGGCTTTAGCACAGCAGATTAATCTCCAGCTGCAGGTGCAGTAAATCTCATCAACTGAAAGGTTGACAATTTGAAGCCAGGTCAGGGTAAGCTCCTGTCCTTCAGCCCAGCTTCCCCGCTCACCAAGTGGGTTGAAAACAGCAATGTGAGTAGATGATTAAGAACCACATTAAGCAGGGAGGAAAGTTTACGCACAAAAACAACTCTTTGGCAAGGAGGTGGAGCGACACCACCCCCTGTGGCCAGAAGCAAGCACAGCCTCCAAAAGGTGCTGAATATGAGAAAATGCCTAAATATACCTTTATCTGTTGTCTGTCTTGTCATTGTATATTTGGCATTGAATGTTTGCCGTATATGTATTCTGTGTTCCACCCTGAGTCCCCTTCAGGGTGAGAAGGGTGGAATATAAGTACTGTAAATAAATAAATAATACGTAGGGAACTGGGTATGTTAGTTTGGAGGAAAGTAGGCTGAGAGGAGCATGATAGCTTTGTTTAAATATTTGAAATGCTGTCACATTGAAGAAAGAGCAAGCTTGTTTTCTGCTGTTCTGAAGACTAGAATGCAATGAAGCAATGGGTTCAAATTGCACAAAAAATTGCACCAAATAATTAGAAAGAATTTCCCAATTTTAAGAGATGTTTGTCGGTGGAACATGCTGCCTCAGAGCATGGTGGAGTTTCCTTCTCTGGAAGTTTATAGACATGGGCTAGATGGCCATCTGTCGGGAGTGCTTTGATTGTGTGTACTTCCTGCTTGGCAGTCAGTTATTTATTTATTTATTTATTTGCCATATTTATATTCCACCTTTCTCAGCCCAAAGGCAATTCAAGGCGGTTTACACAGTGGCACAATTTTCTGCCCCCAACATAAATCACAATTTATAACATTTAGCATAAATATAAAACCACACAATCAATTTTAAAAAAAACAATAAAAACATGGATCATCGGCGTGTCATTACTAAAATCACTATCCAATCGCATTGTCTAGTTAAACTTGATGGTCTTTGTAGTCTCTTCCAATTTTATGATTCTGTTATCTTTTCTGCTATGCAGCTTTCAGTCTCCTTTGTGGAGAAGGAAAGTGGGGTATAAAGAAACATAATAATCATTATAATATACAAAGGTACATGTTTCCATTTTGCCAGCATAACGTTGCCTTTATTTTTTGAAAGTGCTTTTGTGTGGATAATTATATTTTGGTATTAGCATACCTCCATCTATTAGCATTTAAATGCCAGTTAGTTTGCTTCCCTTGATAATTCTCTATTGAGGAAAATGTTCCTTCAACTCATTTCTGACTTATGGTGATCCTCAGACAAGATTTTCTGGGGCTGTGAAAATGTGACTTGCTGAAGGCACCCCATGGGTTTCCATAGCTGAGTTGGTGTGCAATGCCCAATCATGCTGGCTGCCTTTTCCTTGTCACAGTGCATGAAAACTGTTACCACAACTTTTGCCATAAGCTTTCCAAAATTCCCAGCGGAAGGCCACTCTACTCAAATGAACTTGACTCTCTTTGTGTAAATTAGGAAAGTATAATGGGAATCCAATTAGTGTGCACAATTTGAGTCACCTCGCACAGGGGAAATCTATTGCCTGGTGAGTACAGAAGTGACCCAAATAGCAACATGTGAATGGAAGTCTACTGGAAATAGCAAGTACATTTATAAAAACTCTTATCAAGCCCAGAAGACTCTAGGGGAGGGAGGCGGGTGCTGCTTTTAAAAGCATCCTAACGAATGTGTCAGATGGAGAAGCGCTTCCATTTCTGGAACTCATTGTATCCAGAGAAAGAGCCAAAGGCAGCTGGAGTCATAGAGAGCTTACCTGCTGAAAGGGAGGAGAGAAGAGGATGAGGAATGGGAGAAGGGAGAGGAGGAGGAGGAAGAGGAGAAGGAGGAGAGGAGAGGACAGAGGAAGGGGAATCTTGGAGAGAGCCCGGCTGGAACCAGACATTAGAATGTGAAAGTCATTACGAAATCTAGCCAATAAAATAGTTGAAGGTAAAGGTTTTCCCCTGACATTAAGTACATTGGTACTGGCTTCTTTGCCCCATAAGCTCTGTTTTCAAGCAAGAATGAAATTAGTGAAGGTATTTTATTGACTCCTTGCTGACCAAAGGGTTGGCAGTTGAAATCCAAGGAGTGGGGTGAGCTACCACTGTTAGGCCCAGATTCTGCTAACCTAGCAGTTCGAAAACATGCAAATGTAAGTAGATCAATAGGTATTGCTTCGGGGGGAAGTTAAGGGGGTGCCATGCAGTCATACTGGCCACATGACCTTGGCGGTGTCTACTGACAATGCCAGCTCTTTGGCTTAGAAATGGAGATGAGCTCCAACCCCCAGATTCAGACATGACTGGACTTAATGCCTGGGGAAAACCTTAACCTAACCTATTATTTGGGTTTCCAAATTCACCATTAGCGTCCTACTCTGTAGCCTTTTTGTTTATTGTCCTAATGTTTCCCACAATGGGCTTTTTTCTATCTTATTAGACACTTTCTACATCTGTTTAAAGGTACATATTCTTTCTAGAGCTCTTTCAGTGCCACCTTTTCATTTAATGTATTATGTCTCCTCTTCCAACCACTTTCATTTTGCTTTTCTTTGCTACCTTTGAATACTGCTGTTTGTAGAATGTGCTGATTTTTTTTTTGAAGTGCCATCATTTGTTTTAATTTATCGGGAGCAATATGGAAAGCCAATCCTGGGAGACAGAAGAGGATAATTTTATTTATGGCACACCCAGTAAATCAGACAGCAAACAATTTTGTAACTTAGCAAAAGAAGGACATCTGGATTAATGAAATTTATGAAGCTGTCTTGTTGTTTTACAATACGCCATCCATCCTCCTCAGTGTCCCACACTAGTAAATAGCTGTAATTATTTGGCTGAAACGCATGCTCGGGATGAAATGAACGTTCATCACATTCTTCAGATAAGCATCCCATAAACATGTATTATTCATTATCCCCTTTAAAAATAGAAAATGGATGCTGCAGACCAAAATTGCATCAAAAATGGGAAAGGGTAAGGGAGTATTTATGTGGGTATAGGTTCTTCAATCAGCTCCCTTATGGCCTCTTCCAACTCTATGATTAGATGGCTCCGAAGCTGCCTTCCCAGAGTGCCTTTCACATCAAGGACCCATCTGGAAGCTGAGAACTATGGAAATGGGATGCTTAGGAACTGCAATGAGATGTCTTCTATTGCAGTCCAGGACAGGGAAAGAAACCCCTGACTCAGGGCCATAGCCAGGATTTTAATTCGGGGGGGGGGGGGGCTGAGTTTTGTTGGGGGAGCTGAGACTGGGTGGAAGAGGGTCTACCCTACCAAACCTTTTGTATTGTTATCCCAATAACCCCATGAATGTGGGATATAATGAGCATGGTGATCAGATCATGATATGAATAAACATAACAGTTTAAATAATGTACCAGTAAGGCCTTTTCGCGGACCACCCTGAGAATTTGGGGGGAGGGCGGAATCCCCCTTAGCCCCCCCCCCCCCCGGCTACATGCCTGCCCTGACTTTAAACACCACACGTTGAATAGGAAAACAATTCTTTTATTGAAGATAATTAAAAAGCAGCAAAATAAAAAAGCACTTTAAAAGAATAGGTAAATCCAATTAGGTACTAAGAAGATAAGCAGGAGCAAAATAGTCCAGGGTAGAGTTCAGCAAAGTCCATGAAAACAAAGTCTACACTTCTCTAATAAAATCCAAAGAACCAAGAAACATTAATCCAAGGCATGAGTATGCAATCATGAAATATAAGAAGCAAAATCATGAAACAAGGAATACTTGAGCATGAATCTTCCAAGCAAGGCTTCCATGAAACAAGGACGAGAACTTAGCAGGATTCTAAACGATGCTTCATCTGGCTACATTTCCCATGCTTGGAACTTTTATTCCCTTGTTAAGTTATTCCAAGCACTCAGGAATTGGTTTTGCTTTACTTGGGATCCCCTTATCTTTTTCTGTCTGAGCCTGGCAGAATGCCGAAGGCTATGTTTGGCCTGTCTGTTTTGACTAATCTCCTCCCTTCTATCTATTTGCTCATTAGTTTCTTCAGGTGCTGAGTTGTTTTCAAGCCCCAAATCCTGGGAACTCTCTGGTAGCAATTCAGGAGTACACCATCATCCTCACACCCTTCAAGGACATTCTCATGGGAAACTACACTTTGAACAGAGGTCTCCAGGTCATTTTCTGCATCAATATCATTGACCAAACCATTGCCATCTTGAAACTCATTGACATCACTCCCCACATCCAAAGCACCCTGATCCTGAAACACAATCACATACCATTATGGTCTCTTCCAACTCTATGATTACATGGCTCCGAAGCAGCCTTCCCAGAGTGCCTTTTGCATCAAAGACCCACCTGAGATACCATTGTTTTGGTAGAAAATGGTCTGAACGGAGTTAGAGCTCGTATGGATCTCTCAGCCTATACAGCTTGAAGAATTAATTTGCTTGAAAATTGAAGATTACTAAAGTCTACATTGACCCTAACCTTCCCGCTGGAGCAGTACCTCACATTTGCATGTTTTTGAACTGCTAAGTTGGAAGAAGCTGGGGCTAACAGCAGGAGCTCATGCTGCTCCCCGGATTTGAACCTGTGACCTTTCAATCAGCAAGTTCAGCAGTAGTCATGGTGGCCACATGACCTTGGAGGCATCAACGGACAACACCAGCTCTTTGGCTTAGAAATTGAGCTGAGCACCAACTCCCAGAGTCAGACGTGACTGGACTTACCTTTTACCTACATTGACTCTTGCCCTTCCTTGCTACTGAGCTTTTTGGGGCTGAATTGAAGATATGAACCTCAGAGATTGGAGATATGACTCTGCATTAGCTATTCAGGGTGGAATTGGTGTTGTTCAATATCTCAGATCCTCCTGTCATGAGCTCCAATCTGACTCAAAATGCATGCACAAGCTGAAGGCAGAAACAGAAACTGATTTATTCAGCAATGGTCAGAGAAGATACTGGGGAACAACAATTTTCAAATCTAACATGACCTTCTAGTTACTAGCATGGGCATTATATAGAGAATTTACACACACTTGAGGAAATGAAAAAACAGGTGATTAATGCAGTTCCAGGATCTGCAATTCATTGGTTCAGAGGTACATTTATAGTTTACCAGCTTGGGTACCCAGTAGGCTTGTTTGATCAAGGAAAAAAATGTTCAAAACTCATTTCGGATATAGGGGGCGCTGGTGATTCGAATCTAAAATGATTTCTGAATTTTTCCCAAAAAAGTCAGAATGTTCCAAAATTTCCAAAATTTCCAAATTACTTTGTTAATGGCGGGCATGATTGTGCAATGCACAAAAACCTGCAAACGGGGCAGGCAAAACTTGGGGGATTTCCTTTCCCTCAGTTTTAGACCGCTACTGACAAAACTTGCCACAGTGGTAGAAAAGATTCTCCTCTGTCAGCATATGAACTTTCATTCGGAGTTTCGGAGTAAGGTGTTATCTGTACGCAGATGACGTCCAGATCTGTCACTCCTTCCCACCTGTCACCAAGGAGGCTGTCCAGACCTTGAACCGGTGCCTGGCCGCTGTGTCGGACTGGATGAGGGCTAGCAAATTGAAACTAAATCCAGACAAGACAGAGGTCCTCCTGGTCAGTCGCAAGGCCGAACAGGGCATAGGGTTACAGCCTGTGTTGGATGGGGTTACACTCCCCCTGAAGACGCAGGTTCGCAGCTTGGGAGTGATCCTGGATTCATCGCTGAGCCTGGAACCCCAGGTCTCAGTGGTGGCCGGGGGAGCTTTTGCACAGTTAAGACTCGTGCGCCAGCTGCGCCCGTACCTTGGGAAGTCTGATCTGGCTACGGTCGTCCACGCTCTGGTCACATCCCGAATAGATTACTGCAACGCACTCTACGTGGGGCTGCCTTTCAAGACAGTTTGGAAATTGCAATTAGTCCAGCGGGCGGCAGCCAGATTGCTAACGGGAGCTACATACAGGGAGCATACCACCCCCCTGTTGTGTCAGCTCCACTGGCTGCCTGTCCAATTCCGGGCTCAATTCAAAGTGCTGGTTTTGACCTTTAAAGCTCTATACGGTTCTGGCCCAGCTTACTTGTCCGAACGCATCAGCCGCTACGTCCCACCTCGTAATCTAAGATCATCCGGGGAGGCCCTGCTCTCGCTCCCGCCTACGTCTCAGATGAGGCTGGTGGGGACGAGGGATAGGGCCTTCTCGGTGGCTCCCCCGCCTGTGGAATGCGCTTCCTATTGATGTACGATCCACCACATCCCTCCTGGCCTTCAGGAAAAAAGTAAAATCCTGGCTGTGGGACCACGCATTTGTACACCAGCACAAGGCAGCATTTTAGATTGGTTTTTAATGAAAGTGGGTGATTATGGCCAATGTTTGTATGGACTGAACATTGTTTTAATCCAGAGTGAATGTGTATGGTGCTAATGTAGTTGTATTTTAATGTATTTTTAATGTATTTTAATTGTTGAAGTGTTTTGGGGTTTATATTGTTATTATGTGGGCATCGAATTGTGCCGTACTGTAAGCTGCTCTGAGTCCCCCCCTTGGGGGTTGAGAAGAGCGGGGTAAAATCCCAAAATAAATAAAAATTTCAACGTGTATAGAAGATCCCTGGGATTCTGATATTTTAAAAAGTAATTTCAGTAATTTAATAAGGAATATTACAAGAAGAAAGTACCACTTGTAACCTCAAGGAGAAGAAAGGGGCCTTCCAAAGTTTTATTGTGTTTATTTATTTATTTATTTCAGGATTTTACCCCGCTCTTCTCAACCCCCGAGGGGGGACTCAGAGAGGCTTACAGTACGGCACAATTCGATGCCCACATCATAACAGCATAAAACCCCAAAACCCCACAACAATTAAGATACATTAAGACATTAAAATACAATTTCATCAGCATCATGCACAGTCATTCCAAATTAAAACAATATTCAATCCATAAAAACAATTGGCCCTCTTCATCCATTTCCATTAAAATCCCCATCTAACATGCTGCCTAGTGCTGGTGTGCAAATGCCTGGTCCCAAAGCCAGGATTTTACCTTTTTCCTGAATGCCAGGAGGGATGAGGTGGACCGTACCTCCATAGGGAGCGCATTCCACAGGCGGGGAGCCACCACCGAGAAGGCCCTGTCCCTCGTCCCTACCAGCCACATTCGAGAAGCCGGCGGGAGCGAGAGCAGGGCCTCCCCGGATGATCTTAGATTACGAGGTGGGACGTAGCGGCTGATGCGTTCGGACAAGTAAGCTGGGCCAGAACCGTATAGAGCTTTAAAGGTCAAAACCAGCACTTTGAATTGAGCTCGGAATTGGACAGGCAGCCAGTGGACCTGGCACAACAGGGGGGTGGTATGCTCCCTGTATGTAGCTCCCGTTAGCAATCTGGCTGCCGCCCGCTGGACTAATTGCAATTTCCGAACTGTCTTGAAAGGCAGCCCCACGTAGAGTGCGTTGCAGTAATCTATTCGGGATGTGACCAGAGCGTGGACGACCGTAGCCAGATCAGACTTCCTTGATTCTCAAGGATAAGATTGGATTAGTTGATTTCTAGTTTCCCAAAGTACCACTAGTTTTCCCAAGGAGAGAAAAGGGGCCTTCCAAAGTTTTATTGTGTTGATTCCCAAGGATAAGATTAGATTAGTAGCTTTCTAGTTTCCAAAAGTACAATTAGTAACCTCAAGGAGAGAAAAAGCCCTTAGAAGTTGAATTCCCTGCTTCAGGAAGGAAATTATTAGCAGCAAAGGGGAATTCCGGTTTTCCAAAGCACAGAAGTCAAACCTCAGGAGAGAAAAAGCCCTTAGAAGTTGGATTCCCTGCTTCAGGAAGGGAATTATTAACAGCAAAGGGGAATTTCTTCCCAACCCAGTACTTCCCTTGCCAATCGGTGGCATGGCACCTTTCCGTAGTCCCTCTGCCTTCCCGTCCCCAGCTCGCAATGATCCCACGAGACACATAAGGCCCTTTTTGAAGGGCAATGGCTGCCATGCCGAAACCCCGCCCCTCACGAGGTTGTTTACCCTCATTGGCTGGAGGCAAACATCCCACCATGCAACCAGCTGCTTGCCTCCAAAGGCTGATTCATTTCCGATTCACTTCCTGGATCGGAAAAAAAGAGGTATCGACAATGGCTTCAAAAGGGCAAGGATACATCCAGTTTCTCAAATCACTTCGAAATCACTTCGAAAGTGGATTAATTCTGATTTTCAATCTGAATTACAAAGAACCATGCCTAGTACCCAGCATTGCTCGGGTTATTTGAAAAAGTCAATTGTTTAATTGCACAAAATGCATAAGGTTGTGGATTAACTGCAACTGACGTCATGTAAGGTTAATTCCGAGAAATTCAATTAGTACTTCAAGTTTATTATGTTGGGAATGTTTGCTCTAGATGCATCATTGGTGGGGTCCCAAGATTCCATGGTTTGGGCCATGGCAGTTCATGTGTTTTCCAAATGCAATAATTCTATAGTGAAGATGCACCCTATGTCTCTTCTTATTAGATACAGATGTTGCTGTTCTCAACCTGGGGGTCAAGACCCCTGGGTGGGTCACGAGGGGGTATCAGAGGGGTTACCAAAGACCATCAGAAAACACAATATTTTCTGTGTGGGAAGTTTGGCCCAATTCTGTTGTTGGTGGGGTTCAGAATGTTCTTTGATTGTAGGTGAACTATAAATCGCAGCAACTACTGTACAACTCCCACATGTCAAGGTCTATTTTCCCCAAACTCCACCAGTGTTCGCATTTGGGCATATTGAGTATCTGTGCCAAGTTTAGTCCAGATCCATCATTGTTTGAGTGCACAGTGCTCTCTGGATGTAGGCGAACTACAACTCCAAAACTCAAGGTCAATGACCATCAAATCCTTCCAGTATTTTCTGTTGGTCATGGGAGTTCTGTGTGCCAAGTTTGGTTCAATTCCATCATTGGTGGAGTTCAGAATGCTCTTTGATTGAAGGTTAATTATAAATCCCAGCAACTATAACTCCCAAATGGCAAAATCAAACCCACCTCAACCCCACCAGTATTCATATTTGGGTGTATCAGGCATTTGTGCTAATTTTGGTCTGGTGAATGAAAATACATCTTGCATATCAGATATTTACATGACGATTCATAACAGTAGCAAACTGACAGCTATGAAGTAGCAGCAAAAATAATTTTATGGTTGGAGGTCTCCACAATATGAGGAACTGTATGAAAAGGTCACAACATTGAAAAGATCATTGGGGTTGAGAAGGACGGGGTAAAAATGCTGTAAATAAAAATAAATAAAGATTGAGAAGCACTGCTCTAAGCATTTATTCAAAACTGCTGGGAAATACAGAGGTACATACTGAGTGTGTAGCTCCATTTCTACCATTAGCAGCAGAATGTTGCCCACATTTTGGTCTTGCATCTGTATAATTCAACCAGATAGCAGCCTGGATGCATAGAGATAGCTGCTTGCATTTTAATGGAGTTATCTCACCCAGGTTTTCTCATATTAGGAAGCACCCTATCTTTAATTGAGACTTATCCCCAAATAAATGAGCACAGGATTGCAGTCTGAAAACAGTCTACAAATAATCAATATTTTCTGTGCCAGGCTTGGTTTTTCTCTGTAATTATACCACACAGTCACATTTGACTATCTGTGTGCTCATTATAATGAAAAACACTTACCTAACAATGAAAATGACTTTAGAACAGCATTGCCACCTTGTTTGTAACCAGTCTCGGCTCTTTTTTGTTTGTTTGTTTGTTTCTTCACCCTGAGACATTTAACATCCCAGCTTGGGAAGACACTGTGAAATCGAAAGGACCAAGTGTTCAAATGCTACATTCATTTCTCAGGTTTAGCAGACTTTTTTTAAAGTCTGCTAATGTAGTTTGGGAGTTTTGCTTGCCTTCTTCTGGCATGATCTTCATATAAGGCATATATTCTTTATATCTGACCAGTAGGGGTTGGTTGACCGGTAAGCAAAGATGCCATATATTGCCATTTACTGGAGACTCCACAAACATTTGAAGACATGTGAAAGCAAAACACACCAAATTTCTTCAGGGAAAATTCTTCTTTTAGTCCAGTGTTTCTCAACCTGGGGGTCAGGACCTCTGGGAGGGGGGGTTGATGAGGGGGTGTCAAAGGGGTCACCAAAGATCATCAGAAAACACAGTATTTTCTGTGTGGGAAGTTTGTCCCAATTCTATCCTTGGTGAGGTTCAGAAGACTCTTTGACTGTAAATCCCAGCAACTACAAATGTCAAGGTCTATTTTCCACCAGTGTCCACATCTGGGCATATTGAGAATTCGTGCCAAGTTTGGTCCAGCTCCATCATTGTTTGAATCCACGGTGCTCTCTGGATGTAGGTGAACTACAATTCCAAAACTCAAAGTCAATGCCCACCAAACCCTTGGTCATGGGAGTTCTGTGTGCCAAGTTTGGTACAATTCCATTGTTAGTGGAGTTCAGAATGTTCTTTGATTGTAGGTGAACTATAAATCGCAGTAACTACACCCCACACCTCCACAACCCCAGCAGTACTCAAATTTAGGTGTATCGGATATTTGTGCCAAATTTCATCCAGTGAATGAAAATACATCCTGCATATCAGATATTTACATTACGGTCCATACCAGGAGCAAAATTACATTTATGAAGTAGCACCGAAAATAATTTTATGGTTGGGGGCCACCACAACATGAGGAACTGTGTTAAGGGGTCGCGGCATTAGGAAGGTTGAGAACCACTGTTTTAGTTCCATCACTATTTCACTCACGTTGAGAATGTATGGTGGACAATCTTTTCTTGAGGAAAAATGTCATAGGTTCTCAGCTCTTGATTGCAGAGGTATCTTTAGTGGCACTGTGCTTTTATCATCCATTACAATGACTGAAATGTCTTTTATTTGTTTGTAACTTTCTCCTTTTCACAGAATTGTTTGATTATGTGTGTTTTTAATTTTTGTGCAAGCTGGGTTTCTTTTTTAAAGCTTTACCTTGATTTTATTGGAAGTATGTCACAATGGCTCCTTTGTAAGGAAAACAGTGAGAAAACAAAATAGATAGATAGAGTTCTTGTGTTAGTTAGTTATATGAGATTCAGAAGAGGAGGAGAAGGAGCTAGAGAAGGGGCTTCATAAAAATGTGGCCCAAGATCTCCACCTGACTTTTAGGTCACAGTATGTGCACCCCTTAACCTGCAGTCATGGAGAGAGTGCATGCCTCTATCTATCTATTATTTATTTATTATTTATTTATTATTCGGGTTTCTATGCCACCGACTCCCTGAGGCTCGCGGCGGCTCACAGGAACCGAAGGTACA
The DNA here is from genome assembly GCA_030556195.1 of Anolis apletophallus. Lineage (NCBI taxonomy): Eukaryota > Metazoa > Chordata > Lepidosauria > Squamata > Anolidae > Anolis > Anolis apletophallus. The sequence continues at coordinate 144,101,999 of JARBWK010000007.1, read as the reverse complement.
ACTACACACAAGCAATGCGATAAAAGATCTAAGACAATTAAACAGTTAAAACAGCAAAATACAAAACCCCCAGGTACAGTTCAGAAATTAGATAGCGTGACACCCCAGGACAGCGGATAAAGCGGAACATGGGCAGGACCTACTCACCGAAGGCCTGCTTAAACAAATAAGTTTTGCAGGCGCGTCTAAACGGGAGCAGGTCCTTTATAGCCCGCGTTCCAGCCAGGAGGGCGTTCCACAGCGTAGGAGCTATAACGGAGAACGCCCTCCGGCGAGTAGATGTCAGTTTAGCCGATTTTGCCGAGGGTATCTCTAACAAATTAGCATCCTCTGAGCGTAGTGATCTCGGGGGACAGTGTGGGGTGAGTCGGTCCCTCAAGTACGCTGGCCCCAGGCCATGCAAGGCCTTAAAGGTAAGAACCAACACCTTGAAGGAGATCCGGTGCTCGATTGGGAGCCAGTGCAGATCCTGCAAAACAGGTGTGCTGTGGCGGCCTGCTGGGGTTCCAGACAGGAGCCGGGCGGCAGTGTTCTGCACCAGCTTGAGCTTCCGGGTCGTCGACAAAGGAAGGCCACCGTAAAGCGCGTTACAGTAATCCAGCCTTGAGATGACCGTAGCTTGGATCACCGTGGCCAGGTCATTCCGGGAGATATAGGGGCCAGCCTCCGAGCCTATCGCAGATGAAAAAAGCAACCTTGCTGACCGCGGAGACCTGGGCCTCCATGGTCAGCTGGGAGTCCAGATGGACCCCCAGGCTCTTAACGGAAGGCGATGGGCATAGCGCCACACCGTCCAGGGTCGGAAGCTGGACATCTACACCACCCGAGCGGCCCGACCACAAGATCTCCGTCTTCGCCGGATTCACCCTCAACCTACTGGCACGCAGCCATCCAGTAACGGCCTCGAGGCAGTGTTGGAAATTATCGGGGATGGATCCTGGCCTGTCCTCCATCCTCAGAATGAGCTGGGTGTCGTCAGCATACTGGTGGCACTCCAGCCCATAACTCCGCACCAGCTGTGCAAGCGGCTGCATGTAGATGTTGAATAACAGAGGGGAGAGAATGGCCCCTTGCGGAACTCCACAAACTAATGAGGAGCCCTCGGAGACCACCTCGCCCCTCCTCACACGCTGAGACCGCTGGTGGAGGAAGGAGGTCAGCCATTTAAGAACTGTCCCCCTCACTCCAGCAGTGGCCAGGCAGTGGATCAGTAGATTGTGGTCGACCGTGTCAAACGCTGCCGTGAGGCTTGGTTGATCCCCCCAAAAAAATCATGGTTCTAAAATCAAATGGGGGGTGGGATTTTTTTTATTAGTAATAGAAATACTTACAAAAAAATTTCCAAAAATTTCTGAAATGTCATGTAATTAATAACGAAATTCATTATTAGTTCTTATTCCAGCGCATGCGCACAGCAGGAGAACACCACAGGGCTGACATCACAGGCAAATCAAGGGGGAAACATTTCTCCACTTGTGGAGTGCAATTGACTAGAGCTGAAGATTTATAGCATATAGAAATGGTACCACCAACTTATACAGTATGAGGTTCTTGTAACAGGAATATATCAACCTTCTCCAAAATTAATTTTTAGGGTGACTTACAAAGTATCACAGAGCTGTGCCTTTCCTTCCTGGCAGAAGGGGCTTGGACCGGATGCCCTTTGGGGGTCCCTCCTATGCCTTGGATTCTGTGGCATGGTGGTGATGATGATGAAGTGGGCTGGGTGGCTGGCCACCTGTGGGGAGGGCTTTGCTTCTGCCTTCCTACGTCAAAGCAGAAGGGGGTTGGGCTGGGTGCCCTTTGGGGGCTCCCTTCCAACTCTAGAAGTCTATTATTATTATTGGGCAGGGGCTGGATGGCCATCTGTGGGGAGGGATCGAGCTGTGCCTTTCCTTCCTGGCAGAAGGGGCTTGGACTTGGTCGGAGAAAAAGCGCGCGGAGGCTGTTTTCCCCTTCAGTCCTCCAGGCGCTCTAGGACTTACAGTCCTGCTCTATGGTTCCCCCTTTCTTCTGTAGTTTTCCCTTCTTCACTCTGTGGTCTTCTTACTCCCTCATCCTCTTCGTTCAGCCTTTAATTCTCTGCTTCTCCTTTCCTCCCCCGATTTTCTGGATGTTTAAAGTGCTTCTTTTCCTTCAGTCCTCCAAGGCGGCACTCTAGGACTCCCAGTCCCACTCTATGGTTCCCCTTTTCTTCTGTAGTTTTCCCTTCTTCACTCTGTGGTCTTCTCACTCTCTCCTCCTCTTCTTTCAGCCTTTAATTCTCTGCTTCTCCTTTCCTTCTTTCCCCCCAATTTTCTGGATGTTTAAAGTGCTATTTTCCCTTCAGTCCTCCAAGGCAGCGCTCTAGGACTCCCGGTCCCGCTCTATGGTTCCCCTTGCTTCTTGACTTCCTCCAGGAAGGCCTTTCACTGTAATTATCCTCCGACCAGGCAAAGGGCCCTGATATGTCTGTAGGTACCCTGAAAAGCTACTTTGGAGGAGATAAATATTCCTGATAGAATAACTGAGAAGGGACATACGAACTAATTACAATAATTAAGAAAATTGGTGGTCCCCAAGTTCGGTAAATAAATTACACTTCCGGGTTGGAGCACATAGTTCAAAAAACAACAAAATTAGCTTTTTATATGAATTTAATCCGATTTTATATAATTTTTAAACCGCAGAGACCAACCCTACTATCGCCTATATTTATACCCTGCTCTTCTCACCCTGAGGGGGACCTCAGAGCTACTTATAGATTGGCTACTTCAGTGCCACATTGCAATACAGAGTATAAAAAATACAATACATTAAACATAAAAAATAAAGATATAAATATATAAACTGTTAAAACTGTTAATAACCATATACCTAAAATCGTGAAGGATTCATGTCTGTCTGTCCAACATTAGTCTCTTGTACTAGTCATACTAAACTCATTCCTGCATGGTATTGTTTTATCACACCAGAAGCAACTTGCAGTTTCTCAATTCATTCCTGACACGAAAGAAAAATCAGTTGAGAGTAAATTGAAAACCATCTGGGGGGGTCTCAACAGCAGTTGGATGTCTATCTGTCCAGACAGCTTTGATTTTGGATTCCTGCATGACAGAATGCAGTTGGACTGGTCTCATCCAACTCCATGATTCTATGAAATGAGATTTTCTCCAACAAAATCTCATTCGATCTCAACCCTCTGTTACTTGTGCATTGGATGTAAAACAGATAGCTTCCACCTTGATTCAAACTTCAGATGTTAGAGTAGTCCTCTCATAACCACCCCAGACAATCCACCATCCAACTATTACTTTCCGTGATCTGGACACTCTGAAGGGATATATAACCACCCATGCAATGAGTTCAAAATAGTTGCACAGGCATTTGATAACAAAGTGAACCAGGAGCTGAAATCCTCTTGTGGCTTTGAGTATACGGGTTAAATAGATGTAAACACTTTTTCCAACATTGTGCAAGAAGGTATGAAGTACCCCTTTACACATCCTTTTTCCAGGCCATGCAGCTACCACTGAGCAGCTCCTGGGCTGTTTCCCCAATTCAAAGAGCCATTTTCTGACCATAGGGATAGACCAGAAGAACCCCTGAATGCAGCCACCTGTCTGGTCACTACCAGACTTTCTGGCAGTCGGACTCTCCACTTAAATAGATTGACAGAACTTTCCATTTTGCCAGCTTCAAACAGGTTCCCAGGCACTCTCTTTCAATTAAATTGATTGGCAGTCCATCTAGGACAGATAAAACGACTTCTTCCCTTTACACATCACTGATTTATTGAATTTACTGCCAAATGTCACAGTGATGCCCACTGCCTTCAATGTTTTTAAAAGGCATTAGATAAATGCATGGAACATGAACTGGGTTTAGCAGTGGGTATTAGTGACGGTCATATGCAAGCATCAGAAATTGCAGCCCTAGATATAATTACGTCAGTTCCTATTAAACCTAAAGAGCATGGTCAAAGATCATTGATGGAGGCAATTGTTTTTCAAGATCATCTGGAGGGCCACACATTTTGACATCTGTAATGAAAGGAAACCTCCATATTTAGGTCATATGTGGCTGAATGTATCAAACTGACTGTTAGACTAGCTAAATCTTTGGTTTGATCCAGCAGGGCTCTATTTTATTTATTTATTACTTCAAACTTGTATACCGCCACTTCCCGAAGGCTCGGAGCAGTTTAAAACAGCTTGAGTCATACACAAAAGTACAACAATACAACAAATGGGATGGGTAAGGGGAAATAGGGCAAGATGGGGAAGGAGGAAGGGGGAGATCACAGGGTAGGAAAAAGAGCCAAGGGCGGCTGTAGTCCTGCTAAGGCATCATCTTGCCATCGAAGGAGGGAAGATTAGGATGCCCTAGCAGGATCGTTGATGTCCAATAGCAGGTGTAAGGTAAGACCTGCATTTTTCTATATGGCAGTCTGGGGTGGAAGCTCCAACCTGTCTTGTCCTTATAGACCTTCTTGGGACCAGAGCGCATCCCCCGGGGCTCCAGCTGCTTGTAGCGCGAGCTCCAGAACGTCCTGGATGTAAAAGATCTCTGGGTCTTGAACTCTCTGGGCATGGGCCCCCTCGTCCCCAATACTCCGGCAGGGGATCTAGTGGCTCCGTAGGCTCGGCCATCTTGGGAGGGAGCCGGCCTTGTCCCATGCTCTCTAATGAGATCGGAAACATGACGTTGTTTCCTAGGTCTCCGGCGCCGCCTCCTCTTCTTCCGGGGGCCTTGCTGTTTCCAGTCTAAGTCATTTCTATGGTTGGAGTCCTCCAAGGGCGGGACTTCCTGCTGCAAACTACTTCCGGGTCCTACTTCCTCCCTGGTTCCAGGCACATGGCCTGGCTGGGCGTCCTCAAGGATGGTCGCCATGTTGGGTTGGTCTTCTTCAACCAGGCTCCCCCAGCATCTTGCAGCATGGCATTGGCTGGGGCAAGGCTCGGGGGGGGGGGCAGAACAGCCGAGGTGTTAAACTCCTCCAGTGATGGGCCAGCCAGCAGTAGCGGGCCTCCAAAGTCCCTTCGCGGCCCTCCGGAGCCCACGGCCGACTCCCCCAAGGAAGGTAAGCCGATGGACTGAGGCTCACCTAAATCATCGGATCCTTGGGTCCAGATCATTTTCACCATGGCTTCCTCAGATGTTGGTCCTGTGTTGTTACCGATGATGGGCAGCTCCCCCTCAGCTTTTGGGATTAGCCCCTCTCATTCCGGTTCCAAGCCTCCGGTGGGAAAATCCCATGATTGATCCCAGTCAAAGTCTTGGTCAGTGGGGGGTTCCTGCAGGAGGTTATCCAAGTTATCAGGTCTACGGTCCAGGAATGGGGCCTGTGGGGTTGGGAATGCCCAGTATCCCTAGAAGACCGCCAAATCTGTTCCCGAACTCGTTCACATGAGCCATAAGAATGTTGTACTCCTCAATCAACTCCGCCAACTCGCGGGGATCGGGTTGCTCAGGAGATAAGTCCTGCACCAATTTATACAGCCTCATGGGAGAGCTGCTCCTTTGGCTCTCCAGGGCCTTGGAAAGCTGGAGTCCCTGATCAGCCACATACTCTACCTTCAAGGGGGTTGGTGAGGTCGATTTTAACGAGCATCTTCTACCAAACGCTCTTAGGAAGTGTGCAGAGGCGGCCATCGATGATCGGACGACCCACCAATCGTGCTGTTCCAGCTGCCTTCCATCCCCGGTGCCTGGCACTGGCTCCTGGGTGGATGGCCGGCTTGCTGCCTTAGGAGTCCTCCGAGGTAGCGCTGTAGTTTTCCCCAGCCAGATCAAGCTGCTTGGGGTCTGTGGGTCGCCAAAGACTACCCCCTGTGTCTGCTGATCAACCGCTGTCTCTCCTAGGAGGGAACGGCGGGATCGGGCAGTCACATCCATGAAGTTTGAAAGGCTAAGCTGGAGCTCACCCGAAGGGAGCTCCACAGCCGCCGCCATCTTGGATTGTATGTTCTTTTTCTGTACTGAGTACCTGGTGGCTTCCATGTGACTGAAATGAGCTTCAATCTGAACTCTAGAGTATCTTGCAGCTTTGGGACAGCCTGGGCAGCTAAATAGGGTCTGATCCAGCCAAAGACACTATCCAGATGGTACACTGACACCATGACACCTCCTCTGGACTCATCATGACACCATGGCACCAGCACAGCCCCTCTTACCTGCATACAGTGCTCCATGTGAGCTCCTGGATATCATGGGCATTTCTGCTGACATTAGAATGGAGGACCATATAACAAGTATAAAGGAAGAGTAGCAATCTCGGATCAGGGTGCCTGCAGTGGCTAGGAGATCACACTAAACTCTGAAGTCATCCCTTCAGGGGTTGAGAAGTGACGGGGTATAAATGAGGTAAATAAATAAATAAGTCAGCAAAGAATGATGGTGATGATAAGTAGAAGGTGAGGTATATGCCACTGCAATTGAACAGGTGCAATCCTTGGCCATATGAAAAATAGCCCCAGATTCAGCACAGATCCTGGGTTGTTCTGGGGCTTATTTTACTGACCCAAAGGATTCAAACTTCTTGGAATGAGAGTCCACCTAAATTGTAGAATGAAGTTTCCTGAAGGTAAGAGCTGTACTTAGCAGTAATATATATTACAATGTATTGTTGAAGGCTATCATGACAGGGATCATGATAACTTTACAGGGAGCGCTCAACTCCCCTGTTTAAGGAGCTCCATTGGCTGCCGTTCATTTTCTGGGTCCCAATTTAAGGTGCAGGTTCTTACCTATAAAACCCTGAACAGTTTGGGACCCGCCTACCTGCGTTACCACATTTCTGTTTACGAACCCACATAATCTCTTCAATTATCTGGAGAGGCCCTGCTCTTGCTCCCGCCTCCTTTGCAGGCGCGATTAGTGGGGACGAGGGAGAGGGCCTTCTCTATGGTGGCCCCCCGATTCTGGAACTCACTCCCCAAGGATAACAGACAAGCCCCCACATTGGCAGTCATTAGGAGGAGCCTGAAAACATGGCTGTTTATTCATGGCAGTGTGCCTTCCCTGAATAAAGGAAACCATGCCCTGCTCTGACCAATTCCCTGCAAAATGTCCTCAGGAGCACTTTAACTACCCGCTGGGTTGATCTCCCTACATTATCCTTTAAAAGCCTCCTGCTTAGATACATCCTACCTCTGTTTGCGCCCAGTGTTTATTTTTAAATTTTAATATATTACATCTGGCCCGGCCATAAGGTTTTAAATTTTTGTGTGTTATTGCTTATATGTGAGTTATATTAATTGTACTGTTTTATTTGCTTGCTTATTTGTTGTTTTACTGATGTGTTGTTGGCCTTGGCCTCATGTAAGCTGCCCCAAGTCCCCTTGGGGAGATGGTGGCAGGGTATACATACATTATTATTATTATTATTATTATCATTATCATCACTGGAGTGTTGAGTGGTTTCCGGGCTATATGGCTGTGTTCTAGAAGCATTTCCTCCTGATGTTTCACCTGACATCTTCAGATGATCTTATGTTGATGCCAGCCACAGATGCAGGGGAAATATTGGGAGGAGATGCTGCTAGAACATGGCCACACAGCCCCCAAACCACACAACACTCCAATATATACTACAGCCTTGGAGTGTGGTGGGATCTACTTCTCTGGAGGTTTCTAAATGGAAGCAGGGTGACCATCAGGTGGGAGTGTTTGAATGGTGTATTTCTGCATGGCAGAAGGAGGTTGGACTGTATAGCCCTTGTGAGCTTCATCAACTCTATGATGGCTTGACTTTTCCTGGTGCATGGCTTGAAATCCGTTGGTAGTTTGAGGGGTGGGGTGGGGGAGAAAAAGAGAATAACAAGTGCTGCCTTAGCTCAGCACAGTGTTGATCACAGGATCTAGAAGTGCAAAAGCTCCCCTTACATAACCAAAAGTGTCACTTTTTAAAAGTGGGGTTTGGAAAGTTAAGAATTCAGAGGGAAACATTGTGCTGACTCAGACTATGCCAAACCCTTCACAAAACACCTGAGTCAGAGGCAATGTAGCAGTGTCAATTTGCTCTCCCTTTCTCTGTTTGGAAGGGATGCATTTAGCACCAGTTTGGTCTTTTCCCCACCCTTCAAGAGGAGTTCAAATTATCCTTATCAAAAAGGCTGTGCCCCATAACAGTGAGGGGGTTGTTTCTTCCCAAGAACAACTGTCCCCCATAACAGCGAGGGGGCTGTTCCTTCCCAAAAAGTCCTTTATCATCATTCCGCTCAAGAAGGATCATTGTGCCAACTAGAGAACCAATTAGTGCCAATCATGAGGGTGGCACGTCTCTCTCCCTCTACCTTTCCCCTTGAGTGCACCATTGTCCATGGAGATTTCTATGTGGTTCCCTCAGCAACTATCCATTAACTGGGCCATTTGTTTGTTACACAAGGCTGAACTTCTCATAGATGGGATATGAACCCAGGTTAACACTGTTCCCACTGCTTGGTATGCTGAAGGGTAGAATCAAGCCACAGAGTTCCCTCTGAATACTGTGGACTGTAATTTCCATGAGGTCTATCAGTCTGTGACTTATGGAATAACAGACCAAGAACCTTGAGAGGGAACCAGATGGTGTGCTCCCAGAGTATCAAGTCCATTTTGAGATTTTTGAGGGACATTAGAAATTACATTCTGAAATATCTTCTCTAGATCAGTGTTTCTCAACGTCAATATCTTCAGGTATTTTGGACTTTGGCTCCCAGAAAGCCCAGCCAGCTGTTAGGAGTTGTGGGAGCTGAAGTCCAAAACATCTGGAGGAGCAGAGTTTAAGGGCAGTTCCAGACAGCACCAAATTTCACGCTTTAGTCAGGGGCAAAAAAACCTGGGACCTGACCACATGTTGGTCCCGGGAGTTCTGCCTTCATTGGCCACACTTCCTGTTTTGTCACAGAATTTTGCAGCCCCCAAGATGGCTACCGTGGGACTTCCACCAGAAATTTTGGCAGTTTTCTTTACAGAAACTTATGATGCAAAGATGCAAATCATTGTATAAGTTCTGTTCCTGGGTTATACAAGCTGCGGGACCATCTGTGAAGACAGGGTTTGTTCCTGATTGCTCTTATGGTGAAAAGATCTACAACATTGACTAGGGCAGTGATTTTCAACCTTTTTTGAGCCGCGGCACATTTTTTACATTTACAAAATCCTGGGGCACACCACCAACTAAAATGACACAAAATGACACTCTAACACAGTTATACATATAGTTAATACGTTTTTAAATGTATTTATACACTCACTTAGTGTGAAACCTGGGCCTGTTTCGATGAACACAAAATAGATATCCTGGCAGGAATGGTAGAAAGACAGTCTCTCTCTGTTTTGAGTTTTCTCTTTTCTTTTGTCCACCACTCATATTAGGGCCTTCATCTGTGTCATAATTTTGTCCAGGGCCCTGTTTGGCATTTGCATTTTCCCTTCTCAAAAACTTCTCCATCACTGTCCTCCCCCCCCCCTGGTCTTGCTGTGATCCCAAATTGACGCGCAGCTGCAGCACTAACTCTAACTTTGCTTACTTAGCCGTGTCTGAGCGAATCCAAGATGGAGCAACATAGCACTCTCGCATCACTTCTTAGGTGATGCGAGAGTGCTATGGTTCCATTTCTTAAAGGGTCAGATGCGCCTTATAGTTTATATATGAATGAAGTTCGAAAATAATTTCCCACAGCACACCTGATGATCTCTCATGGCACACTAGTGTTCCGCAGCACACTGGTTGAAAATCACTGGACTAGGGGACCACAACTTTGTTCTGGCTGGAGAAAATGTGCCCTCCACACATTTTATGAAGTTTCTGGAACACAAAGTTTTCACATTCTATTCAACTGTTGCATTCTTTTTAGGAATGACAAATCAGGAACAAACATCTAAAACCTGGAAACAAACCCAATTTTTTTTAAATCCCATGTTTTCGGATTGCAGGGACATACAGACATTTGAAGATGTGGATTTTCGGATATTCTCACACCTGAAAATCTCTCATTTATTGTTGTTTGTAGCTATCGTATACACCTTTACAGGGAATGGTGTTTGGCCGCCCTCTGGTTTGCTGCAGGAGCTCCTGGGGTAAAGATTATGTCTGGATGGGCCCCAAGAAACACTGCTCTAGATCCATGTCACTGATCTCTACTACCTGCTAGTGGAGGGGATGAGAATTGGAAACTGGGGTATTTTCCTAATGCACCATTTTAGCACTTTGATTTCACTTTAACTGCCATGATTCCATACTGCCATGTCACCTCTGGAGAGTTCATCTTCCTCAGAAGATGAAGACTTAATAGCAGTTCAGTCTGATAAACCATGAAGTCCTCCTTGAGTTCAGGGATAAAGAGGATTGGAAGAGAGACCTCAAAGTCCTCATAAACAAAGCATTTGATGCAAACCCTGAAATGGGAAAGGCTGCATGTCCACATCTATGACACATGCTCTCTAAATGCTATCCGCCTTGGAAGCATGGGCTTAGCAGAGACTTGAGAAAATAAAGCTGCTGGGTTGTTGTAGGTTTTTCGGGCTGTATGGCCATGTTCTAGAAGTATTCGCTTCTGACGTTTCACCTGCAACCTGCCATAGATGCAGGCGATAGATGCAGGCGAAACGTCGGGAGAGAATACTTCTAGAACATGGCCATACAGCCCGAAAAACCTACAACAACCCAGTGATTCCAGCCATGAAACCCTTCACCAATACAATAAGCCTTCTGTTTCCCTGGCTGCTACCGAAAGCAGCTTCATTCTTCCTTGAATGAACCTGAACCTGCTGTTGAACATCTTGGATTTATGACCTTTGGACTATTCATTGACTTCTCTACCTGGATGTTGTTCTGATTTATGACTTTTAACCTCAGGCTGTTGACTACTGCAGTTTTGTGTCTCAGCTTCTGAACCCTTGTAAGAAATGATAGCGCTTGGCCTGGTTTTAAGACAAGGGTCTCAATCCAATTGTTAGTGCCAACTAGAGATGATTCATGCAATCGATGGCAAGTTTGTAAGTATTGATTTGCCATGTTCCCATTGATTCAATAGGTGTAACAGAGTCAGGCAAACCACTGGACTTAGGCTATGAGGATAAGTTGAACTGTTAAACTTTGTGGGTGTGAAGGTAAACAAAAAAGCAAAAGAGGTGAAGTTATTTGCCCTAATGTTGCATTTCAAGCACCAGGGAAAAGACTGAGGGAACGACATGAAACATTCATGGTTTCTACACTTGCTTCTTTCTGCTGCTTGCAATTGTATTTCAAACCCCATAATACCATGTCATAGAAGAGTGGTCTGGGGGCTTTATTAAGAATTAATAAATTGTGGAGAACTGGAAATACCCTCTTCATGAGGCCTAGGATGTTTGCTTTCCCAGTAGCTTTGCCCCCAATTCTCCACCGTTAAAAGAGCTTTTGTATTCCTTTATATTTTCACTCTCAGCCATAACACTGTGTTATGTTCATTTAATTCGCTGATTCATTTCTGTTAACAAGACCTTCCCAGGCAGGCTCTGAGCTTCTAAAGTGAAACAATAATACCAGGCATGTGAGAAAGGAGTGAAAGAAAAACCCAGTGCTGTGTGTGTGTGTCTGAAAGGCTAATTAAGAATAAAAAATGTAATTCTAGCAGAACATGCAGATGAAGGCCTCTGGCAAAAGCATAATTGAGCATTGGCTTCTTGCATCCCACTGAATGTATTGGAAGGAACAGGTATGTGCTGGATCTCTCTTGGGAATGTTTTTGGAAGGGAAAAGTCCTTCTTATAGAATCATAGATTCTTCATAGATCGCAATAAAACCACAAGATATCACTGCTAGTAGGAGTGAACTTGAAGGGATATAACAATACAAAGGATGATTGATTGGATGGTTAGAGAGAGAGAGAGAGAGAGAGAGAGAGAGAGAGAGAGAGAGAGAGAGAGAAGGATAGGACAGATGATAGATAATGACATAATTAACACCTTGTAGTATTAGTATATAATTCAAAATGTAACTTTTCCAAGCTCCAGCTTCTATTTGCGTTGCTGACCACAGATACTCCCCCCCCCCCGCCCCCATATCAAAATATTAAAGTGAGAAACTTGGAACTACAGCAGTGAGTTCCGCAGGTTGAGGGAACTGGAAATCAATAACTTGGCTTGCAGAGACAGGGTAAAGCTCAGCGGCAGCTACCGGCTCCCAGGAGCTCATTTTGACACTTTTTATAACAATCTTCCCCATACTACTGGTTATATTGTCTTTAATCCTTTAATAAACATGATTATCTTTAACGTTTGCTTCTTAGTATCTCTTTCCCCTCTCTGAGTCCCTAACCCTAACACTAACCCACTTCTGCATTCCACAGCATGGTTAGTGGGAGCTTGGGCCACATGGCCCACAGTCCTCTGCGGCCTCCGGGATGGGGCTCATTCTCCCCTTTCCCCCAAACAAGACCACCTTCTAACCTCTCTGGACCCCTTTGCTCTCTCCTTGGCTGGGGGATACTGCAGTCCAGCCTCTGCTTCTCTGCCAACTAGTCTATGACATCAACGGAGCTCATGCTAAACACGTGTGCTGACTTAGTAAACAATATACACAGAAAGACATAGGCAATGTGCTATATAAAATATAATATATCAATCAAGGTGAGGGCTAAGAAGCCTACTACATATGTCATAGAATACAATAGTACATACATGCATAGTAAATATGAGCAGCGAGTCATACACAAACAATAGCAGCTACTAGAGAATATAAAGGAGCATGGGTGTGCGACGGGGAAGGGTTGAATTCAACAGCGATGCGGTGAGCTTACTCACGAGTCAATAATGTCCCTTTATGGGTGAAATCCCACAGTCCGAATGATGCTTTTCCCTCAAAACCACAACTAAGGTGAGGGGAGTGCACAACTGTGGAAGGAGGAGGTCGCTCTCGCTGTGAAAGATCCGGAATAGACGTCGCTGGCACAATGTGGTAATGCCGTGAATGACAATAAGGTGCTCCCGTAGGGGCCAAGGTGTAGCGATCTCACTGCAGGTGGTTAGGCAGCCAAGCCCATGATGGATGGACACGGAGGGCCACAACGGTTGAGCTGCAGGGCCCGATCCGTTTTGTTAGGGCTTTGTCAAGCGGCAATATTTAACAACGCGAAATGCCCAGCGTCACAGGAGTACAATATCTGCAATAATAGTACATATATATACATAAATAACAAGAACAATAGTCCATAGAAATGCAGCACATAAGGAGGGATTGATGCATACATACCAATCAAGGGTGGCATCCCACAAAATTACATCCTATGGACCCGAAGGTGGGGGCACATAGAAAGCAATGCTGGTTATATACACAATATCAAAACAGATGCTTCACATTAACAGGGTGTTCACTGATAGAGGCTCGTTAAGGCCCAGAGGAGATTCTGTTTGAAGGCTCATTGTCCACCATGATTCTCTCCTAATTAGGGCATTCTGTAGATTCTGGTGTGGGTGTGTTCTAACTACTTCTAAAGCAGCAAATTTAAAGGATCCTGGTGGATGTTTTTTGTCCAAAAAATGCTTGTACAAAATGGAATTATCATTAAAATTCCAGATACGAGAACGGTGCTCCCACATTCTCGTTCTCAAAGGGCGAAAAGATTGGCCAATATAGTACAAGCCACACCCACAAATTACGATGTACACGCAATTTTCCGAATTGCAATTGTAAAGGTCCCTGATGGTGTAGGGTTTTTTTAGAAATGACACTGGTAATTTCCTTAGAGGTATAGACCTGACTGCAAGAGGAGCAACCCTCACATGGTTTTGTACCTGAGCTATTAAACCTCCTAGGTTGTAGCTGATTTAAGGTAGAATGTACCAAATGGTCCTTAAAATTTCTGGTTCGTTTATATGCAATAAGGGGAGGGGTGCTAAATGCTGGAATTTTTGGTAGTATGTCCCAATATTTTCTCACAATTCTCACGATATCACCACTATGTGGAGTGAATGCCAACGGCCATGTAATACGATTGTGTTACTGTCTTGGCTTTTTTTGTAAGAGGGATGATCTCTGAGTATTATCCGCCCTAGTTTTGGCTTTACGTATGATATGGTCAGGATAGCCTCTGGCCTGAAGCTGGCTAGTTAATCTACTGGCTTCTAACTCATAATGAGTTTCCTTCGTAGAATTATGTTTAAGATGAAGGAACTGGCTATAGGGTAAGTTATTTTTTAGGGGTGCGGAATGATGGCTGGAGTAATGTAAAAAAGAATTTCTATCCGTAGGCTTAGAATAGTTACGTACTCCCAACTTGTTGCCATCCTTATACACAGAGGTGTCTAGGAAACTGATCTCCCTAAGACTGGATTCAAAAGAAAATTGTATAGCTGGGTTCCAGGAATTAATCCAATTATGGAACTCCTTGATATCGGTGCTGGAATCTAGGAGGTAAAAACAATCATCAATATACAGTACCTGCCATAAAATTTAATGTGCTGGCCTGGGGACCTGGGGTCATGGAGGAATTCCCTTTCTAATGCTGCCATATACAGGTTTGCCACACAGGGGGCGCAACTTTGACCCATGGCCACACCTTGTTTTTGGATTTAAAAATCCGAATTAAAGGCAAAGTAATTGTACTCAAAAATACTATCCGTGAGATCCAGTAAGAATTGGGTGGGGGATACATAGCATTGGTTCTAGAGTCATAGACGTCTGCAAGTACAGATCTCGCCTCATCAAGAGGGATCCGAGTATAAAGAGAGTGGACGTTAGCCGTGGCCAGAATATCGCCAGGGTCAATGTTCAGAGCCTCAATTTTCTTTATAAAGTCTGTAGTGTCTTGTATATAGGAGGGAATTTTTTTGACAAACGGTTGAAGTATGGTGTCTATATATACAGCTAGGGGTTCCAATAGAGAGCCTGAGGCGGAAAGGATGGGCCTGGCTTTAGGTGGAAAACCAGGCTTATGAATTTTTGGCAAAAATACATTTGAGCTATTCTGGGATGTTCATTCTTAAGGAACTTTCCTAATTGTTCTTCAATATAACTGTGTCATTGTTTTACTGCACTGCTGTTGTTTTTAACTGTTTTATTGCCTTGTATTTTACTGTGCCCCTCGGCTCCTGTAAGCCGCCACGAGCCTCAGGGAGTCGGCGGCATAGAAGCCCGAATAATAAATAAATAAATAAATAAATAAATAAATAAAATAACCCATCGCCTCAGTGTCATAGATTATGTTGTAAATGCTAGTCTTAAATCTATTGGTAGAGTCACAGGCAAGTTTCTCGTAAAATACGGTGTCATTCAGTTGCCTATAAGCCTCCATGAGGTAATCCTCCGTATTCAAAATAACGAGACACCCCCCTTTATCTGGTCAGTGCATTTCCCCAAACTGCTGACCAAATCCACATCTTCCCTGGATAAATTAGATTGGTACATATCATTGCCATGTTTAATAGACTTGACCTCTCGCAAGACAACATCTTCAAAAGTTCTCAAATTACTAGAAATCACATGCGGGGTAAAGTTACTCCTAACACGGATACGGGGGTCATACACAGTGGGGGAAATGGGAGATTGTTCTGCAAAAAAATCCTTAAGTCGAAGGCTCCTAAACAGACCTGCCAGATCCTGCCTAATAGCTATGTCTGAACAGAAAGGGGTATGAACAAAAGACAAGCCTTTACGCAAAACGCCCAATTCCCTGGCGAGGTTAGGCTCTTGATTATTCCAATAATGATAAGGACAACGGTAATACCATGGAGGCCTTGATAAAGCTCCAACCGGGAGTGAAATGGAACACGAGCGGCTGGAACAACTTTGGCATCGCCATCCCATTGGCCTGTTTTTAATCGCCTCATTGTGGAGTATATAACAGTCTCCTTTTTGGTCCTTATACATTTGGAATATTTTGCCTTATCGGACTAGAGACATTTATTTTGGACTATCTTTGGACCCTCCTATATTTGCGTCATGGATTTATGGATATATAATCCAGAATATTTCCTATGTGGACATTGCGCCCCATAGTGCTACTTTGCTACCTCTTCGGTATCCAGCAATGGGTATTGTATGTATTTTGGGTTCATAATTTTCTACTGACTCTAGCTCCGCTTAATACATCTGTATTTTTATATTGAATTGTGCCTTACTGTGTAGTATATTAGCATTGTTCACAACCCTTGCTCTAACTAACACTGTGTTAAACTCTTGTGCTGGCAGGGCTGAAGACCAACAGGTAGCAGGTTTGAATCTGGGGAGAGGGTGGATGAGCTCCCTCTATCAGCTCCAGATCCCCAGGCAGGGACATGAGAGAAGCTTCCCACAAGGATGGTAAAACATCAAACATCCGGGCATCCCCTGGGTAACATCATTGCAGATGGCCAATTCTCTCACACCAGAAGCGACTTGCAGTTCCTCAAGTCGCTCCTGACATGGAAAAAAAACCCCATGACATCAAGTTTCCTTCCTTCCTTATTCTTGGCCATAAAGATCTCACGTTCAGTTTCTCTCTCTCTCTCTCTCTCTCTCTCTCTCTCTCTCTGTATATATATTCACATATTCAAATAAGTGGGTGTGTGGATATTGGTAGCAATGGAAGGGTCTCTCTTTCTCTCCCCCATCAGCTCTTTAGGAGAGATTTAAAACACCATCCTGGCTGTAGGTGGTAATTTCAGGCTTTTCATTTTAGCAAATTAAAAGCCTATTTCTTCCTCTATTCCCCCCTTCTTTCCCTCCCTGAAAATGTTTGCCTGCCTGTGTGTAGGCGTTCAGACTAAGTTCACCTTTTGCAATTCCTGGGTAAAAATAAAGTCTCCGAGATGCTCAGTTCATCTCCCAAGATTATGGAGCTATTGGTGAGCGCTTTGGGAAAGAGAAAAATAAATACCCATACAATCAGTAGGTAATTTTCCAGAATGCTGAAGAGAATGTATAGAAAGGACCAATTAGTAGTATTTTTAGCTACAATGAAACCCAATGCCTCAGAAAATTACATTTGGCACAATGCTTCTACTATAAAGGAGAAGAATGTTCAGGTTCTAGGATCCTAAATCAACCAATCCAAATTCCCCTGTGGTCCATGCAAGGTCGACTGAACTATCACTTCTGAAGACTCATTTATGGGATAGTGACATTTCATTGCCCAAGATCCCCTCTACTTGAATCTCTGGGTGCATTGACATGGTAGAATTAATTGCAATTTGATACCACTTTAACTGACCTTAGCTCAATGCTATGGAATTATGTGAGTTATTGTTTCCCAAGCTCATTAAACTTGTCTGCCAAAGAGCGCTGGTGTCACATCTAACTACAACGCCCATGATTCCATAACGTTGAGTCATGGCAGTTAAAATGGTGTCCAGCTACATTAATTCTACAGTATTTATGCACCAATTCATGATCATCACCAGTAAATCCAGTTATTGTTTCCAGGACATGATGTCAACAGAGATCAAGAGAGAGAGAATGTTTGTACCAAAACAAAATCACACTACAATCCCCATATTACAGTGGATATATTTCTGAACTTTGCATGGATCCTTGACTACTGCCTGGCGGCTGTGATGGGCTGGATGAGGGCTAAAAAGCTGAAGCTTAAACCTGACAAAACAGAGGTCCTCCTGGCTAGTTGTGGGAGCAATCGGGGTATAAGGTGGCTACCTGTGGTCAATGGGGTCACACTCCCTCTGAGGACACAGGCCCACAGTTTGAGGGTCCTTCTGGACTCTGCTTTGACACTTGATGCTCAGGTGTCAGCGATGGATGGGAGGGCCTTTGCACAGTTGAAACTCGTGCAGCAGCTCGTGAAATCTGACTTGGCCATGGTGGTGCATGCCCAGGCAGTGGTCAAGGAGTTTTAATAACGGCTTTGTCTTCCTTGAATCCAGTTGTGTCTCCTTCTCTGGAGATTTTTATGGTTTTATGGCCACCTATCAAAAGGACTTTCTGTATAGCATAATGGGGTTGGGTTGTATAGAACTGGGGGCTTCTTCTAATTCTATTATTCTATTCTTTTGGTTGTGGGGATGTAGAAGACCACTGATGGCCCTTCCACGCAGCCCTATATCCCAGAATATTTATTTATTTATTTATTTGTTCGATTTTTTAGCCGCCACTCCCGGGTGGCTCGGAGCGGCTCACAATCCAAGAGAAGCAAACAACAGTAATGTTAAGCACTAAAAACACAGTAGCAATTAAACATTAAAATATTACATTACAACAACAGTATTAACTAAACTAACATATATGACTAGACTGACTCAATATTGAAGGCCTGCCGAAATAGCCAGGTCTTACAGGCTTTCTGGAAAGCCAGAAGGTTGTGAAGTGACCTGACCTCCGGCGGCAAGGAATTCCAAAGCATGGGGCAATGATGGAGAATGCCCTTCTCCTCGCCGACGTAAGACGATATCAAGGCAGAAAATCCCAATTTACCTGAGTGTGAACTCAGATAACCCAGTTCAAAGCAGATATTGTGGAATTTTCTGCCTTGATATTCTGGAATACAGGGCTGTTTGGAAGGGCCCTGAGAAAACAACTGCCCGACTTGCTAAATGTCACACTTTCCTGAGCTGTGCACCTTTCAGATGTTTTGGACCACAAGCCTCTCTCTTCCATCCAGCAGTTGAAATATGGGAAATACGACATATTTACTGCTTCGGAAGAAAACAATGTAAACTCTCCCAAGAGCCTTTTTGATGGAGGCAAGAACAATATTTGTCACTTGTGGGCCATAGCAGCAAGCAATTATATGCCCTCATCTTCCATCAACCCCCTTCAGTCCCTAACATTAACAGTGACAATTAACATCAAGACAACTTAGCTTGCTTATAAAATTCCCTACCCAATATTAACATAAAAGGCTCAGATTTCAAGCTCCACTTTGTCAACCAATTATGTGCCGTTTTCTCCATCAGACTCTACAATGACTAAAATTAACAGTGATTAACATGAAGACAACTTACTGTGATTATCAAACTTCTCACCCAATATTAACATTAAAAGGATTTGATTTCCAAACATGTTGATGATTGGGTTATTGTAAGTTTTTTGGGCTGTATGGCCATGTTCCGGAAGCATTCTCTCCTGATGTTTTGCCAACATCTATGGCAGGCATCCTCAGAGGTTGTGAAGATCTCACAACCTCTGAGGATGCCTGCCATCCTCAGAGGTTGTGAGATCTTCACAACCTCTGAGGATGCCTGCCATAGATGTTGGCAAAACATCAGGAGAGAATGCTTCCGGAACATGGCCATACAGACTGAAAAACGTACAACAACCCAGTGATTCCGGCCATGAAAGCCTTTGACAATATGTTGATTATTGTTTATAATGAGCTAAAATTTCTTTTCAGATACACACCAGATCTGATAGAAAATGGAGTCATGGCACACATGTCAAAATGTTTGAGACCGTCAGAAGGGGTCCTGTTATGAAGCTAGATTGGTATATACAGGCAGTTTCCAAGTTATTTATTTATTATTTATTTACAGTATTTATATTCCACCCTTCTCACCTCGCAGGGGACTCAGGGTGGATTACAATACATGGCAAACATTCAGTACCATAGACAACATATAGACAGACACACAAAGGCTATTAACATTCTACCTTTTTTCATGGGATTCTGGCCACCAGGGGAGCTGTCACTTCACTGTCCGTTTGTACTTGAAGTACTTCCTCATTCTTTGCATGCGTGCTGGAGATTTTTATGGTGTCGTAAATTTAGTTAAATTATTAGTGGGACCTAAATTTCCTACTTGACAGATGCAACTGTCTTTTTGGGTTGCAAAGGTTGACAACAAGCTACACAAATTGGTTGGAAGCTCACTCTGACCCGGGCTGGCTTCAAACTCATGACCTTTCAAGTCAATAGTGATCTTAATGCAGCTGACTCCCAGCCAGCTGCGCCACAGTCCCGGTGCAACAAGATAGGTTCAGTAGGTTTGTTCTTAAGTTGAATTTGTAAGACAGAACATGTTCATTTTAAGAGTAACACCAGCCACACACACATATAATAGCTTTGGATAGCATAGATGTTTGTTTTGCTCTCTGGGCCCCTGTTCAGAAGATATTATCTCAGTTTCTGTTCCTGTGATAATGGGATTTTGTGGAAACAAGGATTGGTAATAAAGTTTCAGTGGAGACAGGAGTGAATTTCCCTTTCTGAGAGATTCATCTCCCTTCCTGTTGTATCACCCCTATTCTTAACTATAAGTTGGATGTTGGTAACTCAGGGAAACATCACTGTGAGGCAGTGGCATGAGAGGTGATGGATTTGCTCTGCTGCTCCTCTGTTTCTGCGCTGGGATGCTTCGCCTGGTTCATGTGAGAAGGTAAAAAATAATAATCAAAGTTTGCTTTTTGGATGAGGCCCAGTGTGTAAGACTGCTGAGCGGGTGCACTTGCTGATCGAAAGTTTGCAGGTTTGAATCTGGTGAGTGGGGTGAGCTCCCGCTGTTAGCCCCAGCTTCTGCCAACCTAGCAGTTTGAAAGCATGCAAATGTGAATAGATCAATAGGTTTCGCTTCAGCGGAAAGGTAATGGCTGGTCACATGACCTTGGAGGCGCCTACAGACAACCCTGGCTCTTCAGCTTAGAAATGGAGATGAGCACCAACCCCCAGAGTTGGACATGACTAGACTTAATGTCAAGGGGAAAACCTTTACCTTTTCATTTCATTTCAATTTATTATTGAAAATGTATACCTTACCTATGGATGATTAAATCCGTGAATGCAGAATCCCTGAATATGGAGAGCAGATTGTATTTACGTTGTATTATGGAATTGCTGGATTACAAGCTTCATATATTAAGCTTTGAGAAACAAGGATGAAGTCTGACTGCAATCTGAATTCACGAAAAAAAACTGCACTTGAGCAATTAGAGCATTTACGCACTCTTATATAACATATGCAAACTTTCAAATGAAGTAATCATATTTAATGAGATTAAATCTTGGCAATTAATGTTGTGTGGGTGGCTGAACTGAAACATAATGTATATTTATTCTTCTTTGGGTCCCCCCCCCCCCCCCAAAGCAATTCAATTGCATTGGAAACCCCTCAGAAACGTGGCCTGATAATTCAATAGGTCATAACTCTTGTTCATGAGATCACCATTTCTTTTTTCATAATTTTACTTTCTATGTTGTCTCATTGTGTCCTCTTTTCCTGCCATTCTGGAAAATCTAAAACAGCAAATGCTGTGAAGTTTACTGTAGCTGGTCTTAAGGAGAGTAATTTCATCTCATCCTGTTCATATTTAATCCTGGTTTAATGTTTGTATAGTGGTATATTTTGAAATGCTAATGTTTTTATGTTAAGCCACTTAGATTCCACTTTGCTTTAGAAAGACGATCAGATCAAATTGATGAAGAAAAACGATCAGAAGCTAGTCTACGAGCGAGAGAGAAGTTCCTAATTATTATTATTATCATCATCATCATCATCATCACTCCTGGATATCATGGCAAAGAGTTAAAATCTTTCCTAAAATCCATCTTTTAAAACAGCCTGATTAAGCCCTTGTGCACCCAAAATTCAGAGAACTATTGGTCTTAGATAATACTCATATGGAATCATAGAATCATAGAATTGGAAGATACCTCATGGGTCATCCAGTTCAACTCCCTGCCAAGAAGCAGGACAATCGCATTCATAGCACCCCCAAAATTTGGCCATCCAGCCTCTGTTTGAAAGCCTCCAAAGAAGGAGCTTCCGCCATACTCCAGGGCAGAGAATTCTACTGCTGGACAGCTCTCTCTCTCACAGTTATGAAGTTCTTCCTCATGCTCTGGTGGACTCTCCTTTCCTGTAGTTTGAAGCCATTCTTATGTGTCCTTGTCTCCAGGGCAGCAGAAATCAAGCTTGCTCCCTCCAAAGAAGAATATGACTTCCCCTCACATCTTGATCCATGGCTATCATGTCTCCTCTCAGCCTTCTCTTCTTCAGGCTAAACATACCCAGTAGGCATGAGAAAAAAGTAAAAAAAATATCTTTATTAGGCAGTTTTTTCAATTATATACATAAAATCAAAGAGTTAAAACTTGATAAGAAAATAGATATAAAGAAAAAAAGAGAGTAATAGATAGGTAAAGAAAAATCTTGTGAGTGGTAGTGAAGGGAGAGGGAAGGTGACACAAAAGGTATAGACATAAAAATATAAAGGTCTTGAAAAAGAGGAGAAAGAAAAAGAGAAAAAGAAAAGAAAGGAAAAAACAAAAAAAACCAACAACGTGTTGTTGACTTCCTGAGTCCTTTACAGGTGAAATCTTCCTTTTCCTTGTTTGTTTGACTTTATCTTCTAAATCTTCTCTTATATCTCTTCTCTTGTCTTTTCATATCCATATATTTGTATTTTGATTCTTCATATAGTCTGTCACTGCTGACCAGTCTGTTTCTATGATAGGGGGTCCTTTGTTTTTTGTTATCAGGTATGTTAATCTGTCCATATTCCTAATGTCTATAATTTTTTCAAGCCATTTTTCTTCATCTGGTAGTTCTTTGTCCTTCCATTTTTTTGAACATGCTCAGCTCTTTAAGCTGCTCCTCATAGGGCTTGTTCTCCAGACCCTTGATCATTTTAGCCATCCTCCTCTGGACACATTCCAGCTTGTCAACATCTCCCTTCAATTGCAGTGCCCAGAATTGGACAGAGTATTCCAGGTGCGGTCTGACCAAGGCAGAATGGAGCATGGGTAACATAACTTCCATGGATCTAGACAGTATGCTTCTATTTATGCAGGCCAAAATCCCATTGGCTTTTTAGCTGTCACATGACATTGTCAGCTCATGTTTAACTTGACTCCAAGATCTTTTTCACATGTACTACTCTCGAGTCACACGTTCCCCATTCTGTATCTTTGCATTTCATTTTTTTTTTGCCTAAGTGGAGTATCTTGCATTTGTCCTTGTTGAACTTTATTTTGTTAGTTTTGGCTAATCATCTCTCTAATCTGTTCAGATCATTTTGAATTCTGCTCCTGTCTTCTGGAGTATTGGCTATCCCTCCCAATTTGGTGTTGTCTGCAAACTTGATGATCCTGCCTTCTAACCCTTCATTTAAGTCATTAATAAACATGTTGAATGGGACCGGGCCCAGGAGGGAACCCTGCTGATGGCACTCCGCTCGTCATTTCTTTCCAGGATGAAGAGGAAGCCTTGGGGAGAATCACCCTCTGGTGATTGCAGATCACCAATTGCAGATCCACCTCACTGTCGTTTTGTCTAGCCCACATTTGACCAGTTTCCTTGCCAGAAGGTCATGGGGGACTTCGTTGAAGACCTTACTGAAATCCAGATATGCTACATCCATGGCGTCCCCTGCATCTACCCAGCTTGCAACTCTATCGAAAAAAGAGATCAGATGAGTCTATCATGACTTGTTTTTGATAAATCTGTGTTGACTATTACCGATGACTGCATTCATTTCTAAGTGTGTGCAGACTACTTCCTTAGTAATCTTTTCCAGAATCTTGCCTGGTATTGACGTGAGGCTGACTGGACAGTAATTGCTCGGGTCATCTTTTTTTTCCTTTCTTGAAGATTGGGACCACATTTGCCCTCCTCCAATCTGCTGAGACTTCTCCCCTTCTCCAAGAACTCTCAAAGATGATTGCCAATGGTTCCAAAATGACTTTGGAACATATTCTTTGGGGGATTGCTGCAGAATCTTCTCTATGAGCCCGGGATTCTGCAGCAACCCCCAAAGAATATGTATACAGCAAATGCTGTGCCTGGGGTTTTGCTGGGTTTTTGAATTTTACCTCTTCTTATACCCATTGTTATTACTGCTGTATTATCCTGGGGACCAGTTGGATTACTTATAATATTAGGCACTTACAGTAGCATTCATTCTATTATACATTAGGTTGGTTTCTCACCCCAATACTCTTTGATGCTTTAGATTTAGAGTGGCAGGATCTAAAGCCTTGAAGTTCATGATTCTTCAACTGGATTCCTCATCCTGCCTGGGCAAACTTGGGCCCCCTCCCTCAGGATTGAGAGGGGGCAGGAAGCTCCTCCTAAAATAGAATACCCCTCCTCCCTCCTTCCTATTTGGAGAGTCCCATCTAGAATTCAGTGTGATTATTCAAGTTTTGGCCTAAATGAAATCCCAGCCAATCTACCAGCTGTTAGGATTTCTGGGAGTTGTCCCTCAAAACCATAGATTGTGGCATCTACTAACAATTTTTTAGTAATTAAGTTACATTTTAGAAATTTTTGGAAAAATTTGTATTATTTCTTTTCCAAAAAAATCCCCCCCCCCCGTTGATTTTAGAATTGCCATGTTTGGGTTCGAAACCATGCCTAATAATGAGATTTGAGCATCCATGGACTTTGACATGCACATGATGTCCTGGAACCAAACTCCATCAGATACCATGGACCCATTGAATACACAGTGTTGTTCTGCCTGCCTACTCCCTCTTCTGTTCCTATTCCTTTTAAATTTTCTTTTTCTAGCTATATTTTCCATACCATTCAATGCACATCAAACAGCAAAAGGGCAGGGTATTATTTTAATCTATTGTCCTTCTTTGAATTGATCTACATCCTACCTTCATACCACTGTGGAACTGAAGGCAGTGGGCGTGAGGTTCTCAGCAAGTCTTTCACTAGACATTGACCAGATACAAACCTGCTTACCTTTAGGAAAGTGGATGCCCCATTTCCCCACAGGCAGTACCCCAGAGAAGGAAACCCAACAAAGTTGCTAGGTAACCACAGAAAAATACCACCCTTGTCTAATCGTAGCCATTCTGATACTGAAAGTAGTTCCCTAGGTAACCAGAAAGGCAACTTGGAGAAATCATAATCCAAGGAGCTAAAGAATGAGACATAGATGAGGGCAGCTAGATACACAAAATATGTGTAGATATCAGCAAAGGGCAAATCTATTTGAAGCAATCTGTCGTTTATATTAGCCCCCACCCAACCACCATTGCTTTTCCCCCCTTCTTCTTCCACCATGAACACAAACAAGGAAAAGTAGTGCTGATAGTGTTTCTTGTGATAAGAACACTCTAAATCAGCACTGTGAGACACACTTAAGAGACAGGTATGTTTTATAGTCACAAGACACCCTTTCTTATATTTATTTATTTATTTGCCATACTTATACCCCGCCCTTCTCTATCCCGACAAGGGGGCTCAAGGCGGCTTACAATGGCACAACCGTCGTGCCTCAACAACAATTACCGAAATATTTCAAAAAGTGCAATATTTCAAAAATATTTCAAATATTTCAAAAATTTGAAATATTTCAAAAAGTGCAACATATTAAATGGAGCTAAAAACAGATTTAAAATTAAAAATTTAGAAAACACGTCATCCAAAGTTAATGGTCTGAGTCCATTCCAGGACAAATTGCACAAGGTTTTGAATCAAAATACTGTGTTGTCCTGGTTTCCAAAGGCTTGTTCACAGAGCCAGGTTTTGACTTTTTTCCTAAAAGCTAATAGGAAGGGAGCTGCTCTGATGTCACTAGGGAGGGAGTTCCACAACCTAGGGGCCACCACTGAGAAGGCCCAGTCTCTCATCCCCACCAGCCGCATTTGTGAGGCCAGCAGGGCTGAGAGCAGGGCCTCCGCAGAAGATCTTAATCTATGTGCTGGTTTGTAGGGGACAATACATTCGGACAGGTAGCCTGGGTTGGAACCATTTAGGGCATTATAGGCTAAAGCCAGCACTTTGAATTGTGCTCAGTAGCAACAGGGAAGTGTTGTGCTCCCTGACTACTGCTCCAGTAAGCAACCTGGCTGCTGCTCCTTGGACCACTTGAATCTTCCAAACAGTCTTCAAAGGTAACCCCACGTAGAGCCCGATGCAGTAATCTATATGGGATGTAACCAGAGCATGGACCACTGTGGCCAAGTCAGACTTCCCAAGGTACAGGTGCAGTTGGCGCACAAGTTTTAACTGTGCAAAAACTCCCCTGGCCACCACCAAAACCTGTGGTGCCAGGCTCAGCAATGAGTCCAGGATCACTCCCAAGCTGCAAACCTGTGCCTTCAGGAGTTATACATGAGCAAGTTTTCCTATGGATGTGGTTCATTTTTGTCCAATGACCAAAGGTCATTTTCAGTTGAAGGTTGTGTAAGCAAAGTTCATCATGCACTGCTATGGCACATGAATGCAATGTTGGGAATTTCCTAGGCATGACAGTTTGCATGTGAGCATTCCCATGGTGGGGAGAGTTAAACACAATAGAGTTTGAGGGGTACAGCTGCTGCTAGGCCCATTCTCGTTCTTCTAAACCTTTTAAGTTTTGCAACTTTGGACCTCATATATTTATTTTGTGTCTCTCAATGAACTATAAATCTTTTGGGGGGATGGGTAAATGGCTCAATAACATAATGTCCCTAATGTACAGAGACCCTGTGTTATGTCAGGTAAAAATCATATGCATTCTTCATTAACTATTTGGACTTCCCACTTCCTCTTTTGATTGGCTGAGAAAGAGGCCAGCCAGGATCTGTGCCAGGATTGGCTGGGGATTTCCTAGACATCACAGCCTACAGGTGAGTTCTCCCATGGCGGGGAGGGTTACACACTAGGCTTGTTTGATCAAAAAAACCTTGTTTCAGTTGTAGGGGGAGCTGGTGGTTCGGATCAAAAGTCAATTCCGATTTTCACAGAAAAAAAAAGTTCAAAACTTTTCAAAACTTCAGAGACTTCCGAATCCTTCGTTAAGAATTATTTCCTGTTTCATTGGCTGGTCTTTACTTTGAACGTAGTTGTTTTACTCCAGACCATTGGGGGGGGGGGGACAAAAAGGGAAGACATTCATCCCCTCTGATTAAAACCGCTTCTCTTGCTTAAGGCTGAAGCGGGAGGGAAAGGAAATGAATCCATCCACACTGGTTTAAACTGATGCGGGAAAGAAAGGATAGGAATCCATCCATGGTGGTTTAAACTGATGTGGATCCATCCCATCCACACTGGTTAAAACCACTTATCTCGCTTAAGACTGACTCGGGAGGTGGGAGGGAAAGGAAAGGAATCCATCCACACTGGTTTAAACTGACGTGGATCCATCCCATCAACACTGGTTAAAACTGCTTATCTTGCTGACACGGGAGGGAAAGGAAAGAAAGGGAATCCATCCACACTGGTTTAGAAGGCTTCTCTGGCTTGAACCGAGGCCAGGGAACAGAAGCGGGGGAAAGCTGAATCATTTCCGACTAACTTACTGATTTATAAGAGAAATGTCAGAAAAAGCTTCGGAAGGGCAAAGGGACTACCGGTTTCCTTAAAAACTTTGAAATCGCATCAAAAAGGAAAGATTCCGAATGAATCCAACCATGCCTATTAAATAATAATAATAATAATAATATACTTTATTTATATTCTGCTCTTCTCACCCCGAAGGGGACTCAAAGCGGATTACATCACACATATGCCAGACAGTCCCTGCAGGTTCCACATACAATTACATACAACATACAACATATAACAGTACAATTTTTAGAAGGATTTTTCTCCGGGCTGCATCACAGGGTGTGATTGAATCATTACGTCACAAGGTGATGCTGTTGCTTCATCCTCATGACGGAGAGCCTTTGTTTTTTCCTCATTCCACCTTCGGACAGCTGATGTTACTTATTTAGGCTTTGTAAGTCCTTCTTTGAAAAAATCCTTCCCCTCTTGGCAGTTCCCAGTTTTATCTAATCACAGCTGAGCTGTTTTCGAACTTTTGGGTAAACAGTGGACAGGGCTCACAGCTGGGTGTCCAAACCAGCCCGGGATTCAAACCAGCAAACTTCAGATCTTCAGATTGCCAGCACAGCTGTTGCTACCGCTGTGCTATCTCTCCGGCCCTAAACACTATAGTTTGAGGGGTGCAGCTGCTGCTAGGTCTATTCCTGATCTTCTAAACCTTTGAAGTTTTACAACTTCAGACTTCATATATTTATTTGGAGTCTCTTAATGAACTATAAATCTTTTTTTTGGGGGGGGGGAGATGGGTATCATGGCTTGATAACATAATGTCCGCAGTGTAGAATCCCTGAGTTATGTCAGGAAAAAAATCATATGCATTCTCCATTTCTTATCTTCCTTTCCAAATATCTAGAAAAATTATATTTATATCTTACCCAAAGACTTATTATAAATATATAAATTTTCCTTTATGTGAAATAACTTGCACAAATACTTCAAAATAATTTATCCCAAGAATTCTAATCAAAACTACAATAATTTCCCTGTAGTATTCATATGTAGTTTTTCATCAGTCAAATAAAATTAATCCCCAGCAATGGTAATTTAAGAAATATAAAATGTACTGTTTTTCAGTATTTGCATGTGTGTAAAAATTGCAATGGGATTTAATTATTTCAGCACTACTAAATAACTCACCTCGGGTTACCAAGATACCTTTATTTATCCTGTAATATCAATTAACTCATCAGAATGGATTCTACATCTTAATTTTGAAATACAAAATTTCCACTGTGTATAGAGAGAAAAAAGAAAGAAAAAGAAACTGGTAAATAATTATCTTATTCAGATGTGGGGCTCAGGGTCTAATACATTATTTTAACCCAATTATTTATGGTTGAATGAGTCTTGGGGCATATTCACAAGACAGTATAACATGGACTGGGCAATAAAGGGTTTCATGATAGACTTGTCCCAACATGGGATAAGGCCATTTAATGCATTTTCCCACGCATTCACCAAAGTCGAGGAATGCTCTGGAGCTTCAAGGAGCCTAACATTGCAGGGCCATGTAAACAATTGATCTGGTTCTGAACTGGAAGCAGCCCCCTTTCTTAATAGGTCCATCCCATTTTCCTCAGATTCCATACCATAGGGTCAGGGAGGTTGCCTCTAGTTTGGTGGTCCTGCTGCCATTGTTATGGTGGACATGGAGCTCCAAAGAATGTCTATCCATCCCCGGGATCCATTGCTGGCATTTATAAGTTGAAGGAGCAAGGGGGATTGTCTCTTCCTCTTCCTTCTCCACTCTCCAAGTCACATAGATAGCCTTGGAAACATCAGCAATGGCTCCCAGGGATGACTAGAACCTCGTTGGAGCTCTGGAACCTCCATGAAGAGAGCTACAGGACCACCAAGTTAAGGGCTGCTATGAGGAACTCACCCATTTAAGGCAGGGCCCAGACCAGCCTGGCAGTTTCGCAGATAGAACAGCCAGGAGAAGGGGGAGTGGTTTTGGGAGCCTTCCCTGGGAGGAGTTAGGGAGAGAGCTGCCTTGGGAGGAGCTCTGAGTTAGGGGAGGAGCCGAACTACTGGAGGGAGAGAGTAAGGGCTTATTTGCCAGTTCTTGACAAGAGAGGAGTGTTTGTGACATGCTCTCACAGAGAGAGGAGAGTTGCTGTCAACTCCTGGTCAGAACTCATTAGAGTATTGAGCCTCTGAATCAAAGCTCTGAAGAGAACTATCTAGGATAGTTGTTTTGATTAGATAGCTCACCACTAGTCTAGATATTAGTGGGAGTGCTAGTTTAGGCAAGTTTCGCACTGTCTGTGTAACATTGAACATCTAAGATTAAGAAGCAATTTAGCTGTAACCATCACGCTGTTGATCCATCTTGTTTAATTAACCATACGCTCTCGTGCCTCAGTTGGAGAACCAATATGATCTGTGCCTGTTCAGTTAAGAAAAGATTAACTTATTAACTTTCAAGAAAAGGCTCAGTTGTGCTCTTTCCATCGGTTGCGTGATTCCAGCACCAGTGTATTCCGCTCCCCATTCTAAAGAAGTTTATTTTACCTCAGCCTCCTTGTAGTTTAATTTGGCGAAGATAATTAGAGCCTAGCTGAAGGGTGGTTTTATATAAGAAAATCCTGGAATTCATATTTTAGGTTGGTGGTAGCGAATCGAGTAGAGTTTTAAAATCCTCCAGACTTTAATTTTAAGAACCAAATCGCCACAGCTGCCATTAAGTGGGGACAAACTGGGTTCACCCTCATAGGAGGTTATGACTCCATCCTGCCACCTCAGTGGTACAGAGGTGCACAGTGAAACAGCCCCTGGGGCTTATGTCAGTAGTGCTTTCTATAAGAGCTACATAATTTTCTGCTAATGCAAATAATAGAATCATGGAATCATAGAGTTGGAAGGGACCCCAAGGGCCATCCAATCTAACCCCCTGCCATGCAGGAAAACACAACCAAAGCACTCCCAACAGATGGCCATCCAGCCTCTGCTGGAAAACTTCCAGTGAAGGAGATTCCACCTCACTCCCAAGCAACATATCCCACTGTCAAGTAGCCCTTACCAGCAGAAAGTTCTACTAAAAGTTTAGGTGGAATCTCTTTGCATGCAATTGATATCCATTGCTCCATGCTTTGGAAAACAAGCCTACGCTATCCTCAATGTGATGTCTTTTCAAATTTCACTATTAAAGTATCTTGCATCCTTGTCTCTGCTTCTGATGCTTCCATTTCAGTCTGTGACACTCTGGAATGTGGGGAGGAACAGACACCAGGTTAAATCTCAAAATGATGACCCAAGCTTTGATTCCAAGGAAGGGCTTTCATCCTTTTCTGACCTGCCCAGACCCTGTATCAGGATTCAAATCTCCCCTTTCCTCGTCTGAGGAGATCCCACCAAGTAGGACCCGATAATATGGGTTCTTGACTTCACAAATTCTAATTCTGGTTCTCCCCTGGGGAAAGAGAGTGGGTTTTTTAAAAAAAATAAAGGCCTTTTTTGGAAGCAGTAATGTATGTTTCTGAAAGTGTTTCAGAAGGTTTAGTACTTGGAGAAAGGCCAATGATTTTCCCTCTCGTCTTTGAGAGCAAATTTAATGGGCCTTAATGCCCTTTTACACCACAAGCAATTAAAACCATAGGTGGCATGCTTTGGCTGTGATTTTCCAATGAGCTTGCTTGCCTACCAATTACAATTATCGTCAGTTCATTAAAAGGAAATCAGATATATACTGGTAATGTGTAGATGGGTCCTACTTGGGACTGGAGGATCTACAATTTGGAAAGTTTTATCCTACATATGAGGGGGTGGAGAGATAACAAGTCAGGAAGCAAAATTAATTCTGATTCATGATTTACTTAGAGAAAGCATGCAAAACATACTTAGCAGCAAGCACAGGGCGAAATAAGATCTGATGAAAACATTCATGTCTCCATAAAAGTCATGTCTGACTTCTGGCCCACTAGGAAGAGATATAATAATAATAATAATAACAATAATAACAATAACAACAACTTTTTTTGCCATCTCCCCTTGGGGACTCGCGGTGGCAAACAGGGGACAAGTCCAAAAGACAGTTTAAAACACAGAGGATAACACATTACCAATTAAAACATCACCTAAAAACAATACAACATAGTTATACACAACATAAGAACAATGTGGCTGGGGAAAAAATTAGCTGGGGTACAAATACAATGAGTGGAAAAGGTAACTGGAAAAGGTACAGAAAAGGGCAACAAGAATGATCCAAGGGATGGAGCGGCTCCCTTATGAAATCAGGTTGCAATGCCTTGGTCTTTTCAGCCTTGAAAGACGGCGTCTAAGAGGTGACTTGATCGAAGTGTATAAAATCATGCATGGGATAGAAAAGGTGAATAAAGAAAAAATATTTTCTTTGTCACAAAACACTAGGACTAGAGGGCACTCCCTGAAGCTCCAAGGTAGGAAAATTAGGACTAATAAAGGGAAATATTTCTTCACCCAGAGGGTCATTGGGTTATGTAATTTACTTCCAGAAGAGGTTGTGACAGCTGTCAGCCTGAACAACTTCAAGGCAGGATTAGACAGATTCATGGATACCAAGTGTATCGGTAGTCACTGAAAAGGACATTCAAGTGCCACCTCGGAGTTGGTTGAGGTAGGCACGATTTCCCTGGGTACTGGTTGTGGGGGTCGGGAGCAGGTCAGGTTTTGCCCTCCCTTCTGCTCGAGATCCCCGTGTACAACTGGTGGGCCACTGTGTGATACAGAATGCTGGACTAGATGGGCTGAGGTCCGATTCAGCATGGCTCTTCTTATGTTCTTATGTTCTTATGAGTGTAATACATTTTACAGGAGCACCAGAAAAGTGCGACAACCAGTAGATTGGAAAGGAAATACTATCATATCAGCCAATGCCTTTTCTATATTAACTACTACTGAGAGGTATACCTAGACAGGTATCCTCTGAGTAGACCTGAAATCCTTTTTTACTGTTATTGATTTTTTTTTACTAATGATGCTTCATTGGAATGATAACTTTGCCTATTTTTTCCATAGTTGGTTTTGTTATACTAGATTTTTTTAAAAAAATTCTAAGGCATAGCTGCATTAATCTGTATCATTGAACAACTTTGAGGCTAATTGGAAGAAAGTTGTTCAAAGGAGTTGTAGACTCAATGCTGTGGATCTGACAAATTAGATTGAGTCTACAAAAGCTTGGGCTACACATTTCATCCTACAACTTAATCTCAATGGTGGTCCAAGGTTTCTTTGTACAATCGGCCCTCCACATTTATTGGGGTTAGAAGTACAGGACCCCCACAAAATGTGGAAATACATGAGATTTTTTTAAACTTATGAAAACAACTCTTCAGGGATCTCTAGGTTCCTCATCATGCTTTTATGGTCCACTTCCACTGGATTAAGTGTCCTCTCTAGAACGGTTAGTCCATTGAGCATAACTCTGTGTGATTAAATGAGGTATTAAATCTTTGTCTCCAAAATCTTAGGCCAATATTCATAGAATCATAGAATCACAGAGTTGGAAGAGACCTCGTGGGCCATCCAGTCCAACCCCATTCTGCCAAGAAGCAGGAAAATCACATTCAAAACACCTCCAACAGATAGCCACCCAGCCTCTGCTTTAAAGCCTCCAAAGATGAGCTGTTCCCTTCCTCTTTTGCAGGGGGAGGAGGGCACCCTGTCAGGATGTGACATTTGGAGCCAAGGAATTGGTGCCCAAACCCCAGATCCCTGACAGACTACACCAGTGATTTTCAACCTTTTTTGAGCCGCGGCACATTTTTTACATTTACAAAATCCTGGGGCACACCACCAACCAAAACGACACAAAATGATACAGTCATTTTACTAGCTGTCACCCTCCCCCCTCGTGATGCCGCTGCTTCCACCAAACCCCCCTCTCGCCCCCGCCCCCGGGAGGCCCACGCGCAGGAGGCCCGTCACCGTCCCGCAGGGGAAGGGCTGCGCTGAGTGGCCAATGCGCACGCGGGCTCAGCTGAGCAGGACAAATAGGAATTGAGCACACGGGGTGGCTCCAACAGCTTGCAGCCATCGTCACCCCCAGCTCTCCTCCTCCTGAAGGGGTTCTGCCCCTCCCAGGAGGGCCTCCCCCCCCAATGTCCCTTTGGCTTCCCTGCTGTCGCCTTGGGGCCAGATGGAGAAGGAACCAAGCTGGGCTGTGGAGCTGCGCATCCCGACCTCTGCTCTGCAGCGAACCTGGAGCCCAGCCAGGAGAGGACAGGAGATAAGCGGTTGCTCCCTTTCCCCGGTGTGGAGGGGCTAGAGGGCGGAAAGCCTCACCTCAAGCCTCCGGGAGCGGGGTCAGACGGGGGTAGCTCTCGCAGACTCCTCCTCCCTCTCCTCCTCCTTGCTGCAGAAGGGAAGGAGGGCAGAAGAGTGCACAGGAGCCAGGAAGCAGGGAGAGCCGCAGCCCGGCCAGGTAGCCCTTGGTGCGCAGAGGGAGGGAAGGAAGGAAGGAAGGGAAGGAGAGGGAGAGGAAGGAGGGAGAAAAATTCTGGATGCTGAGGGCTCTCCCTGACTGCAGCCAGGCTGGCTGGCATTGCTGCTTCACCCAGGAAAGCCTCATTTCCGCTGCCTGAAGTTTACACTATAATTTCCCACGGCACACCTGATAATCTCTCACGGCACACTAGTGTTCCACGGCACACTGGTTGAAAATCACTGGACTACACAATGAAGATAGCACAATGGGCAAGCTCAGTGTGAGAACTAACAGCCTGACTGTTCAAGCAGGAAAAGAAACGCGGGAAGGGAGAAGTGGGAAGAGACTTAAATCAAGAGAGCCGTTGGGAAGAAATTGTATATAAAGGGAGGGGATGGGGAAACCTGGCATTCTTGGCTTTTTAGTGGTAGCGTGTGTTGACAGTAAGGTTTCCAGTGATATCCAGAGCATCTCTGTGTGGACATTTGGGAGCGGCTGAGGACCGGCCACTGACAGTTTCATTCTCCTTTTTCAACCACCACATTCTCTCCTTCCCACCAATCATCATCCAATGCATGGTAATATTTTACCATACATGCTCACATTTCCCTGCTCCCATACTGAAATATCAGCTGAGAATACATCTAAACATAACCATTCTAAAACAGCGCTCTGAACAAACATATAAAGTTGTCGTAAGTAGGATACAACTATTCATTCAGATTTAGAACCCCAGAATGATAGAGCTGCCCGTCACTCCTAGCAATCAAACTTTCGCATGCTGAAAATGAAACACATAAGGAATCAGGTAATGGTATATATAGAGAGAGACAATATTTTAGCAATGTATCTTCTTTGCCATTCATTTACAATACCCTCTCTGAGTACAGTTCACCAGAGAATTACACACAGAATTCAAAATTTCATACACTTACTAGTGGCCCTGGACAATATCACTATCTCGGCCCTCAAAAACTCTGGGATCCGTTTTCCATAGCTCAGAAATGACCCGAAGGCACACAAACACAACAACAACAAATAGGTATCTGAAAAGTCTCTTTTTTCCAATGGCTATTTGATTTTTTTGCTTTTCCCACTAAACTTGGCCTCTATGAATTCACTGAAGGCATCTCAGAAGCAAACAGGCCTGTGTGCATAAGTCTGTATACACTCTGCATTTTTAAGATGCCGCATTCAGGTTTCTACCAAAGAAAATAAGAATACAGCTGAGTGTCCCAAGAGGGAAAGCTACCTGTTCTGACATAAGTGCATAACAGCCCAGGGACAGCTGGCTTATGAAAATTTCAAGACATTTGATTGTATGACGGCTGCAAGAGAGACTGCGGAAAGAGGCACCTTCCACGTCAGCAATTCCCTGATAAAGGGTGCTCTGACCAAATGTTTTCAGAACAGAGGCAAACTTTGGATCAGTTCTTCTGGGATTATTTGAATTCAAGAAATGCCTACATTTCCTATTGCCATTGTTTGTGTCTTCTAGTTTGAAGATGGGCCAGGGTTAAGTGTTTTTTATGTGTTTATGTTTGCACAATACCATCACCATATTCATGGGGGATACATATTTATTTATTTATTTGGAACATTTATATTCCAGACTCCTTACCCCAAAGGGGACACAGGGTGTAGCGCAACATATATACAGCAAGCATTCCATGCCAGGACATAAAATGATGAGTCCAGGAGGACTCCCAAGCTGAGAACCTGTGCCTTCAAGGGAAGTGTAACCCCATCCAGCACAGGCTTTATAATCTGCAATTGACCAGGAGGACCTCTGTCTTGTCTGGATTCAACTTAATTTCATTTCATTTCATTTTATTATTTCATGAGTCACCCTCTACTGAAATGCTCTGGGCGACTTACACAAGACAGAATAAACGAATTTATACAAATCGCATTAAAATGGTTACAATTTAAATGCTCTGCCGTAGAGCCATGTTTTTAGTGCTTGCATAAAAGACTGTAGGTCGGGCTCTTACATATGGAGGTAGGGAATTCCACAGAGACATGACTATAGTAACTTTCAAAGGAAGCATATCATATAACTATTTGGAGCACAAAATGTATTGATTTCTATCTTTTCCCAGCCAGCCTAGGGGCTGTTCTCAGGTTGAAGCCAAGAGCAGTCAAGAGTCTGAAAACCCTACCTTCCATTATATCTAAAGACCATATGTAGCCTTTGACCTGACTTTAAGAGCATCTCAGCGCCCCCTGTCCTCCATTTCCCCTTTCTGCTTTTTGTAACATTGCCAGAAGAGACAACCTGGAGATCTGAATGTGAGAGAAAGAGAGACAGCAATATCATGTTTGGGTTCTTAAAGGCACTACTATGATATAGATTTTTCAATTTATCCTACAGCCAAGATAGCTATTCCTATATTTAACAAAATATGAAGACACAGAGCTAAAACATACAGAAAAAAATACATGCATGCATGTGTGTATTTGGCACAGGTGAAAACAGATACATTCAGAGAAATCATAAGAAAGGTCAATACAAATTCTGTGCAGGCTTTTGGAAAATCAAATGGATCAAATAAATGTAAGTAGGAGGTGAAAAAATTGATGGTTCCAAGTACAAGAAATGGAGAAACAAAAACTCAAAGATTTGCCCAAGCCGTTTATCAGTTGGAGCTTCCCAATCAGTGGGGCAATGAATTTGCTTTGGAATTTAGTCCCAAAGGTGGTAGACCTCCTTCAGATCTTCCAAAATACTCCGCCTTTGTTATTGAGGCAGTCAAGCTCTTTGGATAATGCTTTCAAAGTTTATTATATTGGTTCCCAAACTTTGGTCTTTCAGGAGTTTTGGACTTTGTCCCAGAGGCCCCCGCCTGCTTGGCCAACAGTCAACAATTCTGGGAGCTGAAGTTCCAAACATCTGGAGAAGCAAAGTTTGGGAATTACTGATTTAATAATACAGTCAGCCCTCCACATTTGCTAGGGCAGGGGCATGTGACCCTTATCAAAATGGAAAAACTGGAAATTACCTGAGAGAATACAGGCTTGTTTCTGCTGCCTTGGACTTGGACACTAGGTTCAAATTACATAGAAGAAGATTCCACCTGAACATTAGGAAGAACTTCCTGATTATAAGAGCTGCCTAGCAGTGGAACTCTGCCTTGTAGTGTGGTGGAGTCTCCTACGTTGGAGGCTTTCAAACAGAGGTTAGATGGCCATCTGTCGGGGGTGCTTTGATTGTACTCTTCCTGAATGGCAAGAGGTGTGACTGGATGGCCCATGTGGTCTCTTCCATCTCTATTATTCTATGATCTTGGTGGAATCATATGATTCTAATTCTTGTTGGAGCTCCCAGTGGTGCAATGGGTTAAACCCTTGTGTTAGCAGGACTGAAGCTTTGAATCTGGGGAGAGCACAGATGAGCTTCCTCTGTCAGCTCCAGCTCCTCATGCGGGGACATGAGAGAAACCTCCCACAAGGATGGCAAAACATCAAAACATCTGGGTGTCCCCTGGGCAACGTCCTTGCAGACGGACAATTCTCTCACACCAGAAGTGACTTGCAGTTTCTCAAGTTGCTCCTGACATGAAAAAAGAAAAGATCTTGGTCATCCTGCATGACTCTAGATCATCTCCCATAATTGTCGGCTATCTAATCCTATTTATTTAATGTATTTATACCCCATGTTTCTCACCCCCAAAGGGGGACTGAGCCTAGAGAATACCTCTTTAGGAATTTCTAGGTTCTTCAGTGAGTTTCTATGGTCAACAAGGAAGAAGCTGAAACTCACTGAAAGATCTAGAAATTCCTAAAGAAGTATTCTCTAGGCTTAGACAACAGTCAATAATTATGGGAATGTATGTCTGAAACATACTAGAGAACTAACATTTGAGTGCCATTGATTATTAGTTCATTCATCTTTTGCAAGAATTTCTTTATTGTGTTGTCGAAAGCTTTCATGGCTGAAATCACTGGGTTGTTGTAGGTTTTTCGGGCTATATGGCCATGTTCTCTCCTGACGTTTCATCTGCATCTATGGCAAGCATCCTCAGAGGTTGTGCAGGTGAAACATCAGGAGAGAATGCTTCTAGAACATGGCCATATAGCCCAAAAAGCTACAACGACCCAGATTTCTTTATTGCTTAATTTTACATCCCATCATGAATTGGTGGTGCTGAATAAATAAATGCTCAGACTTAATAACCTGGAGCAAATTCACTTCTCCATTGAAATGGAAGCCACCAGCAGCCATTGCTTATTATACAGCTGTAACATAGGCAGGATCATTGTCTGGTCAATGAATTTCTGTGTGGACCGTGCAGACAGCCCATTGAAAGTCCTTGCAGCAGAAACAGTGTGAATAGGAAGGAAATAGGTTCACAACGGCTTTGTCCCCTGGCTGCCACAGTTCACCACAATTGACCATGCAGGCTTGACCCAGCCTGAGCTCTTGCCTTAATTGACAAATAACTTTCGATTGGTACTGCTTCCTCTCACTGGTAAAGAACTATCAGATTTGCACATGAATTGAAGCACATGCATAAGCCAGAATGAGTGATGCAAGCCAATGATGAAAAAGAGCTTCCAACTGATATATGTTATTATTGGCCTGATTGCGACAACAGCACAACATGACAATTTGCTGTATGGCAGAGGGCGGCTTTCTCTGCTCAATAAAAGCCCTGAGACTGCCAAATCATTGCCTTAATCACATAATGAATAATGTTGTTCTCATAGTGGAAGGCGACATCATTAACTCAAGCAGCAGTCAAACGGGTTACCCTTGGGATCTATTATCCTTGGGCTTCGGTTCTTGGGGGTGAGGGACTTGGTAACTATACTCCCCAGAAAGAGTCAGAAGTGTCAAGATTGCTCTTTGAGGCACAAAGAAAACAAATTGTGTATTTATCAGAGTGGCAAGACTCTGGAATACCAAGATGAGGGGCAAATGAATTTGGTGAAGTCAACAGAAGGAAAATTGCTCTCTCTTAGAGCTGTCCATTATGACAGATGAATACCACCTCCATGCTCTTAAGGCATTTCAACAAAAACTTGGGTAGCCCCTTTTCCAACTTCCTGAATGTGGTGAAACTACATGTCCCATCATCTCCAGCCCAGAATTATTTATTTATTTATTTATTTATTTATTTATTTATGGTATTTCTATGCCGTCTTTCTCAGCCCGAAGGCGACTCAAGGCAGCTTACAAATTGGCAGCGATTCGATGCCACAACAGTCATAAAACACAATCAAAACATTTAGCACACTTTATTAAAAAACCATATAAAATAGTTTAAAACAGATAATCAGCAGTGACTTTCAGTTAACTCATTTTCCAGAGGCATTGTCTAAGCCGTTACATGTTCACTCTTTCCTGGTTCCATGTTCATCTATTACACTGCATTACCAAAAGCTTGTTCAAAGAGCCAGGTTTTTACTTTTATTCAGAATGTCAGGAGGGAGGGGGCCAATCTAATATCCCTAGGGAGGGAGTTCCATACCCAAGGGGCCACCACTGAGAAGGTCCTGTCTCTTGTTTGAACCAGGCACGCCTGCAATGAAGGCAGGATTGTGAGCAGGGCCTCCGCAGAAGACAGGTAAGCTGGGCCGGAACTGTTTAGGGCTTTATAGGCTAAAGCCAGCACTCTGAAGTGTGCCTGGTAGCAAACTCTAAAGTGCTACAAGATCCCTTTGCATATTGATAATGAAGAAAATTTGAGGTAAATTGGCATGTTCTGCCTAGTGAAAAGAAGTCAGAGTAGTGACATGATAGCAATGATAAAGGTTTCCTTTTGACATTAAGTCTAGTTGTGTCCAACTCTGGGAGCATGGTGCTCATCTCCATTTCTAAGCCAAAGAGCCAGGGTTGTCCGTAAATGCCCCCAAGGTCATGTGGCCAGTGTGATTGCATGGAGCACCATTACCTTTCCACCTGAGCGATACCTATTGATCTACTAGCATTTGCATGTTTTTGAACTGCTAGTTTAGCAGAAGCTGGGGCTAACAGCAGGAGCTCATCCCCTCCCTGGATTCAAACTGCCAACCTTTTGGTCAACAAGTTCAGCAGCTCAGTGGTTTAACCCAATGTGCCACTGGGGGCTTCACCAGGTGACATGATAGCATGCTTTAAAGACATTAAGGACTGTTACTGAATGGTGGGCAAATTTGTTCTCTACTTTCCCAGAGGGTAGCAATAAGTTTATGGTTAGAAATTGTTAGAGAACAGACTTTGTGGGAAGAGCTATTCAACAATGGAACCAATTGACTGGAAAGATGGTGATGTATTCTTCTCCAGACATCTTCAAAAGGAGGCTGCACAGCTACTTGCTGTGAATCCTTTACCTGGAGAACCTGCAATGAGCAGGAGTTGGACTTGGTGGTCCATAAGGCTCCTTCTAACTCTGTGATCCTACCACTATGTTTAAATTGATTCCGTTTCAGCTCACATGTATCAGACATGGTCAGGATAGGTCTCTGTTGATTGAATCACATAACAATGTAGGATGCATTAAGTTGGCACATGTGTAAGGGAGCACCTTCCAAAACTAGTAGAAATAACCACGTATGCCTATGGGGACAAGGAAATAGACAAAAAACTGGAATTTCTGAGGATAAAGGGGAGCTGTCCAGTTCTCCTTAAAGCACTTTAAAAAAAAACAAAACTGTCTCCTCCAGGATGTAAACTGCTGTAATGTATTTATATGTGGGAAAATAATGCTCGATATGGTAGAAAATAAGACTCCAGGAAAGGGATTCCAATACAGTTCTCAGATCTAAGCTTTGACAATGGCTTGTCTGGCATCCCATTAGTGCTATATTGTGTATTTCATTTAAGTCCAAGAGCTTTCTTACTGAGAATTCTGCATGTCCCTTCTCCAAACTGTATATCTCAAGATTCCATAGGTTGTTGCCATTGTCGTTAAAACGAAAGAACAGTGCAATAACACTATACTGTGGTAGGAGAAAGAAGCTACCCTGCCTTTCAGCTGGATAGCTGTCCATGGTGCTGAAGCTACTTGGGCGAGAAGGATGGATGGCTTGGAAAATGCATAATGAAACCCAGGGTGGACTGATTCTACATGTGCACATAGACACATGGACTGCTCTTTGTTGTGAGAAATGTGTCTTACCCCAACACTCCTCTTTTCCCCACAGATGATCATTCCTACTTCAGCTAGCAAAGTGACAATTGTGGGTGATGAAGATGGTGATGACAAATCAGGGAATGTGATGTTTCTCTATCCCAGTGTTGGAATCCTGACTGGGATTCTAAATATAGCAGCTCTCATGTGGTAGATTACAAATTTAGGTTCTTCCGAACCTTCTGTTAAATAATAACTCTGGTTCCAAGTTCAGATCACTTTTTAAATTTTGTTTCCCCTGTAACCGTTTTCAACTAGAAGATTTATATTTATTTATTATTTCGCATTTGTCTGCCCCCCCCCCCCCCCAGCGGCTCGGGGCGACTTACAACAGTTCGTAAAATACAATTATCAGATAACCCATAAACCACAGTAATACCATTAAGATGGAATTACAATTAGAACAGTTGAAGCAACAAATGGAGTCGCAGTGGGCTGACAGCTAGGTGGTGCAAGCTACAGTTTAGCTAACTCCGAGGCTTGTTGGAACAGCAATGTCTTAACTGCTCTCCTGAACGGGAGGAGGCCTTGGGTGGCACGGATGCCGGCGGGCAGTGCGTTCCACATGGTAGGGGCTGCAACAGCGAAAGCCCGGCGGCGGGTTGCGGACAGATGGTAGGTCCTCACATTTGGGATGACCAGGAGGTTTAGCTCTTCGGAGCGCAGTGATCTGGTGGGATTATATATCAGAGCCAACTACTTCTGCCCTCTTATGGAGCATGCTGAGAAGTAATATGTACTTAAGCAGTTGTTTCAATAGAACTAGAATAAGCCAACATCTTCCATCTTGTGGAATGTGGAAAATCTATACATGTATATATTTAAAGATTTCCTTTGTTTGTTCTGAAGTCAGTCAATAAATGTTATTCACCCACTACAGTTGGAGAAGACTGTTGCCATAGAATAGAATCATAGAATCATTGAGATGGAAGAGACCTCATGGGCTAGCCAGTCCAATGCCATTCAGCTAAGAAGCAGGAAAATCACATTCAAAGCACCCCTGAGAGATGGCTACCCAGCCTCTGTTTCAAAGCCTCCAAAGAAGGAGCCTCCACCACACTCCAAGGCAGAGAATTCCACTGCTGAACAGCTCTCATGGTTAGAAAGTTCTTCCTTATGTTCAGGTGGAATAACCTTCCCTGTAGTTTGAAGCCATTGTTCTGCATCGTAGTCTCCAGGGCAGCAGAAAACAAGCTTGCTCCCTCCTCCCTATGACTTCCCCTCACATATTGATACATGGCCCTCATCATGTCTCCTCTCAGCCTTCTCTTCTTCAGGCTAAATATTGCTCTTTAAGCTGTTCCTCATAGGGCTTCAGATCCTTGATCATTTCAGTCATCCTCCTCTGGACACATTCCAGCTTGGAGTCAACCTCTCCCTTCAATTGCAGCACCCAGAATTGGACACAGTGTAATTCCAGGTGTGGTCTGAGCAAGGCAGAATAGAGGGGTAGCATGATTTCTCTGGATCTAGACAACAGACTTCTATTGATGCAGGCCAAAATCCCATTGGCTTTTTTTTTTTGCCACCGAATGACATTGTTGGCTCATGTTCAACTTGTTGTCCATGAGGACTCCAAGATTTTTTTCCACATGTACTGCTATGTTCATCACAAAAAAGTGGGGGACGTAAAACAGAAAATTATAACATAGCACCGGTGGGTCCCAGTTTCTTCCATTTTAGGGGTAGAATGATAGAATGATAGAATTATCATGATATATATATATCTAGTGTGTGTGGTGTTTATGGTATCACTGCCAGATGAGTCAGGATTGAGAAAATGCAGTGTCAAACAGATTTTTTTTTTGCATCAATGTAGACAAACCAAATGATCAAACATTATCCCATGTACCATTTAATGATCCACAACTCCTCAAAACCCTATTAATTCTTTCCCTGACTGACCACCCCCTTTTTATTACATCTTTCCCTTGCCTCTATGCAATCTTTTCACTATCTGTCGGCTGTCAGAATGAGTATCTGTTTTGTCATCTTCCTCCTCTGTAGATCCATTTCCCACAACTCCCTGAGTTGCGATTGGTTGGCATTAGTCAGGATTGCCCAAATTTTCCCTTCAGATGCAGGTATAAGACAGGCT
The DNA here is from genome assembly GCA_030556195.1 of Anolis apletophallus. Lineage (NCBI taxonomy): Eukaryota > Metazoa > Chordata > Lepidosauria > Squamata > Anolidae > Anolis > Anolis apletophallus. The sequence goes on along the minus strand of JARBWK010000007.1, from coordinate 144,059,242 downwards.
TATGTCTTTCTAAACCACTCACAGTCTGGCAGACTTCCCCTTTGGAAGTGACTCTCATTGTCTTCCACTTTCCCTTGTGAACTCAATGTCAGAAGAGAAGGAGCCAGAAAGATCTAGCAGAAATGTCACCAAGGCTGTGAATACCATGGGTGGTCTCGGCCAGGACACTGGCTAACATCCAGTATCAAGGTTATGTAGTATAAATCTCCAATTATGAGATTATGCATTAATTCCGTTGCCCAATCCATGTGTTAATTGCACCTCTGTGAAACTGAGGCAAGACAATGCATGTACAGCTGAATGTGTCATCGGTTGGGAGCCCAGCAGCACCAACTACCGCTCTGTGGCCAGGGTGAAGAAGGGGAGCCAGGAAGACAGAGTTCCACCATGTATCCTGGGTCATCGGTTGGGAGCCTCCCCCCCCCCCCAGCACCTACTGTCATTCTGGGGTCAGAGTGAAGAAGGGGAGCATTTTTTCCTATATCAGAAGTGACTTGAGAAACTGCAAGTTTCTTCTGGTGTGATAAAAATGGTCATCTGCAAGGACATACTCCAGGGGACGCCTGGATGTTTTGATGTTTTACCATCCTTGTCAGAGGCTTCTCTCACGTCCTCATATGGGGAGTCAGAGCTGACAGAGGGAGCTCATCCACGCTCTCCCTGGATTCGAACCTCTGCTATATAATACTAATTTTATGCAGTGCTAATAACATAATATATTGTATACACATATAATATTGATAATAATATTATAAGGTAATACAATTTAATACTAATAATAATGCAATATAATAATTATATATTTTATATTACATGTAATATTACTAATAATATTACAGTATAGTGGTATAATATAATATAGTAAAATATAATACTAAATTTGTGCTATGCTAATAATATAATATATTGTATGTACATATAACTTGTAAGCCACTCTGAGTCCCCTTCAGGGTGAAAAGGGCAGGATATAAATGTTGTAAATAAATAAATAATAACTAACAGCCCATAGTCCAACCATCATATATTGGACAAAAAGGTCCAACAGCGTCTGTAGAGGAAGATAACCCTCGCAAGACACCAACACAATTAAAGCTCCCATCTTTCTTACTTCTACCCCTTACCCGTTTTACTTTTGAAGAACAGAGATAACTATGTTGATTACTTACAGAACTTCCCTATGCTAATGTTAGATAAGTGTTTTGAGCACTTAAAATTGGTACAACTATCAGTAGTAATGATGCTGCTTTCCAAATAAATACGTTTTGTGTAGCAGTCCTCCAGGTAATTTGTCACAAGGGCTTTTGAAATCATTGCTGGCAATTCAACATTTTGAAAAGCACTTTGTGAAAAAAGAAGAGTTGGGGGCAGAGCGGGGAAAGAGAGAGAAAGCCTTCAATAATAGATCTGGATTCTCTCATTCCTTAATAGTATATCATTAATAGTAATTAACAGGAAAGGTACATTTGATTATCAGATGGAATTACTCTTATCTCCTTTGAATGTTCATTGTCTTTTTCACATTTCATACATAATACAGTACTGTTCTTTTTGGTGGAAAGCTCTCTGCTTAACCATATTTCCTCTGATGAAATATCTAAACTTGGTTTTAACTTGGAAGAAATTGGTGATGGTGCAAAAAATGACATCTGTTGTTAGAACCAAGAGAAAGGGAGGGAACAAAAACATGGCTGATGAAGGGCTTTGGCATATCAGTTCCTTGGGATTTCTTTCATGTCTTTTTTGGTTTTGTTTTGGCCTTGTGATGTATTATCCTCATTTAGGTTGGCAAGTGCCCCAAAGAGGAACAGACTAGGTAGAAATCAAGCTAGTTCACGGTCAGTCACAAAGCGAGACTGCAAGCTTGTTAGAGGGATTTGGAGGTTGCGGAAAGCAGTCTTGAGCTGACATTAGCTTTATGTTGTTTGATGTGATCCGGATGGGCTCCATTCCCAAACTGTGGTGAAAGTGTCATACGATGGGTACATATGCCCATATGATGAAGTCCCTAGTCTCTGGAGCAGCCGAAAACAATGGAGCCAATCTGTTTATAAACCAAAACATGGCAGATGTGTTTTAACCTTATTTTCTCTCAGTTAAACGTACCCTGTATATGGTTCAGATATGTGGATGACACCTTCACCATTTGGAGCCATGGAGAAGAAAAACTAAACAGGGTCCTAGACCACCTTAACAACATCCACCTGAACATCCAATTCACCATGGAAAAAGAAAATGAAGGAAAACCGCCTTTTCTAGATGTCCTAGTTATACGCAAACCAGATCAACAATAGGGTCGCACAGTTTACAGAAAACATACACACAGATAGTAGGCATGGTTAGGTCCAGTCAAAATCTTTGTAATTCGGATTAAATTCAAATTCTTTTTTGAAATGATTTTGAAGCGATTTGGGAACCCAGAAGTATCCTTGCCCTTTCAAAGCCACTGTCGCCATCTTTGTTCCGACTCAGGAAGTGAATCAGAAAAGACCCAGCATTTGGAGGAAAGCAGCAGCTTGCAAACTGGGATGCTTGTCTCCAGCCAATGGGGAGAAAACATGTAAAGAGGGGCAGGGTTTCAGCACAACAGCCATTGCCCTTTAAGAAGGCCCGCACATGCCTCGTGGGCTCATTGCAAGCCGGGGATGCGAACTGGAAGGAACTAGGCAGGCAGCTTGGGTAAGAAAGGTGCCACACCACCACTTTGCAAGGGAACAACAGGATTGGGAACAAATAATTTCCTTGGGGAATCACTGCTTGGGGTTACACGTTGTGCTTGTACTTTTGAGAACAAGGAATATCCTATAATCTGATAATAATTTCCTTGGGGAACCACATCATACAACTTTGGAGCCCGCTTTCTCCGCTTTGGGGTTACACGATGTACTTTTAGAAGCAAGAAATCTCCTATAATCTGCTAATAATTTCCTTGGGAAAACACACAATAAAAGTTTGGGTGCCACTTTGTTTGCTTTGGGTTACATGTTGTATGTTTGGGTTATACATTGCTTTGGGTTACACATTGTCCTCTGGGGATTCCTCCCTCCTAAACTGGGAGGATGGGGCAGGGTTGAGCAGTGGCCTGGCCTCTGCTTATCTTGGAAACAAGCAAATGTAATAAATTATTTTAATGTTATGAGATACATTCCATTTTCTCATATTCAGAGACGTGTGCTCTAGACAAATATGCACAACAGAGAGATAGATTTAAATTTTTCAAAATAATCCTGGGGGTAGCACATTTCTTCTTGTAATATTCTTTATTAGATTACTGAAATTACTGAAATTGTCAAGGACACAGGGATCTTCTAAACATGTTAAAAGTTAGTATGCTGACAGGGGAGAATGTTTTCTACCATTGTGGCAAGTTTTGTCAGTAGCCGTCTTAAAATGAGGAAAAAGGGAATCCCCCAAGTTTTGGCTGTCTCGTTTGCAGTTTTTAGTGTCTTGTGCAATTGCACCTGCCATTAACGAAGTGATTTGGAAATTTTTGAAATTTTGGAAAATTCTGACTTTTTTTCAGAAAATTTCAGAAATCATTTCTAAATCTAATCGCCAGCACCCCCTACATCTGAAATGAGTTTTGAACCATTTTTCCTTGATCAAACAAGCCTAACAGATAGTTACCTACATAAAAACTCCAACCATCACCAAGGTCAAAAAAGAAGCACCATTAAAGCCCTGGCAGACTGTGCAAAAAGAATATGTGAAGCCCACCTCCTCCAAGACGAACAGAACCACCTCAACTGGGCTTTACAGGCCAATGGAGCCTCCACCACAGACATCAGAGAAGCTGCTCAACCATGGGATGGACTGAAACAGAGGATAGTGGACTCTCATTCTTTTGAAGTCTTTAAGCCTATTTTTATGTAATGATTTATTTGTGTGTACTTCTATGGCAAGGGATTAAAACACTATATGGTCTTTTCTAATGCTAAGATCCCTTCTTCCTTTCTGTAACCCATATTGGCTGGCTTCATGCTCTGCGTCTCTGTGTCATAAACAGGATAAAGTCTTCTGGCAGTTTAAAGGCCAACGTATTTGTTACACATACAGTTTCATGGACTGCAGCTGGAATATTGCCTCCACTGACAGATTATTATGCACCTGTGTCCAGCTGGATATAAATAAATGGAAGGTGTAAAGGAGTGTGAGTGAAATAAAATGAATATAGATGTATCTATGTGTACATATAGAGACATATAGAGACTCCCTGTTCTATATCCACCAGCAGGAGTAATAACTTGTTTGATAACATGAGAGAGGATACAGTATGGCCCCGTTTCACTTTTCCACTTTTCCCACTTAGCTAAGGTAAAGGTTTTCCCCTGCCATTAAGTCCAGCAGTGTCTGACTCTGGGGGTTGGTGCTCATCTCCATTTCTAAGCTGAAGAGTCAGTGTTTTCCGTAGACGCCTCCTAGTTGATGTGGCCACTGGCATGGCTGCAGGGAACGCCGTTACCTTCCTCCTGGAGCGTATATATTGATCTACTCATATTTGCATGTTTTGGAACTGCTAGGTTGGCAGAAACTGGGGCTAACAACAGGAGATCACACGGCTCCCCAGATTTGAACCACTGACCTTTTGGTCAGCAAGTTCAGCAGCTCAGTGGTTTAAACTGCTGTGCTATCAGTGGTTCCATTTATTCACTTAGGTCCTCCTATAAAAGTTACACCCTCTTCTTGGTACATATGTCCTTTGTACCACTGAAAATAATTGGATTCGCTGTCACCCATGGTTTCAGTCCAGGAACATGTATTCTGTGGATATGGGGGTTGTATCCTACCACCCTTAAGAACTCAATTGGCAGCAATATTGGCTTCAAAGAAAACAGGACATTTTATCAAATCCTTTGAAGACTGATGATTTTCTCCATGTTTATAATTTTTAGCTTGCTTTTAAAATTTCATATTGTTTTAGATTTTTCAAATCAGTTATGGTCTATATTTCAAAATGGTTAACTTGTTTAAATGGATGTCATTGTATTTCACTATAAAATCTTTTCATATAAATGATATCATTAATCAGTCCATCATTTTCTCAACTCTAACTCTTTGCTGGCTTGTAATGGCAGCTACACAACATTTTTGCATAGGAGATCTGGGTTGTTAATGTGTCTGTGTATGAGTGTGACCAGCCTCCATCCAATGAAACATATAGTGAGAAACATTTAGCAGATTTATTAAAACACTAGCACGTTGTGTAAAGAGATTTAAAAATCTTTGCCTCTATTCAAGCAATATGATTTTTTTTGTTTAACAGGTTCATGTTATATCTGTTTTGAAGGATGACCAGTTTGAGATTAGTGGCAGAGTAACCTGGAAGAATGAAACTGTCTTCTTCTGGTTTATTTTTCCATTACGATTTCATATTTCCAGCATATATCCTGTGCAAGAGAATCCTACTAAAAGAAACTGTAAATACAACTGTGAGAAACTATAAATGCCAAGAAAAGGTGAGCAAATATGCAAACTCACCTCCATGCAAAGTTAATGTCTTTCTGCCACACGTTCAAATGAGGAAAGGCTTATGAAGTTCTTGGTCCATTGGATAATAAGTGCTGGACATTTGTCTTTTTGATGCTGCAGAAGGAGTTCTTTTAGCTACCAAAAAGGGATGGAGAATCCATTTCCACTGATGCAGAAGTTGATTTACAAGATACAGACAGATAATTTGAGCACAAATGGAAATCTGCAAAATTCAAAAAGTTGCTCTGAAACAAAACTTTGTATGACTCGCGGAGCCTTTCCATATTGCCATTTATTATTCTATATTTGGGTCCATTTATTATTTTCCATAGGATAGGCACAATTTGTCTGCCTCACTCCTATAGTGTAACACTCACTAGTGGGTATCTGACATGGTAGTACAACGTAACCCTCATGCTGAATAGCAGTATTGTGCAACACAGCAATGAATGGGTGTCAATTGATGTAAAATATAGGAATACATAACCACAATGCAACTTGAAATGACAAAACACAGGTGAACATGCTGTTTACATGACTTTGTTTCTGCCATTATCACCAGAATGTGTTGTTTTACTGATGTGTTATTGGGCTTGGCCTCATGTAAGCCGCCCTGAGTCCGCTTGGGGAGATGGTGGTGGGGTATAAATAAAGTTTTATTATTATTATATTATAATATGTCCACTGTACAACAAAGGCTATTTGGTCCCTTATGTGAAGTGTGACTTAAGCATGCATATGTCCCTAAGTATGTTCTCTGTAAAATATAGGAGGAAATTAATCACCAAGGAAGGTACAGATCATATTAGAAGATGAGCAGTTGTCTGGGCCCTTGTTGTTTTGGACAAGTTTGGAATCTCTGCATCACAATTGACTTCAATGGTGTGGACAAGTTTGGGACATCAAGTCAATGGAGACAAACCTGGTGTCTGTCTACACAAAGGCCACTTCTCACTTGAAAGCAGTTAGAGTGCTCTCAGGTTTGTAAATACCTGAAGGAAGAGTGGTGCTGGAGTTGCAAATTTATGATAATGTGGAAGTGGAAGAAATGTTCCACAGATGACGTCCAGAATCTTCTTGGAGCATTATGACCAGTGGACCCTTTTCTAGTGAGACTGACAAATCCATTCTTGATATTGTTGCATCTGCTCTGAATTACTCAGGAGGTCTCCTGGTACCATAACATTTCCTTTCAAAGTCTTGACATAGGAGAGTATCCATACATCTCAACAGTGGTTGTGCAGTCAAGATTTGCACCACTCATGGCAATGAGCTCTCATTCTGATGTTGCAGAAGGAGACATGTTACTTCTTTAATGTTTTCAGTTGCACCTCAAGTTTCCATGTGGATATGGCCATAAAACACTGGCAAAAAATTTACATTCTATGCAACTCAGTGATGACCAGTGTGGCAACTCACAGTGTCACACCCATGGGTGTCTTTCCCTCCCTCCCTCCTTCTTTGCTTCCAGAACTGATATTTTGAACAAAGGAGGTGTGTTTTTCCCCCACAAAGAACACAGGGGAAGGATGGTGGGTGGGCCAAATCTTTAGAGTGTGATGGCAAACAAACTCAAAGAATGTGGAGGACCAATCAATTTAACAGATGAAGGTAGGGAAACATCCATTTCATTTCAAAACAGAGCTCTACTCTGCCAACACTTCCTTGCTTCAATGTGATGAAGTCTCTAGACTAGTATAGTAAATCAACAGGATTCCCATGATCATTCACAACTTCTATGAAGACGCGCCTGGGGTCTCTGGCTTAGAATAGGAACAAGGACGTGACATCTCTTCCCAGGGGACTTCTTCTTGCCTTCCCATAGAGAACTGGAACTCCCAAGGACCAAACCAGTCACTTTAGATAACTCAAACAGGCTTTATTGTTCACAAAAGGAGTTATCTTATAGAGGTACTAAACTTGGTTCTCCAAACAGGGGTAAAATAAAATATACATTACAGTTCTTTAGATGTTTGAGTCCAGGAAGCTTTCAGCCTGGTGGCTTTCCAAATTCTCTCTCTCTCTCAATGGCTTTGAGGTGAGAACTCTCTTAGCCCCAGTCAAATGGCCTATATTGAAGGCACAGAGCCTTCCTATGGATGCCAAATGACTAGTTGAAGGCGCTTGAGATTCCACAGTCCCATCCAGGTGTGCTGGATATGCAGAATGAATCCAAGATGAGAAGAGTTGGTGCTAGAGAATGCCTGACTGAGGCCTGGCTGGCAAACCCTCTAACACGTCCTCTGCTGTAGAGATCCAGGCAAAATCTAAAGAGAAAGCTAGATTTCCAAAGTCTCAAGGGGGAGGAAAAAAACTTAACGATGATTGACAGCTCTAAAGAACCCATCAATGCAACCAAAACTTAACTACACTAAACAGACTAGCTGAAACATAATACAATAGTTTAAACCTTGCAACTTAAAGTCTTATACACAGGTGGCATTAGCCACGCCTTCACAACTTCTAAACAACAATGCTACAGAACACCTAGCTGATAGGTCTGGTTTATATTCTGAGGACAAAACTGATGACTAAAATGTTATATCCCATTAGAAGAGAGCTTTAATTGTGTTACCAGTGGAAGATTTGGTGTCAGTGTTATGAGGGGGAATGCAATTCTTTTGTTCTGTTACTGATCCAATCTGTGATCAGAAATGACATCAGACATCAGCATGACTAACCAGTGTGTGGCAAGCTAGTGCTTGGCTGCTTCCAAGAATGTTTGGAAGAGAGTACATTCTTTATATATAATACATTCTGAAGATAAAGCGGATACCATTAGAACAAAACCCACTCAGCAATTTATTCACCGGAGTTTGCCAAGGAGATTATATAGTGTCGATTCATACTGTGGGAAGAGAAATTGGAGACTAGGAACTTATATTCATCTTCGTGGAGTAGAGTAGAGTAAAATGGGAGATTTAAGGCCAGTGGCCTCTTTCATGCTTCATCACCCAGCATGTTACTGAAATGTTCCTTTAATTAAGTCAAAGGGTCCTCTCTTAAGAGAGACACTTCTGCAAGCAATAAGCTCATTGACCCCTACTCCATCCTCTTGCCCTCTGGATGATTTGCTCTATAAGTCCTGGACTTTCTGGTGGTCCCTAACAGGCTGTTGGTCAGTTTGAATGGGTGTTGTTTTCCCAAAACACCAGGAAGATACCAGGTTAGGGAAGCAGGTCTTTATAGCATGAAGGTAACAAACTGGCATTGAAGCAGGACTACCACTTTTGGTGATGGTCTCCTATCACATGATGCCATTTGCAAACTGTTTCCAGCCTACCATCTCCCCGTGATAAACTCATTACCTGTTATTGATATGAAAATCTATACATAGTCCTAGATGTCACCATGATCGCATCACTAACCATCAGCACTAAAAGTGGAGAGAAGGTAAGGATTCTCCTCTTCTCTCATTCTTACCCAGTCCTCCTTGCAGTAACTCAGTGATTTAAATGGGTTTTTTTAAAAAAAAACTCACTGGAATGGCTAAATTTTATTGAAAAAAATGCACAATTATGGAGCAACAGAAATGTAGGAGGGTGGAGTTATAATGTTTTTTTGTTTTGTTTTTCTGCATTAATATTACATTGCTTTATTATTATTACATTGATAGTACATTATTTTAATTATTTTATCAATATTATTACATTATACTTATTCTTACATTAATTATTATTGTTACTAGTACTATTACGCTGTTATTAAAAATTACACTATGTAACATTATTTTTGTTCTTGGATTATAAATATATATTATTTTTTATTGAAGTGGAGTTATAATGTTCACTAGAAGTGAGGTCATGGGGCCACAGATCTGTGAATCAATGAAATTGCACGACTATGGAGAGGTGTGATAGCTTAGGTATATTGCCATTTTTCATGATCACAAAATCGTAAAGCTTCATTCAATAAAGTCCCTAGTTTGGACTTATTTCCTCATGGAAAATATTCCAGATGTGGAGTTTGATGCTTCTTTGTTTATCTTCCTGAGCATCACAATTTGAGTGATGGGCATAATTTATGAAACAGATCATGGAGCAGCTGATAGAATGAGCCTTTGGGGTGGTTGTCCCTAGCATGTTGAGGAATGTTCTCAGCAAATTTCACGAGCTGCTGATGAAATCAGTCGCTGGCAACATCATGCCCACTGAAGGTGAAAAAGGGTGTGCTAGCATGCCTGTCTTATGATGTTCTGCACTCATTAACAAAGTCACCTGGGTCCCTTCAAGATGACACTAGATCTCAATGGCTGGATCAAAGACACTAGGAAGACCATGGAAGACAGTCAAGTGATAATACTCTCATGAAATGGCATCAACTTTGCACAGTCCCAGTCTCTAGGATCTCTGGTTAATATTGGAAGAGGAAAGCAAGCATACCTGAACTATAGATTAACAGGAATGATAGTGGTAGAGGCAGATAGCTCAGATGATTTCACATACCCTCTTTTCATTGTTTCTTTTCTGTTTCTTCTTTATCTAAACTGATGCTCTCTGGATAATTTCAGGTCTTCCACAAATAAACCTTATTCCTTTGGTTTCATGCCATCTTTGATGCTTATTCCAAACAGAAAGATGGGGGAAAGGTCTGCTTAAATTCAGATATCTTGCTCTATCATCATTTTGCAACAAGTTCCCAATAAGAGAAAAACGAAGAGGCTGGTGGCAGCAACAACAAGGCAGAAGGTGATAACTGTCTGTGCAATGTTGTTGTACAAATTTGTGGCCATATGTGTTGATCCTAAAGGTATGAAATGTAGAATATGTTCCGCTGTCAAACAGGATGCTTTTCCTACAGTTTAGGTGGAATCCCTTTTCCCGTGGTTTAAGTCCATTACTTAATGTCCTACTCTCCAGAGTAGCAAAAAACAAGCTTGCCCCTTCCTCAATGCAGCATCATTTCAAATATTTAAATATAGCTATCATTTCCTATCTTAACCTTCTCTTCTCAAGTCTAACTGTGCCCAGTTTCCTAAGTAACTATTCACAGGTATTTAGACTTTTCCAGACTTTTGACCCTTTTGGTAGTCCATATCTGGGCACATTACAGTTTGTAGGTGTCCTTCTTGAACTGTGGTGCCCAGAACTAGGTAGGATAGTCCAAGTGAGGTCTCTAGACTTCTACATGTGTGATACTTTGCTCTCTGTTGAATTATTTGACTTGTACATCTTCAAGGAAGGCCTACTCTGTCCTGACTTTTAAACCATTGCTGATCCAAGAGAAGTAGACCTTCAACCAACTCCCAAAGATGCCACCTACCAATGCACCCTGGCCAGGTCCTAGGATGAGGATCTGCTTTCCGACCTCATCTAATCAAGAATAACCTGAATAGAGTAGCACAAGCTTTACATGACTCTTTTGGGAAGGGGGTCCACATGCCTGTTCCTCTTTGTCTTCATCATCAAGCCACGGTCATCTCGAGACTAGACTACTTTAACGTCCTTCACATTGTCTGTGATCCGGAAACTTAAGCTCGTCCAGAATGCCACTGCTCGACTTCTCGCTGGGGTACCAGTGAGATGTCACATAACTCCTATTCTCCAGCAGCTTCATTGGCTTCCGGTTGAGCACCGGATCACTTTCAAGGTGATGATGTTAACTTTCAAGGCCTTGTATGGTCTGGGGCGGTGTATCTGTCGGACCGTCTCACCCCCTACCAACTCCAGAGATCACTTTGATCTGAAGACCAGAACCTACTCGAGGTGCCTAGTTCTAAAGTCATCCGTTTAACATCTACTTGGTGCAGAGTAGAGTTGCCACATGAATAAGGGACAGGTCCCTAAAAATAGGGAATTTTTCACAAAAATAAGGGACACTTCAAAAAAAATTGAAAATTATCAATTGATTTTCAAGTTTTTATGAAGTGTCCCTTATTTTTGTGAAAAATTCCCTATTTTTAGGTACCTGTCCCTTATTCTTATATCAAAAAGTGGCAACCCTAGCGCAGAGCCTTTTCTCTTGTGGCACCATCCATTTGGAATACCTTGCCACTCGAAGTTCATGCCCTGCGAGATTTACCATCTTTCTGTAGGGCGTGCAAAACCTACCTATTTCGGCAGGCATTTGACTCCTGAAATCTGAAACTTTAATTTGTTTTAATTGATGTTTTATTCCTGTTTTATATTATTTTATGTAGATTGTTAGCTGCTCTGAGCCCTCGGGGAGTGGCGGCATACAAGATCGAATAATTAATAAATAAATAAATCATCACAGGTGATCATTTGTGGCTGAGTGTGATTATCTTCCAGAGACAGAGTCCTTTTCTTTATACAACCATTAAGTAATGGTTTCCCATGTACCATGTGTGTTTTATTTATTTGTTTTCATGTTTAGTTAGTATAAATTGTCATTTTAATTATCTGCATTTAATTTACAATGTATTTGTATTTTCACTGTGTATCAAATGGCTGTCATTTATGTTGTAAGCCACCCCGAGTTCCCCAAGTCAAGTTTGTCAAGTCAAGTCAAGTCGACTTGACTTAACAGTCAAGAAATTTTATTTATTTATTTTATTTATTTCAAACATTTGTATCCCATTCTTCTCAACCCCTGAAGAGGGACTCATGGTGGCTCACAACTGGCAACCATTAGACGCCAACACACAAACAATCAGCAAAAACAGTTTAACGTTAAGTAAAACAACAAGATATTGTAAATACATTAAAATATTAACCACTAAAATATTACAACACTACCAAGCCTAATTCCACAAATCCAAATCTTAATCCAGAGTTCCAGTCCAGTTCTCTTTATTGATAGTTCTCATAAGTCATTACAATTGCTGCTCGAAATTCCCAATATCTCTCACACTGGTATCATCCAAATCTGCAGTGTTAAATTATTTGGAGTAGTTTTAATTGATTATTGTCTTGTTTTAACTTCCCAAATCATCTTTTTAATCTCTTCCCATGATGTCTTTACTGTTTTATGTTGCTTAAATCGACTGAACTTTTATTTTACACACTTCTGAGATCATAAGATATAATGTGGAATCCATGTATTTTGATAAAAATAAATAAATTGTCCAGAAGACGGCTTCCTGGCAGGCTGCAAGAGGGTGTTCCACTATAGATTCATCACCAACACAAGCATTATGTTGATCCATTTCAGTTCAAAGTTTGCTGCACTTCCAAGAGATGAAGTTATGGTGGCTCTTTTCAATGTACGAGTAGAAACCACCTCAACTCATCCATTATGTTTCAGTGTCCTTATTAACTTCACCACAACTGTAAGGTGTTTCATTAATACCCATTAAGGGTGATTAGTTTTCATCAGGCTGATATATTAGTCACCACATTCATCTATCAATCCTCCTTTTTTGCTCTGTATTAGTTGGATGTACAGTAAGGTTTAATTACACAGAGTGGAATGAATTTATCAGTCTGTTAGCCTATTTGATCTATTCTTTAAAACGCAAATAGGGAGAAAATGAGCATAAAAGATCAATTGAATGTTTATTGATAAAGTTGCTGGGGGGGGAGGCTTTGAATAACCTAATTAGGTTAAAATTGGGTGTTGATTAGGAAATCTAGGAAGTTAGATGAAATCACTAGAAAAACCTGGAGATTCAATAACTTAGGATGTTGATGAACAGGTTAATTTCAAGCTAAGTATCTTGTATTAATACGTTTATTTATATATGTATATTTTGAGCAAAATGGTGACCATTTTCAAAATAAACTCCAAAAACAGCGCTAAAATTAATGTGGTAAAAATCTAACAAATTGAAAATAAATATCTAAATAAAATAAATTAGACACTATCTGGAGAAGTGGGGATAACAATACCTTTGGAAAACCCAATCTCTTCTTCCTATTTTTCCTTCCTTCCTTCCTTCCTTCCTTCCTTCCTTCCTTCCTTCCTCCCTCCCTCCCTCCCTCCCTCCCTCCCTCCCTCCCTTTTTTCCTTCTCCTTTTTTCCTTCTCCTTTTTCTTATTCTCCGAGGAAGTTCAATCTGGATGCCATCCACACTAATGATCTCTCTGGATACACATCAAACACAAAAAAGAGATGCTACAGAAATCAATGCATGTCAGGATTTAAGCCAATAGTAGGTCTTGAACTTGGGATTCAAGAGAGATCAGAGATAAGGATAAGAGGATTTGTCCCTTGCACTCCTTTAGTGCTCCTCTCTTTTCCTCTGCCCTCCTTTCCACTCCTGAATTCTGTTTTTAACTAAGAGAATTTCTTAAATTAATCCCGAAAGTGGGACACATCCTCCTATGACTTCTGTTTTTGTTCTTTCCATTCAGACCTTGGGTGGATTGTGTTAAAAGTAGCACAATTACCTAAAATAATGTGACTTTGTGGGGGAAGGGATAACAAATACATTACAAAATTATATTTTGACAGTGATGCATGTGTGGAATGAAGTTACATGGCTGATGTAAGAAATGCTCTCTAGATAGTCTCCAAAATTTTCTTAAACCTATTTCTAGGCATTAGAAACAGCTAATTTAAGCATTAGTCCTATCGAGTCATATCAGAATTAGCTGTTGTCCCAGAACAGAAAACTTCTACAAGAACTGCATTAGTAAATATTTCCATTCAGAATTTCCCACAAGCCACCAATTCACAGCCAATCTAAATAACTAGATATGCGCAAATTTTTTTGGAAGTTTCCGAAATTGGAATAAATACAGAAGTTTCATGAGTCAGAAGCCATATTTGAAGCGTTTGCATGGCTCACGCCAAATATTTTAGAATTCACATTTATCCCATACTTTTTTGTTTTAATTTTGTAAATCTCAGAAGGCACCCAAAGTCAGTTTCATATTCAATGCAAGGCAAGGAAGCAAAGCCAAAGGCTGCCTTAGTACACCTTGCCATTCCTCTGTCAAATTAATGCAGCCTCAGCATTACCAGTGAGCAGAATAGGGAGCAGTATATTTTGGGAACAGGACATGACTCTGGGAAATGTAGTTTGGGATGGGAGGAGCTGTATGCCAGAGAATTAAAAAAGCCCTGCCCTAAACTACATTTCCCATACTGCATCAATATCACAAAGCACCAAAGCACCCATCAAGGTAGTGGAAAGAGAGGTCTAACAGCAATAAATGTGTTCTACCATTGTAGCAAGTTTCACCCCAATAGCTTTAAAAATGAGGGAGATAGGAGACCCTGAAGTTTCCCCAGTTATAGCCATTTAATTATGCTCATACTGTAATAAAATAGTAGGCATGGTTAAGTACCGTCGGAATCTTCGTAATTCGGAATAAAGTCGGAATAACTACCTTTTTGGAGTGATTTCAAAGTTTTAAAGGAAACCAGAAGTCCCATAGCCCTTCCGAAGCTTTTTCCGCCTTTTTTTGTTACAAATCAGGAAGTGAGTTGGAAATGATTCAGCTTTTCCCTGTTTCTGGTTGTTGGCCTCGGCTCAAGCCAGAGAAGCCAGTTTTAAACCAGAGAAGAATGAATTTCCTCCGTTTGCTTTTCCCGCTTCTGGCTCAAGGCAGCGAAGCCAGTTTTAAAGCAGAGTCCCTCTCAAAATAGCAATAAGAAATGGCATTATGACACTTCTTGTTACTATTTCATTAAAAGGTAGACTCCAGAATTATGAATTATGGTCCACCACTCCATTGAGACATACTACAGCAAGCCCACATTTACTTTTCCCGTTGCCCTGTAGTAACCTTTCATGAATTTCCCTAGAAATATTGCCTTTCCACACCGTGGACCTCAGAACATAGCTTCATGATTATCACAATCCCCTCACAATGCCCCACAAGGACATATGGGACACACAATGGACTTGTTTAAGATCTTCTGGGTCTTTTCCTGTTCATCCCTGATATGATCTGATTTATTCTTGGGAATGTTTCTTCATTCCTGCCCCCAACCTGACCCCTTCCTGGGGCTTCCAATGAAATGAGCATCCTTTGCTTGCTGGACTGCCAACAATTGTGTTAACTGGAGCTGGGATATCTAAACACATTTCAGTCAATTATCACTTGCCCCACCACATTCCTTTCCAATTGCACCTCTCTTACGGGTGGATCAATAAACAGACAAGGGGTGTGGATCCTAGTGAGACACTTTCTGGACCAATCAAAATTCAGCATGGCAGTCTCAAAATGCTATAAATAAAATATATGTCTGCAATTGTGGTATGTCAGTTCTTTGGAGGGCTGTCTCTGTTTGACATCCTCTCTGGCCATTGACAATAAAGCCTCTGATTTTGCCTTCAAGCTGTCTGCGCCTCATCTGGCCTTCTGTAAAGCTTGACATGCTAGGCTCCAAACCTGTGGTTCTTACTAAAGCTGAAATCATATAACAACCATTTTGAGCAGAATGTGTAGAATATTACTTGCATAATTTTCTTAACTTTTTGGCTGCATATACATTGTTGAATGAATACAGTTTGATACCACTTTAGGGAAACCTGGGTGAGACACCAAAATCTTTGGCAGAGAAGGGTAAACACTTTGTAAAGCCCCAACTCATGGGATTTTATAGCATTGAGCAACAACAGTAAAAGTAGTGTCAAATGCATTGTTTCTACAATGCAGATGCACCATAAGGGTTGAAATATGGCCCACAGGATGAGCTTCATCCATATCTTCAGTGGGTCTTGAAATGGATATGCCTAGAATGGGGTTGTGGAGATGATGATAGAATAATGTTACATTTAAAAAGAGCATGGCCTGGTCCAATTCATTCCCTTACCACCAGAACTTGTAAAGGCCCTTCCACCTGAACATTCCCCGAAGGCTATTTATGCTCACTCCCCATAAGGATGAGAAAGCCTTGCTGAACTACTTGACATTTGCTGTTAGATCTTAATGAGGAGCTATAATGGGAAGAGTGCAGAGTGCAGTAAAGGCAACCACATTTTGATGTCAGTGCATGTTTATGACACTTTTGCCCCTGCAGGTACCTTCTTCTCAAGTGGCTTTAAGTTATAATTTACTGGTGCCTCGCAAAAGCAACGAAAGCATTCTAGCAATAGCCGGTGGGGTTGTAAAACGGAGAGGTTTATGGATCTTTTGGTGGCTCTCGGCCCTTTTAAAAACTTTTTTGGCAAGCCAGAGTTGCAGTGTTTGCAAGATGTTGAATTTCTCTGGATGAGCAGAGAGCTTGTCAAACACTCCTCGTTTTAAATGGCATTTTCAGATGCGTCCCAATGGAGCAGTCTTCTTCTGTGGCTTAGTTCTCCACTGATACCTTAAAAGTTGAAAGTTTGATCTTACTTTATATCGGGACAACACTTTTCAGGCAGGTTGGCCTACAGCCCTTTCATCCCCAGGCATGCACAGCCACAGGATTTTGGGAATGGGAATTGTAGTCCAAAAGGGAAGGAAGGAGAGGAAGGATAAAGGAAAGAGAGAAGGAAGGAAAGACAGAGGAGAAGGAAAGAAGGAGAAAGAGGGAGAGAGGGAGGAAAGAAGGAAGGAAGGAAGGAAAGACAAAAGGGAAGGAAGGAGAAAGAGAGGAGAGGGAGAAAAGAGGAGAGGATGGAAGAATAAAAGGGTGGAAGGGAAGGATAGAAGGAAGAAAGGTAAGGAGGAAGGAAAGAGAGAAGGAAGGAGGGAGAATGAGGAAGGAAAGGAAGAGTGAAAGGGAACGATGGAAGGAAGGATGAAAGCAAAAGAAAGAGATAAGGAAGGAAGGAGGAAAGAGTGGAAGGGAATGGAGAGAGGGAGAAAGAGGAAAGGGAGGGAAACTAGAGAGAAGTAAGGGAAGACAAAAGGAAAGGAAGGAAGGAAGGAGAACGATGGGAGATGGAGGAAAGAAGGAAGGAAGGAAGAACAAAAGGGTGGAAGGGAAAGATGGATGGATGGAAGGAAAGAAGGTAAGGAGGAAGGAAAGAAAGAAGGAGGGAGGGAAGAGAGGAAGGAAAGAAGGGTGGAAGGGTAGAAGGGAAAAAGAAAGAAGGAAGGAGTAAGGAAAGGGAGGAGGAAGGATAGGATGGAGAGAGAGAAGAGGGCCTGAGAAAAGAGCTCAAGGTGTCACATCTGGTCCCCAGGCCTGGGTTTGCCCATACCTGGTTTAGATGCACCCTTGAAGACAGAGCAATGGATTCAAACTTCAGGAAAAGACATTCCACCTAAACATGAGGAAGAACTCACTGATGGTTAAAGCTCATTGACAGTGGAATAATCTGCTTTGAAGTCCAGTGGAGCCTCCTTCTCTGAGCGCCTTGAAACAGAGTCTGGAAGGCCATCTGTCAGGAGTGCTTGGACTGTGTCTTCCTGCATGGCAGAATGGGGTTTGACTAGACATCCCTTGGGATTCCAGGATTCTATTATTCTGTGATTGTGTGATTTTTCAGATACTCAAATTCATTGTTTCATATTTTCCAATTTATGTATCTTTTTTTTCCTCTCAGGGAAAGGGAGGGGAACTAAGGTAAAGTGAAGCAAGGCATACGGGGGAACCTGGCATTTTCTAAAATTGACACGATGTACGTGCCATTTTGAAGAAACACGCCCACTAGAAATCAATGCGTAGTGTATTGTCAGTTTTCCTCGTGAAGGAGTGTGGATGGAATTAACCAAGCATCCCACCCACGCTTGAAATGTGTTGACATTTATAGTCTAAGGAGCGGGTTGTGAATATTAACTGAATTGGGGCAATATTCCCAACCGATCATTAATGTACTTGAGAATGTACTAAGACCTTTCCTAAATATATGTTACAACCTTCAGAAGATAGGCTTAACCAGGGTTCCTGTATTTTAGTTAATTTCATTGTGGTTTGGTAAAGGAGAAGCCTGTTGATTTAACTAAGAAGCTGAATTATCCTCTGCTAATTGACAACAATGTATACAATTAGAACCCCTTCATGTCTCCCACTCCCATGTAACGTGCTTTGCAAATACATGCAAGCGGCAATTAAGCTTTGAGGAAGGTGCACAATTTGCAAAGAATTCCACAGATATTTCTGTAAACTTGATGATTATGCTTGATGTGATACTGAATGAAATGTTAATTGTCTGTGTAACTGGATTAGGACCAGCTTTGAAAATACGACCTAGATTGCAGAGTGTTGGGCAGAATGTTGTTACTGGCAGAAGAAAAAGAGGAGGAGGAAGGAGAAGGGATAACGGGCAAGAAATAGATGGAGGATTAGAGGGGGAGGGTGATGAAAATATAGAAAAAGGAGGAAATGGAGGAGAAAAAGGAGAACAAAAGGAAGAATAACACTATGGAATAAAATTTGATTTTTTTCCCTGTTCCTTGTTCCCTGTTTAAGTGTGCAGTACTTACATTG
The DNA here is from genome assembly GCA_030556195.1 of Anolis apletophallus. Lineage (NCBI taxonomy): Eukaryota > Metazoa > Chordata > Lepidosauria > Squamata > Anolidae > Anolis > Anolis apletophallus. The sequence goes on along the minus strand of JARBWK010000007.1, from coordinate 144,040,561 downwards.
AGAGTTTGGAGCAACAAGCACCTGAGGCAAAGCACCAGAACTATCGAACTGTCTATTCTTCTCTATGGGTCTGAAACATGGGTCACCTATCACCAACACCTACGACTCCTTGAACGCTTTCATCAGGATTGTCTTCGCACAATCCTAAATATACACTGGACCGACTATGTGATGAATGTTGCTGTCCTTGAGCAAGCAGGGATCACCAGCATTGAGGCCCTGCTATTGAGAACACAGCTGCGCTGGGCAGGGCACGTCTCTAGGATGGAGGACCACCGCCTCCCAAATATACTACTTTATGGTGAACTCGCCATGGGTCAGCGCAAGAGAGGCACCCCCAAAAAGAGATATAAGGACTCCCTGAAACAACATCTCAGGCTCGGCCAGATTGATCACCAACAATGGTCCACCCTGGTCTCACATTGGGAGGCATGGAGATGCACTATCCACAATGCTGTGGCCTCTTTCGAGAAGGCACACCGAATGGGTCTCGAAGAGAAACGACAACGCAGAAAGAACCGCAACTTGGAAACGACATCACCCAAGGAGACTTTCTGCTGTGCTTTCTGCAATCGAACTTGCCTATCTCAGATTGGCCTTTTTAGTCATCAACGCACTTGTAAAAAGCGTGGGATGAGTTCTTCCTAAGAATCTTCGTTCGTGAAGTAATGCCGAGAGGGACTTACTTTGAAAGTAGTTGTTATACTCCAGAAACTTTGTTTTTGTGGCTGCCACAAACTAGGTTGAATTGGTTGAGACTTGATGTATGCCAGCCTGTTCAACTTGTGGTTGTGTCTGATGTTCATAATGGGAATGGGGATGATGTTCCTAATGGTGGGCCCGGGTCTGTTGGCGATGTGGATGAGGGTCTACTTGGTCCTGAGTTAAGCTTACAAGAGAAGCCCGAGCTGTCTCTGGAAGATTCACAAGGTCATATTCCTGGGAGAGGCCCTTCACAGTCTTTCTCAGAGCAACTGTCTACATATGATTGTCAGTTGCAGAAGTTAATGGGAATGTAGATAGAAAGCAAGGCTTTTGTAAACAGAGACAGAGTGCTCAGGTTCAAAGAAGATCCCTCTGTTTACAGGAAAAGAGAGATAAGAAACTTTTATTTGGTGATAAGGTCAAGAGAAATACGTTCCTTTCAGTTTTGGGATCTGGAATAGCCTTATAATGATTCATGGAAAAGAGTTGCCTAAGTTGGGTTAACGATGGAATTTCATGATGGTCTTGCTTTCAAGTGTTCTTTGTTTCATGTACCAAATTTTTGCCAAGCTCCTGATTTGTGTATTGGATTATTCATACTGCCTTGTTTCATGGATTGTTGTGCCGGTGGATCTTATTTTGCCTTGAAACTCATGGACTATCATTTCTTTTGAGAACTTTACTGTTTTTTTGCTAATTTGACTGCTTTGCCTATATATATATATATATATATATGTGTGTGTGTGTGTGTGTGTGTGTGTGTGTGTATGTATATGTATATGTATATGTATGTATATATATATATATATATATATATTCATCAATAAGCTACTTGCTGATTTTACAAAGCTCCTGTGGTGTTTAAGGTCAAAGGTGTTCCTGCTCTGGTGTACAACAAGACGTTGTGAGATATTAATTGCAATACTATAGCAAAATGTGTTGCAGAATGTATTTGCAGTTCAATAAACTTTTTCAATTTTTTAAATGTTAGACCCAATTAGTAAATGACACTTATAGCCCAGGAACAACAAATCATGTTACATAGGGTAATAAAGAGGGATGAGGAGATGAAGACTAAGAAGAAGTAGAAGCAGAGGAGAAAGATGAAGGTGGGGAAGGAGGAGGACACAATGAAATTGAAGAAGTAGAAGTAGAAGGAAAGTCAGAGGAAGAGGAAGAAGAGGGAAAGATGGTGAAAAGGGAGGGGTTTTTTTGTGGAAAGGCATGACCTTTTAGAGATCATAACCTTCCGGAAAACCAGAATCTCCAAAGCCTTTTGGAAGCGTGTTCTTTTGGAGATTAGTTGACTTCACACTATTTGGAATAATCAGAAACTTTTTGTAAAGTACGATCTTCCTGGGAAGAGCCAAAAAAACCCCCTCATTTGAGTCCATCTTCTCTTTAGTATTTTCAGAAGTATGATTTCAGTTGCCCCAAAACATCTACTCTTCCATAAAACATCTTGGTTTAAATCATGCTCTCAAGAGACAAAAAATGTAGTCTTCATTAAAATAGCATAGTTAGTTTATTTACGAACTTCATGAATTCAGTATACAGGTACATTGCTTATCAATCCAGTTACAAACAGGTTTGAAGTGGTTTCTCTATGCAGATAACACAGGGCACTTTTCATTGCCATTGCAGACCAGATACCACGTTGGAAATAGCAACCTCCCAAGCCTGACACTATTTATTTATTAATGTATATGTTTGCTAACCTGAATTCTATCTGTATGTTGATTTTCCAGTTTGACTAAACCAGGCATGGGCAAACTTTCTAACTTGGAGGCCGCATGCTAGCACTTCCTGCTAGGCGGAAAAAAGGAAGGAGGGAGGATAGAAAGAAGAAAGAAAGGATGAAAGGGAAGAATAGAAGGAGAAAGAGGGAGAGAGGGAAGGAGGAAGGAAAGAGGGGAGTAAGGAAAGACAAAAGGAAAGGAAGGAAGGAAAAAGGGTGGAAGTAGGGGAAGGAGGAAAGAAAAAGAGAAGGAAGGACAAAAAGGGAGGAAGAGAAGGAGGGAAGAATGGAAGGAGGGGAAGGATACAGAAAAGAGAGAAGGAAAGATAAAAGGGAGGGAAGGAAAGGAGAAAGGGGGTGAGTGGGAGGAAAGAGGGAAGGAGAAAAGGAAGAAAAGGATGGAAGGAGAAAGAGGGTGGGAACGGAGGGAAAGAGGAAGGAAAGAGAAAGAAGGAAAGACCAAAGGGAGGGAAGGATGAAAGGGTGGAAGGGAAGGAAGGGAAAAAGGGAAGGAGGAAGGAAAGAGAGAAGGCAAAAAGAACTAAAGGGAGGGAGGAAAGAGAGAAGGAAGGATGAAAGGATGGAAGGTAGGGAAGGAACGGATGGAAGGAGGAAGGAAAGAGAGGAACAGAGGAGGAAAGGGTGGAAGGTACGGAAAATGAAGGAGGGAAGGAGGAAGGAGAGAGAAGGAAGGATAGGATGGTGAGAGAGAGGAAGGCCTGAGAAAAGGGCCTGAGATCTGACCCCCAGGCCTGGGTTTGACCATACCTGGACTAATCTCTTTGGTGTGGGAGGGGTTATAGTCATGTGACTATACTGAGCATGTTCAGACTCAGGACTCCATTAGTATTCAGTTTTCATCAGGTCTCAGTGGAGGTGGATGTATCTGTTTGGACTTTTATAGAGAAACATTTAAGGACTCCAGTGAGTACAACTATATTTAAAGACTATTGACAATTGATTGAGAGAATTACATTCGATCTGTGACTGAACTTTCATAAGAAATGTGCCTGAATTAATACTAGATGTTTATGAGTAAACAATATATATTGTTTTTCCAAGAAGGCTTTGTTTTTTGCTATATATGCATATATTAAACTAAGATGTTTCAAGGGAGTGTATATCCTTTTGGGCAACTGCATAAGTAAGTAAGTTAGGGTATATCTACATTGCAGAATTAATGCAGTTTGAATTCACTTTAACTGCAATGGCTGGATGCTATTGGATCCTGAGAGTTTTAGGATTATTTTTGTATTTTATCTCTTGGTTTACTTTTACTATGATACACACACACACACACACACATATATACATTTCGACAGCTTACCTGTCTGAACGCATCTCTTCTTATGAACCAGCTAGGATGTTAAGATTATCTGGGGAGGCCCTGCTCTCGGTCCCGCCTTCTTCGCAGATGTGTTTGGCGGGGACGAGAAACAGGGCCTTCTCGGTGGTGGCCCCTTGGCCGTGGAACGCCCTTCCTAGGGATATTCAATCGGCTCCCTCCTTCCTAACATTTTGTAAAAAAAGTTAAAACCTGGCTTTTTGAGCAAGCATTTGCAAATGCAGTGTAACAGGCAAATATAGATCTATGAATGAATCTTTATTGAGAGACCATCAGTCATATCAATATATATTACACCAATAAAACAGAATGAAATAAAATATAGTAGGGTAAAATGTAATATAATATAGTCAGATAATCACATGATCAATTCATCCTCATCTGGTAACTAAAATTGGTTTGAGACAGTGTGAAAGCTAATCACTGTCACTTTGGAATGGATGTGCCCTATCTATCTTCATAGTTCTATAGTGCTAATCCTACTTCCACTACTGATCTTCGTCGCCCCAGCAGTTGGTGCCAATCGAAGCAATAAATCTCTGCCTCCTCCTTTTGGCCTTCACCAAAAAGGAGGCCACTCTTTTTATTATGGTGGGATTCGCATGGGATAGGAGCCAGTTAATCTTATGTTGCTCTGCCCAATGTTCCTTGTTTCCCAAAATCGGGCCTAGAAGTTTAGCCCGGTCTATTGCATATATCGGGCAGTTTAAGAGTATATGACTAATATTTTCTACTTCTGGAGCCTCACAGATACAAATTCTATCGGAGTATGGTATTGAGTGAAATCTGCCGTATCTCTCCATTGTCTCCATCTGCTCAAATCTTGCCCTAGTCATGGCGAGCCTTAAATACTTAGGGAGCTGGTGTGTTAGATATTGTGCCCTCTTAAATACATGTTGTTGTACCGATAACCATTTTAGGGATTTGATGTTCGCTAGCCCGTGTATATCCTCTTGTGCCTGTATATCCACAATGCGCTGTTTAACTAACTCCCTGGTACGAGGTGGGTAACTTCCCTGTGCATTCACCTGTATACCTCGGGTTCTCAGGAAAGTTTCAAGCTGAAGCACCCAGGAAGCGTCCCTAGCTGCCTTGCGCTGTTCTTCTAGACAGATTCTAGGGAGTCTATCGTTGTCTAAGTTGGCAATTTTACATAAATAGTTGAACGCTCTTATTTTTGCCAAACCATTAATTTGCTGCAGGCCCAGTTCCACCCTAACAGCCACCGCTGGAGTCCTGTTGCTCAGCCCCAGAAGCTGTCTGCCAAAGTTTATCTGGGCCTGTTCGATGATTGGCATGGTGTCCAAACCCCAAATCTCAGCCCCATAGAGTAATTGAGGGATTATTTTGGCTCCGTAAACTTTGATCGTAGGTAGGAGGGGAACCCGGATATTGATGTTTGGTTAGTCTGAGAATCTGGTTAATGCCTAGTTTTGCTTTGGTGGCACTCCTTGATTGTTGGGCCTTCCATGAGCCTTTAGCCGAAAAAGTAATTCCTAGATAGGTGAAGGTATCAACCTGCTCAATGTTTCCCCATCCAGTGTCCAGGAGTGCCTTTTGGGTCTGAATGCAAACCTGATAACCTTGGTTTTCGCTTTATTGATGCTTAAATCGTTACTGTGTGCATACTGGTTGAATCTTACTAAGGCTCTACGAAGCCCAATCTGGGTAAGGGAGAGAATGACAACATCGTCAGCATATAAAAGAGAATTGATGTGTCTTTGGCCAATCTTAGGCATGTGAAATTGCTGCCCTCTTAGTTTACGTGGAAGATCGCTAACAAAAATGTTGAAAAGGGTCGGTGCTAAGATGCATCCCTGCCTCACTCCTCCCTGAGTGTCAACTTTGTTGGTGAGTGCCCCAGAAGGCATTCGGAGTTGGAGTGCGTTTCCTGTATGCAGCATTTTCAAGAGCTCCAGAAGTCTGGCATCTGCCCCAAGCAGCTTCAATTTCTTCCATAGAAGGGTTCTGTTGACATTGTCAAAGGCCGCGGAAAAATCTACAAATGCGGCATATAGAACTCCCCCCTTCCTAATCTGTGTGCTACTAATATGGTTTAGTATGAAGCAATTGTCAATGGCTGACCAGCCCTCTTTATACCCCGCCTGTTCTTCTGGGAGAATATTCTCTGCCAACAGCCAGGCTTTTAATTTCTCCAGGAGAATTTTAGAGAAGATTTTAGCTGTTACGTCTAATAGATTAATGAGTCTATAGTTCTTAGGGTCAGATTTATCTCCTTTCTTGTATATTGGTACTACTATCGCTTGCTTCCACCCCAGTGGTATACTTAGGGTATTGACTATATGTGTAAATAAACCCGCCAACAGGGTTGACCACCAATCAGAGTTGTTCTTAAACAGCTCTCCCGGGAGTGAGTCCTCTCCTGGTACTTTGTTATTCTTGAGCTGATTAATTATTGCTTTTGCTTCTTCCCTGGTTATGGGTGGCCACTCAGGAAGCTGTTCCGAACTGACCAGATTCCCCGAATCTGACAGGACATCATTTGTGGTGCTAGTAAACTGAAGCTTGAGATATAGCTCCCATTCCTGTGCGGAAATATGATTGATCTTTATTAATTTCCTCTCACTGAGGTATCCATTTACTGCCCTCCAAAATAGTGCGGGGGAGGAGCTCTTGGCCGCCGATTCTAATCCACTCCACAGGGCCACAGCATTCTCCTGCTTTTTTATTTTAATCAGCTGTTTATACTTCCTTCTAAGACCTATCATTGAGGCCTGTGACTCTATTGTGGGGGTGAGCTTATCTTTCCTTACTTGTTTCTTTAACTGCTTCCTCATTAGGTAGCATTCCCTATCAAACCATGGTTTATTATCTCTCAATGTCCGGTTATTTGGCCCAGGTTCAGGGACAGTCAGATGCTTTTTAAGCATTGAGCAGATGTTGCTATACGCTGAATCTACCATCTGCCAGGGAACTACTGTGGATGTCACTATATTTGCCCATTCCTTAAGTTCCCTAGAATGCAATTCTTTGGAAATTGCAATAGTGTCAACTTTATGCCATTTCAGTCGTAAATTTGATGAGGCTTCGATTCGTTTTACGGACCACTGCTCTAGATTGGATGGCGTTCTAAGATCCGTATTCCCTGTCAGAGTGACACTGAGGGGCTGATGGTCACTGACCAGCGTAGTATGAGTATGAAAGTCTGAGAATAGGTGGTCAGCCTGCACTGACACACAAATGTAATCCACCACACTGCTGGATTTGGGACCATGAAAGGTGAAGGGGTACACAAACCCTGGCTCCCTCCCTCCCAAGATTTTCATCCCACAGTTCTTTACCAGAGATAGAAGTTTTATACCAGCCTGGTTTGATGTATGATCCCTAGATAGTCCCTTAAACAGCAGATGGGAAGTATCTTGCCCTAAACCTATCTTCTGGGCAGTTTCTTGGGGATTATGACCTAGGCGTGCGTTGAAGTCTCCTAACAGAATAAGAAGCGCTTGAGGATACAGAGGGGTTAATTCCAATATTAAAGACTCCAACTGCACCCATACTTCAGGATGGTAGAATGGGGAGGTTATTGGTGGGATGTATATATTAATTAAGATGTAGGAAGAGTCCTGAGTATGACATAAAATTGGAAGAAAGTGGGGATTCTCCGACATAATAATAATACACTGCCAGTTGAACTCTGTCTTTATATAAGTGGCCAGACCACCAGCAGCCCTACCTCTAGATCTGACCCTGTGCGCCTCCAAATACCAGCTGGAGTACCCCGGTAAGTTTATGGGTGCATGTGGTCCCACCCACCAAGTCTCCTGTAACGCTACAATACCATAGTTGCACAGAAAATCAGACGTCGAGTCTTGGATCATGGAGTTCCCCCCGGCAATGTTCCAGGAGAGAATATTGATATGAGATTTTGTTGAACTCTCTCCTGTAGTGAGTGCTGTTGCAAGGGACGGCGAAGGGCGCTGCCCTAGTCAGTTTGTCTGGTGATTTGCTTTGTCCGGTTCGGAAGTAATCTCCGTCCTGTTCACTCTGTCCACACAATTGTTCCACGGGATGGCCACATTGTCCATACTGTTCCACCGGATAAGATCAGCCATCCCTTGTATTTGACTGCGTGCAGGGGAGTCCACCGATTGTGGAGTGGAGCAGATCTTCGGGGGCGAGTGCAATGTGGGACGTAAAGTAAGATACTTCTTCATGGGGGTCTTTAGTTGAGCATGATCTGGGGAAGATGACAACAAATCTGTATCCCTCACTCTGCCTGGTTGGTCCATGAGTGCCGTCCCTCCTAAGTCACTGTTGACTCTTTTGCTCTTGGTGGGCTGAGTTGGTTGATGGTCAGAAGTACGTCTTTTCCTTTTCTTTTTTTTCACTCAAATTTCCGGTCAGCTTTAAGTTGGGGCTAGATGTTCCAATACCGTCTTGTTCGACAGAAGTTGATTGGTTTACCGAAATGTCCCCTCCTGTCCCTGCCCCCTCTTTAATGTTCTGTAGTCTGGATTTTAGAGCCATTATTTTGGCCCGAAGGGATACATTGGTCTGGGTTGAGGCGTTGCTGTTGTTGTGGTCTGAAGCTCCTCTGCTCAATCTCCTTTCCTTTATCTTCCCTTGCCTCAGGTGCCTGCAATTGCCCTCTCCAGTTGCTGTTGATTGAGAGGTGTTGGCGCGAGTCTTCCTTCGAAGTGTTGCATGGTTTGAGATAAGAGGGTTCGGAGTCGCCTAAGAGTTTCGTAGCGATGCTAGTGTGGAAGATTCTGGTCATATCTATTCCAAATTTGGCAAGATCGGCTTTTTTGGCAAGAAGTTGGTTAACCATTGATTCTTCCTTCATCCAAATTGTGAGTCTAGCGGCCCCCCTACTGGGCAACCATGCAATTTCAATCACTTCGGTTGTTGAAATCCTCCGCCCTAGGATGGATGAAAGGGACTGTCTGACCATATGAGGATTATGCCATCGACCTCTGTTTATCGGGGACCATTTGATGGTTAGAGCCACTCTGTCCCGTTGTAGGAACAGTTGTTGTACCTTACTTGGTCCACCTCTTATATACCCTCTAGTGGCCGCCTGTGAAAGAGTGGCAGAATGTCGTCTTTTGGTCTCAGGATCATTCGTTCTCCCCTCCGTAATGGCCAACCCAGCAGTGAGCTTGTCCACTATCCTTTTAACCTCCTCCACTTTTCCTTCAATGCTTTGTAGCTTATTAAGAAGGGTCAGTACCACCTCCGTCATCGTCGGAGAGCCCTGGCTGGTTAAGTTGGCTTCCGGCATGGAGGAGGAGCACTCTTCCAGGTTTGAGGACTCCCTTTGCTTGCGGGTCCCTTCCTCCTGACGTTGACGTTGCATGCACTCAGTAGTTCGGTTTTGGACCACGAAATCCAAATCCACTAACTGAGAAATTTCCGTAGATCTCTCCGTTGTTTCGCTTGAGTGGTCACAATAGTCATTTGGTCTATTGTTAGTATCTTTGGGGGTATCTTCCCGCAGAAGGATGTCTGTGATCTTCCTTTGGCCAGAACTGCCGACAACTCTTCTCCCTCCCCTAGTGGCGGAGAGCCTCCCAATCTCTTTCCGCCTCCTCTTCTTAAGTCTATCCTTCATGACCACAAAGTACGTATGTAGTGCGTAAGTAGGGGGGAGTAAGGCCAAGGTATGTTGCTAGCTGTGCGTGCTAAGCTCAGGCGATTTAAAGGATTCCACGTCTTAAGTTTCTTTCTCTCGTCAGTTCTTCTAGGAGAACAAACTGCCGCACGGCCTGGGAGTCTCCACCACCAGGGCCTCTAGTGCCGACACACCAGAGGAGAGAGAGTAAAGAGAGAGTAAATATGGAGGCTTTTCCCAGAGAGCTCTCTTCAGAAGTTTGCACGACGCTTCAAGGCGCTTAATTCTCAACAGTTTCTCCCTCTATGCCTGCCTGCAGTGCTTTCTTGTGTCCATAAATCAATTGCAGGGAGAAGAGGGGAGGAAAGGAGAAATCTTCTTATCAGCTGTAAATTCCAGGCTGAACGCTGAACGCTGCTCACCGAGAAAACTTCTTGCAAACAGTGATGAAATAACTAACTAACTAAACATGCAGCCACGGTGCTGTGATAGGGATTGAAAGGCTGCAAGGCAGTAAGACCAAGTTGCTGGGTATAAAATTCTAAGTTTAAAATAACATTCCCTAGGAAAGCTCAGACCGGAGCACTCACTTTTGATGCTGCTCTCCCAGCAACCGGAACCGGAACCTCATTCCCAAAATCCAAATATAGATCTATGGAACGACGGGACGATGTGAATTGGAAAATGATTTTGGCAAGGAGACACTGAGGATTTTTTATCGTTCTTGTATGGTTTTTTATATTATTTGCTAAATGTTTTTAAATTGTATTTTATGTTGTTGGGGGCATCGAATTGTGCCGATTGTAAACCGCCTTGAGTCGCCTTCAGATTGAGAAAGGTGATATATAAAGACGGTAAATATATATACTGTATATACATACAGTACACACACACACACACTAGCCATCCCGCCACGCGTTGATGTGGCCCAGTCTGTGTATATGTGTTTTGTGTGGTGAGTTTTCAAGTCCCTTCTGCTGTGTTTTTCAGGGTTTTTTTGTGAGCGATGGTCACTCGTTGGCCTGATAGATGTATTGTGTCCAAATTTGGTGTCAATTCTTCCAGTGGTTTTTGAGATATGCGAATCCCACAAACGAACATTACATTTTTATTTTTATAGATACTAGCTTGGGGACCCGGCGGTGCCCGGGTTATTTGAGGAAGGCATTGTGTGCCAAGGTTGGTTTCTATTAGATGTGTATGTGGCTTGCAGTGCTCTCAGGAACCTAGTGAAGGTACTGCAAGTCCCATTGGACATGGTCCATTCCCCTCCAAACAGCACCAGGATGTAGAGTGGGTCATGAGGGCTCTGTGTGTCATATTTGGTCTTGATTATTCTTTGGATGAGGGTTGCAGCGGTCTCGGAAGGTGAGTGAAGGTATTTCAAGTTCCATCATCTGTGGTCCATCGTCCTTGAAACAGCACCAGGGTGTAGAGTGGTCAAGGGGGTTCTGTGTGCTAATTTTGGTCTGTAGTGGTCATTGGGTGAGGGTCGTGTTGTGAAGTGGGCCATTGGGCCCCTGTGTGCCAAGTTTGGTCCTGATCTGTCACTGCTGTGGGCCACAGTGTCTGACTGCCTGAGGCCTTTCCTTTTCCCTCTGCATCACCTTAAAATGTTGGAATGTGGATGGCCAATCGGAGTCCTTTATGCAAATACCATTTCAGTGGCAACCAATCCCACTGGAGTTCTGAGGCTGGCCAATCAGAGTCCTTTATGCAAATATTCCCATAGTGGCAACCTATCGAAACGCTGTCACATATTCCTTGGCACCACTGCACCTCCCAGAAAATGAACATTCCATTTCCAACGGGGAAAAAACTGTCATTTGGCTAACTCAAGCATTCAGTTGCATTCTGTTTTGCTGGCCAATCACAGTCCTTTATGCAAATTGTCTCTCAGTGGCAACCAATTCCCTCTGTCTGGTGCCTTAGAGTGTTGGAGTTCTGAGGCTGGCCAATCAGAGTCCTTTATGCAAATATTCTGGTGCCTTAGTCTGTTGGAGTTCTGAGGCTGGCCAATCAGAGTCCTTTATGCAAATAATCCCACAGTGGCAACCAATTGAAAAGCTGGCACATATTCCTCCGCACCTCCTGCCCTCTGCATCTCCTGCCCTACGCAAACACTGACTTTTATTATATACATAGATAGATAGAAGATAGACTAGCCGTCCCTTGCCACGCGTTGCTGTGACCCAGTCTGTGTATGTGTGTTTTGTGTGTATATATTTGTGTATATGCGTATATATGTGTGTTTGTGTATATGTGGTTTTACACATGCATTATAATGTATTTTTGCGAGGTTTTTTTTGCCTTTTAAGTCCCTTCTGCTGTGTTTTTCAGTGTTTTTGTGAGTGATGGTCACTCGTTGGCCTGATAGATGTATTGTGTCCAAATTTGGTGTCAATTCTTCCAGTGGTTTTTGAGTTATGTTAATCCCACAAACGAACATTACACACACATATATACACACACACCCCATTATTTGGATTTAAATCACAGTCCTGATGCGTTTAATAAAAGGAGAAAAATATGCAGTGTTTCTTTCTTTCTTTTTTGCATTTTCCATACATAAATTAGATTTTTGTGAATTGGATTCTGGCATAAAGCAACAACCAAAAGCCTCTTTTCTCTTTTCTTCCCAAAGCGAGGTCTCATGACCGACAATTTCCCCGTATTCAGTTTGCTAAGTTTGTTTCCCACCCTCTGCACATTTTTATGAATGGAAATGTCAATTTTGTAGCCCGAGAGACAGTCCCAGGCCACGCCTTTTCATTCCTCCCCCTTATTGCGCGCGTTGCATGCTGGTCTTGGTAGTCCTCCCAACGCCTTCTCCCCATGACCGGCATTGATGCGGGGAACTACAATAAGCGCGCATGCGCACAGCTGCGCGAAGGCGGGGCCGAGTTTGTATACATCAGTATCGAAGATTTGCTCTGGCTCCCTGGGACACGCATGCGCAGTGCGTCCTCCCAGGCTCCTGGTTTCAGCCGGCGGTGCTTTGCAGCCCCTTTACTCGCAGGTGAGGAGCTGCGCGCGCAGGAAGGCCTTTGGGGGGAAAGGGAGGGGGCTTTGCATGAGTCATTCTCTCCCTCCCCATTGCAAAGAAGCAAGCCAGGGAGGGAGGGGGCAGGCCTTGTGTTGCAAGGAGGGCGTGAGTCTGGAAAGGCAGCCAGTTGTGTGCCTGGCTTGGGTTGTTTGTTGTGGGTAGAGGCTTGAGCCTTGAGCATGCCTCTGGGCCTTGGTTATGGAAGTGGAGGAGCCTCAGTCTGGATGGTTTTGTTCTGCCCAGCCCTTGCTGTCAAACCATGATCTATCTGGCTTGGCATGCTGAAGAGATCTAGGACTTTGGTGAGTATGAGTTGGCAATGTAATCATGGTGCAGCTCCAAAGGCCAATGTGATCTAGGCAGCATCCATGGGAGCAAAGGATGGAGGACACGTGTCTTGACACAAGCGAAAGGGATGCCAGAGTCTTAGTAGAGCACAAACATGAGTCAAAGCTGTGACGCAACAGCGAAAAAGGCCAATGTGGAGTCTACACTGTATTGCGAGGAGTCTAGGGCAGTCTAGTATAATAATAGCTGTGCCATTATTACTTTGTCAAGTCATATTCAGGTTTGTGGTCTAATAAAAGTCCTACCGGCGGTTAGGAATGGTGAGTGTTGAAGTCCAAAACACTTGGAGGGCCCAAGTTTACCCATGCTTGGTCCAGTGCCTATTATTTATTTATTTATTTATTTATAACTTTTATATCCTGCTCTTCTCACCTCCGTAGAGGGACTCAGACCGGCTCACAGCAAGGATTCAATGCTACTAATACAAATTAAAAGCATCATACAACAATACAAGATTAAAATACATATAGATACATATAAGTCAAATCGCCAAGAAAAAGATCATGTTAACTCAGTCCGCATATGTGGTTGCTCACTTTGGTCTGTAACAGGTCTCGGCCATTATGCTGGGAATGCTTCGTTCCATAGCCAGGCTTTCACTAGCCTCCTGAAGGACAGAACGAAGGGGGCAGACCTGATCTCACTCGGGAGAGAGTTCCATAGCTGAGGGGCCACCACAGAGAAGGCCCTGCCTCTCGTCTCCACCAGACGCGATTGCGAAGGTGCCGGGACCAAGAACAGGGCCTCCAGAAGATCTTAATACCCTTGATCAGGGGTGCTCATTAGGTAGCTCGGGAGCTACTAGTAGATCTTCAGCCCTCTTCCAGGTGATCTTCGGGCCTCACCAGCCGGATGGGGCGCTCCTGCCATGCGCGCGCACACCCGGTCCTGCTGCTGTGGGGCATTGCGGGAAGAAGGAAGTACGAGGCGGGGCCTCTGGAGGAGCGCCCTGCCTCTCTCTTGTCCAGAAGCAGCTGTGCAGCCTCTGTTGTCAGCGAAACAGGCAGGGCGGAGCTCTCCCTCTGGATGCCCCGCCTCGTGCTTTCTCCTTCCTGCAATGTCCCGCAGGCGGAAGAAGCGCTGCGCGGGCGGAAAACAGCAGCAGGAGCACGCGTGGTGGCAAGAGCAAATGGCAGCGGGAGCACGCGGGAGCGCACGGCGGCGGGGGCAGGTAGATTTTTGGACTTGGTTGCTTTAAGAGTAGCTCGCATGCTGAAAAAGTGTGAGCACCCCTGCCCTTGATGGTTCATAGGGGAGAATACGTTCGGACAGGTAAACTGAGCCGGAACCGTATAGGGTCTTATAGGTTAAAACCAGCACTTTGAATTGTGCTCAGAAGCTAATTGGCAGCCAGTGGACCTGGCGCAACAAGGGAGTTGTGTACTCCCTGTACCCAGCTCCCATCAGTAACCTGGCCGCTGAGTGGTGGACTAATTGCAGCTTCTGGGCAGTCTTCAGAGGCAACCCCATGTAGGGAGCATTGCAGTAGTCTCTACATCAGTACTTCCCAAACTTCCTTTGTCTACCTTAATTATCTCTAAAATACCGACACCTCCTCGCTCCCTGTGATATATAGTTTTCATTACTCCAAAAGTGAAAGCCTAATGATGGACGTGAAGCCTGACAACTTGGTCTGAACAAGTGTCCAAAGAGCATGGCATCTACGAAAGAGAAAACGAAAGGGTAACTGTAACCTGTGGATGTGAGAGTTGGGCCATAAGGAAGGCTGAGCGAAGAAAGGTAGACGCTTTTGAACTGTGGTGTTTGAGGAAAATCCTGAGAGTGCCTTGGACCGTGAGAAGATCCAACCAGTCCATAGTTCAGGAAATAAAACCCGACTGTTCATTGGAGGGAAGGATATTAGAGGCAAAGATGAAGTACTTTGGACACATCATGAGAAGTCAGGAAAGCTTAGACAAGAGAATTATGCTGGGGAAAATGGAAGAAAGAAGGAAGAAGAGCCGACCAATAATAATAAAGAGTAAAATAATAAATGTAATGATAATAGAGTAAAATAATGGAAATGTAATAATAACAGTAATACTAGAATAAAATAATAAATGTAATAGAAATAATAGAGTAAGTTAATGGAAATGTAACAATAATAACAATAATTCCTGAAGGAAAGCATTTATATGCTATCAATTCTGCCAAAAAGCTACTCTGAGAGAATGCCTAGCCTGTAACTAGTCTCGAATTACTGCCCTGAAGCTGCAAAGCAGGTGTAATTGCTTCCCCCAAAGAATAGTTATTAGCTCTTCCGGCTGGCCTGGTTGCAGCTCTTCATTAGGCCTCCATGTTCCTGGAATTAGCGACTCTCTGGGTGGCTGTCAGAGGTAAAATATTGAGAAGGAGCTGATGGCCAAGTGACCAGAAGAGTCCTCCTGAGTGGCTCATCCAAAAGAAGGAGGGCTCAAGGGTCAGGGTGAAGGTCCCCGGCCCATTAGATTGGTGGACAGCCATGCGTCCTCCTTTGTGGAATACAGTCCTCCATTGGAAAGGTGGGCCTTCTTTTGAAGGCATTCTCTGCAAAGTGTTTTGTCCTGTTCAAGTCTGAATAAAAGATGAAGAATGATCAGGAAGAGAGAGCAGAAACCTTCAAGAGACCCATCACCCACAGTTAGCAGCTCCTGGACAGTATGTTTAGCAGGACTATGGGGTTAACTCAAGCATGAGCAACCTTGGGCCCCCCAGGTGCTTTGGACTTCAACTCCCACAATCCCTAACAGCCTACCAGCTGTTAGGTATTGTGGGAGTTGAAGTCCAATACACCTGGGGGACTGAAGTTTCCCATGCCTGGTCTGACACATTATCTCTACACAGTGATGGAGATGCATTGTAATGGCTGCTTAAATTATAAACACCCTTTCTCATTGACTTTGACCACATCATGAGAAGAAAGGAAAGCTTAGAGAAGACAATGATGCTGGGGAAAATGGAAGGAAAAAGGAAGAGGGGCGACCAAGGGCAAGATGGATGGATGGTATCCTTGAAGTGACTGGCTTGATGTTGAAAGAGCTGCGGGTGGCTACGGCCAATAGGGAGCTCTGTCGTGGGATGGTCCAGGAGGCTGCGAAGAGTCGGAAGTGACTGAACGAATAAACAACAACAACTGAAGTCCCGAACTTCATTGAATGTATTTTCGTGAAAATATGCAAGACTGTCCTGTCCTGTCCCCTGATGGTTTTTTTTTGTGTGTCTGATTTTTTTTGTGATGTTAAAGTAGGCATGGGCAAACTTGGGCCCTCAGGTGTTTTGGACTTCAACTCTCATAATTATGGGAGTTGAAGTCCAAAACACCTGGAGGGCCCAAGTTTGCCCATGCCTGCTATAAAATTACAGAGACACGCTTTGCCCCTAATCTTGGTGTAAACACCATTAAACCAATGGTTGTGTTTTCTAATGACACGTTGACCATGGAACTGTGTTGAAGAACCTAGATATTTCTAGAGAAGTATAATATTCAAAAACATTCAAATGTGAGTTGATCAATGGGTATCACTTTTGTGGGAAGGTAATGGCACCCCGCGTGGTCATGCGGGCCACATGACCTAGAAGGCGTCTATGGACAATGCTGGCTCAGCTTAGAAATGGAGAAGAGCACCACCCTGCAGAGTCGGACACAACTAGATTTAATGTCAAGGGGAAACCTTTACCTTTACTATAATGTCTAGGAATCTCTAGGTCTTCCAGTGGAAGTTGACCATAGAGCCACACAGGTGAACCAAGCGATTCATAGAGAAAAAATTGTCATCAACTCTGCAAAAGCCATACCCACAAAATATAGTGGGCTGATGGTACATCCAACCTTGGCTTTTGCCTGTTAATGTTAAATGTTGTAAGGATAATGTAGTGATTTTTTAGATGGTGCTGTGCTCGTCACAAAATGACTACCAAATGCCATCATCCCCAGCCCTCTTATGAGAGGTTTGTGTTTCTGCGTCTAGTAGATTAAGCCAAGAACATCACTGTATTGCTTCTCAGATGTTCTTTCCATGGTGCTCATGAGAAGGACTAAGTGATCTTCTGATGGACCCTCTAATTCTGGGGTGTTATTTATTTGGTCATTATTCTATTTGATATTTTTGCATTTCCACAGGACATGCACAGGTGGTAAAGGCTCCTTGCTGTCATAAATCAGAGATTCTCAGACTCTGTTGAAATGTGTCACTTGTGGTTTCTGGTTTTGCCACAGCAGGCCGCAAGACATGTGCTCAACTTGATGCTTTGTGGTCAGAGCAGAAGTGACTCTGTTGTGCTGGTGATCCTACTGGTTGGTTTTGTTATTGATGATTTGAACTGGTGGATCACCTGGAGAATTGGATGGGGTGTGTGAAAACTTTATTTTTTGATGGCATTATATTAGACAGTGAAGTATGATAAGGGATCCTGGAGGAAATGACAGCTGGTTTTGGATCAAGAAAACTCCATATCCAGCTCTCCATGTCAAAAAACACAAAATCTTAAATTTGGAAGAGACTACAGTAACTGGTCATCTAGTTCAACCCGCTGTCCATGCAGGCATACACAACTAAAGCACCTTAGGAAAATGCCTTGAATCCAAAATACTCCAAAACAATTCACATACGTGACTGAAACAGTGAT
This sequence comes from Anolis apletophallus, assembly GCA_030556195.1. Classification (NCBI taxonomy): domain Eukaryota; kingdom Metazoa; phylum Chordata; class Lepidosauria; order Squamata; family Anolidae; genus Anolis; species Anolis apletophallus. Next base: position 144,023,199 of record JARBWK010000007.1, on the reverse strand, counting down.
ACTCTTGCTTTCTGATAATTCCTTGTACACAACTGTGCTTCATGTTTAAAATCACATACAGGCTATGTGCATAAAATATAAATGCAAGTTATCTATTTTTCGCACCATAAGGCGCACCGGATGATAAGATGCACCTAGATTTTAGAAGAAGAAAATTGGAAAAAAATATTTTGGGCCAAAAAGTGCTTCGCCGGGGCCCACTTTTGGCCCAAAATATTTTTTCCACTTTCTTCTGGAAGGGTGGACCCTCCTCGCGCCCTCCGCCATCCCTAAGCCTTTCCCTTTGGCCGCCTCCTCCTCGGTCCCGCCTCCTCCGCCTCCTCTGCCTCCGCCACTGCCCGCCGCCGCCCCCGCGCCTCCGCGCCGCCGCCTCGCCGCTTTCGCCCCTTTCGCCGCTTTTAAGCCCCTTTCGCCGCTTTTACCCGCTTTTCCCCCTTTCCGCCGCCTCGCCACTTACCGCCGCCTCCCTGGCCGCCGCCGCGACATGCGCAGTAGGTCCCAAGCGGCCTGGCGCTGTCTAACGCCTGACGCAGGTGCGCCAGGCGTGCCTGCGTCAGCGCGCCAGCGCCAGACGCCAGACGCGCGTGAGCGCGCTTGGGACCTACTGCGCATGCGCGCGGCGGCGCGGGGAGGCGGCGGTAAGCGGCGAGGCGGCGGTAAGCAGCGGAAAGCGGCGAGGAGGACGCCCCGCCCCTTTTCTGCACGCCTCCACGCCTCCGCGCCGCACCGCCTCCCTCGCCCGCCCGCGCATGCGCAGTAGGTCCCAAGCGCGCCACGCGTCAGACGCCAGACGCGCCAGACGCGCTTTGGGACCTACTGCATGCGTGGGCGGCGCGAGGGAGGCGGCGGTAAGGGCGGAGGCGGCGGAAAGGGGCAAAAGCGCGAAAAGCGGCGGAAAGCGGCGAAAGGGGCGGTAAGCGGAAAGGGGCGGAAAGCGGCGGAGGCGGCAGTAAGCGGCGGTAAGCGGCGGAGGCGGCGGGGGGGCGGGCGGCGGGCGGTGGCGGAGGCAGAGGAGGCGGAGGAGGAGGCGGGACCGAGGAGGAGGCGGCCAAGGGAAAGGCTTTCTATCGCTCCCCCTCTCGCTCCATAAGACACAGCTGATTTTTCCTCCTACTTTGGGATGAAAAAAACTGCGTCTTATGGTGCGAAAAATACGGTATCTATTTATAGCATTTATTAGGGATAGTTGATCCATAAAAATTGTTTCTAAACTTGGGGGGGGGGGGGGATAACCGCTGTTGTTTTGAAATAGAAAGTGTTCTGAAAATTTTTGTAATAATTTCGAAATTGTAACGTAATTAATAACAAAATTCGTTATAATTTCGTTACGCCAGCTGGGAATCAACCCCTGTGCATTAGTTCCCAGCTGGCAAGGAGGAGTAGAGGGGATACCATCCGTACCCCCTTCCCAGCTGAGAACCAACACACGTCAAGGCTATCACATGTTAGTTCTCAACTGGGAAGGAGGTGTGGAGGGCATCCCTTCTCCTCCTCCTTCCCTGCTGAGAACTAACGTGTGATAGCCTTGACGCACGTTAGTTCTCAGCAGTGAAGTAGGAGGAGAGGGGACGCCCTCCACTCAGGGGCGGTCCGAGCTCTCCGGGGGGAGTAAGCGAACATTATTTTGGCCCCCCGGCGGCTCCCGGCTGCGCCCGCGCATGCGCACTTGTTCCCGAGCGCGCCGGCGCGGAGGAATGGGGGGGGAGGGGACTCACGGGGTGGGTGCCCGAGGAGGAGCAGGAGGAGGGGGGAGGCCGTGAGGGCCGCCCCCACGGATACTCCCCGGCAGCGGCAGCAGCAGCAGCAGCAGTGCCCCCGGAAGGGCCTAGAGCCAGAGGCGCATCTTCCTGACGTCACTTCGTCGCCGCTTCTGCCCAGGAGGAAGGGGAGGAAGGCCTTGCCGGCCGCGCGCTGCAGGGACGCCCAGAAGGAGAGACGCCGGAGGAGGGAGGGAAGGAGGAAGAGGCCGCGCGCCTCCGCAGGGGCTCCCTTCCTCTGGCGTCTCCTTCCGGGCGTTCTTGCAGCGCGGGCGGGCGAGGCCTTCCTCCCTTCCTCCTGGGCAGAAGCGGCGGGCGGGGCGACGCCCCTCCCAGGTGGCGACGCCCTCTCCGGGAATGTCGCCCTACGCGACCGCGTAGGTCGCTTAATGATAAAGGCTGGCCCTGCCTCCACTTTCCCCCCCAGCTCAGAACCAACGCGGGTTAAATATAACCCGTGTTTCCTCTCAGCTGGCAGGGCAGAGTGGAGGGCAAGCCCTGCACTCTTCCCCCCATCTCAGAAGCAACGCGGGTTAAATATAACCCACGTTGCCTCTCAGCTGGCAGGGCAGAGTGGGGGCAAGCCCTGCACTCTTCCCTCCCTGCCCTGCCAGCTGAGAGGCAACGCTGGTTATATTTGACCCGCGTTGCTTCTGAGCTGGGGGGAGAAGAGTGCAGGGCTTGCAGCCGAGGGGAGTAAGAGTTGAACACAACACATATATGGCAAACATTCAATGCCGGGACATAAAATCTATATAAATAAAATTTTAATTATCGTTTGTGGGATTCACACAACTAAAAAACCACTGGATGAATTGGCACCAAATTTGGACACAATACACCTATCAGGCCAACGAGTGACCATCACTAATAGAAACACTGAAAAACACAGCAGAAGGTAGTTAAAAAGTCCAAAAAGCAAAAGATGCTACAGCGCATTCGCAAAAACAACCCCCCGGCAAACAAAACACACAATAGCATATCCACACTCTCTTCCAGACTACAGCTCTCAGCATCCCCTAGACCAGACCCTTTAGGAAAGGAGGATGATCCAAATGCACTTCTTCCAAGCTGCAAGCTTTCTTCTCCTTGGATTTCTTTGAGACATCCAAATCCCTGCATATTTTCAATTTCCTATTCCTGGGCTGCAATTCCCAGCAACACCCCAGATAGATAGATTAGATAGAGATAGATAAGCACGTAGATAGATAGATCGATCAGGAGGACTGCTGGGAGTTGCAGTCCAAGAATAGGTAGAGAAGGGAGAAAGGGGAGAAAGATGAAGGAAACGAAAAGGTGGGGGGGGGGAGGCAAAAAGAATAGAAGGAAGGAAAGAGGGAGTGAAGGAAGGAGAGAAAGAAAGAAGAGAAAGAGGGAGGGAAGGTTGGCCACAGAAATGTGTGGCGGGTACAGCTATTAAAATATATACAAACACTCAAATCAGTTATCTCAACTGTAAAACCATCTCAAAACAACCATACCAGATCTGATCAGCAGGATTGAGTTTCCTATTGTTGCCTTATTGCACTGTCCCAAAGGCTTGGTCCCACAGCCAAGTTTTTACCATCTTTCTGAAGGACAGGAGGGAGGGGGCCAATCTAATCTTGCCAGGGAGGGAGTTCCATAGAGTTCACTGAGAAGGCCCTCTCTCTCAGTACCTGAGAGGGTGGTGGGACCCAGAGCAGGGCCTCCCGGAAAATCTTAATCTTTGTGGTCGTTCATAGAAGGAGATGCATTTGGACAGGTTAACTGGGCCCGGTCCCTTTAAGGCTTTATAGGCCAAAGGCAGCACTTTGAATTGTGCTTGGTAGCAAATTGGCAGCCAGTGGAGCTGACACAACATGGGAGTTGTGTGCTCCCTGTATGCTGCTCCATTTATTAGCCTGTCTGCGTTTTGTTGGACTATTTGAAGCTTCCGAACAGTTTTCAAAAGGCAACCCCACATAGAGCACAATGCAGTAGTCTATCCTAGATGTAACAATAGTGTGGACCACCGTGCCCAAGTTTGTTGGGCTTGGGCCTCATCTCCAAGATATCGTGAGATATCATGACTCATTAAGAAAGACAATAATGCTTAACAGCGTAGAAGCTGGTAAGAAAATAAGAAGATTGTGTTAATGGCAGATAGAGTTCCCTGGAACGGGAGAAGTTACCAAAACATTCCATTAGGCAGAACTATGGCACCCTTTTTATCCTCCTTTTTGTTGGTGCAGCCTGTGCTCCTAAGATGGCTATTTACCAGCACTGAAAGTGATGCTATTGCAGTGTATTTAGATACATAGTGAGAGAGTATGGGGCATTTTTCAGAGTGCCTCCCCCTCCATGCTGGAAGCAGGCTACAGTGGCCCAAAGATGGATTTTGGGGGATAAAGCGGAGATGTGTTGTAGTTCCACCTGACAGAACTTTATAATACAGTATCCTTTTTCTGGATCTGCTAACAAAGTTAGAGGAGCCCTTTCCCATACATATTCAACTTAGCAATTCTAGGTGGCTTTGAGCTTCCCAGTTGTGTTGTCGAAGACTTTCATGGCCAGAATCACTGGGTTTCTATTAGTTTTCCGGGCTGTATGGCCATGTTCCAGGAGCAATCTCTCCTGATGTTTCACCCACATCTATGGCAGGCACCCACAGAGGTTATGGGGTCTGTTGGAAACTTGCTTGAGGCAAGTGAGAATGTTGCAATTGCCCACAGACACACAACATATATAGACAGACACACAGAGGCTATTTAACATTCCAGCTTGATGAGTGTATTCTGGCCACAAGGGGAGCTGTCGCTTCACTGTCCATTTGTGACACTGATAGAGTACTTCCTTATTCTTTTGCTTCTTTGCTGGAGGTTTTATGGCGCCGTAAATTAGATAAATTACTCTCTCTGCATAACCGGTACCTAAATTTCCTACTTGACAGATGCAACTGTCTTTTGGGTGCAAATGTCGACAACAAGCTACACAATGGTCGGAAGCTCACTCCAACCCGGGCTGGCTTCTAACTCATGACTTTTTGGTCAGTGGTGATCTTATTGCAGCAGACTCCCAGCCAGCTGTGCCACAGTCCCAACAAAGGATTCCCCCAGGCAGTAACCAGCCAGATTTTGGAGCTGCATGGCCATTAAATGCTAAGGTGGCCACATTTGCCTCAAACAGACAAGAGTTCTTTTTCCTACCCTGGACATAATTCCACAGATATATAAACCCCACTTCCCCAGTTTCCAACAAACCTCGTAACCTTTGAGGATGCCTGCCATAGATGTGGGTGAAACGTCAGGAGAGAATGCTTCTGAAACATAGCCATACAGCCAAGAATACTCACAGCTTCCCAATTGTGTTTGGGAGACGATGACCTTCTCAATTAGCACTCCATATCATGGATTCAATTGCTAATATATTGTAAATATTCCTGAACTTAAATTCCAAACTTTTTATAGAAGGGACACTATTTTACTTTGCCATTATACAATGGGACTTGAACATCCATCGATTTTGGTATCCTTAGGGGATCCTGGAATCCTCTAAGGAATCATCTAGCCTATATATATTTTTTAAACTCACTGCTTTATTTGGATGCCCACCTTCTATTCACCCTGGCATACCTTGAGATTTGAAATGCTGGCAACTGATCTGGGATTAGTCCAATGAGTGTCTTTTTGTGTGGCTCCCTCTAATAATGTTTTCAGCAATTTGCTTCTGCTTTATGTCTCCGAGTAGAGCATTCTATTTTGGATAGTTTGTGTAAAAGGATGAAGATCACTGGGTTTTAATTCCTTTTGCGATCAATTCTTATTGTTTAAGTATTGAGCGGCATTGTGAGCTGGGAGAATATTATCTGGTTGTTTGGAACCAAGTTTCAGTTAAGGACCCATGGTAGAATAGCATTGGGGATGTTTTACAAGGCCTAATGAAGCTTTTATGATTCTAAACAAAACGGAGCTAAATCAAAACACTGTAAGAACCTTCTTCAGCCCTTTAGGGAAGTTTGGTTATTATAGGCCCCTTAAAATGCAGAGATGAGAACCATTGTTTTGGGGGCTGGATGGGAAGACTTGCACAAGTAGATACAGTTTTTTAGCCAGTCTGGATCTAGGCAGACCAGAGATTTATAGGTCCTAACCAGCACCTTGAATTCTCCCCTTCAATGGATGTGTAGCCAGTGAAGTTGTTTCAGCATAGGAATTATATACTCCATATAGCCAGCTCCAGTCTGTCCCAAATACCTTAAAAGCACCAGATCCTGTCTGATCTTGGCGACTGAGCAGGATTGGCGCTGTTTAGTACTTGGAGACCGCCAATGACTAAGTGCCGTAGGCTATGTTTAACATGAAGGAACGGGCAAAACCAGTCTTCTTTGCTTAAGAAAACTGAGCAAAGTTCATGAGGTTGCCATAACTCATCAGGTGACTTGAAGGCACACACAAACTCAGGATTGGCCTCACTTACTGTAGTTTGTCCAGGCTCAGTTTGAGTTCAAAACACTTATGTACTCTAAACACCTTTGCAGAAGCATACGAGAAGCTTGGCCCCTCATTGAACATTGAGAAAGCCAAAGTGCTCTTCCAGCAGTCACCAGCCAATCCCTCTGCAATGCCGGAAATACAGCTTAATGGTGTAACATTATTTATTTATTTAAAACATTTATATTCCACCATTGCTTCCCCAAAACATTCAATTCCGGGACATGAATTCAGTATTTACAGTATATTCCGCCCTTCTCACCCCACTAGGTGACTCAGGGTGGGTTACAATGTACATACGTAAATATGGCAAACATTCAATGCCAGTTCTCTGGAATGCGCTGCCCTCTGACATCCATGCCCTTCAGAGCCTCCTATCATTTCCCAAAGCCTGCAAGACCGTATTGTTTTGGCAGGCTTTCGGAGCCTGAATAGCTGTGGTCTCTCATCTTGTTGTAAACATCATCTTGTATTGTTCTATTTCTTATCAAAGTGATTTTAATGTGTTGTTTTAATTGTGATGTTTTTTAGCTGTATTTTTGCTGTATTTTTGCTATATGTAACTATATGTAAGCCGCCCCGAGCCACTGGGAGTGGCTGCTAACAAATTCCAATAAATAAACAAATAAATAAATAAATAAATAAACACACAATATATATATAGACAGACAGTCAGAGGATATTTAACATTCCAGCTTCTGGCCACCAGGGGAGCTGTCACTTCCACATTCTTTGCATACTTCCTGGAGATTTTTATGGGCTCATTAATCAGTTAAATTAGCCTCCCCACAAATGGCATCTAAATTTCCTACTTGACAGATGCAACTGTCTTTCAGGCTGCAAAGGTCGACAACAAGGTACACAATTTTGGTTGGGAGCTCACTCCGACCCGGGCTGGCTTTGAACTCATGACCTTTTGGTCAGTAGTTATCTTAGTGCAGCTGACTCCCAGCCAGCTGCACCACAGTCCTGATGCATTATATGCATTAACATTAACATTCGAAAGTGTTGACCATTTTCACTAACTTGGCAGCCACCTCGCCACAAAAGTCAATATTGACACTGAAATACAGCTGAGCCCTGCGATTGCAGCATTCTTCCAAATGAAGCAGAGAGTGTTTGAGGATCAGGACATCCATAGGGATACCAAACTGCTTGTTTATAGAGCTGTTGTCCTCCCAACCTTGCGATATGCCTGTGAAACGTGGACTGTCTACAGACATCACACTCAACTCCTGGAACGATTCCAACAGCGTTGCCTCCAAAAAATCCTGCAAATCTCTTGGGAAGACAAGCAGACAAATGTTGGTATGCTGAAAGAAGCAAAGACTACCAGCATTGAAGTTTCTATGCCATCAACTCTGCTAGACTGGCCACATTGTCCAAATGCCCAATCACCGTCTCCCAAAGCAGTTACTATACTCCCAACTCATTAATGGAAAGCGTAATGTTGATGGTCAGGAAAAGAGATTGAAAGATGGGCTGAAAGCCATAAAAATCAGTGTCTATGCCAACTTATGTAAAAACTGTGCATTAGACACTGAGAATTGGGAAGCCTTGGCCATTGAGTGCTCTAAGTAGAGGTCAGTTGTGACCAGTAGTGCCGCAGAATTCTGAGAGGGATGAATGGAGGGTGAAAAGGAGAAATGTGCCAAAAGGAAGATGGAGGGTCAAGCCAACCCTGACCAGGACCGCCTTCCATCTGGAAACCAATGTCCTCACTGTGGGAGAACATGCGGATTAAGAATATGGGTCCACAGCCACCTACATAACCAACCACAAGAGATTACACTTGGAGGGCCATCATCCTCGGGCTACGAGGAATCACCTAAGCTGAGTTCATTTAAAAGAATGTCTTGTAATTCCATTGTGTTGTTACTCTTCTGGAGTTTTGTCTCTCTATCTGTCTGCTTAGGCTTGTGCCAGACCTTGAACAGAGAGATTTAGGTTTTCTTAAAAATCTTGAGAAACAAGGTGAACCTAAATGTAAGTGTGCTGTGAGCTCTTTTGTCTCAGACTTTGTCCTATTTCTCAGAAACATTTTCTTTAATTAACTTGACATTTCTGCAAACTGTGGGTGACGGACAGGTTCAGCACACCGCTTCAGAACTCCTGAGCCTTTTTCCCTTGGGCTGAGGCTACATTTGGTATGTCAGGGCTGATAGTTCAAGCCGTTTTCGGTTTAACAGTGGTGACTCAGCCACAGCCTACACCTCTGACCTTCTCTCTTATTGCTTCTCCTGTCTGTTTGCCAGCAACTCCTTCCCCTGGTGTTCCCTTCCTTCTTTTCTCCCACTCTCAGCTCCTTGGCTCTCTCCCCCACACTATGTTTCCCTGATTCCATTTAAAACGTGCAAGAATTACCTTGAAAACCCCCAGTATGCAAGACAAAACCTCCTCCAACTCTTGAATACATTTATCTCTTCCATCTTCACTTGGTGCTTCCTCTGGACTTCATCTGTGCAGATGTAAAGTTTGGTGGAATAAGATCATAATGCAATTTCTTTCGGAATCAAATTTGGGAGACTTCTAGGGCTGGTAATACAGCACCTTTTGTTAAGCTTGTTCAATCCGAATAAATCTTGATGGACCTTTGTGTCCCAGCTATCAGTGGGGGCCTAGATCCACTTTTTGGGAGCCTTCCCACATTGGGAGGGCAGATATCTGTTTTCGTGCTGGGGCTTTCTAGGCTCCCCTTCCTGGCAATTTAGGCATTTAAGCTTTACTCTAGAGCAGGGGTGCTCAGAACGGTGATCGGGATCACCAGGGTGATCTTCGGGCCTCATCCTGGTGATCTTCAGGCACCTGACCAGGTTTTTTGCTGTTGGTCCTTTTCACACACCCCTGCAGCTGCAAAGAAGTCCTCCGTCATTGCTCCTCCCATCTCCCTGCTCGCGTGCCGCCTCCAAAAGCTCCAGAGTTCAAGAGGCAGAATGGGCCCCCTCTTTTGGATTCCTCCTCCCCCTTCTGTCCTTCTCCAGCCACTCAGAGTCATAGGAGACCAAAGGGGGCGGGCCTGGATGACGCGATGCATGGCTGGCCCTGTGCACATGCGCAGAAGCGCCCATTCTGCCTCTCTGACTTCTTGTGAGCTCTTGGAGGCAGCACGCATGCTGGCAGCGTGGAAATAGGAGCAACGACGGATGTGAAGAAGAAGGACGCTTTGGGGTCATTTCCTTACCGCATCTCAAAGGTCGGTCTTTCTACTTTGGGGTGGGTGCTTGATTGTTCTGTGGCATGTCTCTTTGTTTATTTTTAATATTTAAAAATGGCCTTTTAGCTCCAAAACCTCTCTGCTTGTTTTGTTCCTTGAGGAATATATGCTGGGAATATGGAAATGTGGGAGAAATGGAGTGGGTGCTTGATTGTACTGTGGCATGTCTCTTTGTTTCCTTTTTATTTTTAAAAATGGCCTCTTAGCTCCAAAGCCTCTCTGCTTGCTTTGTTCCTTGAGAAATATATGTTGGGGAATATAGAAATGCGGGAGAAATGGGGTGGTTGGATGTATTTGTGCATGCCCCTTTGTTTACCTTGCTGAGTATTAAATGGCCTTGCATTTCAAAAGCCTCTCTTCTTACTTTCTGGCTGATAATATGTGTGGTAATATGGCAGTGTGGGAAAAATGGGGTGGTTGGATGTATTTTTATGCTCTGTTTTATATTGTTGTTATTAAATTGAAATGTTGATGTTTTATAACTTCATTTTATGTAAACTGCCTCGAGCCTGCTGGAAGGAGCGGTACATAAAAATGAATAATAAATATAAATAAATGAATAAGAAAATAGTTATACGTTTTACATTTCTGGGTAGGTGATCTTTGGGACTTGGTTTTTTAATCAGTAGCTCCCATGCTGAAAAAGTCTGAGCACCCCTGCTCTAGAGCTTAAATGCGTCAGTCAGGCACACAATTATATTACCCGTTTCTTGCTCTAGAGGAGGCACTCGGCTGCAGGCAGGCACACATTGTTTTCTGGGCCTGCACACCACAATTCACTTTCCAAGGCAAGGAGGCAAATTTACTGTAGAGGATGCACTTGGCTGCAGGCAGGTGCACACATTTTCTGGCCTTGTATGCCACTTGCACTTTCCAAGACAAGAAGGCAAGTTCTCTTACTCCAGAGGAGGCACTCGGTTGCAGGCCAGTGTGTGCGCTTTCTGGGCCTGCACGCCACACACACACTCCAAGGCCAGAAGGCTGCCCATGAAAAGCAGGCGAGGAGCTGGGATCGGCTCTTTTTTGTGTGTGTTGAGCTGATCTTTGTACCAGGAGAGGGCTTCCAGTTACGTGTTCCCAAAGATAATGTAAGTAACGAAATAATGGCTGTAATGAAGGAAGATGGATCCATGCACAAATCTACCTTTGATTATTTTGCTGTCGCTTATCTTTACCATTGGTTCCTGGATTCAGTTGGGATATTGTTAGGAGTAGTATATATTATTTATCTTTTTGGTTTTGGAAAAATCTATGGAACCCCAAGATCCCTTTCATTCACTCAATTTTCTCCCTCCCTTGGTTGTGCGGTCTCATTGACAATGCAGAATTATAACACTTCGCTGCAACATCTGATCTCATGGCTCTGTTGTTTTTGTGGTACTTAGAATTTTTGGATGGCAACTTCTAGTACTGACCAAAATACGAATCCCAGGAGTTAATGGATGCAGTATGACAAAGTGAGACTCAAATGTTATAAGTGCTCATGGTTTTGAGGTGGGGACTAGGGAGTAATGGTTAAATTCATTCCTCTTCCTCTATTCCAAATGAATCAGTAAAAGAGGTACAGGATTGCATGGATTTCGGAGATGTATATGGCTTGTTCAGAGACAAAACATTTTATTGCATCTCTTTAAGTGCTTTGGTTACAAGTAGTAAAATGGCAATGAGTGTCTTTGAAACATGACCTTTCTATCTAAATTGACTCTCAATCCCACCTTAAGCAAACACCTCAAGCAGGATACAGGTCTCTAACTTGAACACTCTCATTTTCTTTACCTCCTTGTTTATTTTTTAACATCTTTGTCTATGAACCCATTTTTGTGATATATCTTGTGCCTTTTGGTTGGTCTAATCAAGGGGCAAGTGGAATATCCTTCACCAGAAATGCTTGGGACCAGAAGTGTGTTGGATTTTAGATTTTTTTCCCAGGATTTTTGGAATAGCTGTACAGGTTGAGCATCAATTTTCTGGAATTCCCAAATACCTCCAAAATGAAACTTGTGTACATGGGTGGCTAAGGTAGTGGCATTCCAAAATCCAAATACAGAAAGTTCTGAAATCCATAGCACCTCGGGTCCTCAGCATTTTGGATAAAGGAAACTGATGTGCACATATATACAGAATGAGATGTCATGAAATTTGATGTGACCCTAAACATGAAATTCATGTATGCTTCATATACTTTGTATACACATAGCCTGAGGTTATATTTCACACAATATTTTTAATCTTTTTGCACATGGAACCAAGTTTGTGTATATTGAAGTTTCAGAAAGCAAAGCTATTGCTGCCTGCTCCAACCATGTGGGCTATTTTGGATTTTCGAATTCCAGATGAGGGATTTGCAACCCTTATCAATACAGTATGCCCTTTTCATTCTGTTTCATTGCAAACATACAGTACCACTGTATTTATATTTCCATTCCCCCCTGAGGGATAAAAACTTTGGCACTTCAGAGGTGGCTAGTCTGACTTCTCATAAGCCTAAGGCAGCCATGGGCAAACTGGCTGTTAGGAATTGTGGAAGTTGAAGTCCAAAACACCTGGAGAACTGAAGTTTGCCCATGCGTAGTCTAAGGAATTGTGGTCTATGGTTAGGGATGATGCAGCCTGACAACATCTGGAGAACCCAATTCTTACCTGTCCGAACACATATCCCCATATGAATCATCTTGGAGATTAAGATCTTCTGGGAAGGCCCTGCTCTCGGTCCCACTTCCTTCGCAGGCGCGATTGGTGGGAACGAGAGACAGGGCTTTCTTAGTGGTGATCCTTCAACTCTGGAACTCCCTTCCTAGTGGAATTAGGTCAGCCGTCTCTCTCTTGGCCTTCAGCAAAAACAGAAAGACATGGCTATGGGACCAAGCCTTTGGGCAGTAAAGTAATGCAGTACAAGACTTGAATAGGACGTAAGTGCAATTGACAATAGAAATGGCTCCGTATTACGATTCTGGATTTTGTGTTTATAATGCTGTATTAAGATGTTTTTAATTCCATATGTTAATTTTAAATGTCTGTTTATGTTCTACATTTAAAATAATTTCAAGGTTTAATTCATTACGCATATGTTATCGTTTTAGTTATTATGCTTTGGTTTCATATATATGTTGGCATTGAATCTTGCCATTACTTGTTGTACACCACTTTGAGTTCCCTCAGGGGTGAGAAAAGCAGTATAGAAGTGCAGTAAATAAATAAGTAAATAAATTCTGGTCCTGCTAGGCTTATGCCAAGTTGCTTCAAGTTGTCCCAGGTCAGTATTTGGTTTTATCCTAGAAGTTGCTGTTATCTGTCATGTGGTGGTGTTTCTGGTCCCAACTTTGGAACATAGACCTTGGAGTGAGATAGGTTCCTTATTCTTGTCCATTCAGGTTGAGTATTCTTTATCCAAAATGATTGAGATTAGATGTGGTTTGGATTTTCAATTTTTTTTCACATACCTGTATTTGTATATACACACACAATGTGATTTCTTGGAGATAGAGCCCACATCTAAACATGAAACTCATTTGTGTGCCATATACACCTACACAGATCCCAAAGGTAATTTTATATACTGTAATATTTTTAATAGTTGTATTCATGAAACCAAGTTTATGTAGACGAAACCATCAGAAAGCAAAGGTGTCATTTATTTCACCTGCGTGGGTGTACAATTTCAGAGTTTGGAGCATTTTGAAATTCCGGATCAGGGATGCTCAACCTGTAACAAGAGATGCGGATCTCATGGTGTCCCACATATTGTTAGATTACACCTCCCAGCAACCCTAGCCAACATAGCAATGGTGACGAATGTTGGGCATTTGAGGCCAACAACGTCAGGAGGTATTGTCGAAGGCTTTCATGGCTGGAATCACTGGGTTGTTGTAGGTTTATCAGGCTGTATGGCCATGTTCTAGAAGCATTCTCTCCTGACGTTTCGCCTGCATCTATGGCAAGCATCCTCAGAGGTTGTGAGGTCTGACCTCACAACTTCTGAGGATGCCTGCCATAGATGCAGGCAAAACATCAGGAGGGAATGCTTCTAGAACATGGCCATATAGTAGGCATGGTTAGGTTCGTTCAGAATCTTCTTAATTCAGAATAAATTCGGATCAAATTCCTTTTTGAAGCAATTTTGAAGCGATTTGGTAACCTGGAAGTATCCTTTCCATTTCAAAGCTTTTTCCGCCATTTCTCTTACAAATCAGTAAGTGAGTTGGAAATTGTTCAGCTTTTCAAACAATAGATTCCCTTAGTTTCCTTTCCCTGACGCGGGAGGGAAGGACGTCCATATCCAAACTGGGTTAAACACTGTTTAATCCAGTTTGGATGCAGATTTCCTTCACTCTCGCGTCAGTCCTGGGCAAGAGCCGTGTTTAACCCAGTTTGGAACTGGATTTTTCCATTGCTTCCCCCCCTTCTGGAATAAAACAACTACTTTCAAAGTAAATACCACTCAATGAAACAGGAAATAACACTTTGAAACCATTAATGAAGGATTTGGAAGTCTCGAAAGTTTTGAACAGTTTTGAACTTTTTTTCTGTGAAAATCGGAATTGACTTTAGATCCGAACCCCCAGAAACGAAACTCCGAAACGAGTTTTGAACCATTTTTTAAAATCAAACAAGCTTACCATATTGCCCGAAAAACCTTCAACAACCCAACATCAGGAGAATTGCTTGATCCCTATTGGGTTTGTGAGTATCTGAGATGGCCAGCTAGCTTCCAGGCAGGATTTTGTATAAACAGTGAGCATTACGTTCTCTTGTATTTGTACGTGCTCATTGTTCAGAAGGATAAATGCAAAGTTAATGACGGAGAAGGCAGCTTAGATCATTTTGATCACAGGCTCTGGGTCCAGGTCAGCTCTTCTGGTGGAGGACATCTCTGATAATTGCTGTTGGCTGCAGTCAGAGCGGCCGAATGATTAAGCTGGTTTTAGATTTAAGTCTCTGTCATAAGTCACAGAGTCAAAGCTCACATCTTTTTCACAAGGGGGAAATGCAGATGAAAGGGAACTTTGCTGACACATTGGCTATCCATGATACTATTTAATAAAACGCTGTGTCTGGCTGTTTTGCTCCCCTTCTTCTCCCTCTGTCCTTCTGCTTGCTATTTATGATCCATTCACCTGCCCATAATCTTTGATCAATTGGGTTTATAAAGTTACTTTTTTAAATAGATGAACAATGCCTCCGCTCAAAGGCACATTTGTAACTTTCTATAGTATTACTTTGTCATACAATTATTTCGTGCAGGTTTTCCTGGCAGGGGGAAACACAGTCGGCAAAATCTTACATCATAGCCTACTTGCATAGTGTAACTTGGCTCTTACACAGTGGTTTCACTTTGTGCTGAATAACAATGAGGTGCACTCGATTGTGTACAATGTCTTTTTATTGTCCCCTTGTGAAACAGGAAATGATGCACTTCACCTGTTTCTGAAATCTCAATGGATAAAGTGGTTCACTGAAGGCACTGATAAACATTTGTGCACCATCCAAAATTTCATAATGGCATGCCTGGGGCCCTGTTGGTTAGTCTCAGCTCTGTAAGCCCATTCAGTTAAAAACTGGCTCAATAAATTGGTGAATCCAACTGAGTCAATGGTCCTACTCTAACTGTGATTTAGGTCCATGTTAAATGGTTAGGCTTATGCTCAGAGATTCAGAAGAAGTGTGGAAGAATATTTCAGTGTATGATAATAGCAGCTAGGGTGCCATATGCACAAAAATGGGAAGACCTGGAAACACCAACTTGGACAGAGTGGATTATGAAAACCCAAGATTTTGATAGAGGGCTTTTAGTGCCATCGCGCTAGTACTGTGGAATGCTCTTCCTCCCTCAATCTGCGCTGTCTAATTTGTTAGCCTTCCGTAAGGCTTGTAAGACCCTCCTGTTTGTAAATAACTCTAGGCCGTTTACTATGTAACGTAGGCCATAGGAGTTATCTTGCCGTGTATGTGTACTGTATAATTTTAATGTGTGGATGTTGGTCCGCTGTTTTTATAGTGTTTTTATGGTGTTTTAGCATATGGAAGTCGCCCCAAGCCTGATGGGAGGGGCAACTAATAAGCCGAAATAAATAAATAAATAGACAAATTAACAAGTTTGATTAAACAGAGAACTGGAAAACTTTAAGAAGGGATGGAGTTTAGTGACGGAACATTTGAGATTAAAGTAGGGACCAGAAGTAAGTAAAAAATAGAGTTGTTTCTGGTGCCAACTTCAGTTTCAAATTATAGTTGACCCTCTATATTTGCCAGTTTGACCTTTCTGGGTTTGATTAAAATTCTATCTGTAGGTCCTCCAGTGCAATTCTGTGAGTGACTTCTGGTGAGCATTGACTATAGAGCAGGTGTGCGCAAATCCAGGCCTGGGGACCCGTTGCAGCCCCTTGGGCTCTTTTCTCAGCCCCCCTCCTCACCATCCTATCCTCCCTCCTGCCTCTCTTTCCTTTCTCCTTCCCTTCCTTACCTCACTGTTTCTCCCTGCCTTTCCTTTCACCCTTTCATCCTTCCTTCCCTCTTTTCTCCGTCTCTCCCCTTTTCCTTCCTTTCCTTTCCTTTTTTTGTCTTTCCCTCCTTCTCTGTTTGCTCCCTCCATTCCCTTCCATTCTTCCATCCTTCTCTTCCTCTCTCTTTCTCTTTTTCTTTCCTCCTTTCCTCCTGACGGATGTTTAGCTGGGAGAAGAGGAGGTAGAGAGGGAACATGAGAACCATGTTTCAAGATTTAAAAGGGTGTCCTATTGAGAAGTGAGGCGGAAAACTAACTTTCAGATGCTCTAGAGACCAGGGCACAAGGAAGCAATGATTCAAAATATTAGAGAAAAAGATTTGACAGAGGGCCCTTCCAGCCAGACCCTATATCCCAGGTTCTGATCCCAGGTTTTCTGCTTTAAACTGGATTATATAAGTCCACACTGCCAGAAAATTGGAGATAAACAGAAAACCTGGGATCAGATCCTGGGATATAGGGCCTGTCTGGAAGGGGCCTGAAAAATTAGGAAGAACTTCCTGAGAGTAAAAGCTGTTGGAGAGTGGCATAGGATTCCAGCCCCAGGGTTCTATATGTGATGGAATGTTACACTTTTTCTCTCCCGTTCTATCCCAACCTTTTTGGGAGGCTTTTTCCTTCACATTCTGCCTCAAAAAGTGGCTGGCAAGTGGGCTTGGGGAGGACCCTGCTTTGGTTGTGCCTTCTTGCATGGCAGGAGGTTGGCCCTTGGGGGTGTCTTCTCACAACAGGTAAACAAGTAGCAGTGTATTATTTATTTATTTATTCACTTTCATGGGGCTCTTGTGTCACTAACCACAATAACGTGGAGGGTTAACTGTATATGTTGAAATAATACATAAAGTAGACTTTCTTTTTGTAATAAAGAAAGTAGAATTAGTTCAGGAACTGCAGTCGGGACCTTGCAAGTTAGAAACAACATTTAATCCATGTTTGTTTACTCTGGCTAAATGTTATAAATGTAGGATGCATAGTTCAGATGTAGGGAAATGATTTTTTTCTTATGTTATTGTTTGCTTTATAGTTGTTGTAAATACTGTATGTATGCCTTGATTGTTGTGTTATGTGGTTTCAAATAAATAGGTTAAGAAAAAATATTTTTTTGAAAAAAGGAACTGAGTTTATGCAGCCATGAACTGAAGATTTGTGTTGCAAGAAAGGGGCAAATTTGTGGCAATGTGTTTGGGAGGTTTTCTTTTTTCTTCCACACCCAGGGCAAAGTCTCTTTTCGTGCAATTTTGGTGTTAAATGGGTGTGTTTATGCCAGTAAAGCAAGTAAATGGACTGTGGATCTAAAATTAGAATTCACATTTTCAACTACATTATGTGTCCATTTGTTGGGGTGTTCTATCTGCTGCTCCCTGCCTCAGTCCATAGGGAACGATGACAATACAATATACAAAGGTTATCTGGAAACTAAGGTTACAAGATTTTTTTAAAAAAATACAAATAATGAATATATTTTAATAAATTGTACATTGATTGTAGCATAGGTATTACATTGTTTTTCCACATAATCACCATTCAGTTCAATACATTTTGTCATCCGTGGGAAAAGTTTTTGATGCCTACTCCATAGAAGTTTCCGTGCGCCTTTTCCCACCAGTTTGTCACTTTGATTTTCACCTCATAATCATCGAAAAAGTGTTTTCCACTCGGGTGTTCCTTCAGTTTAGTGAACAGATGATAGTCACTGGGCGTGAGATTGGGGCTGTGAGAGGGGTGGCTTAAAACATCCCAACCAAAGGAAATCAACAGCTCTTGTGTTGCATGAGCGGTGTGTGGACACACATTGTCATGGATGGAAAGAGGTGAGAAGTGGGGTACCCCAAGGTTCAGTTTTAGGACCGTTACTTTTTAATTTATTCATAAATGATCTGGATGTAGAAGTAAATTGTGAGGTAGCAAAGTTTGCAGATGACACTAAACTGTTCAGGGTAGTTAAAAATGAAACTGATTGTAAAGAGCTCCAGAAAGATCTCTCGAAATTGAGTGAATGGGCAACAAAGTGGCAAATGCATTTTAACCGAAACAAGTGTAAAGTCATGCACATCGGGGCAAAGAACCCCAAATACACTTATCAACTGATGGGATCAAAGCTTTCTGAGACAAACCAGGAAAGGGATCTTGGGGTTTTGGTGGACAGCTCAATGAAGATGTCAACCCAGTGCGCTGCAGCAGTGAAAAAAGCAAATTCTATGCTTGGCATGATCAGGAAGGGAACCGAATATAGGTCGGCAAATGTTGTATTGCCTCTCTACAAATCTATGGTGAGGCCACATCTGGAGTACTGTGTACAATTCTGGTCACCGCACCTCAAGAAGGATATAACGGAACTGGAAAAGGTACAAAGAAGGGCAACAAAAATGATCCAAGGGATGGAGCAGCTCCCTTATGAAATCAGGTTGCAACGCCTTGGTCGTTTCAGCCTTGAAAGACGGCGTTTAATAGGTGACTTGATCGAAGTGTATAAAATCATGCATGGGATAGAAAATGTGAATAAAGAAAAAAATATTTTTTCTGTCGCACAACACAGGACTAGGGGGCACTCCCTAAAGCTCCAAGGTAGGAAAGTTAGGACTAATAAAGGGAAATATTTCTTCACCCAGAGGGTCATTGGGTTATGGAACTCACTTCCAGAGGAGATTGTGACAGCTGTCAGCCTGGACAGCTTCAAGGCAGGATTAGACAGATTCATGGATACCAAGGGAATCAGTAGTTACTGAAATGGACATCCAAGTGCCACTTCTGTGTTGATGGAGGCAGGCAGGATTTCCCCGGGTACTGGTTGTGGGGGGTCGGCAGCAGGTGAGGGTTTTCCCTCCTTTCTGCTAGAGATCCCCGTGTACAACTAGTGGGCCACTGTGTGACACAGAATGCTGGACTAGATGGGCTGAGGCCCAATTCAGCATGGCTCTTCATATGTTCTTATGTTCTTATGTCATGAAGGAGGCAGACTCTGGCCATCAGCATCCCACGACATTTGTTTTGGATGGCTCTGTGGAGTTTTTTCATGGTCTCACAATAGATTCCATATCCATTTTGTCACATGCTGTTTTAGCATTACATCCTCTTCATAAACTGAAATGATTTTGCGATGAATTGCTGCAGTGTCCATGCCCTTAGCATTTCGGTAGAGTATTACAGCGCAAACTTCACACTTGAAGAGAAACAGAGTGAGGACACTCATCTCTAACTTTCACCACCGTGCCAGTCGATGAGCTACTGATGACTAGCACTGCTCATTCACTTCCGCTGGCTTACCACTACACAGCAGTAATAGAAACTTCCCTTGAGAAAATTCCCTGTGAGAGCTACGTGCCTTGTAACTTTACTTTCTAGATAACCCTCATAGTAGGCATTCCACATTTGTGGGGTTTACCCTTTGCGGATTTGATTATTTGTGGCTTTGATTAATATGGCCTCTGTAGGAATCTCTACGCAGTGGGTTAAAGCACTGAGCTACTGAACTTGTTGACCAAAAGATGACAGGTTTGAATATGGGGAGCAGCATGAGCTTCCACTGTTAGGCCCAACTTTTGCCAACCTAGCAATTCAAAAACTTTCAAATGGCTGGAAGGTTGTTGTTGTTGTTTTTATTGCATAAACTTTTACCCTGCCCTTCTCACCCCCCGAGGGGGGGACTCAGGGCAGCCTCACAGCAAGCACCATTCAGTACCATTACAAGATGCTGACCACATGACCTAGAAAGTGTCTACAGACAATCCTGGCTTTTTGGCTTAGAAATGGAGATGAGCACCAACCCCAAGAGTCAGACACGACTTGACTTAATGTCAGGGGAAAACCTTTACCTTTACCTACTAGGAATTTCTAGGACATACAGCTTTTCAAATGTGGATGATTATGATTGGTTTTCCAATTCCATTTAAGATCATTGGCTGTGTATGTTTGTGTGGGAAGGAGGGGATTTTGTAAGTAGTTACTGCTTTATGAAAACTCCCAAGGTACCATGGAGCTTTTTTGACAAGATTTGTTTGGGTGGGTTGGCCATAGGCATCTTCTCAGATGGAGAGTGTGACTTGCTTTGAGCAACCTAGCAGGCTTCAATGATTGAGTGGGAATGTGAACCCTGTTTTTTGGAGACTTAAGGCCATAGGCTACTTGTGTCAAGGTCCGTCCCCCCCCCACACACACACAAAATTCTATACACTGCTTGTAGTTGCACGGCATTACAGATTTTTCCATCTTTATGCTGGATGGCCTTGCTCGTGCATGGGAATGGCTTGTCAGGAAAGTTGGAGGGATAGCAGGCTGAACTGAATTAAAGGTGCATTTCGTAGTTCTGTAGTTCTCTAGGCCAGTGTTTCCCAACCAGTGTGCCGTGGCACACTAGTGTGCCGTGAGCGATCATCAGGTGTGCCGTGGGAAATTGGAACCTCCAATACCCTTTCTTCCCCTTCCTGCCGAACACTTTTTCTTTTCCACCCGGGCTCCCTTCTTCCCAGCCTCACTCTGCTTGCTTTGCCTCGCTTTGCTCACGCTGCCGCTTCTGCAGGAGGGGGGAGGGGCGAAGACGTGACCCGTGCAGGCGCTACTGCGCAGACTTGCCCCACGTCTTCCTCCCTCCCCTCCACAGTGCTCTCTGGATATAGGTGAACTATAACTCCAAAACTCAAGGTCAATGCCCACCAAACTCTTATAGTATTTTCTCTTGGTTATGGTAGTTCTGTGTGGGAAGTTCTATTCCATTCCATCATTGGTGGAGTTCAGAATGCTCTTTGATTGCGGGTGAACTATAACTCCCGGCTGTTGAGCAACACCTTTGTGTGTGTCTTTCTGCCATTCCTGCCAGGATATCTATGTTGTGTTCATCAAAACAGGCCCAGGTTTCACACTGAGTGCATAAATACATTTAAAAACATATTAACTATATGCAGGCATGTAGCCAGGGGGGGGGCTAAGGGGGCTTCAGCCCCCCGAAATTCTCAGGGTGGTCTGCGAAAAGGCCTTACTGGTACATTATTTAAACTGTTATGTGCATTTAAATCATGATCTGATCACCATGCTCATTATATCCCACATTAATGGGGTTATTGGGATAACAATACAAAAGGTTTGCTAGGGTAGACCCTCTTCCACCCAGTCTCAGCGCCCCGAACCAAACTCAGCCCCCCGAATCACAATCCTGGCTACGGCCCTGACTATATGTATTACTTTGTTAGAGTGTCATTTTGTGTCATTTTGGTTGGTGGTGTGCCCCAGGATTTTGTAAATGTAAAAAATGTGCCTCGGCTCAAAAAAGGTTGAAAAACACTGCTCTAGGCCGGGGCCAACTCTCTGTGTTTGGTTGCTGTTTTCTTCACTTTTGGTACTGTTTAGGTTTGCATGATCTGGTTGCTAATATCAATATAGTGTACAAAAACCAGCATGCTAAAAAGGTTTCGTGCTGGTTTGGGAAGCATTGTCTCGTTTCTTGCTGATCCGTGTTGACGGTAATGAAAACAAACTTTTGGGTGTCTGTTAACAGCAAGGCACTCATGTTCAATCCCCGTTTGGAGAGTGAAGTTTATGTTAATGCTTCCAGCTGTAAGCAAAAATTATTATATCTTGTTCCAAGATGTGCAACCAGGCAGGTGGTGTGCCTCTCACGACGGGGACACCTTTGTTAGAAGGATTCTTGCCGCAACCCACTTGGTGTTCATCTGAGAAATTTAAACAAATGAATGGTGTCTCTATGGGTATGCAAACAGGCTGATGGAAGAAATGCCTTCCTGGTTGTATGGCTGAGGTCTGCAGAAGGGGGCCGACTCTCATGGTACAGGCAACTTGTAGAAGACTTACTGATTTTATCCTGCCTTTCATCTGAGCATTTTAGAGTTGTGTGCACTGAAACCATTTCAAGCAACTATATTAGAAAGTAGTTTAAAAGTTACCACCTGAAATGTAATATTTTAAACCAAGTTAGAATAATTAAAACCACACATATCTATCGAACCATGTATTGTACATGCATCAGTGAATACTGAAGTCAGAATCACCCATACTATAGTACTCCATATATCATTATCATCATCTGTTTATATAAGTGCACATGGTGTTTTACACGTGTGCTACTCCTGACAGTGGAAGGTCTCCAGAGAAGAATGACCAAAATGGTCAAAGGTCTTGAGAACATTAATCTCTTTGAAGAGTGGTTGAGGGATTGGGGTATGTTTAACTTGGAGAAGAGGTCATGGTAGCCACATTTAAATATCTGAAAGCGTGCCATATTGAGAAAGGGACAAGCTTGTTTTCTGCTTCTCAAGGAACTCAGACACAGTGAAGCCATGATTCAAACTACAGGGCAAGAGATTCCATCTAAACATTAGGAAGAACTTCCTGATAGTAAGACTTCTTTGTCAGTGGACTATGTACTACCTCAGCGTGTGGTGGAGTCTCTTTCTCTAGAGGGTTTTAAACAGGGGCTGGGTGACCATCTGTCAGAGGTGCCTTTGGTGGGTATTCCTGCATGGCAGAATGGGATTGGTGGATAGCTCTCTGTGATTCCATGGAAAGAGACTCTACCTAATGATTTGTCAAAACTTCTTGATACTAAGAGCTTTTTGACATTGGAACAGACTCAGAGGCTTCTGGGCCCTCATTTCTTTTGAGGTCATTAAAAACAGTTGGATGGCCATCTTTCAAGATGGTGTTAAGAAGTGGATGTGGATGTAACTATTGAGATCAACTCTGACCAAAGCACAACAGCATTGTTCCTTTACTTCCCTTGTTCTGGCCACTGTAGTTCTGTAAATGTATG
Organism: Anolis apletophallus; assembly: GCA_030556195.1. Lineage (NCBI taxonomy): Eukaryota > Metazoa > Chordata > Lepidosauria > Squamata > Anolidae > Anolis > Anolis apletophallus. The sequence continues at coordinate 144,000,518 of JARBWK010000007.1, read as the reverse complement.
ATGGTTCACTCATTAGTAAAGGAGGTGCACATTAGATAATGCCAAATCTGAAGAGATTTCTTTCTCTTTTGTAAGCAGACTGTGTGACCTGAACCAGAGGATGCTAGAGATGCTCTTAATGTGTAGTGGAATGTCAAACTGTTATGTGAGAGGCAAACTGGGTTTCATTGCTATGGTTGTCAACAAGAGACATCATTAGGAAAAAACTGGCTGGGAAGAGGAAGTGAAGGAAGTGTTTAGGTTCCCCCACACTCTCCAACTTGAGTGACATATGAAATCTTATGAAGGGCTGTCAATATCCTGTTGTAACACTCAGTCTTCCCAAACATTTTATTGGTAGGTGCCATTAGCCGAAATATGTAAGGTACAGAAGTGAGTGTCACTTATCCATTAACACCAGGCACACGCTTCCCAAGGTTTTTGGTAGAAGTATGTGAAAAATCTGTGTTGACAGCTTGGCTGGCATTATGTGTTTATTGATTCTATTATCATGCCCATCCAGAATGGGTTTCGTGGGAATGACCTACTGATGCAACCAGGAAACCTTTCCTTGGAGAGATTCCATAATAGTGAAAAAAGGAAGCAAACACATGGCTCCAAATGGAAACGGGCAGTAAGTCTATAACCTTCTCTCATCTCCCAAGTTAGTTCTCCACAGTTTTCAATGCTTCTATGATTGTTGTAAGTCAGAAGGAACAGTAACAATAATAAAGAATCTGCTTTGTAGGCTTCATTCTAAGGCAGTGTTTCTCAATCTTCCTAATGCCTCGACCCCTTAATACAGTTCCTCATGTTGTGGTGACCCCCAAGCCATAAAATTATTTTTGTTGCTACTTCACAACTGTAAGTTTGCTACTGTTATGAATCATAATGTAAATATCTGATATGCAAGATGTATTTTCATTCACTGGACCAAATTAGGCATAAATACGCTCAAATTTGAATACTGCTAGGGTTGGGGAGGATTGATTTTGTCATTTGGGAGTTGTAGTTGCTGGGATTTATCGTTCACCTACAATCCAAGAGAATTCTGAACTCCACCAACGATGGAAGCGAACCAAGCTTGGAACACAGAATTCCCATGACCAACAGAAAATCCTGGAAGGGTTTGGTAGACATTGACCTTGAGTTTTGGAGTTGTAGTTCACCTACATCCAGAGAGCACTGTGGACTCAAACTATGATAGATCTGGACCAAACTTGGCACGAATCCTCAATATGCCCAAATGTGAACACTCGTGGAGTTTGGGGAAAATAAACCTTGACATTTGGGAGTTGTAGTTTCTGGGATTTATAGTTAACCCACAATCAAAGAACATTCTGAACCCCACCAACGATAGAATTGGGCCAAACTTCCCACACAAAACCTCACATGACCAAGACACAATACTGTGTTTTCTGATGGTATTTGGTGACGCCTCTGATACCCACCTGTGACCCCTCCAGGGGTCCCGACCCCCAGGTTGAGAAACACTGTTCTAAGGGGTGAGTTGTTCCAGCAGGTTTCCTTGGAGCTGTCCATGGTGCTGAAATATCTCATATCTAGCAAGTCACATACTGTCAACCCCAGAAAAATCCATGATTGGTTTTCATCACCGCTCAAGAGGGGATCTTTGAGATGGTTGAACAGAAGCTCTCCAAAGCTTTAGGTGCTCTTACTGCCTATTACAGGGAAAACCAGTTGATTCCTAATCCATCTAAAACACAGATGTGTACTTTTCACCTTAAGAGCAGACATGCATCTCGAGTTATGAGGAAGGAATGCCACTGGAGCATTGCAGCACACCCTAATACCTGGGAGGTACTCTGAACTGTGTTCTGATTTACAAGAAGCATTGCCTGAATATCAAGGGAAAAAATGGGCACTAGAAATAATATCATATGAAAGCTGAAACATCTGCCCTTGCGCTTTACTACTCTGCTGCTGAGTACGCATGCCCAGTGTGGAACACATATCACCACACTAAAACAGTGGATGTGGCTCTTAATGAGACAGGCCACATTATCACAGGCTGTCTGTGCCCTACACCATTGGATAAATTACACTGTCTAGCTGGTATTGCACCACCTGACATCTGTTGGGAAGTAGCAGCCAATAATGAAAGGACCAAGGTAGTGTCATCCCCGACCCATCCCCTAGTATGGAGATCTGCCAGCACAACAACACCTTAAATCAAGAAATTGTTTTCTGAGATCTACAGAGATACTCGCAGGAACACCTCAGCAAGCAAGATCCAAAAGTGGCAGGCTAAAACCCAGAACCCCAATCAATGTCTAATACAAAATGAGAGACTTCATCTTGGGCACACAGAAGACTGGGCAATTTGGGAGGCACTGAACAGACTGTGCTCTGGCACCACGAGGTGCCTCTGCCAAACTTAAGAAATGGGGCCACAAAGTGGAGGACATGAAATGCGAGTGTGGAGAAGAACAAACCACAGACCACCTATTACAATGCAGCCTGAGCTCTGCCACATGCACAATGGAGGTCCTTCTTATAGCATCACCAGAGGCACTCCAAGTGGCCAGCTACTGGTCAAAGGACATTTAATATAATGCCAGTTTGTTTAAAAAAACAACTTTGTGTTTTCTGAAATACATCACAACTGTACCCTTGGCTCACTCCTGATATGATAAATAAATAAATAAATAAATAAATTGAAGGAACACAATAACAGCAAAGAAAGAATGGGAGAAGGTCTTTTCCTTTTGGTTTTAGAGCTTGTCTCACAGGAAAAAAAAATGAACGTCACGATCCTGCCTCTTAGTTTGTAAGAGACACAAGATAAACCCTCCTGTAACATTTGCTGGGTAAAAATACAGAATGAAACCTTCTCCTTCTGTGCTTTTTGCCTTTAGCACAACAGGACAATAGATGTGAAGGCTTGGAATTGTAGCCCTCTGTCTCGCTTGCCCTGAGGACAAATAGGGTTGTCCTATTTTCATTTGGCCTTCTGCACTGACTGCTTGGTGAGAAGGGCCAGGATGTATGTACCCTGTGGAAAGCTTTAGATTAGCATTGACACAACAAGATAATACAACCTCTGCAACCGTTCCAAATCAGTGAGAGAATGCTGCAGTTTATCCTTTAGGTGTAAGTTAGTCTTGCATGCCTGCCTGTATTTTTTAAAGCCACAAATCACAAAGACTCTGATGCAACTTGAAGCCTTGGCTCGTACACACATACAGACAACTATAGCTATACAGATAAATATAGAGAGATATATGTATATGTTCAGAGACAAAGGGAGGGAGTGTGTGTGATGGGGAAAAGTCAAGCTGTAAGCAAAAGGAAATGGCTTAGCTTATTGTTAACTGCCTGCAAGCTGACCTTGATGCATGGGAACATGAATGAGAGACCTCCAAGTCACGGTATCCTCAATAGTCCTGCTCAGATCTTGCAGACTCAGATTATCTGTGGCTTCCTTTAGTGAATCTATCCGTCTGGAATGTGATTTTCTTTTTTAACTACTGCTGACTACCATAGAAAGCATTGTGTCTTCTCATATCTCATGATCTGCCCAAAGTATGATACGAGGGCGGGTCAATAAGTCCGTGATTTTTGAATTTCCCGCCTCTTAACTGAAAGGGCAATACTGCTCCTGTCAACAGGCATCTGTCAGTTGACTCCTGTCAAAATTTGAACAAGCTGTGTCATTTAGTTTGTGTTTGACAGCCATTGATAGCAGAGTATTGTGTGATTTGAAGAGAAAATGGAAAAAAGTGAATTTTGTGTGCTCATTAAGCACTTTTTTTTGCAGAAAAAAACCATCACTCAAAGCAAGGCTAAGCTTGATAAATACTATGGGGACTCTGCACCATCAATTTCAATGCTAAAAAAGTGGTTTACTGAATTTCATTGTGGCCGTACAAGCATGGAAGATGCCGAACGTTCTGGATGCCCAGTTGAGGTCTCTACACCCGAAACAATTGAAAAAATTCACGATATGGTGTTGGCCGATTGGAGATTGAAAGTGTGAGAGATTTTTGAAGCCATAGGCATCTCACATGGCTCAGTGGTTTCAATTTCAAATGATCACTTGGGTATGAGAAAGCTTTCCGCAAGATGGGTGTCGCGTTTGCTCACAATCTACCACAAATGCAATTGTGTGAGAATTTCGCAGGAGTGTTTGGCGTTGTTCAACCGCAATATGGACGAGTTTTTGCGCCGTTTTGTAACCGTGGACAAAACGTGGATCCACCACAACACACTAGAGACCAAACAGCAGTCAAAACAGTGGGTTTCTCGGGGCGAATCGACGCCAAAGAAGGCCAAGATGGGGTTGTCAGCCAATAAGGCATGGCGACCATTTTTTGAGATGCATGTGGTATAATCCACATTGACTATCTTCAAAAGGGTAAAACAATCAATGGCGAATATTATGCCAACTTATTGGGTCAATTTAATGAGGATTTTAAAAAAACAAACGACTGCATTTGGCCAAGAAAAAAGTTCTTTTGCACCAGGACAATGCAAGGGTGCACACGTGTGCAGTTGCCATGGCAACAATCCATGAATTGGGATACGAATTGCTTCCTCGTCCACCCTATTCTCTGGATTTAGCCCCGAGTGACTATTTATTGTTTCCAAACCTGAAGAAATGGCTCGGCGGAAAGAGATTTGACTCCAACAATGAAATCATCTCACAAACAAATACCTATTTTGATGACCTCGACAAATCTTATTTTTTGGAAGGGATAAAAAAATTGGAGAATCGTTGGACAAAGTGTAAAGAGCTCAAAGGAGACTACGTTGAAAAATAAAATGATTTTTTATCCAAAAACCTGTATTTTATTCAAAAAGTCACAGACTTATTGACCCGCCCTCGTAACTTCAGCTAAGTCATCTTGGCATCTAGGAGAAGTTCAAGCTTGATTTGCTTCAAGAACCATTCACTTGTCTTTTTGGCAGTCCATGGTACGTATCTCCTCAAGCCCATCATCTCAAGAGTTGATTTTCTTCCTATCAGCTTTCTTCATTGTCCAGCTTTCACAACCAGACATAACAATGGGAAAGAACAAACTTTATTATTCAGTGATATATCTTGACACTTCAGCATCAGTCTGATGTCTTCATAGATACACTTCCAAGTTCTCGTCTTCATCTGATTTCTTGACTGCACTCTCCACACGGATTGAGCCAATCTGTGGAAGATCTTGAACTATTTTAGTATCTTATTTGTCTACTTTACAATTATGTAAGCTATTTTATACTATGTCTGAATTTTGATACATCTTCCTTAATTTTTTTAAAATTTGTATCAAATGCATTGCATAAATTAGTATAAAACTGATAAAAATAGAAGGCACGCAGGTGGCCAAAATGCTTTGACCAAAAATGGGCAACAGCAACGGCATTGTCTGTAGCCTCCAACAATTCTTCCTCTGTACACGAGGCAGGGCATAGTGGACAAGCATACAGATGCGGAGTTGTCTGTTCTGCTCCACAGTCACACAAGGTGTGGGATTCTTTTAGGTAGTGCCATTTTGCCAGGTTGTCTTTTGCTCTGCCCACTCTGCTTCTGAGTCTGTTTAGGGACTTCCAAGTTGCCCATTCTTGGTTTCCCCCTGGAGGAAGACCCTCACAGGGAGGGGGGGGGGCATCCAGTTGGGATTCCCTGGTTTGGCTGCCCAGAGGGATACCCTTGCTGTTGCTGGGGGGACTCCAAGAGGAGTGGCAGTTCTCATAAAGCTTTTCCTTGACGTGAGTCTACCGGGAGGAGGCTGGTAGCCATGTAGTGGATAGTTTTCACAGCGTTCAACCTTGTTTCTCTCATATTTAGCAGCAACTTCCTGTCACACATCAGCGGGACACAGGAAGAGCCTCCTTGAAGACCGAGTAAACACAACAACATTTCTCGTAAATGGCTAATACTATTTTTAATTCATTTTTATTGCTTTTGTTTCAAAATAACAATAAAAGAGGGGGAACAATAGATTTAAAAGGAAAGTGGGAAATTAAAGGGTAAGAATAGAGGAGGGTTGGGAAAGTTGAGGGGTGTAGGGTAAGGGGGTTGGGCTAGAATAATAGGGGATAAGGGGGAAACTGGGGTTTGGGTTGGGATTTCCAGTCCATTCCACAGAGAGATGATAATCCCAAAATAAGTAAATTTTCTTGATTCTTTCACAAATTGTCTCTGATTCCTTTTCCTTTTAACCTTATTTGTTTGTTTGTTTGTTTATTTATTATTTCGACTTGTATACCACCACTCCGCGAAGGCTCAGAGCGGTTTACAAAACTACCAGAAACAATATACATAAGCACAATTCAAAAAGTTTAAGAACAACAGAAGGTTCATTTTTTTCCTGTAGATATATTATTAGTGATTTCCAATTGGTTTGTTTCTCTTTCTTTTGATTTTTTAATATTTGCGACAATTTGTCCAAATTCATATACTCTACTATCTTGGATAGCCAATCTTCCACTCAAGGAGAATCCTCCCCCCCAATTTCTGAGTTACTGTTATTCGTACTGCTGCTGTCAGGTAGAACAAGATCTCTTCATTTTTCCCCATTTCAAAGTTTGTAATATTCAGCAAATAATATTGTGGTTTCGTGTCATATTTTATCTTGATAATGTTTTGAGTGTGTTTGTGGACCTGAGTCCAGTACTTCTTAATTATTTTTACAACCCCGCCATGAATAGAAGTAGGTTCCTAATTCCTTCCCACATTTCCAGCATTGGCTGTTGTATTTTTTTTAAATTTTAAAAGCTTTATTGATAATAAGAAAACATTGACATCAAAAGGAAAAGAACAAATACATATAAACAAAAACATTAAAAGCTTACATTGGGGTGGGCCCACCACACCCGAGCCGATTGCTCCATATTTATAAGGGTGGTATGGCCCGCCGCACTCCAACGTGAGGGTGATCACAAATTGGGGGTAGGTAATCGGAGAGGGGGGGGATGGGAAAGGTGTGGGGGTGGGGGCTGAGGTTAAGGTAAAAAAGGGGGGGTACAATAGAATACTAACAGGAGACATTACTGAAAGTACATACTAACAAAAATATTGACTCCACGTCTTCTCCATTAATCAAAAAAAAAGAAACTAACTAACATAGTTTCCTTAATTTTCCTTACCCCCGACAGTTCATGAGAGGAGCTTAGCAGGATTTTCAAATAAATACAAATCATATTTTGAAACCTTTCAGCAGGACTTTTTTCTTTTCTTTCATAAATTCAATAAATGGGGTCCATGTATCGTTAAAGTTTTGTGATGAGCCATATCGTAGTAGGCATGTTAGTTTGTCCATTTCTGCCAGTTCTGTTACTTTAACAAGCCATTCATCCTCGTCAGGCACTTGAGGAAGTTTCCAATATCTGGCAAAGCTGATCCTTGCCGTAATTATCAAAAAAGTTATCAATTTTTCGGCTTCTTTACTCAGCTTGCATCCTGTAATATTTAAGAGATACAATTCTGGTTGTTTAGCTATCTTACATTTCATAATTTCAGATATTGTATTGTGAATTCTTTCCCAAAAGTTTTTGGCCACTCTGCAAGTCCACCACATGTGATAGTATGTGCCCCTTTCTTGTCTACATTTCCAGCAGGCATCTCCATTATTCTTATATATCTTAGCCAGCTGGGCTGGAGTGAGATGCCATCTATAAAACATCTTATATATATTTTCTTTTAAACTATAAGCATAGGTATATTTCATTTTAGAGTTCCAGATTTTTTCCCATTCCTCCGGTTTGATGTTATGTCCTATGTTTTTAATCCACCTTTGCTTGTACTCATCTGTCGGACCCTTATCCTCTTTCTCCTGTTCTGTTAAGATTTTATAGATTGAACTTACGGGGTTTTTTTGTGAGTACATCCATATTTTCTCTATCCTGTTCGGTTTTCCTTCCCATCCTATCTGCTTATCTTCGTTAAATCTTTTCTTAATTTGGCCGAATTGGAACCAATTTAGCTCCCATTGGCCCAGCTCTTCCTTCCCTTTTAACCTGAAGTTTAAATCTTCTCTCTTTAATAGATCTTTATATTTAGGCTCCGGGCTTTCTTCAAATTTTCGAATTCGAAAGGCTTCCACCGGTGAGGCCCAAAGTGGAAGCTTCTTATAATTTTTCTGTTGTATTTTTTAATAGAATTTTGATAATTGTATTGGAGTTAAGTACCATCGATAAAATACTTTATACCAGTTTTCTATTATATTAGGGCTTCTTTTATATCTTAATTTATTTTTCCATATGTTATGTTCCCACTCCTTGAATAGGATTGAGTGCCCAATATCTGCTGCCCATTTCACCATGTTATCGCCATTTTTAAACATTTATTTATTTATTTATTTATTATTTTGAATTATATACCACCCTTCCCAAAAAGGCTCAGGGTGGTTCACAACAATGAATACACAACACAACGTAGTTAAAAACAGAATAAAAACAGATTATTATGATAATGTTAACACGGTTGATAATTGATAATTTACAAATCTACTCAATGATACCCAGGATGTCAATCTCAACAGTTTCCCTGTTTTCTTCACATATTATGCATCAGGACTGAGGAAAACCTGGACCTCCCAATGTTGAAAGCCACAGCTAAGGCTAATGGGAAATGTAGTCCAAGAGCACTTGATATCTTCCTGATGCTAAGGCCTCTTGGGTAGTCAAATACACTGTTTTTCTAGGGTCGTGGTGAAGTTTCCTTCTCTGGAGATTTTTGAACAGAATTTAAATGGTCATCTGTCAAGAATGCTTTGATTGTATCTTCCTGCATGGCAGAAAAGAGCTGGACTGGATTGCCCTTGGAGTCTTGTCAAACTCTCAGATTCCCTAACTCTTTCATAAAAGGTAACATCTTTGATTTATAATTTGGGGAGGGGCAGGGCACTCAGTTTTAAGCTCAACTTCTCTCTCCCTGCGTATACATTAGCACCACCAAATTTAAACCTCTTAACGAGAGTTGCTGTTTACTTTCTCCATGTCTCCTGGTAGAAAATTACAATATGCCACTCAGATTCCCTTATGTTTCTCATCACTTTTCCCCCCTCTCCCGTTCTCCCTCTCGGTGTGGCTGTGCAATAATGCTATATTTGGTTGCAAGCACTGTGGGAAGATGCATCAGTTCCGTCAGAAACCCCGTCTTGAATCAGCCATCAAGGAAAAAACTTTTTTGGAGCAATAGGGGGTGGGTGGGAAGCGAAAAGTGAAAAATACTGCTCAGCAGTAACTAGCTTATTTTAGTTGTCTTGGGGCTTGATACCCACAGCAATCACGTTGTGCTTTATAAGTAGGCACTCTCAGCTTGTGCAAACACACCCCATGTTTGGGAACCAGATATCTACATAAAATGTGCATTTTCTAATATGAGCAAAAAGAGCCAGAACTTACTTAAATATTATGAGTGTTGGTAAATGGGAATAAGCAGAAGCTTTACCACAGTATTTAAACCAAGATATACCCTGCTGTATAATAAAATGTCACTTAGGCTTGTGTAACAAGTAACAGTATCTTTAGTTCAAAGGTTCAAACAGGGTAACAATGTATATTTCAGTTTCTTTGAATTCAGGCAGAGATCAGAGGAATGAAATAGTCCTTTTAAATAGTCTTTAAAATAAGCCTCATGCCTTAAAATGATCAGCATTTAAGATAGTTGGCAGCCAGCACTATCTCTTCACTGTCCAAAGTGAAAAGGCAAAATGACAGTTAGAACCGTTGGTCTTGGCAGCTAGGCAGAGGCAGCAGCCAATTGGAATCCTGGCTCCTGGAATGCTCAGCCAATCAGCTGCTGACACACCCCTTTCCAGTTAACCCATTACATAATAGTGTCTCTCTTTTCAAATCCTAACAAAAATCATGGGAAGCAAGCCCATTACTTTGCTATTCAAACCACACAAATAAAATAATTTGACCCTGGACTTCTATTAGGGTTATTTATCATAAATCCATGTAAAGTTGCACATTGATTTTGCTACTCAAGTCTTGTGTCACATGATAACAATGATGCACAACTGCATCACAGCCCTAAATGGCCAGTCAAATGCACAACCTATTTACCTGTGCATCTATTCACACTGCATGATTCATAATTTCATAAGATCCTGAAGGATAAAGATACTTTATTGAAGGCTAAAGTCAGGGGCTGCCCATGCGTCATATTTCCAGTTTCTGTGTATGGTTGTAAAAACTGGACAGCGGAATAAGTTTGCAGGAAGAAAATCAACTCATTTGAAATGTTCTGGAGGAGATTTCTGCAGACACTGTGGATTGCCAAAAAGACAAATGAATGGGTCTTAGAGTAAATCAAGCTTGAACTTCCCCTAAAAGCCAAGATGACTTAGCTGAGACTTTGGTCGTATTATGAGAAGACATAATTCATTAGAGGGAAAAAACAACAACAAAAGTGACTGGCAAGGCAGTAGGAAAAGTGGAAGTCCGCATTCCAAATGGATGGACTCAAACAGGGAAGCAAGAGTCCCAAATATGCAAGACAGATAACAGAGTGAATTGGAGGTATTTCATTCATTGGGTTGCTATAAGAAGTCGTCAACTTGATGGAATTTACCTACAAGTGGATGGGCTGAAGAACATGAAACCAACTGGTGAATTCCTTCCAATTACCGTCCAGTTTCAAACTTATCATTTCTGGGCAAAGTGATTGAGAGGGCAGCAATGGAGCAGCTGCAGACCTTCCTAAATGACACAGACTGATTAGATCCCTTCCAGTCCGGTTTCCGTATGGGGCATGGGACGGAGATCAGCTACGTTACCAGCTTGACCAAGGCAGATCGGCACTGCTTGTGTTATTGGACCTCACAGCAGCGTTTGATACAGTCAATTATGATATTTTGACACACCGCCTGGCCGTGACTGGAGTGAGGGGGACAATCCTCCACAATCGGAAACAGTGAGTGCTTTGGGGGGGGGGGCTGGCCTCTCGGGGTCTCTCTCTACCTTGTGGGGTCCCCCAGGGAGCCATACTCCCCCCCTTCTTATTTAACATCTATATGCGATCACTCGCTCAGCTGGTACGTAGCTTTGGGCTTGAGTGTTATCAGTACACCGATGACACTCAACTCATTCTGAGGATGGAGGGCCAGCTGGACTTCATACCCAATAATTTCCATCCTTGCCTTGAAGCCATTACTGGATGGTTGCGGGCCAGCAGGTTGAAGGTGAATCCAGCGAAGACGGAGATCCTGTGTCTGGGTCATCCGGACGATAGAGACATCCAACTACCGACCCTGGATGGCGAGGCATTACGCCCATCATCATTAGTAAAAAGCCTGGGAGTCCTCTTGGACCCTCTGCTGTCAATGGAGGCTCAGGTCTCCAATGTCAGCAGACTTGCGTTTTTCCATCTACGACAGGCGAGGCGTCTGGCTCCCTATCTGTCCCGGAACGACTGGCCACGGTAATCCAAGCCATGGTCATCCCAAGACTTGACTACTGTAACGCTCTTTACATTGGCCTACCCTTGACTCTGATTTGGAAACTTAGACTACTGTAGAATGCTGCGGCCCGACTTCTCACAGGGGAGCCTGTGAGTTGTTGCATAACACCAATATTCTGGGATCTGCACTGGTTACCAATTGAATTCCGGATTACTTTCAAGGTGTTAGTTCTTACTTTCAAGGCCTTGAATGGTCTGGGGCCAGTGTACTTAAGGGATCGCCTAATCCCATACAATCCCCCGAGATCAGAGGATCAGAACCTCCTAGACATCCCCAGCTTAAGATTTTTCCCCCTGATGATAACTCGGTGAAGGGCTTTTTCAATTATTGCCCCGGTGTTGTGGAATGCCTTGCCGTCGGAGACCCGTGCTCTGCATAATCTGAACACCTTTTGCAGAGCATGCAAGACCCATTTATTCAGGCAGGCTTTTGACTGATGTTGGGAATTTCAAAAGTCTTTGTTTTATCTGATAATGTTTTAATCTGTCTTGTTATGTAAACTGCCCCGAGCCTCCGGGAGTGGCGGTCAAAAATAGGAATAAATAAATAAATAATAAAATTGGTTAAGTGACTGAACCCAAAGTGTGTTTCTCCGCAATGGTTCCTGTTCATCCTGGAAAAAAATGACTAGTGGAGTCTCATAAAGAGGGTTCGGTCCTAGGTCCAGTTCTGTTCAACATCTTTGTTTATGACTTGGATAAAGGTTCAGAGGGCATGCTTATCAAGTTTGCAGATACGAGCAAATAAGAGGGAGATCTTATACTCCAGAGGACAGGATCAGAATTCAAAATGACCTCAACAAATTAGAGAGCTAATTGGCCAAAACTAAGAAAATAAATTTTAACAAGAACAAATGTAAGATACTCCACTTAGGCATTAAAAATGAAACGCAAAGATACAGGACGGGTGATCATTGAATCATAGAGTTAGAAGAGTCCTCATGGGCCATCCAGTCCAACCCCATTCTGCCAGGAAGCAGGAAAATCGCGTTCAAAGCACCCCCATCAGATGACCATCCAGCCTGTGCTTAAAAGCCTCCATAGAAGGGGCCTGCACCACAATTCGGGGCAGAGAGTTCTACTGATGAACAGCTCTCACAGTCAGGAAGTTTTTCCTCATGTTCAGGTGGAATCTCCTCTTCTGTAGTTTGAAGCCATTGTTCCATTGCGTCCTGGTCTCCAGGGCAGCAGAAAACAAGCTTGCTCCCTCCTCCTTGTGACTTCCCCTCACATATTTATACATGGCTGTCATGTCTCCTTTCAATCTTCTCTTCTTCAGGCTAAACATGCCCAGCTCTTTAAGCCGCTCCTCATAGGGCTTGTTCTCCAGTCCCTTGGTCATTTTACTCACCCTGCTTTGGACACATTCCAGCTTGTCAATATCTCTCTTCAATTGTGGTGCCCAGAATTGGACACAGTGTGATTCCAGGTGTGGCCTAACCAAGGCAGAATAGAGCATGGGGAGCATGACTTCCCTGGATCTATACCAGGGTGAGCAATTACCGGCCCTCCAGGTGTTTTGGACTTCAACTCCCAGAAATCCTAACAGCTGGTAAACTGGCTAGGATTTCTGGGACTTGAAGTCCAAAACACCTGGAGGGCCGGTAATTGCCCAATAGGTGTTTAGTGATCTATACACTAAACACCTATTGATGCAGGCCAAAATCCCATTGGCTTTGTTTAACTTCTTGTCCACGAGGACTCCAAGATCTTTTTCACACATACTGCTCTCGAGCCAGGCATCGTCCTCCATTTTGTATCTTTGCATTTCATTTTTTTCTGCCTAAGTGGAGTCTCTTGCATTTGTCTCTGTTGAACTTCAATGAATGCAGTTTGACACCAGTTGAACTGCTATGCTTCAATGCTAAGGAATCACGGGAGTGTGAGATGTACAAGAGTGTGAGATGGAAGTCTGATCTGGCCACTGTGGTTCACACTCTTGTTACATCCCTTATAGCTTACTGCAATGCACTCTATGTGGGGTTGCCTTTGAAGACTGCTCAGAAGCTTCAATTAGTCCAACGGGCAGCAAGCAGATTGCTCACTGGAGTGGCATATAGGGAGTATTTGCCCCACCCCCCAGTTACATCAGGCTCCACTATCTGCTGGTCCATTTCCAAGCACAATTCAAAGTGCTGGCTTTGGCCTATAAAGCCCTATACAGTCCTAGCCCATCTTACTTGTCCAAACATATCTCCCTCTATGATCCACTTCGGAGCTTAAGATCATCAGGAGAGGCCCTGCTCTCGATCCCATCACCTTCACAAGTGTGCTGGTTGGGACAAGAGAAAGGGCCTTCTCTGTGGTGGCTCCCCATCTGTCCTTTAGGAAAAAGCTTAAATCATGGCTATGGGACCAGGATTTCAGCAGCAGGCACAGCATTAATAATGTATACTATTTTCTTGATTGACAACCAACAGGCAGACCTCAGACTATGACTTTGGATGTGGATTTGGTCTTGGATTTGTTAGCTTTTTATTGAATGTTTTAATTTATTGTTAGCTGATGTTTTAATTGTGATTTTATTGTTATTGTTTTTGTGATTTCTAATGAGTGCCAATTGTAAGCCGCTCGGAGTCCCCCTTCGGGTGTGAGAAGGGCGGGATATAAATGTTCAAAATAAGTAATAAATAAATCTTTAGTTTCCTTTGCCAAAGAGCAGTGGGGCCTCCCCAAATGACAACTCCCATGCTTCTGCAACATTTAAGCCAACTACATTAATTCTACAGGGGAGATGCACCTCAAAAGTAGAGACTTGCTGGGACTTTATTGTCATCTACAAACCACTTCATCATATTTACTAAATTCCACTGAGTGCTACACTTAAAATGTGGAAAGCCACCGTGTACATCACATTAGGTTGGGTTCAAGTGTAGGACAGAGCATTATTTGCGTGTTTTAAGCGTGGGGGCCAGCATTCTTTTCAAATGTTTTAGGAGATGGTGGGGAAGTGGATTTGTGGTAATGATCCAGATGTTTGGCCAATTCTATAATGTGATGACATTTGTAGGGAGGGGAAATCGTGTTGGGGGAGCCAAAAGTACCCTTTATCTTGGTGCATTTACTATATAGAATGAATGCTCTTGGACCCCACTTTAAACACCATAGCACAGTGTTTCCCAACCAGTGTGCCGTGGCACACCAGTGTGCCATGAGCGATCATCAGGTGTGCCGTAGGAAATTGGAACCTCCAATACCCTTTCTTCCCCCTCCTGCTGAACACTTTTTCTTCTCCGCTCAGGCTCGCTTCTTCCCAACCTCGCTCTGCTCGCTTTGCCTCGCTTTGCTCTGGGGCGAGTCTGTGCAGTAGGGCCTGCATGGGTCATGTCTTCCTCCCCCCTCTCCCCTCCTGAACACGCTCACGTTGCCCCTTCAGATCAAAATGGCGGCAGAAGCGGCAGTGTAGAAGAAAAAGTAAGTGTTCGGCAGGAGGGGGAAGAAAGGGTGCGAAGGGGAAGGTGGAGGAGAGGTCTCTGTGGCATGGGCGAACTTGGACCTTCCAGGTGTTTTGGACTCCAACTCCCACCATTCCTAGCAGCCTCAGGCCCCTTTCCTTTTCCAACATTGTGATTCTGGATAGAAAACAAACAACAACATAACATAATGTTGTTTGAGTCCACAGTGCTCTCTGGGTGTAGGTGAACTACAACTCCAAAACTCATGGTCAATGCCCACCAAGCTCTTATAGTATTTTCTCTTGGTTATGGGAGTTCTGTGTGGGAAGTTTGTGTCTTTCTGCCATTCCTGCCAGGATATCTATGTTGTGTTCATTGAAACAGGCCCAGGTTTCACACTGAGTGTATAAATACATTTTAAAAAACATTAACTATATGCATTACTGTGTTAGAGTGTTATTTTGTGTCATTTTGTTTGGTGGTGTGCCCCAGGATTTTGTAAATGTAAAAAATGTGCCGCGGCTCAAAACAGGTTGAAAAACACTGCCATAGCATCATCCTATGCGGTCCTTGGAAATTATAGTTTCCCCTCTCTGGGTGCATCTGCACTGGAGAATAAATGCAATTGGGACCCATTTTAAATGTCATTATTTTTGTTGTTGTTGTTGTTGTTGTTGTTGCTACAAAGACAACAAACATAAATCCTGACATGATTTGAAGGGAGCAAAGAACAGTAGATACAAGCTCAAGAAATATTGCTCCAATGACAGAGAACTTTATGGCTTTTATTCGCCACCAAATTGACTTTGATTTACAGTAAGCTAATGAATTTAAGATGTCAAAAAACCATGGTCATCAATGGTTTGCTCAGATCTCTAAAATTCTTTCTTGGGTTGATTCAATCCACTTGAACTCTGATCTTCCTCTTTTCCTATTGTATCCTACTTCTCCAAGAGCCAGTGTGGTGTGAGCATTGGACTACAACTTTGGAGATCTGAGTTCGAATCCCAACTTACTTATGGAAACCTACTAGGTGACCCTGAACAAGTCACATTCTCTCTGATTCAAAGAAGGGCAAATGAAGACAAAACCCCCAAGATAGTCATTTTGTGGTTGTCGAAGGACTGAAATACCTTGAAGGCACACAACAATAAATATATAATTTTATACATAAATAGATGTTACGCCTAATGAATCACTGGTGCTGATGAAATCCATCATGCTACAATTTTACTACAGTACATCTGTCACTAATTAATTTCCATTATGCCAATTATGAAGGAATTGGATAGCAGAACAACAGAGTCAAAGCTGAAGATCTGGAATATCAACTCTGCAATCTTGGGCATATTCTTGAATAAAAGGCTTGACCTGGAGTCTAATTTAAAACACTCCAAATGGATTTCTCAGCTCTTTGGCCAAATATCTCTATCCAGACTCCCACACTTAATTTCATTGATTTCCCGGGCCAGGTAATTGGCAAAATTAGACTGGGTCGTGATGAGCTGCAGCTATTTCAGTTGCAGTGAAAGAATGACCAGTATTTATATATTCTTTCTGGGCAGACGCTCTGCCTGCCAGATTGGATCCTCTTCCTGCCAAAAACTGCTCTAGAACCGAATAAGCACTTTACGTCATAAAAGTAATTAAATTAATAATAATAAATTGTACCAACACAATGAAGACATTTGAAAGAAGGGGGCTCCTCAGTTCTCAACTCGCGAGAGGAGACTGGAGGGCAGCAGCACCCTCCTTTCTCCTCTCGCCAGCTGAGAGCTGAGGCGGGCGCTTTGGAAGCAGCCCGGGGCGAGCTTTCCTCCTGTTCCCCAGGCTCTCCCTCACAAGCGGAGGGAGAGCCTGGAGAACAGGAGGAAATTCCTCTGAATCTCAGAGTTCTCAGCAGGGAAGGAGGAGGCGAAGGGATGCCCTCCCCACCCCTTTCCCTGCTGAGAACTAAAGCGCATCAAGGCTTGACGCGCTTTAGGTCTTAGCAGGGAATGATGTGCGGAGGCTCCGCACTTCCTTCCCTGCTGAGAACTAAAGCACGTCAAGGCTTGATGCGCTTTAAGTCTTAGCAGGGAAGGAGGTGCGGATGCCCTCTGCAACTCCTTCCCTGCTGAGAACTAAAACGTGTCAAGGCTTGACGCGCTTCAGGTCTTAGCAGGGAACGAGGTGCGGAGCCTCCGCACCTCCTTCCCTGCTGAGAACTAAAGCGCGTCAAGCCTTGACGCGCTTTAGTTCTTAGCAGGGAAGGAAGTGCGGATGCCCTCCCCACCTCCTTCTCTGCTGAGAACTAAAGTGCGTCAATGGTTGATGCGCTTTAGGTCTTAGCAGGGAAGGAGGTGCGGAGGACATCCCCACCTCCTTCCCTGCTGAGAACTAACAGGAAATAATAACGAATGTGTGTTAATAATTACGTTTCAATAACGAAATTTTACGGAAATTTTTCAGAACAATTCCTATATCAAACCACCGATGACAATTCCCCGCCCCCATGAGTTTAGAAACACATTTTTGATGGATCAACCACCCCTAATAAATAGTCTTTTAAGGCAGTGTTTCTCAACCTGGGGATTGGGACCCCTGGGGGGATTGTGAGGAGTTGCCAAAGACAATTAAAAAAACATATATTTCTGATGGTCTTAGGAACCCCGTTTGGCAGAGAAGGCTGAAGATCTCTCTGCCTATCTTTCTCTTCCTTTTTGTTGTTGGTGAACTACAACTCCCAGAATTCAGAAACAGCCCCCCCCCCACCAGTTTTCAATGTTGGCCATGTAGGTTCAAATGTTTAAAAGCAATGCACAATACAGGTAGTGTGCTAATTTTGTTGCAGATCCATTGTGGGCTAGGTTCAGAGTGCTCTTTCATTGTAGTTTAACTATAAATCCCAGCAATTATGTATTTATTTAGAACATTTGTATCCCATCGTATTCTCAACCTCCGAAGACAAAATTGAAGGTCAGTCTCCACGAACGGCTCCAGTATTTTCTGTTGGTCATGGAAGTTCTATGTACCAAGATTGGTTCGATTCCATTGGCCCTTGAGGTCTCTTCCAATTCTAGGATTCTATGATTCTATTCACACAGTGTAGAATATGCTCCCTTGAAAAAGCTTTGAATGAAATCTACTGCCCCAGTTCAGTTTGGACTTTCACTACGTCTCCATTGAATGATTCCCTTGTGGTCTTCTCACAAAACCTTGGTGTCCAGAACGGAAGAGATTCTGTATTATTTCCCCCTGATTCAACAAAGTAACAAAAGATTTTCACAACTTGACTGTCTCAAAGCTGTAGTCATTCACTCCCCCTACTGGTTATCTTGAATATCACACCTTTTCGAAAAAAAGGGAGGGGGGGGGGTGAATCTCTAGTTTTGCAAGAGACTTCTTGAGCAATGATATATCAACTAGGGATGGAAGGAAATCTTCCTTAGTTCTCGTTTTGATAGTATATTAATAACTTGTTTATTATCATGATGGTTTTTTCTCAATGCAATTCTCAATTCAATGTGGAGTTTTGTTGGAAAAGTATGCACTAGGGGTGGTTGACCCATAAAAAATTGATTCTAAACTCTTGTGGGGGGAATTTCTGTTGCTGGGTCATAGAAATTAATCCGAAATTTTTTAAATAAATTTCGTAATTGAAACGTAATTAATAACAACATTTGTTACTATTTCGTTAGTGGGGCCAGTGCACAGGGGATGCCCACCTCTACGCCCCCTCTGCAAGCCCAGTCACCAATCCGGGTTAAAGGGAACGTGGGTTGGATTCTGACCTTGCTGGCGAGAGGGGGGTGGAAGGCAGCATCTCCTCTTGCCAGATGACACCCAAACACGGGTTAAAGATAACCCCTGTTTGGGTCTCGGCTGGTAAGAGGAAGGTGCCAGGCTTCCCCCTCCACCCTCCTGTTGCCATCTGACATGCAGGTTAAATGGAGGTGCCTCCCTTCTCCTCTGCCAGCCCAGAAACCAACGTGTGTTCCCTTTAACCCGGGTTGGTTTCTGGGCTGGCAGAGGAGAAGGGAGGCGCCTCCCGCCCCTGCGAACTCGGAATCCAACCCATGTTCCCTTTAACCTGGGTTCATTTCTGGGCTGGCAGAGGGGAAGAGTGGCATAGCCTCCCTTTGCCCATGCCAGCCCAGAAACTAATGTGTGTTCCCTTTAACTCGCCTGTCAGATTGTGACCAGAGGGTAGAGGGGGCAGCCTGGCACCCTCCTCTCGTCTTCGGAGACCCAAACGGGGGTTATCTTTAACCCGTGTTTGCGTGTCATCTAGTGAGAGGAGATGCTGCCTTCCACTCCCCTCTCACCAGCTGACAACCAAAGGCGGGTTAAACATAAGATAGGGTGGAAACGACCTAATAACGCGCCCTTTACTTAAATGGCTGACCCAGGTTCGATTTAGAAAGGTCACTTCCGGGTTGGATGACAAGGGTTGATATAGGGTCAAAATAATTTCAAATACAAAAAATTAACGAAAATCAAAATATTACGACCGGAGATATCCACCCCTAGTATGCACCCAGTAGCTACGTTAATTCTACAGGGTAGATGCACCTCAAAAGTAGAGAACTGCTGGGACTTTACTGTCATCTACAAACCACTGCAACACCTTTCCTAAATTCCATTGAGTGTCACACTTAAAATGTGGAAAGCCACTGTGTACATCACATTACGTTCAAGTGTAGGACAGAGCATTATTTGCATGTTTTAAGTGTGGGGGCCACCATTCTTTTCAAATGTTTCAGGAGGTGGTGGGGAAGTGGATTTGTGCTATTGATCCTATTCAGTTTTTATTGTGTGAATTTCCTGTATCATTTCATTTGTTGTTGTTTTTTAAAAAAAATAAAAATTAAGATTTTTGTAACAATAAAATACAAACAATACACACAAAACACATTGTATGATATGGACTCTGGAATACTTTCCAGAGAGAAAAAAGAAAAAAAGAAAGTCATGTAAGAAAGATATTTGTTATTGTAATTGTTTACTTAAATTTTTACTATTTTTGATGTATTTGGTATCTTACTATGTTGTATTGTATTTTAGAAGGGCTTGGCCTCATGTAGCCGCCCCGAGTCCCCATTGGGGAGATGGTGGTGGGGTATAAATAAAGATGATGATGATGATGATTTGCATTTTTTAAGCATGGGGGGTAGCGTTCTTTTCAAACATCTCAGAAGGTGGTGGGGAAGTGGATTTGTGGTAATGATCCGGTCGTTTGGCCAATTCTATAATGTGATGGCATTTGTTGCTCTCAGGTTTGAAACTCCTTGCAAAATCCATACATTAGGGAAAGATGCATACAAAAACTTATGCTCACATCTTGCAAATTCTGGGCAGTGGCTTCCTTGGTTGAATCAACCTGACATTTCAAGGAATGGCTGTAACATTTTCAGATGGGTGCAAGTTTTTGTCACTTACATATATAGGTTTTTCCCTCTGTGTCCTCACCTCCTATGCTTTCGGGGATTCTGTTCTTCTACGGCAAAGGGAAACAACTGCTGTAGAAAGGATGCTCAGCAATTGCTATTCTTTTTTTCGTGTTTCTGGGGAACGTTTTGAGAAATCTCCCTTTCCCCTCCTCCAGAGAGATTATTTCCGTAGTTTGCTCTCTTGCTGTGAACTTTTTTTCATCCACAATTTTGGAGCAGCTCTCTTCTCTTTTCTCCACTTCAGACAATTGCTTACCAGAGCCTGCTGTGTGAAAAATCCTCTGGAAATTATCATTGCAGGCTTCCAGCAGCAAGGGAGGGGAGAAGGTATTTAATTCATTGTTTAATTCTGCATGGATTTGTCGCCACTTAAAGACAACAAAGACCACTTACAAGCCTGCAAGTGCAGATCCCCATTGGGGGTGGCTTCCCTCTCAAGCATGTGGTGGTTTTGTCATTTGGGAGTTGTAGTTGCTGGGATTTATAGTTCACCTACAATCAAAGAGCATTCTGAACTCCACCAACAATGGAATTGAACCAAACTTGGCACACAGAACTCTCATGACCAACAGAAAATGCTGGAAGGATTTGGTGGGCATTGACCTTGAGTTTTGGAGTTGTAGTTCACCTACATCCAGAGAGCACGGTGGACGCAAACAATGATGTATCTGGACCAAATTTGCACGGATACTCAATATGCCCAAATGTGAACACTGGTGGAGCTTGGGGAAAATAGACCTAGATATTTTGGAGTTGTAGTTGCTGGGTTTATAGTTCACCTACAATCAAAGAGCATTCTGAACTCCACCAACAACGGAATCAAACCAATGTTGGTACATAGAACTCCCATGACCAGTAGAAAATACTGGAAGGGTTTGGTGGACATTGACCTTGAGTTTTGGATTGTTAGTTCACCTACATCCAGAGAGCAGGAGATGAGCTTTCGGTGGGACAATTTGCCATCTGTTTCCAAAAAGGAAGAGAAGGACAGGAGGAGAGATCTTCAGCCTTCTCTGCCAAAGGGGTTCCTAAGACCATCAGAAATATGTATATTTTTGGTGTTTGAAACCTCCTCATGACCCTCCCCCCAGGTTGAGAAACAGAGCAACTGTATAGTAACTTGAAGTAGAAGTTATTCTTTTCAATAGGGATTGCTATTATCCACACTTTCCTGTTTTTACAGTAAGTTCAGGACCACATCCAACACAAATTGACTTTTGCTCGGAAACACCTCCATTTTAATGTACTCACTACATTTTTTTAAAGTACTAAAACGTGCATCTCTGTTTAAGGCAAAATGAGCTCAGTCACTTGAAAGTTGCAGCCATAACCAATTTGTTAAGCATATACGTGTCAAAGGGCTCTTTTAGTAGCTTTTGCTGCAGCAGATGACGACAACTGCTCTTTTTGAAAGCAGTATGTGCTTCCTTTCTTGTGAGTTTTGAAGACATTTGTCTTTTATTTATGCACAGAACCACTTGCAAGCCTCTTAACTTATCTCACCTTAGGTTTTTCTCTCTCTTCTCCCAGCTGCTGCTGCTAGATTGAATTCACTCTATGGTCTTCCTAGATCCAAAAGCTAGATTGTTTACTTTGCATCGGAGCAATTTCACATAATTTCTGAACTCTATAATTCAACTGTACATTGAAGTATAAATGTGAACAGGATGCTTTGTAACGGCATCATTTGGGTTGCAAAATGTGGAGTTGCCCTGTGGATGCACCTGCAGCTTCCATATGGATGCTCCTTTGATACTGGCATATTTGTTTTTGGCTGGTTCAATAGTGAGCATTGCTTTTAGAAAACAGCATTTGCATCTACAACTCTTCCATGAAAATATGTCTCTAGGGAAAGTTGTTGGAGGATCATGGGACAGTTTTCCAGCCTAAACATGGAGACACCTGTTTGACCCCGCAGCCATTGTCTTGTGGGGTTCCTCGGGTCTCTATATTGTCTCCCATGTTGTTTAACATCTACATGAAGCCCAGGTCTGGATCACACAAAAAGGCACACTATGTCATGGCCTAGGGGCACAGCCGAGGGGGGGGGGCACCAGATCCGGACCCTGCAATTTTTAAGTCGATCTTCGGGTTCTATCGGGGGCGGGGCTTCCCTTCCTCCTCCTCTGCGACGTGCCCGGCTTCCTTGACTCAAGGAAGCCGGGCGCATGGCGAGGAGGAAGGAAGGGAAGGCTCGCCCCCGGGGTTCGTGGAGAAAGAAGGAGCCGCGCGGAGCCGCGAGGAGAAGGAGGTGTGTGTGTGTGAGTGTGGTGTGTGCGGTAGAGGTTGGTTTGGGGGCGTAATTCCAAAGTGTGGCCTAGGGCGCCAAAATTGGTTAATCTGGGCCTGTTGAAGCCACTGGGGGAGATCATCCGGAGTTTTGGGGTGCGGTGTCACCTGTATGCAGATGACGTCCAACTGTGTCACTCCTTGCCACCTGCCACCTACCACTAAGGAGGCTGTTCAGGTTACTTGAAATTCCCTGAATTTTCATCTGTGCTTCAGTTGGTTTGCCATTATGTTGAAAGGAAAGACACTACTTGGAGGTAAAACTTCTGGTAACTTCTGGCAGAATCCCACAGTTAAGTTTGTAGGCAAAGATTTATGCACTTCTTTTTATTTTTGGTCTTGAAGACCTTTGAGGCACGGAAACAGAATACACACACTGCCTGAGGACATTTCTGAATAAGATCTCTGTTTCGTGTGCCTTCAGGCCTCATAAATGATTACAGGAAGACAAGATTAGCTTGCAAAGATCAAGTTGTCTCAGGATTTTGGAGCTTTTCCAGAAGAAAAATTCTTCATCTACTCAAAGCCATGGTCGAATTTTGCTCCACCTTGTAAGAAGTATAAGATACTAAAAGACCAGGTATTTGTGAAGACATAGGGCACGGTTTGGAAGGTTACTTTGAAAAAGTACTTCATTTCCCATAAATATTACGAGATTTGGGAAGTACAGTGAGACCCCTGGAATTGCAGAACCCATATCAATAGCAATTCTATAGGACAGTTGTAATTAGAACTTGGGTTCTACTCAATGTGGTCTCTAGATTGCATTTGACACCAGGGCTATTTTGCAATTTTCCTGCTTCTTGGCAGGGGGTTGGACTGGATGGCCCATGAGGTGTCTTCCAACTCTATGATTCTATGTGAGAGACAGAAGGTAAGCAAGTAGAATCATAGAAACATTGAGTTGGAAGACACCTCATGGGCCATCCAGTCCAACCCCGTGCCAAGAAGCAGGAAAATGGCATAGTCACCTTTGGGGAGATAAAGTAGGGCAATAATAATAATAAGAAGAATACTTGTTGATAAAAAAAGGCATCTAATGGGTCTAAAATGGCCCAGAGCCTCCAAAGCATGGTAGAAACCACCACCCATAGAGGACATGGAGGGGGCAATTTATTTTTGTTGTGGGTGTGGCCCTCCTTCATCTTGCGAAAGGAATCAATGCAGTCACCTTCATTTCCTTCATATTCTCACCCCTGAACGAGGAGAATCATCACAATTTTTAATGGTTTACCAAGTTCTGAAGAGGACCCACTTCCTGTTGCTGACATTTTTCTGGAACAGAACATGGAGGCCCTTTGCAAGGTTGTAAGAAGGTTGCTAGATGGCAATAGGAATAATCAAATTGGAAAAATTATTTCCTGGAGTTGAAGTCAGGGTAGCTAAAAATATCTTTGACTTGTGCTCTGTAAGGAGAAGAGAGTTGTTTGTGATGTCTGCCTTCCCAATGGCTGGAGGACACTTTGTGAATTCAACCTCCCTGCCTTCAGAGGTAGGGGAATGAGGAGAGAAAATGACTGATGGAACTGTGTAAGTCCTTTGCCTTTTCCCCTCCAAGGGTTGTCCCCTGTTAAATATTCAAATACCTTTTTTTACTTAACAGAGGAAGCTGTCATTGAATTTTGGTCCCTCTGCACTTCCCTTCTGCAAGTGAGTCCCTTCAGCTATGCGGCGAGATGAATAAGTGATGAGAATAAGTATCACGAATAGAAAATACCCAGGCAATCTTGTGAACAGGACCCAGAAGCCATTTGCTTTAAAAATACTTTTTTTGAGTTCCAGAGTGAGGTCTGGCTAAGATTTGAGTCAGACAACACCAGGAAATGTATTGGATCTCCAGGTTTATGAAAGCACTCTGCTGTGCTTCTTGACGTTGAGGATGTAGAACCATGAAAAGCTGCCACACCATGTGACACTACAACTCTCGGGATTTCACAGGACTGAGTCATGACAGTTATAGAATCATAGAGTTGGAAGAGACCTCATGGGCCATCCAGTCTAAACCCCTGCTAAGAAGCAGGTTGATCACATTCAAAGCACCCTGGACAGATGGCCATCCAGCCTCTGTTTAAAAGTCTCCAAAGAAGGAACCTTCACCACACTGCAGGGCAGAGAGTCCCACTGCTGAACAGTTAGGAAGTCCTTCCTCATGTTCAAGTGGAATCTCCCTTTTCCGTAGTTTAAAGCTGTTCTTCAACGTCCTAGTCTCCAGGGCAGCAGAAAACAAGCTTGCTCCCTCCTCTCTGTGACTTCCCTCTTATATTTATATATGGCTCCCATCATGTCTCCTTTCAGCCTTCTCTTTTGCAGGCTAAATATGCCCAGTGTGAGGAACTAAATGATAGAGAGATGGAGGCTTCTTAAAGTTAACAAAAGAATTTATTAATTAACAAACGGCTATCAATGAGGCACAGATCGTACTGGTTCTACAGAGAGTAATATGCTGGAGCGTGCGGTTACAGGTTATAATATGCTAAGCGTGCGGTTACAGAAAATAATATGCTGGAGCGTGTGGTTACAGAAAATAGTGCACTAAGCTTAGATCTTCTTTTTTTTTTTTTTTTTTTTTAAAAATAGTCTTTATACTCAAAGTTGGACTAAAACAGTACTGAGTCTTGCGGGAAAGGAATAAGGTAGGGTAGGCTAGGGAAGGGGAGGGGGGTAGGGGGGGAGGTTAAGTATAGTAGGGAGTGAAAAGTTTAAAAAGGAAACAAAGCGTATAAGGCACAGCATATTAAACATTTCAGTTGACATTGAATACATTTCCAGGTCTTCTTTGGAAATCTCCAACTACCCTAAAATAAGGAGAGTAAAAAAAAATAAAGCATAGTTCATAAGGGAAAGCAGGCTATTTAACTTAGTATTCTTCAACTCCTCCTTCTTTGGACTTATATCTATTTTCCAATATTTTGCAAATAACATCTTTGCTGCTGTGGTTATCAATATGAACAGTTTTTTTTCTGATTTGTTTAAATCTTGATCTAATATTCCCAATAGGAAGGCGTCTGGTCTCATTATTGTTTTTTTTCCAATTATTTTTTCTATCTCCCTGTGTACCATAGTCCAGAAGACTCTTGCTTTTTTGCATAGCCACCAGATATGGAAGTATGATCCATTTACATCTTTACAGTTCCAGCATCTGGGACTCGCATTTTTATACATTTTGGCAATCTTTACCGGAGTTAAGTGCCATCTATATATTATTTTAACCCAATTTTCTTTATAACTTTGACTATAGGTAATATTGGCATTGTTTTTCCAAATTGTTCTCCATACTTCAGGTTTAATGTTATATCCTACATTTCTTGACCATTCCATTATATGTCTTTTACATTGGTCTTTAATTTCTCCCATCTTTTGTATTATCTTATAGATTTTACTTACTAGCTTCTGTTTATTTCCAAGCAGCAATTCTTCCATTTCAGTATATTCTTGTATAAATCCCTTCTTTTTGTCTTCTTTATTTATATTACTAATTTGTGTATATGGGTACCACCCTATTATTTTATTCTCATCTACTAACTGTTGGTGCGTTTTCAGTATCCACTCCACTCCATCCCATTTAAGTAGCTCTTTATAGGTTAGCCATTGTACATCGTCAATCTGCCTTATCCGGAAGGCTTCTACCGGTGAAATCCACATTGGTGTTCTTACTTTATATTTTCCAAAGTATTTTTCCCATACCTTAATTAATGAACTTCTAATGTAGTGATCTTTAAACATTGAGTCATTTTTAATTTTATTGTATTGCAAGTAGGCATGTAGTCCAAATTTTAAGTTAAACCCTTCTAGGTTAAGCAATCTTTCATCTTTTAATTGGCACCATTCTTTTAACCAGGCTAAACAGTTAGCCTCATAGTAAATTTTCATATCTGGGACTCCAAGTCCTCCATTTTCTTTCGGCTCTTGTAGATACTTCAACCTCACTCTCGGTTTTTTCCCTGCCCAGATGAACTTGGATATTACTCTATTCCATATATCTAGTTGACTTTCTTTTCTTATAATTGGAATAGTATTAAATAAAAAGTTTATTTTCGGAAGTATCGTCATCTTTATAGATGCAATTCTCCCTAGAAAAGACAGATTTATCTTCTTCCATTTCTCTAATGTTTGATTTATGTCCTTCCAGCTTACTTCGTAATTATTTTTGTACAGTTGAGAGTTCTTCTGCGTTATTTGGATACCTAGGTATTTAACTTTATTTGTGATTTTAATTCCCGATATTTTTTGAAGTTCTAGTTTCTCTTTCTCTTCTATATTTTTCACTAACATTTGTGTTTTCTCTTTATTAATTTTAAATCCTGAACACTTTCGAACCTTTCAACCTTTTCCATCCAATGTTTTATTGAGTCTTTTGGGTTCTCTAGAATTTGTACTAGATCATCGGCAAATGCCTGGATTTTTAAATCTGCCTTTTTTATCCTAATTCCTTTTATTTCTTCATCTGTTCTAATGTCATCTAGCAGTAATTCAAGTATCCATATAAATAAAAGAGGGGACATTGGGCATCCCTGTCTAACTCGCTTATGAATTTCTATTTTTTTGTTTTTATAATTGACTATAATTTTAGCTGACTGTTCGAATAGATTGCTCTTATTATGTTTTTAAATTGATGTCCTACGTCTATCTCATTTAGTAAGATTTTAAGAAAGTACCAGTTCACTCTGTCGAACGCTTTCTCAGCGTCGACAAAGATCAATGCAGCTTTCCTATCTATTCTCTTATCGTAGTATTCAATAGCGTTTAGCAACATTCTTACATTGGTGTGCAATTGTCTGCCTGGGAGAAAGCCGTTTTGGTCCCTCTTGATCCATCTATCTAGCATTGGTTTTAATCTTTCTGAAATAATAGACGTAAATATTTTGTAGTCACTATTTAAAAGTGATATTGGTCTATAACTAGATGGATCAAGAGGGTCCTTTCCTGGCTTCCCTATCAGGGCAATATTGGAATCTTTCCAAGTATCTGGGATTTTTGCATTGCTTAAAACGTCGTTGAACACTTTACATAGGATATCTATTACTTCCTCTTGAAATACTTTGTAATACTCGGCCGGGTAGCCATCTGGACCAGGTGTTTTCCCGTGTTTTGTTCTCTGAATTGCTTTTTTAATCTCATCTTTTGTTATCATATCATTTAGTATTTTCCTATCTTCGTCTGAAATTTTTTCCAGTTTCTTTTCTCCTATATATTTCTCTACCTCTGATTCTTCAATATTGTCATCTTTATATATATTAGTGAAAAACTCCTCCAAGATCTCCCTTATCTCTGTATCTTTAACATAGTTTTTATCTCCTACTTTTAAATTTGTAATCACACTTTTTTTCCTTTTTTCCTTTAGTTGCCACGCTAACAGCTTCCCTGGCTTATTAGCTGACTCAAAATATTTTTGTCTAGTAAATTTTATATTTCTTTCAATTTTCTCCATTTCGTATATTTCCAGTTGTTTATTATATAGATCTAACTCATTTTTTTTAACTTTATCATTTGGATTTTCTTTGAATATCCTCTCTGCCTTCTCTATTTTTTCCTGTAATTCTTTAATCTTTTTTTGCGTCCCTCTCTTCTTAATTGATTGTTGATTAAGGAAATAGCCCCTCATATAGGCTTTACTCGCGTCCCAAATAATATTATTTTTTGTATTATTATAACAGTTTATCTCAAAAAATTCTTTTAAAGTTTTTTTGCTGTCTTCAAATATTTTTTTGTCTCTAATAATATGCAAGGGGAATCTCCAGTTATATTCTCTCTTTTCATTGTAAAGTTCTAACTCCACTTGACAGTGATCAGAGAAGTATCTGGGATGTATTTTTGTTTTTTTAACTTGTGTAATCAACTCTCTTGACACTAACATAAAATCTATCCTTGACCAGGATTGGTGTCTATTTGAAAA
The DNA here is from genome assembly GCA_030556195.1 of Anolis apletophallus. Taxonomy (NCBI): domain Eukaryota; kingdom Metazoa; phylum Chordata; class Lepidosauria; order Squamata; family Anolidae; genus Anolis; species Anolis apletophallus. The sequence continues at coordinate 143,972,105 of JARBWK010000007.1, read as the reverse complement.
AAAAGTAAAATCTCGCTCGCTACCCTTTGCCCTTCTCCATGGGTCCATCAGGTTTTGGTTTTCCAAAAGCTTGAAAAAGCTTCTGGGTAGTTTATTACTTTGTTCCTTTTTACCGGTTTTACTTGATTTTTTGTCTAGCACTGGATCCATAACCCCATTGAAGTCTCCCATTAAGATACAGTTCTCATAATCCCCGAGATTTAATCTTTTTTCAATTTCTTTAAAGAAGTTTGCTTTAGCATTGTTGGGGGCGTAGATATTACAGATTAATATATTTTTTTGCTCTTTTTCGATGCTCACACCAATAAATCTACCCTCTTCATCCACAAAACTCAACTTTGGATTTAATACTGGGTCTATATATAATACGACCCCTCTTTTTTTTTCTCTAGCTGCAGCAATAAATTCTGTTCCTAGTTTCTCATTTTTTAGGTATTTTATATCGTCTTTTTTAATATGCGTTTCCTGTAACGCAATAATATTTGCCTTTTTTTTCCTTAAGTTATAAAATGTTCTTTTTCGTTTTGCCCCATTATTTAACCCATTGATGTTCCAGGATATGCACCTTATCGACATCTCTATTCAATGTCTTGTGTTAACTCCTCTTGATCAAAGTCCTCCTCCAAATCTTTTTGGTCAGCTAAGTCTGCCTGGTCTTCATCGGCCCCGTCGACTTCTCCATCCTCTTCGTCTAATTCCAGTTCTTTATCCTCTCTATAGGCTTTCAGTTCCTTTTCCTCTTCCGGACTCCGGTATCCCCTCTCTTCATTATATCCCTCTGGGTCTCTCTCAGTAGTGTCATTCCTCAGCTCATCTCCAAATTTCTTCAAAAAATAATTTGCTTTTTCCTCCGTTGTTAACCAATATTGTCTATTTCTGTATGTGGCCATAATACCTTCTACCTTTTCCCAGCGGAATCTTACTTTGTTTCTTTTTAAGATATCGGTAAGGAAATAATACTTTCTCCTCCTTTCCAGGATTTCAGGTGGTATTTCTTTCAGGATTAGGATCTCTTTTCCTTTATATTGACCGTTTCTATTTTTTTTCCATTTAAGTAATTCATCTCTTATACTTTTTAGTGTATAGGTAGCTATTACATCCCTAGGGGTTTTATTTTTTCTAGAGTATGCCGAATTTATACGGTACACCCTGTCTATCTTCCCATCCATATATGATTCCGGAACATCTAGTATTTTTGCTGTGATTGCCATCACAATCTCCTTGATCTTCTCTTGTTCCTCCTCCTCTATTCCTCTGAAACGTACTTGATATTCCTTCTGACCATACTCCATCTGGAGGTGTCTATTTTCCATCTCTCTTGATTTAGTATCCATTACTTTTAACTTCTCATTATTCTTTTTCTGTTTTTCCTTAAGGTCATTACAGTCCTTTCTCAAGTCACCTATTTCCTCTTTCATTTCCCCCATTCTTGTATTTATTTCTAGGATGTTTTTTTTCATCTCTTTCATTTCTCCTTTAATGTCTCTCAAATCTCCTTTTAATTCTTCCTTCATCTTTTTTCTATCTTCATCTCCTTTTTGTATTATTTTTCTGATATCTTTCATTTCTGCCAATAATTCCTTTAGCACATTTTCTCCTGGTCCTCCCATTCCCGCACCTGAATTTCTTCTGAATGGTTCATTCTTTTTTTCCTTGTCTTGTCTACCTCTTGTGGTCATTATTGACATCTATCCTGGGTGTCGGGTTGAATGTGGATTTGAGTCTTTAGAGGATTCTACTTCAGTTCTATTTCAATTCAGTTCAATTCAGAATATTTTGTTTTCTATATATACTGTATATTATATATCCTCTTCAACTTTTTCAATCCTTTGCTATTTGTTCATACAGGCCGGTTGTCCTGGAGGGTTATCTTTCTTGTATCTTTCTTTCTTATATTTCTTGTATTTCTTGTATTTCTTATATTTATAACCAATCTCTTTTTAGGCTTGGATTTATCCAAATGTCGTCACACCAACGACTCCCCTTCCTCACTCGCGGATCCGTCAGATCTCTCTTCGTCCCACAATCTCTCTCAACCTCCCTCCTTCCTTCCTTCTAGTCTTCTCTCTCTCTCTCTTCCACTCGAGCAGCTTCAACTCCCCTTTCCTTGCTTGCTCGCTCCAACCGGTCTTTGTCTTCACTCCTCCTCAATTGGCTTATTTACTTAAATTTAACTGGGTTGACTGAGTTAGCTGATAATTAGAGCCTGATGACTGGTGCTTTTCTATCTTCAAACTTATTTAGTATATTTGACCAGATTCTGTATTTACTGTCTCTATGGGCACTTCTTCCGCCTTCCAGGTGTCCTAGTATCCAGTTTCTGGCTCTAGAGTCTCTTTAACTCCTCCTCTTCCTCCGCAGCTGTTCCCCCACTCGTTTTGTTTATTTGTTTTTGTTTATCTATTTGTTCTCCAGTGCTTCTTCGGGGTAGCTTTCCCTTCCGCTTTCTCCCTCCCGCTTCGGCTCTTTTCACCTCCGGAGATGTCCTTATTTGTTGGTAAGGGCTTTTTTACTCACTTGCTGCTGTGCCTTATGTGTTTCTGGCGGCGGGGGAGTTTGGCTCGGCTTTTTCTCGCCGGCGCGCCGAGTGGCGATTCCTTCGGGGCCCCTTCTGCCTGTGAGTCCGTCCGAAGCTCGGACCTGGCTCTTTCAGGCTAGTTTCGCCCCTGGCCCTCTGGGTCTCCCTCTCAAAACCTCTGGGGGGGGGTCTCTGCCTCCCAATCGCCTCAAAAACGGCTTCGTCTCCAGGAGCCTACCTGGAGCGCGTCCTCCCTCGCCTCTGCCAGAACCGGAAGTCCCCTAGTCAGTACTGAGTCTTGACTAAAATATAAACCTGTCACCCTATTGTCTGAAAATAGAAGTGAACAGCTGGTTCCTACTAGGGGCTTCTATCTACCAGAAGTCCCCCTGAGTCTTGCCTGACTGAGTTAGCTACCTGCTAACTCCCAGCCTCAGAACCCACCTTTCCCTCTATACACTGAGGAGACAAGGTGTTTAGTCTGACTCTACAAAGTCAGCCCTAATGGCTCTAACCTAACTATCAGTGTCAACCAAAACAACCTGGATGTGCCACTATAGTAACAGACTTGTCAGAATCTATGGCTGAGGCTTGGAGGATATTGTCACTCCAACCTCAAACCACGACAGCTAGAGCTGAGATGTCTCTCAATCAAAGCTCCGCCCAAGAGGTGGTCACCGCACCTCAAGAAGGATATAACGGAACTGGAAAAGGTACAAAGAAGGGCAACAAAAATGATCCAAGGGATGGAGCAGCTCCCTTATGAAATCAGGTTGCAACGCCTTGGTCTTTTCAGCCTTGAAAGACGGCGTTTAAGAGGTGACTTGATCAAAGTGTATAAAATCATGCATGGGATAGAAAAGGTGAATAAAGAAAAAATATTTTCTCTGTCACACAACACTAGGACTAGGGGGCACTCCCTAAAGCTCCAAGGTAGGAAAGTTAGGACTAATAAAGGGAAATATTTCTTCACCCAGAGGGTCATTGGGTTATGGAACTCACTTCCAGAGGAGGTTGTGACAGCTGTCAGCCTGGACAGCTTCAAGGCAGGATTAGACAGATTCATGGACACCAAGGGAATCAGTAGTTACTGAAATGGACATCCAAGTGCCACCTCTGTGTTGATGGAGGCAGGCAGGATTTTCCCGGTACTGGTTGTGGGGGTCGGGAGCAGGTGAGGGTTTTGCCCTCCTTTCTGCTAGAGATCCCTGTGTACAACTAGTGGGCCACTGTGTGACACAGAATGCTGGACTAGATGGGCTGAGGCCCGATTCAGCATGGCTCTTCTTATGTTCAAGACTGAGGATCTTTCTGACAAGATCCCTCCTCTATTCAGCTCTGCTCCTCCCCTCTGGCACTCAGCCAATCACAGGGCACTCCTATCTCTGAGCAGGATTGACTCTAAGGCCACGCCCCTCTCTGGCTATGACCTCCCCCTGATGGCTGCTAGCTGCAAATCCCTTACCAAAATGGATGCCAGCTATCTTCCAACAGAAATGCAAAACTTCCAAGCAGGCTTTCCACCCACTTAGGACAGGTGAGTCCTTACACCCAGCATCTCTAAGCCGCTCCTCATAGGGCTTGTTCTCCAGTCACTTGCTCATTTTAATCACCCTCCTCTGGACACATTCCAGCTTGTCAACCTCTCTCTCTCCCAGGACTGGAGACAGTGTGATTCCAGGTGTGGCCTGACCAAGGCAGAATAGAGCATGGGTAACATTACTTCCCTGGGTCTAGGCTCTAGGCTCCTATTGATGCAAGCCAAAATCCCATTGGCTTTTTTGCCAATGCATCACATGGTTGGCTCATGTTTAACTTGTTGTCTGTGAGGATTCCAAGATCTTTTTCACACGTACTGCTCTCGAGCCAGATGTCCCCCATTCTGTATCTTTGCATTTCATTTTTTCTGCGTAAGTTGAATACCTTGCATTTGTTCCAGTTAAAACAATGTACCATATTTTCCAGGGTATAAGATGACTGGGCGTATAAGACGACCCCCAACTTTTCCAGTTAAAATATAGAGTTCGGGATATGCTTGCTGTATAAGACTATCCCTCTTCCAACACACACCAAATAAAATTTTGAAAAGCATCAGATTTGATTCCAATATGGCAATTTTCCTATTACTATACCTCCTTCTCTGCCTCTCAGATCTCGCACCTGCGCACCTGCAACGCTTCACTGCCATCTTCAGGAGCAAGATCTGAGAGGCAGAGGAGGAGGTACAGTAATAGGATACAAGGGCAGGCCAGGCAGGTAAAAGAGGTGTGTTTTTCTGGGCCCAGAGCCACTCTATCTCTTTTTTCCATACCCCGGGTGCCCCAGACGCCTGCAGCTTGCTCCGCCCTTCACTTACACCTTCCCGATGAGGCGCCCCTTCACCTCACCTTTCGGACCGCATTAAGTCCACGAATCATGCTGAATGGATTTTCTTCTACCGTACTTGTACAGCGTTGTCCTTGATGCTTTCATACAGTTGCTGCATAAAGCAGGGACGCGGCCACTGCCATTTTTGAACTCCCCCACCATATGCAGCAACCACAGATTCTCCAATCCGGACTGGAAGTTTCAGCACACGCTCTATAAGACGACTCCCGTCATATAAGACAACTCCTGGTGTATAAGTCGACTCCCGCATATATGAAAACCTCTGACTTTTGAGAAGATTTTATTGGGCTAAAAAGTAGTCGTATGCCAGAAAATATGGTAAATCTGCATTAATTCTACAGTGTAGTTTCACCCTTGGGGATACTCTCTGTGGGCCTGACATAGATAAGGTAAACTAATAGGTGGACTACTTGAAGGCTAGTGTCAGAAATGTCAAAGTGTCCTTAGACTTTGCTATGTATCCTGTAAGAGGCATTTCAAGCCAGGTAACACAGGAAATCCGTTATTCCTTATGGGGAAAACATAACTCACCTTTCATCCCTCTCATTCACTGTCTCCATCATTTCATGGAAACAGTGAGACAGCCAAGCCATCACTAGCTAGCTGAGTTACTTTCCGCTTCCAGCGCTGCAAGGGAGCAAGTCATGACCTGATAAAACTATTGTCACAAAAGGAAGGTGTTTGATTAGAAGTCAGGATCATGCTGTGTTCTCCGAGGCTTCTTCCTGAGGCCAAAGCCACACTACTAAAAAACTAGTTTTAGGCTATATCATTTTGAACTGCAGGTGGGATGGAATCAAGGAACATTTTAAAGAAGGGGGGGAAATCCAAAGAACAATACACATAAGCTAGTTGCTGTATCTTTTCCATTTTGTTGTTTGAGATGTTGTCCTCCCCCTCACATAGAATCATAGAGTTGGAAGAGACCTCATGGGCCATCCAGTCCAACCCCCTGCTAAGAAGCAGGAAATTTGCATTCAAAGCACCACTGACAGATGGCCATCCAGCCTCTGTTTAAAAGCTTCCAACGAAGGAGCCCCCACCACACTCTGGGGCAGAGAGTTCCACTGCTGAATGGCTCTCACAGTCATGAAGTTTTTCCTATTGTTCAGATGGAATCTCCTTTCTTGTAGTTTGAAGTCATTGTTCCGCGTCCTAGTCTCCAGGGTAGCAGAAAACAAGTCTCCTCTCTATGATTTCCCATAGACTCCTATTGATGCAGGCCAAAATCCCATTGGCTTTTTTTTTTGCTGCCACATCACATTGTTGGCTCATTTTTAGCTTGTTGCCCACGAGGACTCCAAGATCTTTTTCACATGTACTGCTCTCTCACTTTATCATTCTCTCAAGGATATATGTGTGTGTGTGTGTGTGTGTGTGTGTACACACACACACACACAAAACCAACCATGGATGGTTGAATCTATGTGTGCATGATCTATGGATATAGAGGGCGGACTGGACCTTCAGCTAAAAACAAACACCATCAGTTAAAAAAGCATAAGCCGGTTAAAACACTTAGTATCCGTTTTTAATTTTAATTTTATATATTTCATGTCAAAAGCATTGCATAAATAAGTATAAAACTGATAAAATAGAGAAAGCACAAGTGTCAAAAGTATTGCATAAATAAGTATAAAACCGATAAAATAGAGAAAGCACAAGTGGCTAAATCATTTTAGACCAAAAATGGGCAACAATGACAGTTCTTCCTCTGTGCATGAGGCAGGACATTGTGGGCAAGCATTCAGGCGTTGAGTTGTTTGTTCTGCTCCACAGTTGCACAAAATCTGGCTGGCTAGGCGGGTGTCCCCTTCCTCCCTTACTGCATCCTTCCCGAAGCTGTGTGTTCGGTGGAAGAGGACGACGTCCCAGGTATAGAAGGAGTGTACTGAGGTCTCCAGTCTTCGGTCCCGGGTATATGATAGCTGCGCTCCCCTGCTAGAACCTCCAAACAAGCTCAAGGTCCATTTGTAAGGTGGAGGATTCTTCTAGGTAGTGCTATTTTGCCAGATTGTCGTTTGACCTGCCCACTCCATTTCTGAGTCTGTTCAGGGACTTCCCAGTTGCCCATTCTAGGTTTGCCCCTGGAGGAAGACCCTCAGGGGGCGAGGCATCCAATTGGGATTTCCTGGTTTAGCTGCCCAGAGGGATGCGCTTGCGTTTGCTGTTGCTGGGGAAATGTTAAGAGGAGTGGTGGTTCTCACAAAGCTTTCACAGTATTCAACCTTATTTCTTTCACAGCCAGCAGAAACTTCTCATTGAACATCCGGGGGAGGAATGCCAGCCAGCTAGCTTGTAGAGTTTATCAACAGGTGTAGGTTTGAGACCTCCTGTGATTATTATGCATGTTTCGTTCAGTGCTTTGCTCACCTGCTTTGCGTGGGCAAACTTGTGCCAAACAGGGTAGGCACACTCGGCAATTGAATAAGACAAGGCCAGGGCTGATGTTCCTATTAATTAGTATCAGTTCAAAAGAATATATAAGACCAATGCATATTAAAGCAGTCAGTACATTGGTTACATTCATAACTTAACCTTCATAATTTTAAAACAAACTGGATAGTCTTGCCGGAAGAGACTGGAATTCAATGCTGTTTTGCATCCAGAGAGTATATTCAACTCTTCCGGCAGGTCATTCCACAAACTAAGAAAAAAAGCAGTTAAATAAGTTGGCCTTTTAAAAACAGCACTGATTTAAAATAGCTTAAATGCACCTCAAACCAAACAAGGGGAATGAAGTTACAATATCACCCCTGGCTGTGATTAAGATGCTTCTGTGCCAAACTGTTGATAGCCAAAAACTACCTAAAAGAAAGACTTTGCTTATTGGTGGAAGGAGAGTTGAAAGGGTCAGGGCTAGTTTCTTGTTGGAGGGAGTTCCACATTCACTGATTACTCATCAGCACTGAGCATTTAGGTCAGTTTGGAAACAATTTGGGACAAACAGATTTCTTCATGCATATTATTAGATTGACAGGTCTGGACCATGTTCGGGGGCCAGGAAAACAAGAGAATTAGTTATGGAATGTGGCATTGTCAAGATCAGACAGTAAGTACAGTACCAATTTAGGGTACAGTACCAATTATGGAATGTGGCCTCAAACCGGTTCCCAGATCCATAGTATCTATGGCTTGACAGCCACCAGAGAATGTGAGTAAAAATGGCTCGAGTCTAGGCTATTTGACTAATCACATCTCCTCCTATAAACCAATTCGGGCACTGCGGTCAGCAGAGGAGGCCCTGCTCTCGGTCCCACCCCATCTGAAGCATAGCTGGTGGGAACCAGAGGGGGGGGGGGGAGGGAGGGAAGACCTCTGTGATCACCCACCACCTCTGGAACTCCCTCCCTAAAGAAATAAAGATTGCCCCCCTCCCTTCTCTCCTTCCAAAAACAACTGGAAACTTACTTTTGTTCATTAGCATACGGAGAGGAGGCGGATTAGATAATGTGAGACCGCTACTAGACCTCTGATGGAAAACTATTATTGTATTTGAGCATTGTTAGGCCATGTTAGCCTAGCTAACATCACTGGGCCGCACAATCAACTCAAATATCTTAGTGAAGCTTTTTTGGCTCCTGTAAATTAATGTGGATGTTTTATGTTTAGGTTTTATGTTAGATATAATTTTGGTAGGTTATGTTTTATTTAATTTATAGATGTTGTATTATAAGTTTTCATATGCAGGATTACTTTGGGCTATTATGTTTGTATCTGTTGTTATACTGACACATTGAATGTTTGCCTTTTTTGTTTGTTGGAGTCTACCCTGAGTCCCTCAGGTGGATAGGGTGTAATATAAATAAAAGTTGTTTATTATTTTACTGACACAAAAACACATTATGTCACAGCAAACAAGATCTATATGCTGGACTGTGTGATGTATTACCGAATGATGTGCGCAGATCCAAGTAATGTGGTCTTTTGCAATTGACAGATTGTGATTTTGTCAATGTTAATTGTTTCCAAATGCTGGCTGAGATCTTTTGGCACGGCACCCAGTGTGCCAATGACCACTGGGACCACCTGTACAGGTTTATGGCAGAGCCTTTGCAGTTTGATTTTGAGGTTATTATTATTATCATCATCATCATCATCATCTCAATTTCCCTGCCAAGATGCACACCAGTGCACTAGAGACATACAGATACAAGGAGGAAAAATAAAAAAGGGAAAGAGAAATGTAACAATGGTGTCAATCAATTCCCGTTTGCGCCAATTGGACCCCTGCTGCGCAGCCATGCCCTTGGGGCATTTATTTTGGCAGCTTCCACCCTTGCATTCCAAATTTGACAAAGCTCTCCAGTGTGGGCAGCTTTCTTCAGTGTGTTTCACATTATACTAAGCTGATTTCACCAAGTGATGTGGTTTAGAGTTGGGACTCGCTGAAGTGCATTAAGGCGCTTGTTGGCACTTTCCCCCTGGTTTTGCTTGATGTTGCTGGTTCTGACCTTCAAGGCCTTGAATGGTCTGGGGCCAGTGTACCTAAGGGACTGCCTCTCCCCATATAGTCCCCATATAGTCCTCCAAGACCACTGCGATCTGAGTCCCTGAACCTTCTTGATGTGCCGAGCTGTAAAACCCTCCACCTGACCTCAACGCGGAGGAGAGCCTTTAGCGCCATCGCTCCAGTATTGTGGAACGCTCTTCCTCCCACAATCCACATGTTGTCTAATTTACTAGCCTTCCGGAAGGCTTGTAAGACCTTCCTGTTTGTACAGGCATTTGGTCAGCAATAACTCTGGGCCTTCTACCACATAGTCGTAGGCCACAGGAGTAATCTTGGTGTTTGTGCGTTACTGTATAGCTTTAATTATGGATGCTAATCTTGTCATTTTATTGTGCTTTTATAGTGTTTTTAACATATGTTAAAAACACTATATCGGCAGTTGACGATGGTTCCTACCATCCCAAATAACGATGATCGGGCCCTCTCAGCTGAGGCTTCCCAGAATCACTTTGCAGACAAGATTACGATGCTCCGCCGGGATCTCCTGGCCACGGTTGATACAGTACAGGAACTTGAGACTCCGTGGCCCTCCGCCGGATCCACCTTCGACCGGTTTCGGCCAAAGGACGCAGAGGATGTTGACAAGATTGTTGCAGCTCTTCGTCCTACCACCTGCTTCCTTGATCTGTGCCCCTCCACGCTGATTCGAGCTTGCGTGGAGGGGTTATGAGACCCTATGTTGAATATAGTCAAGGGATGAGAGGAGTTATAACACGGATGAGGAGATCGTTGATGTCTTCTCCAAATATTACCAGGAGTTATACAGAGGAGAGAATATTGAGGGCGAGAAAATACAACAATACTTAAATAAACAAGAGCTAATAGAGATCTCAGAGGAAGAACGAGAAGACCTTAATGGAGAAATAACTATAGAAGAAATTTATAAAGCAATAGAAGGACTAAAGAGTGGAAAAGCCCCGGGCCCAAATGGATTTACAGATATCTATTATAAAACCATGAAAATAGAATTAGCCCCCTATATTAAATTGGTAATAGACGAGGTCCTAAAAACCGGCGAGATGCCTAAATCATGGAAAGAAGCAGAGATCATAGTTATTCACAAAGATAGCAAAGATGAAGAAAGGGTAGAGAATTACAGACCTATATCTCTCCTCAATTTAGATTATAAGATATTTGCGAACATATGGGCCACTAGATTTAAAGTATTTCTTAATAAATGGATCTCACAAAATCAGGCTGGATTTCTCCCTAGACGCTTCATGAAGAGAAATATAAGATTAATTATCAACCTGATTGAGTACCTAGATAAAAACATCGGCGTAAAAGCAGCCATTCTTTTTCTAGACGCAGAAAAAGCCTTCAATCAGCTTAATTGGGGAACCATAGAACGTCTTTTAGCAGAATTGGATATGGGGTACAAATTTACAACTGCAATAAATGCAATATACAAAACCCAATACGCAACTGTAATGGCGAATGACTTAAAATCTAAGGAAATCAGGATTAGTAAAGGAACAAGACAGGGATGCCCGTTGTCGCTCTTGATCTTTAACTTTGTGCTAGAGATCCTATTGAGAGGTATACAAAAGGATGAGGAAGTAAAGGGCATATCGGTTAAACATAACAAATACAAAATTCTGGCGTTTGCAGATGACCTGGCCTGCATGATAACCAATCCATCTGAAAATATGGGGAAGTGGATAGAAAGAATAGAAGCTTTTGGGGAAATATCTGGTATTAAATTAAATAAAAAGAAATCACAAATGTTAGTTAAAAATATAGAAAAACAGGAAGGGAGAGACCTAGAAAAAAATTGGAATTCCATTAGTAAGAAAAGCTAAATATCTAGGGGTAGAGATGACAAATAAAAACTGTCAACTCGTTAAAAATAACTACGAAACGTGTTGGAGGGAGATTAAAGAGAAACTCGAAAAATGGAAGAACCTAAACTTATCATGGCTAGGTAGAATCTCCCTAATTAAGATGAAGATATTCCCCAAGATAAACCTTTTCTTTCAGACTCTACCCATCTTAAAAAATTCAGCCCTGATCAGAAAATGGCAATCGGAACTCTTGTCCTTTATCTGGAGCGGGAGAAAAGCCAGAATCAAACTAAAATATTTAACAGCACAACCCCAATTAGGAGGTTGTGGATTCCCCGAATTAATAAGCTATTATGAGGCAAATTGCCTGGACAACATACAACCATGGCTGGAAATTAAAGATAAGGACCTCCTAGACTTGGAAGGCTGGGAAAATAAGAGCGGATGACACTCATATTTATTTTATAATAAAGTAAGTGTAGATAAAACCTTTAGAAATCATATTATAAAAGCTCCATTATTGAAAATTTGGACAAAATACAAGGACCTTATTTGTAATAAAATCCCACTCTGGGCATCGCCGGCCGAGGCCCTCTCCATAACTAGACCCGGTATGGAGAAAGTTATAACTTATAGAGACCTAATAAAAAAAGACAACCAAAAATTAGTTTAAGAAGCCAGGAGGAACTTGAGGAATTCAGATTGGGTTGGTTCCAATATAACCAGATAAAAGCAAAATTCTATAAAGACAGGGAAGTAGGATGGGAGGTTACTCCTAATGCCTGGGGGAAAACCCTCTTGCAGACACAAGGAAAATGAACTAGCAAACTATATAAACTTATTACTAGAAATATACATGAAAAGTGCCCGGCTCTAGACTACAGAGAAAAATGGCACAAGAATCTAGGCTACACTATAAGCCAAGAGAAATGGGAGAAAATGTGGGAAAATAATCGAAACTTTACATGTGCCAACTCCTTGAGAGAGAATTTATATAAAGTAGTATACAGATGGTACCTAACACCCGCCCAATTAGACAATATATATAAGGTCGGTAATGACTCTTGTTGGAAATGCTTGACAAACAGGGGCACATTCTACCACGTATGGTGGTCGTGCGGGGAAGTATCAAAATATTGGGAAAAATACATAAATTAATGGAAGCAGTAACGCAGAAAAAAAATGTGTATAAGCCCGAATTATTTCTTTTGAACATTTTAGAGGGAAAGGAGATGGCCAAAGGAATTGAAAGACTGTTAATCTACATAGCGACTGCTGCTAGGATTACCCTAGCCAAGTATTGGAGGGAAAGGACAATCCCGGATTCAGAGGAGGTGCTGCTCAAGCTACTGAATATAGCGGAAATGGACAAACTGACCCTACTCTTAAGAAAGGGTCCAATAAAAAGATTTGAAGAAACGTGGGGCCCGCTGATCGACTATGTAAAAAAAAGAAAAGAACATTGCCTTGAAAGGTTACTGTATATAAGCCTAGAAGATTATATCATAGCCTAACATAAATGTATAATTTGCTACTATTGGGTGAAGTCAACCAGTTTGTTTTAAGTCTGTATATGTATGTATTCGCTAGGATGTAAGGGATGTTTCCATACCCACCCCCATTGTACCCCTTCCCTCCCCTCCCACCCCTACCCTAGGAATCGAATGCAATGTGTGTGTACTCGTTATGTTTTGTTATGTTATTTTAATCAATAAAATCTTTTAAAAAAGAAAAAAAAGAATATAGTCAACTGCTCCCTTGAGCAAGGAGCTTTTCCAGAGGAGTTAAAAGAGGCAGTGGTTAGTCCATTGCTGAAGAAGCCAGGGTTAGATCCTGCGGCTCCCTCCAATTACCGCCCGGTATCCAATTTATCGTACCTGGGCAAGGTAATTGAGAGGGCAGCAATGGACTAGCTGCAGACTTTCTTGGATGATGCAACCTGGCTAGACCCCTTCCAGTCCGGCTTCCGTTCAGGCCATGGGACAGAGACCGTCCTGGTCTCCATCACAGACCTACTCCGTTGTCACTTGGACCGAGGCAGATCGGCGCTGCTCGTGTTATTGGACCTCACGGCAGCGTTTGATACTGTCGATTACCAACTTTTGACACACCGCCTGGCGGTGGCGGGGATGAGGGGGGCAGCCTTAAACTGGCTGCCCTCCTTCCTCCATAACCGCCTGCAGCGAGTGAAGTGGGGAGGGATGGTCTCCGAGGGCTCCGCCTTACACTGTGGAGTCCCTCAGGGGGCCATCCTCTCCCCGCTGTTATTTAACATCTACATGCGACCACTCGCCCAATTGGTGCAGAGTTTTGGGCTGGAGTGCCATCAGTACGCTGATGACCCCCAGCTCATTCTGAGGATGGACGCCGGGGTGGAATCTGTACCCGATAATTTCCATCTCTGCCTAGAAGCCGTAACTGGATGGCTGCGAGCCAGTAAGTTGAAGGTGAACCCGGCGAAGACGGAGATCTTGTGGCTGGGCCACCCAGGGGGGGGAGATCCAGTTGCCGACGTTTGATGGCGTGGCACTATGCCCACAGCCTTTAGTTAAGAGCTTAGGGGTCCGGCTGGATTCCCAGCTGTCTATGGAGGCACAGATTGCCTGCGCCTTCAAGGCAGCCTTTTACCACCTGCGACAGGCAAAACGTCTGGCTCCCTATCTCTCCCGCTGCGACCTGGCCATGGTGATCCAAGCCACGGTCATCTCGAGGCTCGACTACTGTAATGCACTGTGCATGGGCCTACCTTTGTCGGCGATCTGGAAACTCAAGCTAGGAGCCCCAAGATCTGCTCATGCAACCCCACTCTTACGCGAGCTGCACTGGCTTCCAATTGAATTCCGGGTCTCCTTCAAGGTGTTAGTTTTAACTTTCAAGGCCTTATATGGTTTGGGGCCAGTGTACCTGAGGGAGCGGCTTACCCCTTATGTACCCAGAAGATCACTGCGTTCAGAGGGGCTCAACTTGCTGGAGGTGCCTGGCATAAAGATGTACAGGCTGTCTAGTACGCGGCAGAGGGCGTTTGCTGTGGCCGCGCCGACTCTCTGGAACTCCCTGCATGAGGAGACTCGAGCCATACGGGACTTGATGGCATTTCCCAGATCCGTTAAGACCTGGCTATTTAGGCAGGCCTTCGGCCCTGACTGGTGCCCACCATAATTTGCCACTCTGCTGTGTTCGTCACCATTTGCACTATGCTGTTTTACTGCAATTTTAGTGTCGGGAATGGGGTTTTAACTGGGGGGTTTTAACTTGGTTTTATAATGTTTTTATGTGTTTTATCTGATGTTTTATTGCTGTAAACCGCTCTGAGCTTCGGAGAGAGTGGTATACCAAGCCGAATAAATAAATAAATAAATAAATAAATAAATAAATAAATAAATAAATATGTAAGTTGCCCCGAGCCTGACGGGAGTGGTGACTAATTAGCCGAAATAATAAATAAATAAATAAATGTGCACTACATCATGCTTGGCTGGCATGCGTTTTGTAGCTGCTGGAGTTTGAAGCTAGCTTCAAACTGGATTATATGGTTAGAGTAGATGTCCCTTCAGGAGGCACCTTTAAGAGGACTAGGACAGGTGCTGTTCTCCAAGAGGGATGGGAACAGCTCGAAGGTGCCAGTTTTTACTGCTGTCCCCAGGAATTAGCTGCTGAATGGCAGACCAGCTCTACTTCTCTTGATACTGGGCATTCTGTGGCATGGAGGAATTTCAATTCTGTTCTCTCCACTTGCATTCCCAAGTGGCGTTGCCCAAATCCTGGCTTAATTAGAACACGGCATCCTTCTTTGGGTAGGAGGGGAAACAGGTGTCACCGAAGTATTCGTATTTTTTCCTTGACAGCAGCGTGTGGCAAAGTGACTCATTGGACCGTCCTACACGCTAGTTAAAAGGTGCGAGGAGAGGCTTAATGAAGGGGAAGTTTCATAGAAAGGGAGGCCTGGATCCCTGCCAAGGATGCTTCCCTATTTCTTGGCTCTTCCACTTAGGAAACTGTGTTTGGCAGCTGGCAGCTTTAAACCGAAGTTCATCGTCTGCGTCGTCCTTTGAAAGTTGTGTCTCAGCTCTTCCCTGCTGCCTTTCTTCTTCCGCGGAAGGACTTTGCTGATCAAAAACCTATCCATATTGCGCAATTATAGCAGTTTGACAGCACTTGTGAAGTGCAATTAGAGAGTTAAATCGAACCTATCATGGGGTTTTCATATTATGTTTGACTCAGAAGGGCTGATGTATCCAAGGGTTGCCCAGTGAATTTTCATGGTTGAGTGAGGATTTGAACCCTGGTCTATCAGAGTCCAAGGCGCACTGTGGAATTGATGCAGTTTGACATCACTTTAACTGCCATGACTCAATGTTACGGAATTCTTGGGCAGATAAAGCTAAAGACCTTAGAACAATGTTTCTTAACCTGGAGGTTGGGACCCCTGGAGGGGGGCATGAGGGGGGTCTCAGAAGGATTGCTAAAGACCATCAGAAAACACAAATGTATGATGGTCTTGGCAGACAAAGCTAAAGATCTCCCAGTCTGTCCTTCTCTTCCTTTTTGTTGTTGAACTATAACTCCCAGAATTTAAAAACAGCCCCTTCCCCAACTCCACCAGTATTCAATGTTGGCCATGTAGGTAGTGTGCTAAGTTCGGTGCAGCTCCATTGTTGGCTGGGTTCATAGAGCTCTGATTGTAAGTGAATGATAAATCCCAGCAATTACAACTCCCAAATGTCAAGTCTGTTTTCCCCAAACTCTAACGTTGTTCACACTTGAGCATATTGAGTATTTGTGCCAAGTTTGGTCTTTATCCATAATTGTTTCAGTACACAGTGCTCTCTGGATGTAGGTGAACTTCCCCTATCAACCCCAGAGGCCACTGTGAGGCTGTGAGAGTGCAGCCTGAGGCTAGAATAGCAAAAAGGGTTACTCGTGAGCAGGAATCTGATGAGGAGTGTCAGAGAAAGAGAATAAGGCAAATACTTAGTGAATCCTCTGATGATGATACATTTCTAGGTTTCCCTGGGGATGATGGGTCTGGTGGTGAGGGGCAGTCTATGGGTGATGAAGATGATGATACACTGAGTTCAGATGATATGGATTGGACTAAAGTGCAGCAAGTTTGTGAAGAACCAACTAGCAGCGACTCGTTTGTGGGGTTTGTCAGGGATGGGTATTGGGCTGAGGATGATCAATCTTCATGCTGGGGTGTTGTAAATCGTGACAGGAGAAGGAGAGATTGGGAAGAGAGACAAAGAGCAGCACGTGAAGCTGTCATGGCAGCTGGGCATTGGTCCAATCAAGTTCTGAGGACGATTTGTGAATAAGAGGGTTTGGGAAGTAAACATTCCCTTGCAGCTGGCAAAGTGTTGCCTTGGTGCCTGTATCCTGTCTTACCTTGCTGCTTTGCTGCCTTGCTGTGTGCTGCGTTCCTGTGGACTATTTCTTGGACATGAATTTGGACCTGGGACTTCTTCATGGATTTGGGTATTGTATCTGCTTGGGGTCTGCATCTTGTTGTCTTTGCATGGCCACACCACGCTTACTCCCTGTGTGCTAGTTGCTGCTGCACTGTTCCTATTTCCCCATTTTGACTTTGGACTGGTTTACTCTACTCTGCGTTGCTGCCTTTCTCCTCTGGACTGACTACGTATTGTTTTGATGTTTCTCTGCTGCCTGGCTCCCTCCTGGACTGACAACATTGGCTTCTGGATGACGCTTGCTTTTCCCTTTGTGTTTTTCTCTTGTAGTGCAGTTTGTGGAGATTTAATCTGGGTTTACTGTTTTGAACTCTGTTTTGCTCAGTAGGTTTGCGTTTTGTATCATTGCTGCTTTCACACTGAAGGTCAAATGTTTTTTGGAACTTTGTGAATAAACTTTACTTTTACATATATTGGGCTCTGTAGCTTTAAGGCTTTCTGTTCGTGACACACAGTGTCATCTACCGCTATGCCAATCTAGTCAATGTCCAAAAGTGCAAGTTACGTCTGCTGCCCAAAGGCCTGGTCCCAGAACCACGACTTTAACTTTTTTCTGAAAGCCAGGAGAGATGGAGTCAATCTAATCTCATTTGGGAGTGCATTCCATAGGCGAGGGGCCACTGCCAAGAAGGCCCTATCTCGCGTCCCCACCAACCGCATTTGCGATGCTGGCCGGATGATCCCCAATGATCTTAGGCTGCGAGATGGGACGTAGAAGCAGATGCGTTCGGACAAGTAAGCTGGGCCAGAACCGTATAGAGCTTTATAGGTCAAAACCTGCACTTTGAATTGGGCTCGGAGATGGACAGGCGGCCAGTGGAGCTGACACAACAGGGGGGTGGTATGCTCCCTGTATGTTGCCCCAGTTAGTATTCTGGCTGCCGCCCGTTGGACAAGTTGTAATGCCTAGTAAATTGCTTTGAACATTATTTAAATAAATGTCTTCCAAGTAGTATTTCATGCTTTATTTAAGAGAATAAAAGAATGCAGAATATATATTTGTTCTGCTGGAAAGCGCATGGTTTTTGCCTTCTGTTTTGTTCCTGGATTTGATCTTGGAGTTGAAGAGGGTACAGTTGACAGCACAGACAGCAAAGTAGCAAGAAAGAACTTTCTTTGATCAGTTTTTTTCACAAGGAAATTAACTAGATGCGATCTGTAAGGCTTGTACATTTCCCCCGGAGCACCAGCTGTGTGTCTTGCATTTAAATGCAGTGGCTTTTCTTTATTTTGCATTGAACTCATTGGAACAGCCGTATTTATCTTATCAGCATTGCTTGGATGGCTGTATTATTGTGATTGCAGTGTTTATATGGTTGGGTTCTTCCCCTTTACTTTTTTATAAAAATAATTTTCAATTGCAAATGTATTAAAAAGAGAAGGGAAAAGTGCATGCACATGGAATATATAGAACCAATGCAGAGTCATAGAGTTGGAAGGGACCTCAAAGGACATTTGGTCCATCCTCCTGCAGTATAGGAATATCATCAATGGCCATCCAACCTTGTTTGAAAGACCTCCAAAGAAGGAAAGTCCGTCGCCCTCCAGAGCAGCCTATTCAACTGTCATATAATCCTAAAATCACAATTGGAAGAGACTACAGAGACCATCCAATCCAAACCCATATTGCCAGGCAATAGGGCACAGTCAAAACACTCCCGAGAGGTGGCCATTCGGGCTCTGTTTAAAGACCTCTAGAAATGAAGACTCCACTCATCACCAAGGGCATATTTCATTACTCTGACCTCCAGGAAGTTCTTCTTAATCCCTTTTCCTATAATTTCAATCGATTGCTCCATGTCCCATCCTCTAGAGCAGCAGAAAACAAGCTTGTCTCTCTGCAATGTGACTTCCTTTCAATAAATAAACTTTATTTATACCCCACCACTATCTCCAATGGGGACTCGGGGTGGCTTACGTGGGGCCAAGCCCGAACAACAGATTACAACAAAATAAAACCAAAAAGACAAGCAAAACAACAGCATCTTAATCACATAAGAACATGTAAATATATTAAGCAACATAGAATTACAATAAGCAAAATCACAATGACAGCGAACGGGCCGCATGTGCAAGATAAAATGTTAAAAACTGGGTGAGATAAAGGAGAAGCAGGTTATTTGTGAAGAAGAGCGTATAAAAGCGGGGTTGTGAAACCTAACTTTCCCACAACGGGGGGGGGGGGGGAGGAAACGTGTACTCCAGTGACAGATGTTGAGGAGAGCAATAGTGTGAGGTTGTGTACCTACTCATCAAAGGCATAGCGGAAGGCCAGGAACGTTCAGTGGCTAGGGCCACTGAAGTTTGGATTCTAATCCAGAATAGATTTTATGTGACATCTCAAAGGCTATCACTTTTTAAAATCCGAGTCTTGTCAGTGGGCCCATACATGACTGTAGAGATCTGGATCTGTATGGTCTTTTGCACCGAGACTGTGGGGCAGCTCGCTGGGTGTCAGCTGCATTAAAAGATTGCTACTGACTGAAAGGTCATGAGTTCGAAGCCAGCCTGGGTCAGAGTGAGCTTCCGACCAATTTTGTGTAGCTTGTTATCGACCTTTGCAACCCGAAAGACAGTGGCATCTGTCAAGTAGGAAATTTAGGTACCGCCTATGTGTAGGGAGGCTAACTTAACAAATTTACGAGGCCATAAAAAAAGCCTGCGAGGAATGCGGAAAGTACTTCATCAGTGTCGTACATGGACAGTGAAGCAACAGCTCCCCTGGTGGCTAGAAAAAAGTTAAATAGCCTCTGACTGTCTGTCTATATGTGTTGTGTGTCTATGTCATTGAATGTTTGCCATGTATGTGTACATTGTAATCCGCCCTGAGTCCCCTGCGGGGAGAGAAGGGCGGAATATAAATGCTGCAAATAAATAAATAGATGGAAGGTGGTCTCAACAAGGATTTGCTTGAGGCACCTTCTTCCTCTATTTCTCCCTTTCACCCTCTATTTGTGCCTCTTCAAAACCCATAGCACTGTTGGTAGCAGTTGACCTCCAGTTTGAATGCTTGAGGGCCAGGGCTTCTCAGTTCTTGGTGTTTGTTCCACACTTTGTAAGGTTCACTTGAAGTCTATCTTTAAATCTCTTTTGCTGTCCACTGGCATTCTATATTCAATTCTTGAACAGGCCACGGAAGTTTAGATTCTAATCCAGAATGGTTTCTTGTTCTTACTGACATGGAAGCCACTAAGCCGTCACTCCTGGAAGCACTAGGATTTTGTCTCTGTATGGAATATGTGTGTAATGTATTAAAAAGCCATTTAAGAAATTCACCAGTTGAACTCCAGTTTTCCGAAATGGTAGTACTCCAGTACTGTGATCCAAATAATCCCCCTTCCATGTGGCCAAGGTCTGTTTTCTTTCCACAACTTCACCGGAAATATTCACATTTAAGTAACTGTGAGGGCTTGAAAACCTGGCGTGTCCTCCTTGTGAAATTACTATTTTTCACCTGCCCTGTTGGTTCTTCTCCCATTTCTTTTTGCCCAATTTAAATACCAGAAAAGATTCTTCCAAAGTGGTGTTACTGGAAAGGGAAGCGTGGGTGTCGCTGCAAGGTTGAGCCAATCCATTTTTAACTTGTTATATATGCTTCTTCTTCTTCTTCTTTCTTTTTACCTAATGCTTTTTATTATGAACGGTGCTGGGATTTGAGATCTGATGCAAGCGACAACGTTGCTATAACAACACTGTGATTCATGTAATTTCTTCAACAATCTGTTGAGGTGTTGGGTTCTGCAGCTTGCAAGCTTCCATGCGGGTAGCGCCAAAACCTTCTCCTGTAGGATCATTCTTGTATCTCTGTTTGTCCTGCAACAGTGAGGACACTGAAGATCTTCAGGTTTAGATGGGTCTTGGTCACCAGATTGGATCTTGTGGTTACCATCCCTCTGCTTGAAATCTTCTTGTCTCAGTCTGGTCATATGTCATGGGCAAATTCAGGGATGGTTTTGTGTTCTCCAGGGAAAAGGTATTTGAATAGTAAGAAATTTATTATGGTCCATGGACCCACAACTGTTAATTAAATAATAAACATACAGGAGTTTACAGATCCCTGGTAACCGGGGAAATATACTATACAAACGCATACTACGCAGTGACAGGTAATACATATTTGAAAACCTGCCATTTTCCCCATCTAGGCATTCAAAAAGCCAGGAGCAGTGCCATGATCGTGAATTCATGGTTTTTTAGGTTCTCGTAGAATGGGTTGCTGTCTTGCCTTTTAGCATTCTATTAAAAGGATGATTCCTTTTTTGATAAAAGTTGTGGAACAACATAGACTTGTGCACAGGTCCGTTTTAGCCATTTTACTTCAACCAAATCGGCTTCTTCAGCTCTACTGGCTGGCTGTAACAGCAAGGGCCTAGCTGTCACGTTTTCCCATTCACAAAGGGACCATGTGGCAGCCGATCACGGCTCCTCCTCCCCTACTCAGAATCATAGCTACGTCCTGGCTTCAGTGTATTTTTTTGGCTTGGCTTCTGGCTTGACCTCTCTCTTGAATCGTTTTGTTTTTCTCTTATTTCTTTGATTCTTTTTATTTAGTGGGACTGAGTAGGAGTTGGGAATGTGGAGGATGGATGGGTGGAGTGCGTGTGTACATTTGGGGGCCTAGAGAATCACCTTTTTAGCTTCTTTTTCTCCTCCCCTCCTCTCCTTCAGAAAATACTTCTAAAAGATTATTATTATTAATAATAATAATAGTAATCCCAGCAAACAAAAAGAAAAGCCTCATTCTCAGAAAACTACTACCACCTAGTTACCACTCTTCTAGAGTAGGAAGTAGAAACAGATTTAAAGAAGCATTAAATCCAAAGCAGAAAGGTGTGAGGGGGAAAAGGCAGTGCAAATCAAGAGAAAAGAGGGGGCGTTTTAAAGGAAGCCCAAGGTAGGATAGCTCCAGGTCATCACTCTTCCCAGTGGGAAGTGGGAAGCCTCCTTAAAATACCTGAATTGTGCCGTCGCGCCTGGGCTATATGGCTTCGTAAAGGGCAAGGACGTGATCTTTCTCTTACCAGGGCATTTCTTCTTGTCTTCCTTTAGAGCAGTGTTTCTCAACCTGGGGGTCGGGACCCCTATGGGGGTCATGAGGAGGTGTCAGAGGGGTCACTAAAGACCATCAGAAAACACATTATTTTCTATTGGTCATGGGGGTTCTGTATGGGAAGTTTGGCCCAATTCTATCATCGGTGGGGTTCAGAATGCTCCTTGATTGTAGGTGAACTATAAATCCCAGCAACTACAACGCCCAAATGTCAAGGTCTATTTTTCCCAAACTCCATCAGTGTTCACCTTTGGGCATCTTGACTATTTATGCCAAGTTTGGTCCAGATCCACCATTGTTTGAGTCTGCAATGCTCTCTGGATGTAGGTGAACTACAACTCCAAAACTCAAGGTCAATGCCCACCAAACCCTATTTTCTGTTGGTCACTCATGGGAGTGCTGGGTATCAAGTTTGGTTCAACTCCATCGTTGATGGAGTTCAGAATGCTCTTTGAGTGTCGGTGAACTATACATCCCAGCAACTACTCCTCCCAAATGACAAAATCACCCCCCACAACCCCACTAGTATTCAAACTTGGATGCATCAGGTATTTGTGCCAAATGTGGTCCGGTGAATGAAAATACATCCAATAGTTTACATGATGATTCATAACAGTAGCAAAGTTACAGTTATGAAGTAGCAACGAAAATGATTTTATGGTGGGGGGTCACCACAACATGAGGAACTGGATTAAGGGGTCGTGGCATTGGGAAGGTTCAGAAACACTGCTTTAGAGGCTTTGGGGCTCCCAAGGAGCAAACAGGACACTCTGCTTAACTCAAAGGGTTTATTTTTAAATACATGAGTTGTAAGCACTCAGGTTCTTCTCTTAGTTCCCCAAAACAAAGTAGAAAAGCTTTTACTTTACAGGTTTTTTTGTGCAGATGTGGTCCTGGAAGTTTCAACTGGTTGGCTCTCCAAATTCTCTCTTTCTCTCTGACCTTGAGGCAAGAACGCTTGAAGTCCCAGTCAGATGGTCTATATCAGTGGTTCTCAACCTGTGGGTCTCCAGATGTTTTGGCCTTCATCTCCCAGAAATCCTAACAACTGGTAAACTAGTTGGGATTTCTGGGAGTTGTAGGCCAAAACACCTGGGGACCCACAGGTTGAGAAACACTGGTCTATATGAAGGCAGGAAACCTTCCTCTTGGCTGCCAACTGACTGTTTTGAAGGCTCTCGAGAGTCCTCAGCATCACCCAACCTTCCAATATGTTGGGTATACTGTATGAATCTCAAGATGTGAAGAAGTAGTACTGGAAGATACTAGACCAAGGCCTGGCTAGCAAACCTTCCAACGCGTCCACTTTGTAGAAACTCTGGTCTAATAAAAGAAAAATGGCATCCTTCTCCAAATCCCTGGGGAAAGGGGTGGAGCAAGCTTAATTGGGTTCTGTAAATGATGATTGGCAAGTGCCAAGGACCAATGAATGCAGCCAAACCTCAAGAAAGCTGCAAACACATTAAAACAAAACAGAACCCCTTGCAAACCATGCAAACTGTTACATTCCATCAGCGTAAACCTTAAAACTCAAAGTCTTAAATGTAGGTGATGCTCACCACGCTGTAACATGAATGGAAAACTGCATGTAGGGAGGGAGAGAGAGAGAGAGAGAGTGTGTGTACTGCCGCTTGTCTCTTCTAGAGTAGAAAGCGCTTTAACAAAGCATTAAACATAGGTGTCCTCTACAGACCAAAGGAAAAAGATCACAGAAAAAGTTGTATTGTAACTCTGATTCAGGTCTTAATGATGGATATAAGGAAAAACAATGCCATTGCCTGATATGATGGGAAAGGGAGCCCGGGGAGCCCCTCCCCATTGCCAGCAATGGGGCAGATCTAGTCATATTTTTGGCTGTAGTCCAAAAATGCTATCTGCCTGTGTGCCTGTTTTCAGGAGGTGCACAAAAATGGATATGGGGGTATATTGGTATCCGGTCAGCAGAAATGGATCAAGGTTCAGTCGAAATGCACAGGCCTAGTACAGTACTCAAACCGACCCATGGAGAAGTTGACACAAGTTTTGAGTGATCTTTTGACTAAAATTTGTAGACCTATACACATGAATATATGGGATATCCACAATGGAACAAAAACTTTATGCTATACCTTTCTTCTTGATGAAACTGAGGAACACACACACTTTCATAACCACCTAAACATGTCATCACTGACACACCAACAACAACTTTTTCACTATAAATACATTTAGCCCAGATGTTTGTGGACCCATTTCTTCCTCATCCTTATCCAAAAGGTCAAGCAAATAATGGTGAAGCTAAGTAATTATGTACTCTAAATGTAATCATTTATAAATTAGTATTTAGTACGTCATTTTCTTCCAAATACAGTGGGCATTTGGTATCTGCTGTGGTTTTGTTACAGGAATCCCCATGGAAACCAAAATATGTGGGCGCTTGCATTCCATTATATAGACCATGTTGTAGTAAAATGATGTCCCTTATTTCGAATGATGAAATCAAGCTTTGCTCTTTGGAATTATTAAAAAAAATATTTTCAAGCCATTGATGGTTGACTCCATGGACACAGAATCCCTGCAGACAGAGGACGACTGTATTTGTTACCAGCTTCTGCCTATATTTTGAATCAGATAATAGTAACAGATTAGATACATCATACCAATAAAAAAGAACATATGAAACCAATAGCCACTTTGAGCCTCCTTGTGGAGAGATAAAGTGGGGTATAAATAAATATCATCATCATCATCATGATGGTACATATTTAAAAAGCTGAACTTTCAGATTGTTGTTATTTAACTAATGTTATTATTTTAATTTTTTTATATATTCATGGCTTTATATTGTTGTTTATTGATATTATGTCATTGAGTTGTTGCCTATGTTAGCTGCCCTGAGTCCCCCCCCCCCCTGCCCCGGGGGTTGAGAATGGTGGGATAGAAATGCTGTAAATAAATAAATAAAACTAATTTATTTATTATTTATTTACAATATTTCTATCCCGCCTTTCTCAAGCCCGAAGGCGACTCAAGGCGGTTTACAAATTGGCAGCAATTCGATGCCATAAAAATCCACAATATATAACTAAAACATTTAAAACAGCATTATAAAAATCAATATAAAATCAATACAATACAAAACCACACACACACACACAAACCATGTCTTCCTGTTAATCTCACTTTCCAGTAGCTTCGTCTAAGCCATTACATAATTACATAACTATGTAACGGCTTACATAATTATGTAAGCTTAATAATTCTGTGTCTATTGCACTGCATTATAATTCTGTGTTTGTCTATTTCACTGCATTTCCAAAGGCTTGTTCAAAGAGACAGGTTTTTTAAAAAAACTTTTTTTCAGAAGGTCAGGAGGGAGGGGGCTGATCTAATATCCTTAGTTCCACAGCTGAGGGGCCACCACTTGTCCTGCCAGATGCACCTGCGAAGAAGACAGGATCGAGAGCAGGGCCTCCCCATATGATCTTAAACTCCTAGATGGTTCATAGGGAGAGATACGTTCGGACAGATAAGCTGGGCCGGAACTGTCTAGGGCTTTATAGGCTAAAGCCAGCACTTTGAATTGTGCCTGGTAACAAATTGGCAGCCAGTGCAGTTGGCACAACAGAAGAGTTGTGTGCTCCCTGAGCTCTGCTCCAGTTAGTAACCTGGCTACCACCCGCTGGACCATTTCCTAGGCCTGCTTAAAGAGATGAGTCTTCGCTGCTCTTTGAACCTCAGAAAGTATACAGTTACTTCATTGCTCCAGGAAGGTCGTTATACAGACAAAGCTAGTTCCGTCCATCCTTGGTGTGGTTGGTCCAATTTGTTCTGTTCCAAGGCAGTTGGACATCCTTTCCCTATTTAGCACTGTTTATATATATTTAAGTATAAGTCTCAGACCACCAAAGTGGGTGGACTTATCCATGGGATAATGTAAGTACTGTACCTTATCAAAAAGGATCAATTTCTGAGTAGAGTGGTGAAAAACGAGAATTGGTAGGGCCTAAAAGAAGCGCCAACCTCTGTACTGTCTTGGCCATGGTGCGGCATCTGGAATGTTTGAATACCTGGGAGAGGAAATGTTGCCTCACTTTCCATTCTGTGCAGAATGACCCTCAAATTTTCCATAGGTCAGATAAAACTCATAATTTTGGTTAAGAAATCTTTCTTCGGCTTATACATGAGGTCAATGTATACATGCGTATATATAGTATCTTTCCTCCTGCTCCTCTCCAACACTTTAAATTCTGCAGTCTTGTCACCTTAGAAGTGTTCTATTTTCAAGAGAAGAAGTTTTGCAAAAGTACCTTTGATGGCTTATAATGTATTAGAAATTCTCATGACAGATTTTTATTTTGAAAAAAAAAAACCTAATTCCTCCATGTATTTGACCCTGGCTTTCATTCCTGGCTAATTATATTATATTCCATTTGCATAGTGACGGGAGGGTTTAAGAGGGGTTATTTCTGCTTGGATGCATATTAAGGCCACAAATGACAGTCAGAAGCCACAGCAACATTGGACAAGTGGCAATTAAGCTGCTAAGAGCATCTCACCATGTTTTCCTATTACTGGGAGAGGCTGGCTGATCTTTGCATTAAATGCTTGACCTGGGCCCATGCGGATGCCTCTCTACTGCATTTAGTGGTAGAACCAAGCTGGTGGATGGCCAAAACATGGGATCAGAAACTGGAGCTGTGTTTGTTAGTTTATATATCACCTTTTCTTAAATCTTCTTTCTCTGTTGCTTTGTCTCACAACAGTCTTGTGAGGGAACTCAAGCTATCAGAAGCAATAAAAGCTAATTCCAAAAGGACCTTTTGTGAGCAGTTTTCATTGCTGGCTAGATTCTGCAGGGACTGACACAGGCATCTACTTGTGAGGGATGTCACTGACATTTGGAGAGATGCAACTAGGAGCACTCCCAAGCTATGGATATAGTCTTTCAGGGGAAATGTAACCCTATCCAGAATTGATTGACAACAAGAGAACACCTCCATCTCCAGATTAGGTCCCTTGATGGCAAGCACCTCTATTTTGTCTGGATTCAGTCTCAGTTTGCTTTTCCTTATCTGGCCCATGATCTCCTCCAGGCATTCATTCAGAGGAGACACACTGAAGTTGTTTTTGAAGGCATGGTGAAACATATTTGGGTGACATCAGCATGCTGATAATACCCCACCCCATGCTTACGTATGATCTCTCACACAAAAGAGGGACTAGATATCAGACTGTGTGTGTGTGTAAACAAGCTGTATACAATGGCGCACAAAGTGAATGCTTCTACCAATAATGGAAAGATTTACTCACTGCGTTCAGGTGGCAAATCAAAAGGTGGTACCGCACATACAATGATCAATGTATCCAGAGTATAAGGCATAAATCATGAGGTCCAACAAATAGTCCAAGTTTACAAAGAGTATTGCCGATTGCTGTTTAGTGAGCCAGGCGCAAAGACTGTGACCAGCGGGACCCGGTTGGAAACATGGAAACCACCAGAGAACTGAAGAATTACAAATAATGAGTCAAGATGTTATCAAGTCAATAAATCTCCAACAAGATATCACTTCAGTTGTGATGTGCCGTTCCGTCCATGCCGCGCTGGTAGTGGGCGGATTCTGCGGGTGTAGCCTCTGTTCGGCCTCCGTTGCAAGGCTTTCCGGAAGGCCTGTAAGGCATTCCTATTCCGACAGGCCTTTGAGCCGTGATACGCCATTTTTAGACTGTGTTTCTTCTCGTAATTGTTTTATTTTGTTTTTAATGCTATGGTTGATGTATTTTATTGAAATGTCTATTGTGAGCCGCCCCGAGCCACTGGGAGTGGCGGCTAATAAATCTAATAAATAAATAAATAAATAAACTAGCCCCACAGAGATCTGGGCTAGCGAGTAAATCCTCGGTGCGGAAACAAAAGCTAGCCCCAGAGGAAGTGGGCTACACGTAAATCTTCCGTGCGGAAACACCAGTATGATCTCTCCCAGTGGTTTCATGTAAATATTAAAAAGCATTATGTGGGATACCACATAATAGCTCCTTTTTGAGGAGCAGCTGTCTCCAAGCACCACCATCTGGAACATTCCTGAGAGGGACAACCAGAACCACTGCAGCACGGTGCTGCCATTTTCCAGACTCTCCAGGCATTCCAGAAGGATACCATGGTTGATGGTATGTTTTATATGTTTTATGTAAATTGCCCCGAGCCTGCTGGAAGGAGAGGTATATAAGAATGAAAATAAATAAATAAATAAATGGTATTGAAGGCCACTGAGAGGTCTAGAAGCACCAACCCCCCTCTCCCTGTCAGTGTCGAGAGAAGGATCATCCATTAAGGTGGCAGTCTCAACTCTATATCCCGCTCTGAAGCTGGTTTGAAATTGGTCAAGGAAATTTGTGTCATCCAAGCCAGAAAGTTATGATTTTGGAGACAACTGTTGTAGATGAAGCTGCACAAAATTACATTTGTGTGATAGAGGAGGGTTTCCTGAATGGACAAATGTCTGGAAACCATGAATCTCTATGAGGAGTGACTTAGGGAGCTGGGTATATAGAGCCTGGAGAAGAGAAGCCTAAGAGGGGACGTGAGAACCATAACAGACTATTTTAAAGGATGTCATATTGAGGAAGAAGCCAATTTAGTTCTGGCTGTTCTAGAAACTAGAAAACAAAATAACAGATTCAAATGGTGGGAAAGAGATTCCACCTAAACTTTAGGAAGAATGTTCTGATTGTAAGAATGTTCTGACTGTTCAAGACTGGAAGACGCTTTCTGTGAGTGTGTCTCAGAATTTTTTCTTTTTTACCCAGTATAGTTGGTGACTACCTTGCTGGATAACTGGCAAATAACCTGTGGGTTTCAGTCTGAACCTTGCATGAGCTGTCTCTGTGGATACTAACTTGTTTGAGTGGTAGAAATTGGTTTCAGAAATGTGGGACAAAACTTGAAGTGGTTTGAACACTGGCCTTAAAGTCCCCGGCTATGACGTCCTTTGCCAAAGCAAGGAGTAAGAGATCTCCAAAGACCTGCAAATCCTTTCAAAATAATATAAGAATTTTTTATTTAACTGGTGCAGGTTTTATGGAAATTATATATCTCTATCTGTATCTCCTCCTCTACAGAACTTACCTGTTCAAACTCTTTGGAGCTGGGAACACTAATAACAATTAACATTTGCAAGACTTAATTGGCTTAATTGGCAGATTAATCTATTAAAGCCTTTAATGATTAATTTGAAGGGCTGGAAGCTAAGAGCCACTGTTTGTATAGTTCGTGAATTGATTTATACTCAGGCTTGGAAGTTTCTCCTTTACTCCATAGCTCCAGGAATCCTGCAGCCCATAAAGATGATAGCCATGGATTCACGCTTGGCGTGACCGATCAGGCCCCCTCAAATACTACAGTGAAACATGCATTTTAATGTATGCTGATGTATTCATTTGTCTTAAATTAGAAACAAGACTTTAAGGTTGTGGGAGATTGATATTAATAGATCATTTATTTATTTATTTATTTATTATCTTCATTTCTACCCCGCCCTTCTCCCACGGGGGGACTCAGGGCGGCTTACATATGCATCAAAGATGCTATCCACATATACATTGAATTAAAAACATTGACACAGTTAAAAACATTATAAAATAATCAGTAAAATTTCTTCACATTCAAATTATCATGCTGCTAAACCAGAGTCCAGCCAAATAGATCCATGATCATTACGTCATTAAATTCAAGTCCAACTGCCACTGTCCACTAATCAATAACTTTAGTCGAACGCCTGGGCCCACAGCCAGGTTTTTAGTTGTTTCCTAAAGGACAGGAGGGAGGTGGCTAACCTGATGTCCTTAGGGAGGGAGTTCCACAGACGGGAGGTCACTGCTGAGAAGGCCCTGTCTCTCATCCCCACCAAGCGCGTTTGCAAGTGGCGTGATCAAGAGCAGGGCCTCTCCTGAAGATCTTAAGCTACGTGATGGTTCATAGCAGGAGATATGTTCGGACAGGTAAACTGGGCCAGAGCCATTTAGGGCTTTTAAGGTTAACACCACCACTTTGAATTGTGCCCGGAAGCTAATCGGCAACCAGTGAAGCTGGCACAACAGAGGAGTAGTTCGCTCCCTGTATGCCGCTCCCGTTAGCAACCTGGCTGCTGACTGTTGGACTAATTTAAGCTTCCAAGTAGTTTTCAAAGGCAGCCCCATGTAGAGAGTATTGCAGTAGTCTAAACGGGATGTAACCAGAGTGTGGACTACCGTGGTCAAGTCAGACTTCCCAAGGAACAGGCACAGCCATCCCTGTGTCTTTCAGCTCCATGTTGATGTAAAGGGCAGGCGTAGGGGTTCTTGGTAGAACACTCTTCTCCTTTCGCCACTTTGCTATTCCTTTTAAGGAGATGGGTCAGTGGAAGTTGTGTTGTGTGTGTATGTGTGTTTGTTCCGTATTAAGTTCCCTACTGGTTGAGTACATAGTGCCAGAGATGTGGGCAAGCAATGCATATGTAAGCATCTTTTATGTGTGCGTAGGCTGTGTTTAAGTGACATGTTGGAGATCAATGGATGAGCAATGATTTCTGCGGTGTTTTACATAATATTTATTTATTAATTTACTGTATTTATATCCCACCCTTCTCACCCCGAAGGGGACAAAGAAGAGTAGAAAGAACATTTTTAGATAGCCAAATTATATTCTGCAATCTCTGTGAGTCATCTTGTTAGTGACTAGTGCTGATGTAGTTGGGGCTTATGGCCATATACATATTTTGGCTGACATGCTCAAAAAGGAAGACAACATGTGAAGCCAAATGAAAGTCAGACTTCCCAAGGAATGGGCGCAGTTGGCGCACAAGTTTTAAGATCTTCATATACATAGAGAATGTGTTCTAGGACCCTCTCACCATTGATACTTGAAGCGAAAGATAATAGTGATACTATAATGTGCTTGATGTAAGCCGCCCCAAGCCGGCTGGGAGTGGCAGCCAATAAATCTAACAAATAAATAAATGAAAAATAGTGTCTGTGGAGAGGTCCACAGACACTTTGAAGGGGAATATCTTTTGAAGCGTGGGTAAGTGGATTCTTGGCTATAGAATTATCACATTATTTGTCCATCTGTTATTTATTTATTGGTTTTATGATACAACTCTCTCAGGATAGTTCAGTCTTCCAACGGAGATGCCAGGGTTTGAACAGAGAACCATTTCCATGCAAAACGTGTAGCTTAACTACCACTGACCAATGGATCCTCGGGACCAGGCATTAACTTACTGGTACATTATTTAAACTGTTATGTTTATTCATCATGATCTGATCACCATGAATATATCCAATGGGATAACAATACAAAAGATTTGCAGGAGACAGTCAGCCCCCCTCGAACCAAACTCAGCCCCTCCGAAACAAAATCCTGGCTTTCCTCATGACCTATGACCTAAGGTCAAACGGCAGCAATCAATGCAGAAAAGTAAGTGAATATAAGATAAATATAACAGATGTAAGGAATGAAAGCTGAAAATGCTGTTGTTGAGATGGTTGAAAAACAGAAGACTCTTAGATGGGTGAAGATCTTCACAGTTGTGAACCTAATGTGTAAATGCACATTTACTGTCATGCACTGGTGCACTTACTTGCTTATTTACTTAAGCGATCCCTCGTTGTCCGAGTAAGATGGCCCTCCAAAAGCGTTGTCTTGGCGGTGGGTGCGTAGGTGACTGTGGAGCCCTATTCTTGACCTGCATGTTCTCCTGCAGTGAGAGCATCGGTTTCGAGGTGGAAGTTGGCTTGACACGCCTTCCTCTTGGCACATTTATCTCTTTCGCTCTCCATTTGTGCCTCTTCAAATTCTACAGCACTGCTGGTCACAGCTGACTTCCAGCTAGAGCGCTCAAGGTCCAGGGCTTCCCAGTTTCCGGTGTCTATGCCACAAGGTTAGCTTTGAGCCCATCTTTAAATTTATTTTCCTACCCACCAACATTCCTTTTTTCCGTTCTTGAGTTTGGAGTAGAGTAACTGTAGAGTAACCTCCGAAGTCCCTTGTTGCCCATACAGAAGCAGCTCTGCAGCGCCTAACATCCTGCTTTGCAACAGCTGCAGAGCTGTTTGGGCTGGAAGTCAGCCTGAAGAAAACGGAAGTTCTCTACCAGCCCGGAGCACAGGAAGAACACCATCACCCCCATGTCAGCATAGGCCAATCTGTGCTTAAGTCCGTTCAGCAGTTCACCTACCTGGGAAGCGTCATCTCTTCAGATGCCAAGATTGGTAAAGAGATAGATCACAGATTAGCAAAGGCATATAGTGCATTCGGAAGGCTTCACAAAAGAGTCTGGAGCAACAAGCACCTGAGGCAAAGCACAAAAATCAGTGTGTACAGAGCTATCATACTGTCTATTCTCCTTTATGGGTCTGAAACATGGGTCACCTATCGCCAACACCTACGACTCCTCGAACACTGTCTTCGCACAATCCTAAATATACACTGGACCGACTTTGTGACGAATGTTGCTGTCCTTGAGCAAGCAGGGATCACCAGCGCTGAGGCCATGCTATTGAGAACTCAGCTTTGCTGGGCAGGGCACATCTCTAGAAGAGATATAAGGACTCCCTGAAACAACATCTCAGGCTCGGCCAGATTGATCACCAACAATGGTCCACCCTGGCCTCACATCGGGAGGCATGGAGACGTACTATCCACAATGCTGTGGCCTCTTTCGAGAAGACACGCCGAACGGGTCTCAAAGAGAAATGACAACGCAGAAAGAACTGCAACATGGAAACAACATCACCCAAGGAGACTTTCTGTTGTGCTTTCTGCAACCAAACTTGCCTATCTCAGATTGGCCTTTTTAGTCATCAACGCGCTTGTAAAAAGCGTAGGATGAGTCCTTCCTTAGAATCTTCGTTCGCAAAGTAATGCCGAGAGACATTATAGTAATGTACTCTCTGGGGGACTGTTCTTGAAGAGAATTTGGAAATTGTAGCTAGTACAAAATGTAGTAATGGCAAATAATATGTATGTGTGCCTTCAAATCACCTGATGACTTATGGCAGCCCCATGGATTCATAGAGTTATTGATATTAGAAGCTGAGCGGGGTCAACTCTGATGAGTATTTGGATGGATGACCCATGGACTATATTTCAGAGGAAGGAACTGTCCAGAGCCCCTCTTGAGTATTGCTTGCCTTTAAAAACCTTATGAAAATCATGGCATCTCATAAGTTGACAGGCAATGTGAAAGCACATATACACAGAGAGAAATATTTAAACCATTATATGTATGTAATCAATAATATAAATGTCAACAATGTCTCAAGTTGTGTGTTTTTCAGTGTTTTTTTTTTCTCTCCTGGTGAGGAGATAAATGGTAAACTTACTTATTCTTGCCTGTGAGGATGAAATTTATGAAGTTTTACTTCCTTAGATAAGGAGAAGGACAAAACTCAAGGACTTAAACATTGGTATGAAATATGAATAAAAACACACAACCACAGAGTTAAAAACAATATAGAGCTTGGGGATCTGGATATTGTAAACCGGCACAGAACAAGCCACACTTGTCGTTATAGTGTCTTGTCATGTAAGGGATTCAATTTTACTTCTTCAGAGCAGCAAATAGTCATTATTAAAACTAATCAATGAGATAGAACGTTGAGATAATGTATTATTTGTAAATGAATGTAGCACTTTTGATTAACCATTGATTGATGTCTCCTTGAGATTTTGTTAGCAGAGTAGTTTGGATCATAAATGAATCATATAGAGTCATAGAGCTGGAAGAGACTATTAGATCCAGCCCTCTGCTCAGTGTAAAAATATTACTTTCATCAGCAAGTAATTAAGAAAACAAAATAGCTAAGGAATCATTTTTTAAATATAGCGTTCAAGTACAATTGTTCTACTGATTTCAAAGTTCAATAGTTTTATCTAACAAGTGTGATTTTCTACGTTCTGTGTGTAATCCCTCCTGTACTGGGCAATACAAATACTCCTTTTCTGTCTCAAGATAGCAAGAAAAAGGGCTTAATGGGATGGATGTGAAATTGAGTTTTCAAAAAGAGAAATCTTACAACTACTTCTTTATTTCCCAATATCAAATAGGCATGGGGGAAGTTCTTGAAATTCTATAGGTTTTTTCACTTTTAATCGATTTTAGATATGTTGATATTTTAACTATGTTGATCGGGTTTGTCCCCATGTAAGCCTCCCCGAGTTCCTTCGGGGAGACGGATGTGGGGTACAAAAATAAAGTTGTTGTTGTTGTTGTTATCTGGTAAGTTTTGTAATACAATATTGTAAAATGAATTAGATAATCCATGTAAAATTAACTTTTTAATTTAAAAAATGCCTCCTTTCAGGAGAAACAACAACAACAACAACAACATTTTATTTGTATTCCACCCTATCTCCCCGAGGGGACTCAAGGTGGATTCCAGCAATCCAATAGAGTTCTTGAGTCAAAAAAATGCTTAAACAATCTGGTTCAACTTTGTATTGGCCAATGAGATAGCTCTGTCCAACATGACATTGCTTCTGAATGCCATGTTGGACAGGAAGATGTTTTGAATGTTGGACAGGAAGATGGTGGTAGTGGTGGCTCTTTGTGTCACACCTCAGCCACTTTCCAAGCCCAAACCAGAGCAACGCCATGTTACAGCCCTGGTTTCAAAGAGGCCTGAAAGCGGGCCTCTGCATTCAACTTCCAGTGAACTCCAAGCCTCCAAGGTCAGACGCATCCCTGTTAGTTCTCGCGGCGATAAGCCAGCTGAGATTCATGAGCCTAGCGCTACTCCCCAAAACCCAGGTGTTTGCCCTAATGAGGAGACATTCCAATCTGGCCCAGAAGTGATGGGAACCGAAACTTTCCCAGCCGATCCTGGGAAAGTTGTTCGCCGCAGTCAGCATATTCGAGAGTGGAGTCAGTGGCCCCCTTTAAAAGCTGGGTCCAGAGAGAGTTCCGCATCTCGAGTCAACTTTTGATTTCTTTGTCTTGTCTTTGGAAGTGTGCTGGACCTCGGAGGTCTTCTAGTCGGGACTTTGCCTTATTTTCCTTTGCTCAGCTTTGAGTCTTAGCTTATTCAGGACTAGCCTTGCGGCATTTTACAGTAATCAACCTTGGAACTATTTTTACTTCTGGTGCGCCAAGTCCGGGATTGGGCGCAACCATGCTGATTTCTATTTTTTTCCTTTTGCTTCTTTCATTTTTTTTAATAAAGCATTTAACCACATAAACTGTGTCTTGGTTTACTCAGGGTCCGGTTCAAGCTCTAGTCGCAACACTTTGGCACTAACCCAACTTGATGAGAAGAACAGAATGGGTTGGTACTTCTTCTACAACATGTTCTCCCTATACAGATTCATTGTTGACTGATGACACATCTTCAGTTGTCTACACCTGGCCCATTTGTTATCTTCTTTTGCCTCTCTCCACGTTCGCTGAGAAGAAAAACAGTCCAACTGAAGGTGGTTGTTTGGTTAGTGAAGAGCCCATCCCAGGAGAGCCTACCATAAAAGAAGCACTTACCTCTTCTGCTCCTCCTCCTCTTCTCCACCTTCTCTAAAGAGACAATTGGGTTGTGAACAAGCAAAGGCAGGTGATAGACTTCCCAGATCTTCCTCACCACCACCAATGTCTATTCACTCTTTTCGCCTGCAAGGGGTGAATATTGCCTACGGCTGCAGGAGGTTGTAGTGACCACTCACTCACTTTTGCGTTCAACTGGCCTTCCTACCTTGCCTTCAGGTCAGCCTCAAAGTGGGCTCTGTCCCTTTTGTCATCCTCTCCAGATCCCTCCACCACAATGGTTTCTCGTCTTTTGTGTGCTTTTGCCTCCTAATAGACCACCTGCAGTTATCTTCTCCTCTTCCTCTGAAGAAATATGTAACTCTCCAAACCCTAATAAGCATCCTATGGGTTACACTCTGCCGGTCATTGATCAGGAGTAGGGTTTCTCAGCCAGGATTCCCTGAAACCCTCAGGTTCTGTAAGAGGTCTCTAGGAGTTGCACAAGATATATTGACGGAATTTACAAAAACTTTACTTGCGCTGTAGATATAATAATTTTTATGCATGGGTTTCCTAAGATCTAAAACTTATTTAAAGAGTTCCTCCAAAGTCTGGCAAGGATGACCTAGAATCTAAGAATTTACAGCATTCAACAGTGACTCCTTTTTTACATTGCAGATTGTGGAAGAGTCTTGGGCCAACTGGATCTGTGGAAAACAGTAAGGTAATGGCAGTGAAATTCTTATTTTTGCCAGCTGGTAATAGAACGATAATTTCATTTGATGAGATAAAATGTGTGCATTTTCACATGTGGTAGTGCTTCTCTTATAAGACATGAGTTATGAATTATAGTATACATTTACCACTTGTTGATACCTTCTGGTTTTGAAAAACTCTGTTAACACAAGAAAAGACAAAAATGAGACCAGAAAAGAGTATAAAAAGATAAATATTTTCTGTTGTC
Organism: Anolis apletophallus; assembly: GCA_030556195.1. NCBI lineage: Eukaryota > Metazoa > Chordata > Lepidosauria > Squamata > Anolidae > Anolis > Anolis apletophallus. The sequence goes on along the minus strand of JARBWK010000007.1, from coordinate 143,935,951 downwards.
CAGAGCTATCACCACTTCTAAAGAAGGCATATAGATTGCTGTTTAGTTGAGAGTCAATAGCAGGCTTATCAGTCTACGTTTCAGACTTTCTAGATTTGTTCAGAGTTTTTGGCCTTCTCCCAAAGGGTGCATAACTGTGTGTGTGTGTGTGTGTGTGACTGAGTTAATACCTAATGACATACTGTGTACCCCATGAGGCTAGAAGAGTTGATGATATGAACTAATTGGTTGTATTTAAATCTAAACCTGAAAGTTAATGTTGTTGAAAATGGCCCGTGGTTGAGACAGGGCAGTCAATTGTGTATAGGAGCACTCCTGGCAAAATACAGATACGCTTATGTGTGTGCAAATTTGATCCAATGAGGCAGTATACTGGCAATTTCATCCATATTAACTCTGAATTGACAAGTTTATTATTCCGGTGAAAGCAAAGTTGTGGCTTGTTAATCTTCTTTCAAGCTCAGGAGGGTCACGTGGAATGCTTTTATCTGTGTGCGTTTGGCAGAAACTCTCTACAATGTTTTACGTATATTTTTCTACAACATGAATGTGAACATATTTGTATTTCAAAGAAAGAGAACCTTAATTTTGTTGAGATCTTGGGTGCATTTCAGTGCTTGCATACAAACAGTGTCATGTTTTTGACAGACGTTGTCTCCGGTTGTTAGGTCTAAAATTGTCTAGTTTCCCCAGCCCATGTAAATCCCCCTCCCAGCCCTTTGAACCATTTTTCCCTTAGTGTTCTTGAACCAATAAGCCTATTTTGTTGGCATTGAACCTTCGTAATTCTCTATCCTGAAGATGTTATGGAGTAATGAATCCTTCCCTAGAGCTTTATTTTTTCTTTCCTTATACAAATGTTTGACCTCACCTTTTCTGGCAAAATGAGGTGGACAAATTCTTTGTTCGGTGGTGATTTTAGTAGTTATGTGCTTGGCTGACTTACCGGCCGAGCAGGTTGCGGGGCGGGGTTGCCCTCGCCGCCATTTTGCGGAGAGATGCAGGGGCTTCTTCCCAGAAGGTTTCCCGCCACCAAATGCCGGCCGGCCAATGACGGGGCTGGCCCTGCCTTGCCTCCTCTTTGCGCCGGCTGGCCTGCACTTCTGCCTTGGCAGCCTATTTAAGGCTGCCCGGGGCTGCCCAGGCAGCATGTAGGGGCCAGCTCTGTTTCCCCCCCTCCCTACTTATTGCATTGCTCGTTGGTGTCCATTTTGTTCATTCTTCATGTCATTGTTGCATTGTTCATGGTAATGCGTTATTATGTTATTTGTCACAACTCCGTATTTGGCGTGTGGCATGCCCCCTGGATCAGGCTGGCTTATTGCCCCTTGGTTGTAAGGGGGATAACGCCCAGGCCCCCTGGGGTGCCAAGTTTCCGTAGACAGGCATTGGGCCGCTCACACCCCAGGCTTGCATACACCTTTGGACATTTGTGGGGGCTGTGCGACCCTGATCCAGGACCCATGCGTGGCCGCCAACCCTTTGTTCCTGTTTTCAATAAATGAGTTGTGGCCATTTTCATCCAACCACTTGTGTCTGTGTTGTTGTCCTTGGTGCGAGGTGTGTCACCCTTGCACTCGCAAACTCCTGCAAGCAAAAAACATTCTTCAGGCAAAGTTAACAAATACACGCATACACTACAGCATAGCCATTGTGGATTACAATTAACATATTCGGACGCAGAGGATATCATATTAGTGTTGCACCCCAGGCCTGAAGCTACCTATGACCATAGCATCACACAAGAGTCCAGAGTAGAAACAAACTGTTTATTGCAAAAACACACAAAAGATATATAGCAGAAAAGCAGGAATAAGGAAATAATGTACAGAATCTACAAAGTCAGCAATCAAGGGTCTCTTATAAAGCAATATAGTCCAAAAATAGTCCCAAATTGCAAAGGTAGCTTAAGTCAATAAACAAAACTTGAACAAGAATACAAAATAAGAACATGGGAAACTCCCAAGATACTTACATCCAAAACCAAGACTGGGAACAAGAACTAGAGAACTCAGGCTTAGCTGTACTTGAAAGCCACGTTGCCTGAACTGAAATCAGAGTGCCCATTAGCTCCTAATAAACAGACATGAAAGCATTACGTCTGCCCTGAAATTTCCCACGAAGCCATGTTGATCTACAAAATTCAGTCTTGATTTGCTTCAGCATCCATTCATTTGCCTTTTTAGAAACCCATCATATCCACAGAACTCTCCTCAGCATCTCACATGACTTGACTCTCTTCTTATCCATGTCATGTAGTGTCTAGCTTTCACAACTATATAAGGAAATGGGAATTAAAATGGCATAGACCATCCTAACTTTAGTGTTCAGTTACATATCTTGACCCTTGAGGATCTTGTCTAGTTCCTTCATAGCTGTTCATCCAAGTCCTAGACATCTTATTTCTTGACTGCAGTCTCCATTCTAATTAATGACTGAGCCAAGGTATAGAAAAACGATTACAGTAGAGTCTGCCTTATCCAACCTTTGCCCATCCAACATTCTGTATTATCCAACTCAGTCTACCTCCCGCCCGGATCCACAACCGTTTCAATACATTGCAATGTTTAGGTGCTAAATTTGTAAATACAATAATTACTGCATAATGTTACCTTATATTGAACTGTCGATTTGATGTAAAATATGATGTTTTGGTGCTTAATTTGTAAAATCATAATGTAATTTGATGTTTAATAGGCTTTTCCTTACTGCTTTCTTATTATCCAAAATTTCTGCTTATCCAATGTTCTGCTGGACTGTTTATGTTGGATAAGTGAGACTCTACAGTATATTATTTACACCAACCATCAGCAAAACCTTAAAAATTCTGGAAATAATAAAGTAGCATACCTCTTTGCTTACAAAAACATTTCTCTATGTGGAAGCCGGTCTGAGTCCCTCTATAGAAGTGAGAAGGTCGGGGTACAAAAATTTTAAATAAATAAAAAAAAAATAAGTCTTATTTCTTGATCACATTAATAAATTCTCAGCTATATGCATGCTAGGGATAGAAAGAGTGTTTGCAAATATTTAAAAATATTTGGCCATTCCTTGAGTATCGGAAAACCCAGATGGGGAAAATTCTTGATTGACAAGATTAATTGAAGTTCAAGACTTATTCTGTGAAAAATGCACATGTATAAGCTGAAGAAGTGTATTAATATCCACCAGGTTCATGTTGTAATGTGCAAATTAGTTGAGATGGAATTAGACTTTTCTTTCCTATTGCTCCTATTTCCCCTTTTGTGCTGTGACAGACTAGCCTTGCTTTCTTTTTAGATCAAGTCATAGCAGTAGGAAGCAGTGTGCTTGCAATATACCTCATATTGATTCCAAAGTAATGTCCTTGGGGTGCTATTATTTTATTACTCTTATATTACAACCTGAAATAAATGCAAAATCACCCTGAAGGAATAGCTAATTTTCTTCAAAAAATTTAATAACTATTTTCCCTTCCACCCCTCCTTTATAATGCGTTTCTGCTCTTTGACTGAAGTGTGATGGGTAAAACCTTTGTTTTTTATGAAACGTGATCACTAAGAGGCTTGTTAGCTTTGAGATTTGTCACAGTCTTATATCAAACTTGACATTATTGTGATTGGGTTTGTAAGTATATAATGGTGTCACTTGTGTATTTGGTGCTGTTATGAGAGTTGTGCCATTACGAGTGATTTCTTTCTTTTTATATCTAAACCTTTCGTTTCCTTATTTGAATAAAGGTTCGACTTGTTTCCAGACTTGCTTAAGACAATCTAAGAATTGTAAATTGGGAATTGTATGAAGAGTTGCCTCAATTAGATTCCACTTTGGCAGATACTAATGACTAAATGTGGCTCATGAGTGGGATCAACACACTGGTGAGGACAGCAATTGGAAGGCCTTCTTGGTTGTAACCAAGGTGTAGAAACTCTTGGAGGATTATTACTTGCCAAAAGTAGCTTATTCCCATTGCCTTGTAAACTTTTCAAATGACTTTGAGATGGAATTAAACAAGATTATGGATAAGTTAAACGGAGTACTCAATCATAGTATACTGCTAGATAAATGGCCACCAAACTGGTAATAGCTCAGTGGACTGTAAGTATATTGTTTTAATGTTTATGTTTTAATGTTTTCATGCTTCTAAGTATTATAATTATTGCTGTTTTGTATTTTATTATGCGTCATCAAATTGTTGCCAATTGGAAGCTGTCCTGAGTCCCTCCAGGGGTTGAGAAGGGCGGGGTAAAAGTGTTCGAAATAAATAAATAAATAAATAAATCTTTTCAAAAAGCTAGGGGCCAACTGGATTCCTATTTATGATTTTCATAGAGTAAACTTTTCTTCCAAATCTCTGCTGCCAGCATTGGCAAACGAAGGGTTTCCATGCTCTAAGGTAAGGACTAAGATATCCTAAATGTCCTCTAACTCAGTGATTTTCAACCAGTGTGCCGCGGAACACTAGTGTGCCGTGAGAGATCATCAGGTATGCCGTGGGAGATTATTTTCAAACTTCATTCATATATAAACTATAAAGCACCTCTGTCCCTTTAAGAAATGGAACCATAGCACTCTCGCGTCACCTAAGAAGTGACGCAAGAGTGCTATGGTCGCACCATCTTGGATTCGCTCAGACGCGGCTAAATAAACAAAGTTAGAGTTAGTGCTGCAGCTGCGTGTCAAGTGACAGTGGCAATTTGGGATCACAGCAAGACAAGAGAGTGACAGTGATGGAGACGTTTTTGAGAAGGAAAAATGCAAATTCCGAACAGGGCCCTGGACAAAATTATGACACAGATGAAGGCCCTAATATGAGTGGTGGGCAAAAGAAAAAAGAATAGACGGTGAGCTCGAGGCAATACAGTGAAAGCTATCTTTCATTTGGATTCACTTTCACCGGGGATGCGACGGCACCGACTCCGCTGTGCTTGGTGTGGTGAGAAGCTGTCCAATAGCGCCATGGTGCCAAGCAAGCTTAAACGCCATCTCCAAACAAAACACCCTTCAGTTCATCGAAACAGGCCCAGGTTTCACACTAAGTGAGTGTATAAATACATTAAAAAACATATTAACTATATGTATTACTGTGTTAGTGTCATTTTGTGTCATTTTGGTTGGTGGTGTGCCCCAGGATTTTGTAAATGTAAAAAATGTGCTGCGGCTCAAAAAAGGTTGAAAATCACTGCTCTAACTCATTTGGTTATTTTGCACTGAACATTATAGGAGCAGATTCCAATTTCAGGAGAGAGCTCAGTGTCACCCTTGACAGGATCCTGTACTGCATTTTCCAATGGATTCCTGATCTTGCCATATCTGTGCTGCGGTTCTGGGACATGCACGGGTCCATGGACAAAACGAGGATAGAATCTTTTGGGAAAAGGCTTCTGAGGTTCAAGCCCCTTGATGGGCACATTCTTGAAAGATTGTGTTTCTTCGCTAATATTGAAATAAATGAAGAGCAGAAGCGTCCAGGTCACAGAAGTGAAGAGGCAGCCATAGCAGAAATAGCAAAGTGTGACACTTCCCATTGTAGTCCTAGCATTATTTCTGGCACATTTTCAGTCCCCTGAAGAAGGACTGCGGGGCTCCGGACGCGGGCGGGACATAATAGTCCTCCTCGGCCTCAACAACGGCGGGTAGAAGAACAGAAGCTTCCCTGAGAGGAAAAGAGCGTCGCCGAGCCAGAAGAAGAAGTAGCAGCCTAGGAGCAAATTCCAGCACTCTGGCTGCTTGTCCTTCTTTTCCCCCAAAGGATGGGCTAGAACTGCAGCTCTAAAGCCATTTTCAACACAGGAACAAAGGGATTTTAAAGACACTTTTTAAGTGCCTATGAAGAAAGGCACATGTGCAGTGGAGCAGTCACAGCCCAGCATTTTTATAACGAAACAGATAATTAAGATAAAAGCTGACCCAGCAAGAAACTGGCTGAGAAGTAACCTGTTCTATAAGAAGTGTCAAAGGATGAAGGGACCAGAAGGAGAAAGGGGAGAGTTTATAAACTACCTTCAGGGGAAAAAAGATTATTCTTTTCTTAGTCCAAGTCAGACTGTTAGCCTGTCACGTCACTAGAAACAGAACTCAGAAAAGTTAATAGAGGTCTCTTGTTTTAAATGTAGCTCCCATAACAGCTGGCTGTGTGGGTTATACTCTTTGGGGGATTCTGAAAGGGGCAGTCCAATGAGTTCTGGACGTATGCAGAAAATCTTGAATTTATTAGTGTCCCCCCCCCCCAATGTCAGGAGCGCCTTGAGAAACTGCAAGTCGCTTCTGGTGTGAGGAAATTGGCCATCTGCAAGGACGTTGCCCAGGGGATACCCAGATGTTTTGATGTTTTACCATCCTTGTAGGAGGTTTCTCTCATATTCCCGCATAGGGAGATGGAGCTGACAGAGGGAGCTCATCTGTACTCTCCCTGGATTCGAACCTCCAACCAGCCAGTCTTCAGTCCTGACGGTACAAGAGTTTAACCCATTGTGCCACCGAGGGCTCCTAATTTATTAGGTAAATTAAGGTAAAGCAGAGTTATGTATAACATGAGTAGTAAGGGTGGTTGATCCATAAAAAAATTGATTCTAAACTCGTGTGTGTGGGAATTTCCTTTGCTGGGTCGTTATAGAAATTATTCCGAAAAAAATTAAGTAAATTTTGTAATTGAAACATAATTAATAATGAATTTTTGTTATTATTCGTTACGCCAGCTGGGAGGGAAGAATGGAGGGCAAGCCCTGCACTTTTCCCTCTCCCACCCCGCAGCTCAGAAGCATCACGGATTAAATTTAACCCAGGATGCCTCAGAAGCAGCGGGGAAAGGAAGGGAGGTGTTGTCGCCCCCCTGTGGGCCATGACCCTTGACCTCCCTGATAAACCACACAAGGGCAAGGGTACAACCGGGTTTTATTGGTGATACCAAGGCAAAGGTAAAAGGTCCAAAGGCAGTTGTTATAGGGCCTCTGGATAGTAGCTTTAACAGGGATTAGCAAGGAGTAAATAGTCCCGTAACAAACAGGAACAGCAGGGTTGCAGCGACCCGTTGCAATAGGGCCGCTGGCAGGAATTAAGCCGGATGCCAAAGGGACAACTCAGGAAAGTATTCGGCCAATGCAAAAGGCCGGGATGTGCTAGATAATCTCTGTGGGGCTCAGCCGGCGCAAGAAGGCTGAGCTCCGTAGAAAGAATGCAAGGAAGTCCAGCAGGCAAATAGTCTTTCATGGGATCGTCCCAAGACTCCTCGATGAACTGGAGCACGGCTCAGTGCAGGGCAGGGAAAAAGTGTCTCTGGAAGAAATCTCTGCCGATGCAGTAAACAGGGCAGCTCCCTGCAAGCACTAAAGGTTCGTAGATAAGATCCCATGCGGAGGGAATCTTGAAACTCAAACCGGGTGGAAGGAAGGTCTCTCAAGGGAATTCTTGCCATAGCGAGAGGCAGGAACAGTTGTAGCAACTCACTGCAGGTCCTGAAGAATCCCTGCCGGGGCAAGGAAGCAGGAAGCAGTGCTTACTGTAGCAAGAGTCCAGAAACCCTGAAAGGATCCCTGCAAAGGCAGGAAGGCAGGAGCAGTGTTTCCATAGCTTTGAGTCCATGAACCTCGAGGGATCCCTGGCTGGGACACAGGAGCAGGTATGAGGTTTTAGCAGCAGAGAGTCCAACCGCAAGGATGACCTCAGGCTTCCCTCTCCGGTTCCAATGGTGACCTGGAGAGCAGGCTAGGCACGGCCAAACCGTAGACGAAGCCGGGTCCTGGCACGGTGGAGCAGAGACGAACCAGCTGGGAGTTGGCTGGCTGGCATTCCCTGGGAGGGAAGGCCCCCACGGCCGTTCCCTTAGTCCATCTTGAATGCGATGTTGGTAAGAGACAAAGACTGAAGGGTGCACTGAGCAATTATAGCATTCTGAGAGTGCGTCGGACGTCAAAACCTGTGATGGATGTTTCTTAGCATGTTGACATGATCTCAGGCCTCTTGGAATGCGGATCTCATTACCGGGGCCCACCTGGCTCAAGGGAGGCATTCTCTCAGCCGCTTTCACTATCAGCCGCCGAAGCAACCCGGCCTTGGAGGCCCTGTTATGATTATCTTTCTTTAGGTTCACACAGGCCAAGCCCGAAAGGCTTGCACACAGTTCATGAGCAGGGCAAGCTGTTGCAGGATGTAAGTTTCGATTTCCTAGGCTGGAATGTCGCGCAGGCCCAGATGTTGTCTGAGGCTGCCGCCGCCTAGGCCAAAACGCTGCCTGAAGCTGCTGGAGTGTAACAGGTGTGTGGATGCCTTGCATGCACCCCCCTTCCTTTCCCCGCCATCTCAGAGGCAGCGGGGAAAGGAAGGGAGGTGTGTGGGGCAGCTTCCAAAGCGCCCGCCTCAGCTGGTGAGAGGAGAAAGGAGGGTGCTGCTGCCCTCCAGTCTCTTCTCATGAGTTGAGAACTGAGGAGGGGAAAAAACGACCTAATAACGTGACCTTTACAAAAAGTGGTGATCCCGGGTTTGGTTTTGAAACTTCACGTTCGGGTTGGACGCCGAGGGTCGATATAGGGTCAAAATAATTTCAAATACGAATTATTAACTTGAAATTCCTTCAAGTATTTAAATTGGAGATATCCACTCCTAATGAGTAGTACAAACTGAGCATCCCTTATCTGGAATTCTAAATTCCAAAATTGTGAACATATATGACTGAGATAATGACACCTTTGCTTTCTCTTCGATCAGTGTACACAGACTTTGTTTCCTACCCAAAATTATGTAAAATAACTTTGGCTATGTGTATAAGGTGCATGTGACACATAAATGAATGTTATGTTTCATTTAGACTTAGTTCCCATCTCGAAGATATCTCATTATGTAAATAGATGCAAATGCACATTTTCCAAAACATATATTCCTCGAGCCGTGTGGAGAAATACAATTATTGTTATTGTTGTTGTTATTATTTGACACACAACAAGGTTATTACACAGCAAACAAGATCACTATGCAGTGTTCCCTCACTTATTGCTGGGGTTAGGTTCCAGGACCTCCCGCAATAAGTGAAAAACTGCGATGTTGGGACGCTCTATTTATTTTAATATTTATACATTATTTTAGTAGTTATACTCTATTTTAAGTCTTTATAAACTTAAAATAAAGTGAAGGAAAGGAAGGAAAGGCCCTTCAAGGCTGGAGGGAGGGAGGACTGAGGAGGGAAAGTGCTTTGGAGAGCGGCGGCAGCAAAACCCCACAAACAGCGAAAATACCATGATATATATTTTAAATTAATATTTTTATAAATCCATGAAACATTGAGTCTGCAATAAACAAACCGCGAAGTAGCGAGGGAACATGTAGCACAGCAGAAGGTTGGCCTGACCCCTATGAAGACATAGATAACCAGGTGCAAATGGAGTCTAGTGATAGCGGAAGTTATGAACACCCGGGGGGGGAGAGGATCGCAGGAGTTTCTAAGTGAAAACATGGAAGAAAGCGGCTGGGAAGATTCTAGGGAGGAGAGCTCTCATGCAGATAGGGGCCCAGCTGCTGAGAGGCAAGGTCGAACCTTTGATAGGAGAAGTAGCATTGAGTCCAGGAGAAGGGGATGGCACCGGCCTAGACAGGCCGAGGTCCGTCAGCAAGGAGTGGAGAAGACAAGGCCGAGAGCGTCGGGGACCTCGGCCGACAGATTAAGTATAGCATCCGTGGGAACCAATCCCCAGTGCTTTGGCCACGTCTCTTCTGAGCAGATGTGTAGCGAAGTGGGTCTACGGAGCTAAGTTGGCTAGTGGCCGCCAAGTTTTGCCTTGTTCCTGAATCCGCATTGTTGCGCGGAGCCTTGCTTAAGCCTTTTGGATTAATTTGCCAAGCCGTTTTGGACATTGATTGCTTCAAGCCTTTTGGATTACCTTACTATTCTTATTGACAATATACCTTTTGAACTGTTTTATATTCAATAAAGTAGTTAGCCTTCAGTCCGTCTCTGTGTGTGTGATTAAGGGGCCGGTCAAGTCCGTGCATCGTGACAGAACACTGTACTGGCTTTTGGATGATGATGATGATAAGTAGTAGTAGTAGTAGTAGTAGTAATATTATATACATATACAAAATCCATATATGAGCGGGGATGAGAGAATGGAATCCTGGGAGTGACTGAAGATTTGAACATATTTTTATAAGGAAGGTGAAACAGAGAGAGGAGTTATGTTTGTTAGGGGAGTTAAGGTTTGAGTTCATTAAAGTATGATGAGAAAGGAAGTGAGAGATGCAAGTGACAGCTGGTGTCAGAATTTAGATGTATTATAACTGGAATCTTTCAAGTTGTGTTCTACAATTAATGAAGTCATTTTTGAATTATACATATATGCCTCTGAGAACACTATGTGAGGACATTGGAAATCTTGGGAATTTGTGATAGCAGCAGTTATTGATGGGTAGTGATGTCCTGTGGGACTTTGAACTGAATATGTGGCTGGTTACCACAAATATCCATTTGCTTGCTAGAGATTACACACACACACACCACACCCCACCCAATAGAATAGCTGGCAGCTGTTTGCTGTAGTTGCTGTGTTGGCAATTACAACTTTCTTCAAGCCTCCTCTAGTAATTCGTTTATCTGTTGCTTACTTATTGTGTGTATGTTCTGATATGCAGCTTTTTTCCCCTTTATGTTTTCCTGAGAAGTTTTGGGAGGGGCTGCAGACCACACGATCAACTCTGAGATGAGCACAGAGCTCAGACTGATTAGACTTTGGGACTGCTCAGCCCAACATTTGCCTGCTGTTGATTGTAAGAGAGATGTCCTGTGTTGTCTACACACAGAAACCATCTCAAACATATCTAACCGGACTAATAAGTTTTGAACCTGTGTATGCTGAAGACATGAAGTTGTGAATAAACTAAATACGTTATTTTAAACAAATTCTACTTAATTTTGTTTCTTGACTACATGATATGAAACAAGTTGTTTTATGGGAGAGTAGATATATTTTGGGCAACCGAAAAACACTTCTGAACCACTGCTGTTTTGTGCACTTTGTTTCCTAACAGATCAGAGACAATAGGTATTCAGTAGGCATGGGCAATCAATCCATGGTTCTAAAGTACTTACTAAACTAGAGGGCGCTGGTGCTTTGCTTCTAAAGTGTTGCTAAAGTTCTGGTGGTGAAAATTTCAGATCTCTAACAAAACTTTCAAAATTTAATTATTATTTCATTCTTGGTGTTTTTTTTAATGACAGAACCAATTAGGAACTGCCATTTATGACGAAATTTTAAAAGTTTTGTTAGAGTTCTGAAATTTTCACCACCAGAACTTTAGCAACACTGTAGAAGCAAAGCACCAGTGCCCCCTAGTTTTGTAAGTACTTTAGAACCATTTAGAACCATGGATTGCCCATGCCTAGTATTCAGTCGAACAACTGAAAGCCAATTTGTCTTGAATAACTACATCTGGTAGTTATTCAAGGTTTATTATTCAATAATAATAAATCTCTGGTTTATTATTATTATTATTATTAAAATTTATTTATACCCCGCCACCATCTCCCAGAAGGGACTCGGGGTGGCTTACATGAGGACACAGCAAAAAAAAAAACAATATACAGTATACCACTTGAGAACATTCTGCCCAAAAGAGTTTTTGGTTCTTCTTTGAAAGATCATGCTTTTCCAAAAGGTTATGCTCTCCAAATGGTTATGAATGCCTTTTTTCTAAAATGCTGGAGTATGAGATGGTTTTTTTTGCCTTGCAAAGGATATTGAGCTAATGGCTCATATATTGTTTGAAGTCATTGTTTTTCAACCTTTTTTGAGCCGCACCACATTTTTTACATTTACAAAATCCTGGGGCACACCACCAACCAAAATGACACAAAATGACACTCTAACACAGTAATACATATAATTAATATGTTTTTAAATGTATTTATACATTCAGTGTGAATCCTGGGCCTGTTTCGATGAACACAACATAGATATCCTGGCAGGAATGGCAGAAAGACACACACAAAGGTCTTGCTCAACAGCTGTCAGCCTCTCTCTGTTTTTAGTTTTTATCGCAGTCAAGTTAGAGAAGCTCATCTCACACAGATATGTGGTTGAAAACGGGAGCAATGTCAAAATAGCTTTGTTGGCCAGAATGGGGAACTCCCTGGCAACAGATAACCAAAAACTGTCCAAAGGAAGATCAGCAAATTTTAGCTTTAAACTACGATCTTGTTTCAGTTCAATTTATAGTTAACACACAAACAAAGAGGATCCTGAACTCTTGCAACAATGGAAGTGAACCAAACTTGGCATATTGAACTCTCATTACCAACAGAAATCACTGAAAGGGTTTGCTTGGGAATTGACCTTGAGTTTGGAAGTTGTAGTTCACCTACACTCAGAGAGCACTGTGGACTCAAACAATAGTATGTTATGTTGTTGTTTGTTTTCTATCCAGAATCACAATGTTGGAAGGAGGCTCACCACTTTAAGGTCCCTAAAACAGGCATGGGAAAACTTCAGTCCTCTGGGTGATTTGGACTCCCACCATTCCTAACAGCCTGAAGCCCTTTCCTGCTTAAGTGGCTGAGGGGGAAAAAGGAAAAGGGCCCGAGGCTGCTAGGAATGGTGGGAGTTGGAGTCCAAAACACTTGGAAGGTCCAGGTTTGCCCATGCCAGCTTTCGACAGAGATCTCTTCCTCCCCCTTCGCGCCCTTTCTTCCCCCTCCTGCCGAACACTTACTTTTTCTTTTCCACTTGGGCTCCCCCTTCTTCCCAGCCTCGCTCTGCTCGCTTTGCTTTGCTCACACTGCTGCTTCTGCCACCATTTTGATCTGAGGAGGCAGCGTAAGCGTGTTCAGGAGGAGAGGGAGGAAGATGTGGGGTGAGTCTGCGCAGTCTTCCTCCCTCCCCCCTCCCCACCTGAGCAAAGCGAGATGGCAGCGTGAGCAAAGCAAGACAAAGCGAGCAGAGCGAGGCTGGGAAGATGGGAGCCTGAGTGGAGAAGAAAAAGTGTTCGGCAGGAGGGGGAAGAAAGGGTATTGAAGGATCCAATTTCCCATGGCACACCTGATGATCGCTCACAGCACACTAGTGTGCCCCAACACACTGGTTAGGAAATACTGTTTTAAGTGTTGTTCAACAGAATCTGTTCATACCATCTATCTATCTATCTATCTATCTATCTATCTATCTATCTATCTATCTATCTATGTCCCAGTCTTATTTGGAGTTATCAGGGACTGAGCTTAGGATGTTCTCTATTGAACATGTGTGTTCTCACCTATTCTCATGTTCTCAAGTTGGGAAGTGATGGTTGATGTATCGGGCCTTGATTGTGTTGTTACAAGTGTGGAATAGGTATGTGCTACATTAGGTATGGCATATGGATTCACTAATTTTCATTTCTCACTTGTCCTTTCAAAAATGTGCATGACCTGAAGACACTCAGTCATGGAAAACACAGGAGTCTGCCACTCTATTTCTATCTCTTTCTCCATTCTCCATTAAGTTCACAATGGTTTGAGATGCAGGACACAGAAATGTGATTTATTCCACCAGGTACTCCTTCATCCATGTATTCCAAAGCTCTGCATTATGTGCCCACATGCATCTATTTTAATGCTAAACAAGTCGTTTGAGTGGCTTTTTATTTTCCATTTTAGCTTGTCTGATTTCAGCAATATTAATGTGGCTGAGTATCTAATCTCAGTTGAATGAACTTCAGACAGTTCTAATTCTCCCTTTATAACTGTAAGACCTTGCAAGGACCTTCCTTTTTTGTTCTTGCTAAGCATGTATTGAAATCAAATCAACCATGCACTGACCCAGTTGCCAGGCTATTAGGAAGGACAGAAAGTTTCACCTGGGTCATTTCTCAAAGTACGGAGGACCCAAGCTATAGAATTTGAAAAGACCCTTAAGACCACCTAGTCCAACCGCTTCTGATGCAGAAAACTCACAGCGAAAGCATCCCTAATGCGTGGCTCTCTAACCTTCAGAGACAGACAGTCTACCACTTTCAAATGCAATGTGTTCCTCTGTTATATCACTCTTGTTGCCACAAAGTTCCTCTCAATGTTTAAAACAATCTAAAACTTGGACTCAACTGTCAGAAAGGACATCTTCTACATTTTGTATGTGGCATCAAAATAGACAGTTAACTCCAGTGTCACCAGTTGTGCTTTTCTTGTTTGCATTGCCCAGTTGTTGTAGAGGCCGTTGCCTACCTGCTTTCTCCCTTCTCCAGCTCTGAGAAGATCTACTTTCCCCTTATTTTTCTCTTTATTTCTGTTCTTCCTCCATTCCTCTCATATTTATGTCACTTAGCAACACCCAATCTGTTTCACTCCTTCAGTCACATGACAGAGGGACACTTCAACTAGTGATAGCCAATCCTCTTTGTTTCTTTTCTATCCTTCTGCTCTTGGACCAAAAGGGGTGGTTTTTTCAGTTCAAACCCATCTATTATTTTAAGTTGAATTTTGAAGAGTATGTGTGCCATGTTTGGTCCAGATCCACCAATCCATGCAGGAGCCTTTGTGGTACAAATCAAAACACATAGGCACATTAGTTTAATAAACCATGTGTCGACTGTCTGAATTTATTTTGAGCGCCATTTCTGATCAAAGTAGTATTCTTGCCATGGTAGTTAAATAATAATAATAATATGCCCTTATTCCTCCCTTTCTCAAAGTCTGTTATGTTTAGTAAATAGTATTCAGGTTTTTAATTGAACTTCATGGTGAGAAGTGGTGAGAAGTGGCGTACCCCAAGGTTCAGTTTTAGGACCGTTACTTTTTAATTTATTCATAAATGATCTGGATGTAGAAGTAAATTGTGAGGTAGCAAAGTTTGCAGATGACACTAAACTGTTCAGGGTAGTTAGAAATGAAACTGACTGTAAAGAGCTCCAGAAAGATCTCTCGAAATTGAGTGAATGGGCAACAAAGTGGCAAATGCATTTTAACCTAAACAAGTGTAAAGTCATGCACATCGGGGCAAAGAACCCCAACTACACTTATCAACTGATGGGGTCAAAGCTTTCTGAGACAAACCAGGAAAGGGATCTTGGGGTTTTGGTGGACAGCTCAATGAAGATGTCAACCCAGTGCGCTGCAGCAGTGAAAAAAGCAAATTCTATGCTTGGCATGATCAGGAAGGAACCGAAAATAGGTCGGCAAATGTTGTATTGCCTCTCTACAAATCTATGGTGAGGCCACATCTGGAGTACTGTGTACAATTCTGGTCTCCGCACCTCAAGAAGGATATAACGGAACTGGAAAGGTACAAAGAAGGGCAACAAAAATGATCCAAGGGATGGAGCAGCTCCCTTATGAAATCAGGTTGCAACGCCTTGGTCTTTTCAGCCTTGAAAGACGGCGTTTAAGAGGTGACTTGATCGAAGTGTATAAAATCATGCATGGGATAGAAAAGGTGAATAAAGAAAAAAATTTTCTCTGTCACCCAACACTAGGACTAGGGGGCACTCCCTAAAGCTCCAAGGTAGGAAAGTTAGGACTAATAAAGGAAATATTTCTTCACCCAGAGGGTCATTGGGTTATGGAACTCACTTCCAGAGGAGGTTGTGACAGCTGTCAGCCTGGACAGCTTCAAGGCAGGATTAGACAGATTCATGGATACCAAGGGAATCAGTAGCTACTGAAATGGACATCCAAGTGCCACCTCTGTGTTGATTGAGGCAGGCAGGATTTTCCCCGGGTACTGGTTGTGGGGGGTCGGGAGCAGGTGAGGTTTTGCCCTCCTTTCTGCTCGAGATCCCCGTGTACAACTGGTGGGCCACTGTGTGACACAGAATGCTGGACTAGATGGGCTGAGGTCCGATTCAGCATGGCTCTTCTTATGTTCTTATGTTCTTATGTTCATATTTAGTATTTTTTTGGGAGTGTTTGTGTGTCTCGTCCCGTCCCCCCCAAAATATTTCTTAAATTCTTTAGATGACCACCAAGGTCCATACTTCTTCCCCACATTTCCAATATAGATTATTTTGGTTCTTGTGATACCTTGCTAATTGCTGAGGTGATAAATGCCAGCGGAAAAACATCTTACACCAATTTTCATTGACTTTTATTGATCTTGAGTATTTTGTTTTGATTTTCCATACTTTCTCCCAGTCATCTAATAAGATAGAGTGACCGATATGTTGGAGCTGTTTGCAATTTTAGTAGGAGATGTAATTGTTTGTGTGTTTTAAAGCTTGCCATTTGTTATGTGTGTATGCAGGGAGCTGTCCAGCATTCATTGAGTTAATGGATCAACAAGTTACTGTGTGTTCCTAGAAAGTATCACAATGATGTATTACTGTTTCCTGATTTCTGAAACCGGACTTTGTGTCACTGAACTGTTGGAATGCTGGATGCTTGGTTTTGTAACAGATAACAGCAGAACCCAGCACCATGCTAAGTGCTGAAGAGAACAGATGGATTTACCATTGTCTGTATATAGCTGTAAATAAAAGTTTGATTGTTTTATGGTTGCAATTTTCTTCAGTCCTTTGAATCACCGGGAGCAGAGTGTGACGCAGCTCTGATACGATAAACTTGTGGGCTATATAGATATGGACTCCTTAACCTTCCTACTCCAAGATCAGAAAGATAGGCATAAGACAGACTGGTTGTCACTGAAAGAATACCTACAGGAAATGAAACTTCTTCATCCCTCACAGACAGGGCAATCTGAAAGAAAGGAATGGCACTACAAAGCAAGTGAAAACTAAGTAGAAAAAAACAAGACAAGTGGAAAGCCGTGAGACCATTGAGAAAAGGAAGAGGAAAAGAAATGGGAAAACATAAATTAAACTCCGTGTGGAATGGACCGGAAGGCAAAAGATTTCCCTTAATCCCTAATCCCAGTGCACCAGGGGTGCCCACACTTTTTCATCATGCGAGCTACTTATAATAAAACCAAGTCAGAAAGATCTACCTTCCGCACGTGCACCTCCCGCACCGTCCACGTTTGCTTCCGGACAGGAGAGAAGCAGGGCGGAGCAAGGGGAGGGACGGGGTTTGGCATGGCCTGGCTCCGCCCCCTCTGGCTTCAGCTCTAGCAACAGCTTCTCCAGCCTTGAGGAGGGCAAGGCCAAGACAGTGGTGGCATAGCTAGCACAAGGCTGGCTTGGCCCTGCCCTCCTCAAGGCTGGAGCAGCTGCTGGGAGTGCTGATGCTGGGGGAGGGGGCGTGGCTTGGTGCAGCCTGGATCCGCCCCCCTCTGAGAAGCACCCCATCCGGCTGCGATCGACCTCCTTCGGTCCCGCGATCGACTGGCTCCGCCCCCCTCTGAGAAGCACCCCATCCGGCTGTGATCGACCTCCTTCGGTCCCCCTTTTTCCTCCCCCTTTCTTTTCTTTTTCTCTCCTCTCTTTCCCCTTTTCTTAGTGCCACAATTTTCCCTCCCTAGTAAACGCCCCATCCCTATGTACCTACCCACAGTTTTTATGCACATTTTCAAAAAGTTCTTGCAATAAAGATATTAAAACAACACACATAGGAACATTAGCTGAGGCCAGATTTGGGAACCACAGTTATGAATTTTGATATGACTTCTGGATAAGTGAAGGGATGCTGCATGGAGAGGCAAAAGTGCCAGCAGTCCCTGGACGCCACAACTACCATTTCCCTGCCCAGGCATTCAAAAAGTCCAGAAGTGCAGCAGAAAGAGTCGGAGGCCAGTGCTTTCTTTAGGTTTTCCTGGGAGGATTAAGCATTTGCTTTTTGCCTTCTACTCAGAGAAAGGAATGGTACCTTTACTTTAAGATCGAAGGCACTGCACCTAAATCAACTGATTGATAAGTTGACCCAAGTATTTTGGATCTCTTTTTTTGACTGAAATTTATAGAAAAATATATGAGTACTGCATATACTATCTTCATCCTTTGAAAAAATAGGCAAGAAGGATTTGGTGTTAAGTGGGTTTTAATTGCTTCTGAATCATAATCTCAAACACAGAAAACCCCTCCTCTTCACTCTTGTTTTAAATGCTGCTTCTCTTTTTTTCTGTTCCTGATGCACTTCTTCCTCTGATGGGTTAGTGCTGAGTAGCTCTTGTAAAGATTAAGAGGGTTTTTAAAAAAAATGGATTGAAAGGATTTACTTCATAAGCAAATCTTGTAATAAGCCAAGTCCCAGTAAATTGTTTCTTGCTGTATTGGCTCATTTTTTGGGAGGGATGCGTTGTTTTTTTTACTGTAGTACTTGTATGTGAGATACTTTCTCCCATGGTTTTGCTTCCCCCCCTCCCCCTGCAAGTCACATTGTGTGCCTTCCGGTTGTTTCTGACTTGTGGCAACCCTATCATGGGGTTTTCTCAGAAAGATTTTTTCAGGATGGGAGGGGGTGCCATATCTTCCCTCTGAGGCTGAGAGAGTTTGATTTATACAGAGTTACTCAGTGGGTTTTAGTGGTTCTGCAGAGATTCAAACAACTGTCTCCAATGCTCTTAGTCTAACACTGGAAACACTACTATCAGACATATTTATTTATTTATTTACTTTGCTTCTAGACCGCCTCTCTCAGCCCGAAGGTGACTCGATGCGGTGTACAAATAGCAGGAACTGCTCAAGACAAACAAATCAACAATTATCAATACAATTTCAACATATACAATTTAACATTTAACGTTAAAAACACAATATCAGCGTCTCATTATTAAGTCAATTTCCAATTGCATCGTCGTCGTTCCTTAGGTCTCTATTTGATAATCATACTTCATTTGCAAATGCCCGGTCAAATAGCCAGGTCTTGACCTTCCTCTGAAATGTCAGAAGGGAGGGGGCTAATCTGATGTCATTTGGAAGGGCGTTCCAAAGCTGAGGGCGGGTCAATCAGTCCGTGACTTTTTGAATGAAACACAGATTTTTGGATTTAAAAAATCATTTTATTTTTCAACATAGTCTCCTTTGAGCTCTGTATACTTTGTCCAATGTTTCTCCAATTTTTTTATCCTTTCAAAAAATAAGATTTGTTGAGGTCATTAAAATAGGTATTTGTTTGTGAAATGATTTCATTGTTGGAGTCAAATCTCTTTCCGCCGAGCCATTTCTTCAGGTTTGGAAACAAGAAATAGTCACTCGGGGCTAAATCCAGAAAATAGGGAGGATGAGGGAGCAATTTGTATCCAAATTCATGGATTGTTGCCATGGCAACTGCATATGTGTGCACCCTTGCATTGTCCTGGTGTAAAGAAACTTTTTTCTTGGCCAAATGTGGTCGGTTTTTTTCAAATCCTCATTAAATCAACCAAATAAGTTGGCATAATATTCACCATTGATTGTTTTACCCTTTTGAAGGTAGTCAATGTGGATTATACCACATGCATCCCAAAAAACGGTTGCCATGACTTTATTGGCTGACAAACCCACCTTGGCTTTCTTTGGCGCCAATTCACCCCAAGAAACCCACTGTTTTGACTGCTGTTTGGTCTCTGGTGTGTTGTGGTGGATCCATGTTTCGTCCACAGTTACGAAACAGCACAAAAACTCATCCATATTGTGGTTGAACAACGCCAAACATTCCTGCAAAATTGTCACACAATTGCGTTTGTGGTCGATTGTGAGCAAACCCGGTACTCATCTTGCGAAAAGCTTTCTCATACTCAAGTGATCATTTGAAATTGAAACCACTGAGCCATGTGAGATGCCTATGACTTCCACAATCTCTTCCACTTTCAATCTCTGATCGGCCAACACCATATTGTGATTTTTTGTGTGTGTAGAGACCTCAACTGGGCATCCAGAACTCATTATCTACACTGGCCAGGCTTTCTAAACTCTATCACTCCCACTGCCCTGGTGAAGGGAACTGAACATTGGTCATTAGAAAGAAAAGTCATGGACATTTCTTCCTCTTTCTCTCTCCCCCTCCCATCCTACATGGATGGTTATTATGAGATGAGGGATCACCCCAAACACATTCATCATTGTTGTTAACAATACTCTTGCCATGCCTGTTTGGTCCGTATGTCTGTGTGCTTCAAACTTTAAGAGAGATTTCCAAGTGGAGCAACGTCCCATTTTAGCTTATAACAGTTCCCATTGGTCACATTCCTCTGAAGCAAAAAAAAGGTCCCTGAAATGGTTTGTTGTAGGTTTTTGGAGCTATATGGTCAAGTTCTAGAAGCATTCTCTCCTGACGTTTCACCTCCAGTTTATGGCAAGCATCTCAGAGGTTGTGAGGTCTGTTGGAAACTAGGAAAGTTGGGTTTATATAACTGTGGAATGTCCTGGGTGGGAGAAAGAACTCTTGTCTGTTGGAGGTAGGTGTGAATGTTTCAATTGACCACCTTGATTCGCATTTGATAGTCTGGTCACCATGTCAGACTACAGAGAGAAGCCACTGAAATCCATAAGCATGTGGACAATTTCAACAGAAAGGAGGAAACCATGAAAATGAAAAAAAAAATCTGGCTACCAGTAGTAAAAAAAAATACCCTCTAAATTATAACAGTAAAACAATACACAAACACAGGGAAACTCCAGAGAGGAAACAATCAGGGACAACTAATCACCTCTAAACAAAAGATTCCCCCAGGCAGTAACAAGCCACACCAAAAAACTGCCAGGCCATCAAATGCTAAACAAGGTGGCCAATTGAAACATTCACACTTGCCTCCAACAGGCAAGAGATCTTTCTCCCACCCTGGACATTCCACAGATATATAAACCTCTCTTGTCTCATTTCCAACAGACCTCACAACCTCTGAGGATGCCTGCCATAGATGCAGGCGAAACGTCAGGAGAGAATGCTACTAGAACATGGCCATATAGCCCAATAAACCTACAACAACCCAGTGATTCCAGCCATGAAAGCCTTTGAGGATACATTGGTCCCTGAAATCTTTTTGAACTGTCAATCCCAGAGG
The DNA here is from genome assembly GCA_030556195.1 of Anolis apletophallus. Taxonomy (NCBI): domain Eukaryota; kingdom Metazoa; phylum Chordata; class Lepidosauria; order Squamata; family Anolidae; genus Anolis; species Anolis apletophallus. Next base: position 143,915,147 of record JARBWK010000007.1, on the reverse strand, counting down.
TGTCCCATTTCGTTACATCACTGTTGAAGGCGCCTTTGGCATCTGCAACATGTTGCAGACTTTTGTCACCCTCTTGTCCCATCTTTCACCCACACCACATTTCAATCTATGCAAAGAAAACCCTTTGCAGTCTGAGTTTAAGAGGAAGCAAAATGACAGTCTTTCTTTGGAGGTTGTGGGGAGGATTTCACCAAATAACTTCAATTATGTTTTGCATCATTTCCAGGAAGAGTGGTTTACTTGGAGAGGCAGGAATATATGTCTGTGTGTCTTTGAGGGAAATGATAAAATTATACTATTTCTTTCTTTTCTTCCGAGAGTAGCTGTGACTGAATGCTTGGATACTAATGGATCTTATTGTCTGTCTTCTCTTCCCTGAGTGCTATACATTTCTAACTCTGATTGATCCTAGCAGGAGCCTATTACCCTTCTCGGTTTCAGCTGAAACCGGGCTTCCACCCAATATTTGTTTGGTATTTCTTTAGTCACAATGCAGACATCTTCAAACTAGATTTTATTTATGTGTGGATTTATTAAAAATAGTGGGAAACTCCTCTCTCTCTCTCTCTCTCTCTCTCTCTCTCTCTCTCTCTCTCTGTGTGTGTGTGTGTGTATGTGTGTGTGTGTATACACACACACACACACACATATATATCTCACACGTAAAAATATAGGGGTTGCATTGCATAAAGAAATATATTCAGGGGTAGCCATGCTGACCATACATAATCAAAACAATATCCAAAAGCCACAAAACAGCAATACCTTTATTGGCTCTCCACATTTGCAGAATTTGATCATTCACAGATTGAATTAAAATGTTCCCTTTAGGAATCTCTAGATAATTACCAAACATTTGCTTTCTATATGTTTTTGGACTTCTGCTCCCAGAATCCTTGACTGTTGGCCAAGTTGGCTGTGGCTTCTAGGAGTTGAAATTCAAAACAACTGAAGGCCCAAAATTTGGGAATCTGTGCTCTAGGTCATCCGATGTTAATCTGTGGTCAATCTCTTCTGGAATTCATGCTGGAGGACCTAGACATTCCTAGAGAAATATTCTCTCAAGTTAAAAAAAGGAACAATTGTTTCTCCTGATGTCTCTGCATGTTAATCCTTACAATCGCTAATTTGATACCACCGTTAAGCTCTCTTGACTTCTATAAACAGAAAGTGTTTGAGGACCAGGACATCTGTAGAGATACCAAGGTGCTATTGTCCTCCCAACCCTGCTATATGACTGAAACATGGACTATCTACAGACGTCATACGCAACTCCTGGAATGATTCCATCAGCGCTACCTCCGAAAAATCATACAAATCTCTTGGGAAGACAAGCAGACAAATGTCGGTATGCTGAAAGAAGCAAAGAACACCAGCATTGAAGTGATGCTCCTCCGTCATCAACTCCACTGGACTGGCCACATTGTCCAAATGCCCAATCACCATCTCTCAAAGCCGTTACTCTATTCTGAACTCAAGAACAGGAAACGTAATGTTGGTGGACAAGAAAAGAATTTTTAAGATGGGCTTAAAACCCATCTCAAAAACTGTGGAATAGCCACCAAAAACTGGGAAGCCCTGACCCTTGAATGGTCCAGCTGGAGGTCAGTTGTGACGAGCAGTACTGCAGAATTTGAAGAGGCATGAATGGGGGGCGAAATGGAGAAACGTGCAAAGTGGAAGGCATGTCAAGCCAACCGGGACCGGGACTGCCTTCCTTCTGGAAACCGATCCCTTATTGCGGAAGAACATGCGGGTCAAGAATAGGGCTCCACAGCCTCTATGGACTCACTGCCAAGACATCACATCTGGAAGACAATCATCCTCGAGCTACGAGGGGTCACCTAAGACTCTACAAACAACTGGCTGTTGTTTATAGACCAGTTGTGATCATTTATAATATATAGGGTTTTGAAACTTTTGTAGAATAAGTACAGGCCAGGGTAATATATATCAAGGGAAAAAAGTTGAATTGCTTCTTATTCTTAAGATTCGGCCCTACTTGTGGCATCTCAAGGTTGAGAGGAAAGTGGGAAGTTGTGTCAGCAGTAGTTGGTTTTTGCTCCAATTGTCCATCTGTTTCTTACTGGTTATCCTGCATCTGTTCCCTTCCCCTGAGTATTTGGCATAGCTCTCCTTGTCGGACCATTAAAGCGTGAAGATGTATGGAGAAGGAGAGAGTATGTACTTTTCAAGAAGTCTCCCAAGAGTGAACAAAGGACTCCCCAGAAGCGGTGTGAAGTATGTCCATTATTATGACGAGAGAGCACAACGGTTGTCTTGCGCATTGTCCGGCCCTTCAGGAAACCACCTGGGACTTGACTCACTGTCCTGATGTCACCCTTCCCAACAACTGCTCATCTTCACATTCAAACACATATTAAGTATGTATGTAACAGTGTTGATAGAACTTTTTTAAATGGTCTATTTCAGTTACTTTTAAAAAAATAGTGTTTCCAAATATTCTTTAATTCATTTGTCGAAAAAAGAGCCTTTATGTATAAATGAATGGGCCTAAGTCTTTCTAATGGCTGCATTGACAGTAGTTCATGGAGACAGGAGCTATGCTGCAGGTGATGTACATGAATAGCACATAGAATTTAAAGACATAGTTGGTATCATAAGCCTGCGTACATTAAAGGCTCATATACTATAGAATTAATGCAGTTTGACAGGACTTGAGACTAGGACGTGGAACAATGGCTTCAAACTACAAGAAAGGAGATTCCACATGAACATTAGGAAGAACTTCCTGACTGTGAGAGCTGTTCAGCAATTGAACTATCTGTCCCAGATTGTGGTGGAGGCTCCTTCTTTGGTGGCTTTTAAACAGAGGCCGGATGGCTATCTGTTGGGGTACTTTGAATTCAATTTTCCTGCTTCTTGGCAGGTTGGATTTGGACTGGATGGCTCACGAGGTCTCTTCCAACTCTATGATTCTATGACACAATGTTAACGGCCATGGCTCAATGCTGTTGTAGTTTAATGAGACCTTTAGCTTTCTCGGCCAAATAGTGCTGATTCCTCACCAAACTACAACCCGTGATTTCATAGCATTGAACCATGGCAGTTAAAATTATGTCAAGTTGCACTAATTATTGGGTTGCTGTGAGTTTTCTGAGCAGTATCGCCATTTCCCAGAAGCATTGTCTCCTGACGTTTTGCCTTCAACAACACATTGCTCTAATTACGCGGTGTAGAGCAGTGGTTTCCAACCTGTGGTCCGTGGATGATCTGCAAGAACTCAAATATGGTCTGCCGTCTCACTGCTACTACACCATTGCAATGAGAGCAACTGGTCTCGCGAAACCCTCTTATAGTGCCAAGTGTTATTAAATATGGCTTTCTGTGGGGAGCAGATGTTGACTACTATATGGCATATATTCTGTACCACAGTGTTTCCCAACCTTTTTTGAGCCACGGCACACTTTTAACCTTAAAAAAATCCGGGGGCACACCACCAAACAAAATGACACAAAATGACACTCTAACACAGTAAAGAACGGCTGGGGGTTGGTGGCCTGCTGGGAGCAGCGCTGCTGGGAGTGCGAAAGCCGGGAAGGGGGCAGAGCCAGGCTGCGCCATGCCCCACCCCCTGCCCCCGGCTTCACCTCTCCCAGCAGCTGCTCCAGCCTTGAGGGGGCAGTGCCAAGCCAGCGATGCCAGAGCCAGCACAATGCTGGCTTGGCACTGTCCCCTCAAGGCTGGAGCAGCTGCTGGGAGTGCCTAAGCCGGGGGAGGGGGCAAAGCCAGGCCGCGCCATGCCCCGCCCCTCCCCCAGCTTCAGCTCTCCTACAGGCAGCGCCATGCCCCGCCCCTCCCCCCAGCTTTAGCTCTCCTCCAGAGGAGGAGCATGAGCGGTGGACGGGCTTCAGTGGGCGGGGCTCCTCCTCCACGCGGCTTCAGCGAGCGAGGGCAAGAGTCATGGTGGGAGTCATGGCAGATTGGAGGCTGGTTGGGGAAACGCCGAAGGAGAGCGGCGCCCGGTCCCTTTTTTTTCACCACTGCCCAGCCCTTCCTCCTCCTCGCCCACGCAGCTGGAGTTTGGCAGGAGGGGGGAGGAAGGGGGGCAGAGAGCTTTTCTCGTGGCACAGCAGGAGGTCCGTCACGGCACACTAGTGTGCCATGGCACACTGGTTGAGAAAGACTGCTGTACCAGAAACTAGAGCTGATGTGGTCTATCCAATGCAATTTTCTGAATCAGCACCCCAAATATCCAAACTGAATCTAAAGTTGATCAAAAACTGGTTTGTAACCCTTTTGGTACTAATGCTGGAGAGTGATCCTTGTCAAAGTGGTCCCGGGTCAAGTGGTCCCTGGTCAAAAAAAGGTTGGGAACCACTGGTGTAGATGCACCCCCAGTCCAAAATTCAATCCACTACACACCATGGTACCTCATATGTTAAGGTTTCTCTGCAAGGTTTTATGCAGAAGATATTTGCTGTTGGACTGAGAGAGTGTGATTTGCATAACATCCACAAGTGATTAAGTGGGGATTTCTCCAAGTCCTTGTCCAAAACTCAAACCATTATATTACATTGGACCTGAACCAGTGCTTGGCTGCTGTGATGGTCTGAATGAGGGCAAACAAATTGAAATTGAATCAAGACAAGAAAGAAACCCTCCCCGTCAGTCACAAGGCCAAACAGGTCATAGGGTTACAGCCTGTGTTGGATGGGGTTACACTCCCCCTGAAGATGCTGGTTCACAGCTTGGGTGTGATGCTGGACTTATCGCTGAGCCTGGAACCCCAGGTTTCGGTGGTGACCAGGGGAGCATTTGCACAGTTAAAGCTTGTGTGCCAGCTGCACTCATACCTCTGACTTGGCCACAGTGGTCCATGCTCTTGTTACGTCCCGTATAGACTACTGCAACACACTCTATGTGGGGTTGCCTTTGAAGACTGTTAGGAAGCTTCAAATGGTCCAGTGGGCGGCAGCCAGGTTGCTAACAGGAGCAGCGCTCAAGGAGTATACAACTCTTCTGTTGCACCAGACCCACTGGCTGCCAGTTTGCTACCAAGCACAATTCAAAGTGCTGTTTTTAGCCTATAAAGCCCTAAATGGTTCTGGCCCAGCTTACCTGTCCAAACGTATATCTCCTTACGAACCATCCAAAATTTAAGATCATCTGGGGAGGCCCTGCTCTTGATCCTGCCTTCCTCACAGGCGTTCTTGGTGGGGCGGGAAACAAAGGCCTTCTCAGTGGTGACTGTGGAATCTCCTCCCCAGGGATATTATTTATTTATTTATTTATTTATTTATTTATTTATTCGGCTTAATAGACCGCTCTATCCGAAGCCCAGAGCGGTTTACAGCCCGTAAAAACATATCAGGTTAAAACATAACAGCAAGATAAAACCAATTTAAAACCCCCACCCCCTACAATAAAACAACAATTTATTTATTTATTAGATTTCTTAGCCGCCACTCCCAGTGGCTCGGGGCGGCTTACATCAACATAAAATCACAGCCTACAATAACATTAAAACCCAGATTTAAAGTATTTTAGAAGAGAAAACAACATTTAAAAATAACATATTATTCACAACTCGAAGGCCTGCCAGAATAAAACAGACTTGCAGGCCTTCCGAAAAGCTAGTAAATTGCGCAAGGCCCTAACCTCTGGGGGCAGTGTGTTTCAGAGCACTGGGACGATGATGGAAAACGCCCTCTTCCGCGTTGATGTCAGATGGTACTGTTTAACATTTGGCACAAGTAAAAGATTTCTCTCTTCAGATCTAAGTGATCTCGTGGGAAAGTATGGGGTTAAGCAGTCCCTCAGGTACACTGGCCCCAGACCATACAAGGCCTTAAAAGTCAAAACTAGCACTTTGAAGGTGATCCGGTACTCGATAGGAAGCCAGTGCAGTTCTCGCAGAATTGGTGTGATGTGGCAGCTCGGAGGAACTCCTGTGAGCAACCGAGCTGCGGCGTTCTGCACTAGCTTGAGTTTCTGGGTCACCGACAGAGGCAAGCCAATGTATTAGATTGAGCCCCTTCCTCCTGACCTTTTGGTAAAGAGTAAAAATTTGGCTCTTCGATAAATCTTTTGGTAATATGGCATAATTGGATAAATACAGTATGATGAAATAACAAACACCGAACGGCTTAGAGTTAGACAATGCAAATGGATTGTAGCAACCCCGTTCTCTTTCGTGCCTGGGGGGCAGGGGGTGGCCCCGGGGGTCCCAATTGCATTAGGGCCAATTGCAGCTGATGAGGACATGGAGGAAGGGGATGATGAAGTAGTTGGGCCTTCATCTCCCACTGAGAGCTTGGCATGGGATGATGGCTGGCCCGATGGGTATGAAAGCTGGGAAAGTCAGGCTGACACTGAAAGTGCTGATTCCGATAATCAGTATGAGAAACCAGGTGGTTTTGGGTCACAGGAAAGGGTTAGGGAGATAGCGGAGGATGAGCCCATGGAAGCTGAAAGGGAGTCTGGCTCTCATGAAGATAGCGACCCAGGTGCTGGGAGGCAAGGACGGAGCTTTGATAGGAGACGGAGCATTGAGTCTAGCAGGAGGGAATGGCGCCGTAGCCTAGAGCGCCAGAGGAGCGCTAGGTTCCGTAGTACAGATTGGCGCCGCAGCCTAGAGTGTCGGGGGTCTCACCAAGGGAATTAAGTATAGGATCCGTGGGAACGGATCCTCAGTTGCTCGGCCACTTCTGATTTGAAGGGAATGAAGCGAGTGAAGATCCACGGAGCCAGGACTGAGGCTCGTGAGCTCCAAGAAGTTTCTTGGGCCTTGATTCCTTGAACTTTGCCTTGTTTGATTTGCCACGGACCAAGTTTGTTTCGATCCGCATTGCTTTTGCGGAACTTCTGCCAAGCTTTTGCCTTTGGATTTACCTAAGAACTCTTTACCATTTTGATTGCATTTTTGATACTTTTATGGACAATTATCCTTTTCACCTGTTTCTTATTATTCAATAAATAGTTAGCTGATTACCGTCTCTGTGTGTGTGATTAAGGGGCTGGGCCGAGACCCTGCATTGTGACACGGATAAAGAGTCAAACTGGTAGACATTAATTATTATAGTTTTAATTGTTTTTTGTATGGATTTTTATTATGTGATATTAAATGTTTTAAATTGATATGTATGTATGTTAATGGCATCTAATTGTTGCCAATCTGTACTCTGCCCTGAGTCGCCTTCGGGTTGAAAAGAGCAGGATAAAATGCTGTAAATAAATAAATAAATCTACCTGCTTGTGTATTTATGTATCTTAGTATTTATTTCCCATCCTGCCTTTATCCTAATGTGAAGGACTTATATCTCTGAATATGTAGTAAGATTATATTAGACAGTGGGGCACATATAGTTTTAAAAACCCAATTAAATGGAATCTCTATAGTGATTGAAAGTGTGATTGAAAGCATTAAAAGAGTCTTTGAGAAAAGTAATTTCAATCATGGTTTTTGCTAGTGTGATTTAAATCAAATCAACCATGCCACAATAAAGCTATATTTGAGAGCTAATGTTAAGATGCTACTAGTTAGGGAGAGATCCTGCAAGTGCTCTCAGGAAAAGGGTTTTGCAGGTGTGCATATGCAAATTGTGAATTTTTCACACAGAAAATGACCTGAATTGTCATAAATCTCATGGGACTTGTTGGGTTTTTTTGGTAGGTGGACCTCAGTTAGTCTATGATTCTATGCTGCAATAATCAAATATTGCAACAATTTTTGAGCCAAACAAACACCATATTGCATGTGGAAATAAATGATATGGCTATCATTAATAATGTGAGGAAAAGTGTGCAATAGCACACAACAGCTGAGCATCATAAAGCTTGTAAAGTTGACCACCATAAGACAAGTTGAAGTGAACACAGAGAATTGTATCCCATTTCAAACTTATCATTTTGGAGTCAAGTCTCAGATTGAGTAGGATTATTTCATTTCTAGTTTGAATGTTGAATGAGGGTGATTATCATGATCTATTTCAGGCTGAATTCTCCCCTTATTGTAGAGTTCACAAAACCCATATTGTTCATTTTTCTGTGCATGATACAAACCAAGTACAGGATTTATAGTTTAGTGAGGCCTATACCTCAGGTGCTGAGACTCCTAAATGCCTCCCAAAACTTCAAATCCCACGGTTTCATGACACTTAAAGTGTTTTTGTAACTTGGGTAAGCAAATAGGTGAAAGAGGGCCAGCTCATGTCTTTTCTCTCTTGCACTCTGTCTCCATCTGTATGCCTGGAAGTATGCCCTCGAATCCTTTGCTATCAGTACTTCTCTCTTACCAGAATAATACCATTACAGAATAGATTGTGGGGAGAATGTGATGGAGCTCAAGAGACCGCAAGAACCAAAACAAAACACTTGTACCGGCTGACAGGATCAGACCTACAAGTGGATACAAGGGTGGCTTTTCATTTGGCAGAGTGTGAGCACAGAGTGAGTCATTCATTAGTTCTAGTTTTCAAATAGCATTTTCAAAACCTCAAATTATTTCCCCCCCTTTTGTGTCTTGATGAGCTGCGTACTGAAACTGCAATATACAAGGGGTTTAAAATGATGGCCCCAATTTATCTTATTTATTTTATTTGTTTACTTTATTTATACCCCGCCCTTCTCACCCCAAAGGGGACTCAGAGCGACTTTACAAATTGTGGCAACAATTCAATGCCGCATCGTATAAATAACATAAACATATCGTATTAAATTGTAAAACAATTAATACATATAACATTCAATCATATAGAATAATAACACAGATTAAAACATAATGAAGTGCTGGATCATAAATTTAAAGTTTTTCCATGGAAATTATTCAGACTGCAAGGTTAAGACCAAATTCTTTGTAGTTGCTGAGTTGTAGACTGGTCACAACTCAGCCACTTCAGCGGCATTCCTTCTTGTATTTCCTCATGGAAAGATCCCTTCTTTTGCGTTCACATGGGTGGCCATATGAAAACTTGTTGAAGCGTTTCAGTGAGCCTCCCTAAGATATGATAAACTCCCTTTATTTAAAGGTAGCTGCTGGACTTAACCCAATGGTCTTTCCCTGTACTTAGAGAAGGCTTGCAGACATTATGGTCCTTTCAGCATGGCCACCCCTCTCAACTCCAGAATTTAAGGTAGTAAGACTACCTTCAAATGTATGCATGTGACTATGTATCTTTCTTTTATTTCTACATATTCTTAAGAGGCGTATTATGTTATGTTCAAATGATTTATGCTGAGTTTACTCTGCCTAAGATCTTTACTGACCAGAAGGTCATGAGTTCGAGGCCTGCCTGCACAAGATCTCTACTGACCAGAAGGTCATGAGTTTGAGGCCTGCTCGGATCGGGGTGAACACTCAACCAATTTGTGTAGCTCGTTGTGAAACTTTGCAATCCAAAAGGCAGTTGCATCTGTCAAGTATGATATTTAAGCACCACTATGTGAGGAGGATAAATTGAACTGATTTCTGGAATGTTAAATTGCCTCTGAGTGTCTGTCTATATATGTTGTATATCTTTGGCATTGATTGTTTGCCTGTATATATGCATTGATATCCACCCTGAGTCTCTAAACACAAATGGCTGAGAACCGAAATGTATATATATCTCACCAAAAATCAGTGCTGTTCCCGTCCAATATAACTTACTGGATCACCTGGATGTCCAACGTCGTTGTATGGTAAATAAACACAACAGTTGTAAAGTCCATATAAATCAAGATGCATTTTAATCCGTAATGGATGTAGTGTTCTCCCAGCAAGGGTCTTTCAAAGTATAAAAAGTCAGAGAGTCAATGTTCTGGAGTACATATCTCACTAAAATTCACAAATGGCATAAGCTGGGCGCAACTTGTTGTGTTAATCAAACAAATAAAGTTCCATCGAACGTTGCATTATCCACCCTTAATCCGTGAGAAGGGCGGATTAAGAATGGCGTAAATAAATGATAAATATATAATACTATTAACAATACCCTCCATGTGATGTCACATGACATTGTTCTCAGACCACTGATTTGCTGAGGATATCTGCCCGGATTGGGGTTCACCATGTTTACAGACCGAGTTGAATTTATTTTTAATGGCGATTTGGTTTTTATATATTTTACTTTTTATGTATTTTAATCTGTTGTTGTAAGATGTTTTAATTGTATGAGCATTGAATCTTGCTGTAAGCCGGTTTGATTCCCTCTATGGAGGTGAGAAGGTCACGGCACAAAAGTTTTAAATAAATAAATCAATAAATTGTCCTGCTCTCTGAATGCTTGTGCATAGCTTTTTCCTGAAAACCAGGAGGGGTGGGGCCAATCTAATGTCACTTGGGAGGGAGTTCCACAGCCGAGGGGCCACCACTGTGAAGACCCTGTCTCTCATCCCAACCAGTTGTACCTGTGAAGGGGGTGGGATCAAGAGCAGGGCTTTCCCAGGAGATCTCAAAACTCTAGTTGGGAGGGAGATGCATTCGGACAGGTAAGTTGGAACATTACTTAACCAACCTGCTCCCTCAAATTGTCAGGACTGATACCGAATGCTCTTTGGCATTGGCATATCAATGCCAAAATGCTATTGAAATGCATACTGCACCACAATTACAGATTCAGTCTTGCTGAACTACTGTATGTCAGTTGCTGGGAAGCATGAAAGGAGTAAGATTTGATCATTGGTTGGCCTTTGCATGGGAAAAAAAATTCTAGTTAGAAACCCTCCTTTCATTCGCTGATAACATTCCTGTACCAAAGGAAAAAAAGTTCATTTTCTGCATATGGACACCACACTGAAATTTTCACTCAGAATCAATTCTGCACTACAAAGATGATTGTCAAATGGGATTCTCCTCATTGGGGTTTCATATGTTGTTTAAATATTTGTGAATATTCCTTCCATATGAAGTTGGACTTCTTCTTCTTGTTACTGTTGCTATGTACCTTCAGGACATTTCTGACTTGACCATATCACAGGGCTCTTCGAATTTGAGAGTGTATGACTTGCCCAAAGTCACCCATTGGACTTCAGTGGGCTTTCTCAAGACTCCTGGAGATCATAATCTGTGCCCTGCAAATAGGCTTAATACATTTTGAGATGATAGGGGAAATCGTCTTCTCACATTCCCAGTTGTGGAATTCCATCCAACTGGAGGTTGAATTGGCACCAAGATTTCCATGCTAATTGAAAACATGGCTTTTCATCAAGCTAAATTGATTTTGTCCAGAGTTGGAACCAAGGACTCCAGTTGGTTCATATAGTTTAGCTATTGTTACAGGTGACCCTCCATTTTTGCGGGTTTCAGCTTCATGGCCTGCATAAATAGGAGTATAGTGTCTAGATCCAGGGAATTTACTTTACTTCTCTATTCTACTTTGGTCAGACCACACCTGGAATACTGTGTCCAGTTCTGGGCACTCAGAAGGAAGAGGTTGACAAGCTGGAATGTGTCCAGAGGAGAGATCAAGGGTCTGGATGACACGCTCTATGAGGAGCGACTTAAAAGCTGGGCATGTTTAGCCTGCAGAAGTGAAGGCTCAGAGGAGACATGAGGAGGGCCATGGATCAAGAGGTGAAGGGAAGTCACAGGGAGGAGGAAACAAACTTGTTTTCTGCTGCCCTGGAGACTAGGATGCAATGGAACAATGGATTCAAACTAAACAAAAGGAGATAGGAGAACCATTCAGCAGTGGAACTCTCTGCCCTGGAGTGTGGTGGAGGCTCCTTCTTTGAAGGCCTTTAGGCAGAGGATGGATGGCCATCTGCGGGGCATGCTTTGAATGTGATTTTCCTGCTTCTTGGCAGAATGGGGTTGGACTGGATGGCCCATGAGGTCTCTTCCAGCTCTTTGATTCTATGATTCTGATTGCCATGGATCAATTCTATGGAATCCTGGGAGCTGTACATTACAAGATCTTTAGCTTTCTCTGCCCAATAGTGCTGATGCCTCACCAAACTACAACTCGCGCTGAGCCATCATCATCTTCCAACTCGATGATTCTATGATTATTTGCAAGTTTGTCATCAATTAGGGACCGTCTCTTCCCCTACCAACCCCAGAGGTCACTTCGATCCGAACAAATGAATCTCCTGGAAGTGCCAACTTTTAAAGCAATTCGCCTCACATCGACCTGGCGCAGAGCCTTTTCTGTAGTAGCGCCGTCAATTTGGAACACCCTTCCAAGTGATGTGCAGGGCTTGAATGATCTATTCTTTTCCCCCAAGGCCTGCAAAACCCACCTTTTCCGGCTAGCCTTTGATTGCTAAGCTGGAAAATCTTTATTGGTCTAGTTTAATATGTTGTTTTAAGATGAATAAAGAGCTGTCAAATCAGTGCTGGAAATGTAAAGAGCACGAGGGAAGCTTTTTTCACATGTGGTGGCATTGCAAAGCAGCCATAAAGTTTTGGTCAGAGATACATAATGAAATTCAGAAAATTCTAGAAATAACCTTTAAGAAAAAAACGGAGTACTACCTCCTGGGAATGACGGACTCGGATTTCACATTAGAGGAAAACAAAGACAAATTGTTCATCTATATGACGACGGCAGCAAGAATGGTCTTCGCGAGGTGTTGGAAATTGGAAGGTACGCCGGAAATAGAAGATTGGAAAGCTAAAGTAAGAGACATAAAAGACATGGACAAATTAACTTTTCTCTTGAAGAGGCATATGGGCAACCCAATTAAAGAAACACACTGGGAACTTTTCCAGAAATACGATGAACAAAACAAAGGATCTAAGAAGTAAATAAGACAAAGAATAGACAGTGAGAGTAATATCCAAAGAAAAACATAAAGTAAGCTTGAAATGGAAGTCAGACTCTTTTTCCCTTCTTTTTTTTCTTCTTCTTTTTTCTCTCTGCCTCCGCCCGAATTTTTTGACAGGGTGGTGGCGACTATTGTGATGTTGTTTCCTACTTTCCTATCTTCTTGATTGTTCCCCCTCTTTCCATGTATTTAAAACTAGAAAATAATGAAACTTATTACTTAAAAAAATGTTGTTTTTACTCCTGTGATGCTTTTATATGTTTGTAAGCCGCTCCGTGCCCTCGGGGAGTGGCGGCGTACAAGTCCAAATAATAAATAAATAAATAAAAATAATAAATTAATACATGGAAATATTGGGGGAAATGGAAATAAATCCAAAAAAGTCACCAAGGCATTATATATGGACATATATTTACTTTTGTGAATGTGATCAATATATGAATGAACAGTTTGAAGTGCCTAGATTTATTTAATCCCCCCTCTCATATTTTTCCATTCCCATTCCTTCAATCCCTTTGAATGTAGAGGGCAACTCTACATTATTATAAATTGCATTATAAATTGCAATTACCAGTTATACATTATCTAGTTTTCAATGGATAGATGAGTAAATATATATTTTAGTCTTTTAAATGTGTTATCACTGTTTTAAATTGATTTTATCGTATGATACATTGAGCTCTATGAACATACAATGAGCTATAAATATGATAATAGATATATAACATAGTTCTACACAACTCTTCTAAATAGAAGCTTAGAACCAGGTAGAATTTGGTGACGGGAGGACTTCTTCCCTTATTCCGAAAGTTTGCAGGTCTATTACTCCAGATCTCTTTTCCTCAAATTGAAATTTCTTTTACAGTCAAAGACCAGAACCGTTTCACAGAAAACAATACAAAGTAATGATATTCAAGAAAGGACAATTCTAGATAAAAGCATGCAGCAGAAACAAATTAAAATACACATGCCTGAATTTACATACATACTAAAACATCCATTGCAATATTTAAATGAACAAGCATAGTGTTTTACTATTAACAACTATTCACCATTCATAATGACTTTCCTGCAAGCAATAGCATATAAACAACGTTTACCACTTTATATGCAACTTTAGAGTTCAGGTTTAATAACAGGTAATCCATAGAAAATGAATCAGAGATCATTGGATGTTTCTAGTTAGCCAGGTTATTGCAGTGAGATCCATAGGGATAGGTTCTCGGATGGATCACCACTGACATAGTGGAAAGGGATAGGCACCATTAAATTAACTTACTTCTGGTCCCAACATAACATAAAGATTCCTGGGATGCAGGGCCGTAGCCAGGATTTTGATTCGGGAGGGGCTGAGTTTGATTCGGGAGCGGGGGTGAGTCTGGGTGAGAGAGGGTCTACCCTAGCAAACCTTTTGTATCGTTATCCCAATAACCCATGCATATGGGATATATTGAGCATGGTGATCAGATCATGATATGAATAAGCACAACAGTTTAAATAATGTACCAGTAAGGCGTTCTCGTGGACCACCCAGAGATGAGAATTTTGGGGGGGGGGGGGCTGAAGCCCCTCAAGCCCCCCCCCCTGGACTACATGCCTGCTGGGATGTAACTCCCATGATCCACAGCCTGTGTAGTGAAGGGCTAAGGATATTGGGAGATGTTAATTTAAATATTCTAAGTAGAGTGAGCCATCTGATCAGGAAGGAAGAGAGGAAGATCTTTGTTTGTGGGTGGCTCTCTGGATGGGGCTGGATTTCAACTCCCATTATCCTCTATCATGCTCCTTTAACCTCATCAGGGTTTTAAGTTGGATCAGTCCAGATCCTTTGTGGGTGGGACATGCACACTGCTCTCTGAATGTGACTGAAATACAACTCCCATCATCATATGCAAATTGCTCAAACTCTGCCAATATTTAAAGTGGGTTGTTATCAAAGACCTCCAACCCCACCCTAATAAAATATATACATGAATTGAACTCAATGATTGATAGTTTTACCAAGGACGGAGGACCCAATGAACTGAAAACGGACTCCCAACACAACCCCTGAATCATAGAATCATAGTGTTGGAAGAGACCACGTGGGCTATCCAGTCCAAATCCCTGGCAAGAAGCAGGACCCCCAGATGCCAACCAGAGATGGGTCATAATCCCTGGACAAAAGACCCTCCTGGATCCCAGCAGGAGGCCATCCGTTCACGGCCCTGGGATATCCTCTTGGAGATCTTGGACAGTCACAGAACAAAAGTCCAGACCGAAACTATGATTGCAATCCCATATGTCAATCTACATCTCCGGACTCCCTCTTTGTCTTTGGATATGAGAACCCATTGGTGACAACAACCTCCCATTGTTCCATTTGGCAGGTCCAAGCATTTGCATAATCCTGTCAGATCGGCTTTTCCTTTGTCTACTACATTTCTGGACTATGCACTCAGGGGCTGGCATGGCCCCAGAGCTCCATCCCTCTCATGGACTGCCTCCTCAGGCTGATTCAAGGCTTCTAAGCTTCCTTGCCTAGCTGGGAGGAGGGCGTCAGTTATGTTACCGGCACCTCCACCAATCAGGGCAAGCGCCTGCATAGACTTGCTTCCCAATCAATCAGGGGCCAGGGAAAAGGCCAGCCAGCTTCGCAGAGCTGGCCAATCAAGGAGAAGGGAGGGAGATTTCAAAATGGGACAGTGTCAGTGAATGGAAACTTATGTGTGTGAAGACGAATACATTTTTACATTTGTACCCTTCAAGTGTCCTTTTTGTGCAAATTGAATAAAGTCTCTGTCACTTGCATTCATCCTGGTGAGACCTTCAGTTCCTGATATTAATAAGCTGGAATGCGTCCAGAGGCGGGTAATTATAATGATCAAGTGTCTGGAGAACAAGCCCTATGAGGAGTGGCTTAAAGAGCTGGGCATGTTTAGCCTGAAGAAGAGAAGGCTGAGAGGAGACACAATAGCAACGTAAAGAAGTATGCGAGAGGAAGTCATAAGGAGGAGGGAACACGTTTGTTTTCTGCTGCCCTGGAAACTAGGACACCAAACAATGGCTTCAAACTACAAGAAAGGAGAGTCCATCTGAACGTTAGGAAGAACTTCTTGACCATGAGAGCTGTTCAGCAGTGGAACTCTCTGCCCCGAAGTGTAGTGGAGGCTCCTTCTTTGGTTGCTTTTAAACAGAGGCTGCTGGCCATCTGTCGGGGGTGCTTTGAATGTGATTTTCCTGCTTCGTGGCAGGGAGTTGGACTAGATGACCCATGATTTCTGATTCGGTATCCATGTTAGCTGCTCACCAGGTCTGCCTCGGGACTTAGCTGAACTACAAATTCCAGCATCATGGTCATGTGTGCCAAGTTTGGTCCATAAGCATCGTTAGTGAGATTGACATGGTTCTCTAGTTGTGGGTGGACTACAACTCCTATCATTCTCTGTCAGTCTCCTAGAGAAGCATTCTCTTTTGGGATTTGCAATGTGCTCCAATGCAATTCTATTGCAGTCTCTGAGAAAAGCATACCATAGAATTGCCTGGATAAAGTATACATTTCTAGAGAAACCATATTCCCTTGAGTGTGTGAAAATGGACATATGGGTCTTGGGGTTATCGGGATCTTGTTACAATATCAAGATGCAAGTCATGAAAAAACAGTACCAGTATATTTGATTGGCAGCTTCAACAGGATCTCTATGACAAGAACCTAAATTCTACCTTGTTCACATTTGTTTTTTAAGGTTAACTTTCAATCACATCGTTGTGGGAAGGAAGGGGGAGAGATCAATTGGCATAAGAGTCTGAAAACTCACTTGTAACTTTTGGAACCTATATCATGATAGGTAGGTCCTTGTCTGTGCATGCCAGCATGCGTGTCCATGATAAAAATATACCCCCCCCCCAAGTGAAGCATATGATCACATTTTTCCAATTCCAAGCCTTTAATTATTGAGTTTCAGCTTCTTCCCTCCTACTGAGTGACATTTTTTTTGCACGACTTTTCTTTGGTGGATGCAATCCAATGGCAAAATTGTATTTTTTTTAAAGGAACAATAATCAGTTGCATTTAAAATAAGAGAAACCAATCAGCTAGCCAACATGTTTTTTTCATTTGTCAGTCTTCATGATTTTTCCTTTCATTCTCTTTCCCTCTTGTCCTTTTTTAAATCAATTAGCTTAAGAAAAATGTCAAATCTATATATACATATAAGTTGGAGAACTTCAGTGTCTTTAGTGCGGGCTGTTCTGTGAATGTGGAAACAGATTGGTAATGGCATAGACAAAACGTCTTTACAGATCGCAGGATCGCCTGCCAAAGAAACCCAAGCGCACATTATATGCAGAAGGGATTAACAGATAGAACTCAAAAATACATATAAAGAACAAGACATTTCAGCTTCAGCCTTCTTCAGTTGCCAAATATGAAATGGGGCTGCGGCTCTGTGTTTATCAAGTTTCTTTATGGTTGTAGGTTTTGTCCTCTAAATTGGGACTATGCGGTGTTAGAGTTTGTACAGTAGTATCTGGAAATCCAAAAATCTTTTGTCCAAAACGTTGGAAGGGAATGGTACAAGCAGGACGCATCAGAAAGGCTGTGAAGTTCCAGGTTGCAATGTCTGGACACCGGTTGCTCTAGCCTTCTAGTTAAAAGAGTGGATTTAGGTTCCTAAAGTACACATACAAGTCTTCGCCCTCCACAATTGGTGTGATTATGGGCCCAGGACCACCCACAAAAGTGAAAAAAATTGAATGAAAAATGTTATGTTTTTGTTGCACTCCAGACCAGGAAAGCCCTCTGACTTTAAACACCACAGAGCTGGGTAGAAATGCAATCCATTTATTGAAGATACTTAAAAAGCAGTAGTAGTAAAAAAAAGACTTTAAAAGATTAGGTAAATCCAATTAGTTAGAAAGATAAGCTGGGACAAATATCCCAAGAAATCAGTCCATCAAACTTCATGAAAAACAAAGGCAAAAACTCATAGTAAAATCCAAGAATTGGAAACATGAATCATATGTACTTAAGACATGAATCTATCCAAAGCAAGGCTTCCAAGGAAAAGAAAAGATGTCTTGACTTGATTCCAAACGATGCTTCATCTGACTACAGATCCTGCACTTGGGACTTTTATCTCCTAGTTACGCTATGTTCCAAGCGGCCAGAAATGGGTTTCGTTTTAGCCTTGAATCCCTTATCATTCTTTCTTTGAGCCTGGCAGAATGCCTAAGCAACTGGTTTGCTTTCCTGTTTTGAGCAATAACATCCCATCTATCTACTGGCTCATTAATTTCTGCAGCTGGCCCAGGTGTTGGGTTATTCTCAGGCTCCAAACCATGGGAATTCTCTGGTAGCAATTCAGGGAACACATCATCATCCCCAAACACTTCAGGAACATTCTCATCAGAAAATACATTTTGAACAAAGATCTCCTGGCCATTCTCTAAATCTATAGCCACTTTATCATTGGAAACACAATTATCTACATGAACCTCATTGTCATAATTCCCAACATTCAAAGTACCCTGATCCAACAGTTTTCTGCTCTTCCAGAGAAGGAGGCATAATAGCCATGTATAAATATGTGAGGGGAAGTCATAGGGAGGAGGGAGCAAGCTTGTTTTATCCTGCCCTGGAGTGTAGGACGCGGAGCAATGGCATCAAACTACAGGAAAGGAGATTCCACCTGAACATTAGGAAGAACTTCCAAACTGTGAGAGCTTTTCAGCAGTGGAACTCTTTCTCTCTCTATCTCTCTCTATCCCAGAGTGTGGTGAAGGATCCTTCTATGGAGGCTTTTAAACAGAGGGTAGATGGCCATCTGTTGGGGGTGCCTTGAATGTGATTGTCCTGCTACTTGGCAGGGGGTCGGACTGCATGGCCCATGAGGTATCTCCAAACTCTATGATTCTGTGATTCTATGATACTAATACACTGAGCAGCATATTCACACTACAGGATAAGAGATTCCACAACATGAGGAAGAGCCTACTGATGGTGAGAGCTGTTTGACAGTGGAATATGCTGCCTCAGAATGCAAAGTCTCATTCACTATTTTGTTTAAAACAGAGCATAGATGGCCATCTATTGGAAGGTGTTGGACTGTGTCTTCCTGCACAGCCAAATGGGATTAGATTGCATGGCCCTTGTGGTTGCTTCCAACTCTATGAATCTCTTACCCCCCCCCCCCCAAGAATACTTTTCTAGGAAGTCAAACCAGCAAATGTGGAAGACTGACTGAGGCCCCATCTACACTGGCAGATAATCCATTGTAGTAATCTTCGTAGTCTGGAGCATCCAAATGCTGTACCCAGGCTAATATTTTGTGTGTGTTCGTGGTTGTAATCTTATGTTATTTTTGTTTTTATGTTTATGTATTGCTTACCGTATTTTTCGGACCATAAGACGCAGTTTTTTTCCTCCCAAAGTAGGAAGAAAAATAAGCTGCGTCTTATGGAGCGAATACACTAACATGGAGGGGGAGGCGCTGGACCAGAGGGGGCGATGTGCTACGCTATATTCGCGCCCCCTCCGGCGGCTCCGGCAGCTCCTGCCCATGCCCATTCTCTCGCCGCCCGTCGTGCATCCAGCCAGCGGCGCGGAGGAACGGGCGGAAGACGGGACTCGTGGGGCGGCCTCGCCACTCACGAACCCGAGGAGGAGGGGGGAGGCCACGAGGGCGGCCCCCACGGCGACGCAGCGGCAGCCGTAGCAGCAGCCGCAGCAGCAGCAGCAGCGGAAGCCCCTCTGCCGAGGAGGAAGGGGAGGCGGCCGCGCGCTGTAAGAACGCCCGAAGAGAGGCCGCAGGGAGGGAGGGAAGGAGGAAGAGTTCCCTCCTCCCTCCGGCCTCTATTTAGGGCCTCCTTACAGCGCGGCCGCTTCCCTCCTCCTCGGCACAGGCGCGACGAACTGACGTCAGTTCGTCGCGCCTCTGACTGAGGGGAAGCCCTCGCCGGCTGCGCGCTAAGAACGCTGCCGGCGAGGGCTTCCCCTCAGAAAGCGCGACGAACTGACGTCAGTTCGTCGCGCCTCTGGCGAAAGGAAGCCCTCGCCGGCTGCGCGCTAAGAACGCTGCCGGCGAGGCTTCCCCTCAGAGGCGCGGCGAACTGCGTCAGTTCGTCGCGTCTCTGGACGAGGAGGAAGCCCTCGCCGGCTGCGCGCTAAACGCTGCCGGCGAGGGCTTCCCCGTTCAGAGCGCGGCGAACTGGCGTCAGTTCGTCGCGTCTCTGACTGAGGAGAAGCCCTCGCCGGCTGCGCGCTAAGAACGCTGCCGGCGAGGGCTTCCCCCTCAGAAGAGCGCGGCGAACTGACGTCAGTTCGTCGCGTCTCTGACGAGGAGAAGCCCTCGCCGGCTGCGCGCTAAAACGCTGCCGGCGAGGGCTTCCCCGTCAGAGCGCGGCGAACTGACGTCAGTTCGTCGCGCCTCTGGAGGAAGCCCCTCGCCGGCTGCGCGCTAAGAACGCTGCTGGCGAGGGCTTCCCCCGTCAGAGCGCGGCGAACTGACGTCAGTTCGTCGCGCCTGTGCCGAGGAAGGGAAGCGGCCGCGCGCTGGAAGGAGGCCCTAAATAGAGGCCGGAGGGCGGGCGGGAACTCTTCCTCCTTCCCTCCCTCCCAGCGGCCTCTCTTTGGGCGTTCTTACAGCGCGGCCTCCTCCCTTCCTCCTCGGCAGAGGGGCTTCCGCTGCTGCTGCTGCTGCGGCTGCTGCTACGGCTGCCGCTGCGTCGCCGTGGGGGCCTCCCTCGTGGCCTCCCCCCTCCGCCTCGGGTTCGGGAGTGGCGAGGCCGCCCCACGAGTCCCGTCTTCCGCCCCGTTCCTCCGCGCCGGCTGGATGCAGCGGCAGCGGCGAGAGAATGGGCATGGGCAGGAGCCGCGGGAGCCGCCGGAGGCGCGAATATAGCGTAAGTACATCGCGGCCCCCTCTGCTCCAGCGCCTCCCCCTCCATGTTAGTGTAGCCAGCCCCCAATTTTTTTTCCCAATTTTGTCCCTCAAAAATCAAGGTGCGTCTTATCATCAGGTGCGCCTTATGGTGCGAAAAATACGGTATTTCATGTGCAGCACTTCAGAGTGCTTTTTGAACCGCCCCAAGTCCCTTTGGGGAGATGGTAGCGGGGTACAAATACAATTAGTTATTGTTGTTGTTACTGTGGTTAATGCATTCTAACCCAGAGTAAGTGTTGTAATCCAGGTATATCCTGGATTTTTGAAAAAACTGCAGAAGAGATCTGGATCTTCCAGGAAGATTCAGATTTTGCAGGTGCTATGGCAGTTGAGACTGCTGTAAGGGATCGCAATGTACAATCCTGACTTCGACAAGGCGCAGGGCATTTTCAATCATCGCCCCGGCTCTTTGGAATACGTCGCCACCGGAAACACGGGCTCTCCGAAATTTGGTCACCTTTCGGAGGGCCTGCAAGACACACTTGTTCAGGCAGGCCTTCAAAAGCTTGTAATTTTAGCTTGTGATTTTAGCTGCGTTTTTATTTTGCTGTTTTACTTACTATTATATGTATGTTTTGCCCATTGTTTGTTTTATTGAATTGTGTTGTAAACCATCCCGAGCCCCTGGGAGTGGCAGTGTACAAGTCCAAATTAATTAATAAATAAATAACATCTCCAAAGCCATTCAAAGCCCCCTGGGTTTAGGCAGCCCAGGAAGGTGAGATGGTAGTGACTTTCAAGCTTTCCTGCAGCCCAATTCCCCCAAAAAACACAGGTAATCACACGTATCATCATTGTAGCCTGTTCTCTTCTGGATCTGCATAATTCAAAATGCTAAAAAACCTTTGGAGAGGCAAGGGGGGCTTCCTGATTATGCTGCCTTTAGCCAGAATCAGGCTGGCACAAGCAAAGCTACGGAGACGTTTCTGGAGGTTTTTTTTTTACATTTATTCTCATTACCCTAATAAAATGCTCATTTCCAGATATAGGCTTACCATACTAATGAAGTAGAGATAATTAAATGAAGGAACATTGTGGGATGTGCCTACGTGGCCTGCCAAGTAGCACGTGCCAAGAAATGCGATCTACTAATTGATGATGTGGCTATAAAGTATTAAGGTATACGTTGTAATTTCCATAGAGAAATGTGTAAATGATTAGTCCTTTGTCTCGCTCAGGGTGTCTGTGTGTTTTATGGTCTTGAGACTCTGGAAGCCTTTTACCTGCAGCTAAAATAAAATGGTCTGATCTGCCAGTCGGTGTTCTTATCTAGCTGAAATGTGCCAAGGACCCGTTTCATATTTAGGGATAACAGAGAGTGTATCCTCACTGTAGAATTAATGTAGTTTGAACCTACACTTAATGACATTTAATCCCACTTTGGCTGTCATGGCTCAATGCTGTGGAATCATGGGAGTTGTGGTTTACAAGATCTTTAACTTTCTGTGCTAAAGGGAGGGGGGCATGAGGGAAGCCTCCCTGCAGGATTGCAAGACATCAGGACGTCCCCTGGGCAATGTCTTCATAGACGGCTGATTCTCTCACTCCAGAAGTGACTGTTCTCTGACCTACAAAAAGCACTGCTTGAATATCAGGCAAAAAGTGGGTGCTAGAAACAATACCATATGAAAGCTGACTGGCACAACTTGGGGATCAGAGTGCTTTGCTACTCTGCTGCTAAGTACACATGCCCAGTGTGGAACACATCTCACCATGCTAAAACAGTGGATATAGCTCTTAATGAGACATGCCACATTATCACAGGCTGTCTCCGCCCTACACCACTGGAAGAATTGCACTGTTTAGCTGGTATTGCACCACCTGACATCAGCCGGGAAGTAGCAATCAATAGTGAAAGGACCAAGGCAGTGACATCTCCGGCTCATCTAAGATCTACAGAGACACTCGTGGAATATCTCAGTAAGCGAGAGTCCAAAAATGGCAGGTTAAAACCCAGAACCTTCAATGGCTGACATGAAATGAGAGTTCTGGGTACACAGAAAACTGGGCGCCTTGGAAGGTGCTGAACAGACTATGCTCTGTCTCCACAAGATGCAGAGCCAACCTTAAGAAATAGGGCTACAAAGTGGAGTCCACAACATGCAAGTGTGGAGAAGAGCAAACAACAGACTACCTACTACAATGCAGCCCTGACACATGCACAATGGAGGGCCTTCTTATAGTAATACCAGAGGCAGTCCAAGTGGCCAGCTACTGGTCAAAGGAGATTGAATAGAATGCAAACTTGTTTTTTGTTTTTAAATACAATGCAACTGTTTGGTTCGCTCTAGGGTTGGTGTTTTACCACATTACAAATCCCAGGATTCCGTAGCATTGAGCCATAGCATGAACATGCTCTGAAGCTGCTTGGTCACGGGGTTGTTGTAGGCTTTTTGGGCTATATGGCCATGTTCTAGAAGCATTCTCTCCTGACATTTCAACTACATCTATGGCAGGCATCCTCAGAGGTTGTGAGCTCACAATCTCTGAGGATGCCTGCCATAGATGTAGGCGAAACGTCAGGAGAGAATGCTTCTAGAACATGGCCATACAGCCCGAAAAACCTACAACAACCCAGTGATTCCAGCCATGGAAGCCTTCGACAATGCTTGGACATGAGAGTTCTGGTTTTCGTCTGTGAAATGTTGGAGGGCATGCTACAATGCTACAATGCCTTTCAGACAAGACCCTATTCTCTTGGTATGTAAAGAATATCCACAGGCAGCAGATATAAAATAAAATTGGCTGAAAATGTTCGGAGGGACATCACACCGAAAAAATTAAGTTTGATGTATTGTACAAAAACACACCTAAGAACTGTTGGAAATGCAATAATCAATTAATTAAACAAACAAACTGGTCACAGGTAGACAAATATGAAGAAACGAAGGGAAGACAGAGTTAATAAGAAGAATTAATGGTCAAAAGAAGGGTCAATGTCAAAGCTTTCTCACTTTTTTCTCTCTTTTCTCTTTTACTATTTATAATATAGATCACGATTTGATCAATTTTAAGCATGCAAGGGATTAAAAGAAGTCACCATTTTTTTAAAAAAAAACCTTTTTTCTCTTTTAAAAAACATACAGTATATTGTTAATGTACAGTACATATATGTTTAATGTACATATATATTGTTAATGTACATACACGTCAGCATAGGCAAATCTGTGCTTAAGTCCATTAAGCAGTTCACCTACCTGGGAAGCATCATCTCTTCAGACACCAAGATTGATAAAGAGATAGATCACAGATTAGCAAAGTCATAGAGTGCATTCGGAAGGCTTCAAAGAGAGTCTGGAGCAACAAGCACCTGAGGCAAAGCACCAAAATCAGTGTGTACAGAGCTATCGTACTATCTCTTCTCCTATATGGTTCTGAAACATGGGTCACCTATCGCCAGCACCTGCGACTCTTCGAACGCTTTCATCAGTGCTGTCTTTGCACAATCCTAAATATACACTGGACCAACTATGTGACGAATGTTGCTGTCCTTGAGCAAGCAGGGATCACCAGCATTGAGGCCATGCTATTGAGAACACAGCTGGGCATGTCTCTAGGATGGAGGACCACCGCCTCCCAAAGATACTACTCTACGGTGAACTCGCCATGGGTCAGCGCAAGAGAAGCGCCCCCCAAAAGAGATATAAGGACTCCCTGAAACAACATCTCAAGCTCGGCCAGATTGATCACCAAAAATGATCCACCCTGGCCTCACTTTGGGAGGCGTGGAGACGCCAATGCTGCGGCCTCTTTCGAGAAGACATGCCGAACGGGTCTCGAAGGGAAACGACAACACAGAAAGAACCGCAGCTTGGAAACAACATCACCCAAGGAGACTTTCTGCTGTGCTTTCTGCAACCGTACTTGCCTATCTCAGATTGGCCTTTTTAGTCATCAAATAGCGTGGGATGAGTCCTTCCTAAAGAATTGGCGAAATAATGCCGAGAGAGATGTTTGTCTGGTTTTGTATCCTTTTTCCTTTTTTCTCCTTTCCTCCTTCCCTTTCCCTTCACTTTCTCTCAATTTAATTGTTCTCCCACTTTACTTGCAATACTTATCTATCTCACTCTTTTTCTTATTATTTCAAATAATATATATATATATATATATATATATATATATATATAAAGAATATCCACAGGGATGGGTTGCAGAGCCACGGCAAAGACCTTTGAGAAAAACGAAGCATCAGAATCTCACAACCCTTTCATGAGGCCAACAAATGGGAGCCTCACCAAGCCATTGATTCCTCGTTATGAAAAATGTCTTTGAGCGAAAGGAGCTGACCTTTTTATAGTAACAGACGGGGCTTTTCACTGGCTCTTGC
Source organism: Anolis apletophallus (assembly GCA_030556195.1). Lineage (NCBI taxonomy): Eukaryota > Metazoa > Chordata > Lepidosauria > Squamata > Anolidae > Anolis > Anolis apletophallus. The sequence goes on along the minus strand of JARBWK010000007.1, from coordinate 143,890,187 downwards.
GAGCAAGAAGGTAATTTCCCCAATGAATCAAATATCCCAGTTTCAGTGGCAGTGAATCAGGTTTCAGTAGGACATTACTCCTAATGTCCGAAGCTTTAGAGAAAGGCTTAATTTTCTCTCCACCTCCCCTTCTTTCCAGAGGCATTTTGATTGCAGCAAAGTGGCAATCTCAGACCAGAAGGTTTTTTATAGAAAATTTTGTACTCTGAAATTGCCCGGGTTCAGTTCTCTCTGCCCTGGCTGTCTACCCTTCTGCATTTATTACCAATTTCAGCCAACATTAGTGAAACAAGAGGATAAAAGGTCTGAGAAGTGTTTAACCGTCTGAGGCTTTCTGCTGTTAACGGATAAACGGACAACCTACCTTAGAACGCCCACGTAGCAGACAAATCTCTCTCTTGGTCAAACCAGGGCTAAATACAGCAAATGACGGCCTCTCATAGTGCATCTACTCTGTAGACTTAATGCAGTTTGACTCCAATTTAACTGCAATGACTCAATGCTATTATTTATTTATTTGAAACATTTATATTCCACCCTTCTCACCCCGAAGGGGACTCAGGGCGGAGCACAGCATATATACGGCAAACATTCAATGCCGGGACAAGAATTCATATACGCATGCATAAACATTAAATTTTATCTCAATAATTAAAATACACCATTTAAACCCACCTTGGTCATCTGCGTCTTCTCCATTGGCACCCCCTTGCAGTGGGGGGAGAGGCTTGCGTACCCTAACAAAGTTGTGAGCCATGCTGGCGGTAGCATAATAGCCACTGGTAGGGCCTCCCATGCCAGACAGGTCACAACCGAAGGGTCTGACAAAGAGCGTCAACGGGCAGGATGGGCTCTCTAGCCTTTGGGCAACCATCCTAAGAGAAGGAAAACTCTAATTTCAAACCCGGCCAGATGGTGCTCGTCTAACCCTGTAAGGTCAGCCATCTAGAGAAGGAAACTCGAACCAAACCTACGACCTGAGGACCTCACTGCCACCGTCCAAGCTTGCTAGGCCCCGGCAGATGAACCTTTGGTTTAAAGGGTGAGGCCAGAACGCTGCACTCCACCAGAAAAATCCATTGCACAGGCTCGAAGGACACATCCAACTTCTGAAAATGCCCTGTAGTGATAGGTGAGGGACGAAATGGCAGGTGTAAAGATGCACTGGAAGCCGCAGACCCAACCCTGCATGCAGGCGGTTCAGAACTTTGGTCGCTTGAGACTGAACCGAGAGATGGCAGTCTTGTTCGGCAGCATCCTGAATGACCAAGCAGCCTTTTTTAAGGAGAGCACTGCTTGCTCCATATGGAGAGAGGCCTAGAAAAGGTGGCCTAACGAAAGCTCATCTCCATCTACCCGGTTGGCTAGTCGTGGCCATCGGGCATCTTCCGATGCGGTCGAACAAAGAAAAAGAAACAAGATACAAATCTATGGTGAACTCGCCATGGGTCAGCGCAAGAGAGGTGCCCCCAAAAGAGATATAAGGACTCCCTGAAACAACATCTCAGACTTGGCCAGATTGATCACCAAGAATGGTCAACCCTGGCCTCACATCGGGAGGCATGGAGATGCACTATCCACAATGCTGCGGCCTCTTTCAAGAAGACACACCGAATGGGTCTTGAAGAGAAACTACAACAATGAAAGAACCACAACTTGGAAACAACATCACTCAAGGAGACTTTCTGCTGTGCTTTCTGCAACCAAACTTGCCTATCCCAGATTGGCCTTTTTAGTCATCAACGTGCTTGTAAAAAGTGTGGGATGAGTCCTTCCTAAGAATCTTCGTTCACGAAGTAATGCCGAGAGAGGGTCATCTGCGTCTAATCTAATTGGCCTGGTAATCTTTCCTATTGCTGCTTTATTGCCCTGTCCCGAAAGTTTGGCCCCACAGACAAGATTTTACCATCCTTCTGAAGGACAGGAGGGAGGGTGCTGATCTGATCTCGCTAGGAAGGGAGTTCCATAGCTGGGGGGCAAACACCGAGAAGGCCCTGTCTCTTATCCCCACCAATCGCGCCTATGACAATGGCGGGATGGAGAGCAGGGCCTCCCGGGAGCATCTTAATCTCTGTGATACTTCATAGGGGGAGATGCGTTCTGACAGGTAAATTGGGTCGGGGCCGTTTAGGGCTTTATAGGCCAAAGCCAGCACTTTGAATTGTGCCCGGTTGCAAACTGGCAGCCAATGGAGCTGGCGTAACATGGGAGTTGTATGCTCCCTTTATGCTGCCCCAGTTATTAACCTGGCTGCCTCTCATTGGACTATTAAAAGCTTCCGGGCAGTCTTCAAAGGCAACCTCATGTAGATAGCTTTGGAGTAGTCTATCCTGGATGTAACGAGAGCATGGACCACCATGGCCAAGTTTGACTTCCCAAGCTTTGGGCGCAGCTGGCACACAAGTTTTAATTGTGCGAAAGCTCCCCTGGCCATCGCTGTAACCTGGGATTCCACGTTCAGTGATGAGTCCAGGAGGACCCCCAAGCTGTAAACGTGTGCCTTCAAGGGGACTGTGACCCCATCCAGCACAGGCTGTAACCCTATGCCCTGTTCGGCCTTGCAACTGTCCAGGAAATAATAAGAGTTGTAGTTTTATCAATTCTTCAGCCTTTCCTTCCAAATAGTGTTGGGGCCTCATCAAACAACAACTCTTTTGATTCCATAGGATGGAGCCATCGTAGGTAAAGTGATATCAAACTGCATTAATTCTAAAGTTTAGATGCACCTTCAGTGACCAAAACGTTGCACCTTCTATGGCCATAAGTGAACACATCTCCCTCTATGAACCATCTCACAGATTAAGATCATCTGGTGAGGCCCTGCTCTTGGTCCCACCTCCGCGGGTGCGATTGCTGGGACGAGAGACAGGGCCTTCTCAGTGGTGGTCCTTCGGCTATGGAGCTCCCTCTCCAGTGAGATCAGATCAACCTCTTATCTCCTGACCTTCAAGAGAAAAGAAATAGGTTTTACTTTGGGACCAAGCTTTTGATAAGTAATTGGAGCAGTGCAATAAGTGACTATGAAACAATGTGATTGACAAATGGAATGGCCCTGGATTATGTTTTTGGTTGGTATGATTTTAATTGTTGTTTTTTTATAATTCATAGTTTAAAAGAAGGACTTGATCCAAATATAGTTTTACGTCCAGTAGTGGAACCTGCCCTATAGGACACTCTAAGACCCCTCTCTCCTCCTCTTCTGATTCCCTTGCTTCCTGAACCCTGGTCTTGCTTCTGGTTCTCATTGGGGAGGCGACTTGTCTCACACTGTGCCTTCTGTTTAAATCCGGAGAGCTCTATCACTCTAGCGGACTCAAAGGAGCTGCTCCTTTGCACTCTGGGGGGTTGCGCAATCAGCCCCCCTGAAGCTTCGGGGCATTCGTCTTCTCCCTCTTTGTCTTGGGGACGCACTATCATCCTGTCAACATTAGAAATGAAGCAGCAAATTAGGGAGTTCTGGAACTCCGAGTGGCAAATTTACTTTTACTAAGGCTACCTGGACGTGCGGGTACAAGGATGAGGAAGACACACGACAACTGTGAAGTAGATGAAATCAAAAGGGTTTATTGATGGCACCAGCTGGTGGGTTTTGCCAGCAGAACACGGCTGCAATCAGGGGCAAAAAGCCCCGGTCATTCTCAGTACAAAACATTTATACCCCAATGGAGGTATCTTAGATAAACCCGCCCTTCTTCACAGATTTTACATAATCATAATTGGCTGGTGTCTCATGGCATTTCATTAATCCAATTAAACATTGCATTTCCAATAGCATCACATCTAAAAGTCCCACCTATGTATGAGAACAATGAACATTTCTATGTTAGTCTTTCTCACAGTGCAGCTATCAGTAGCTGGGACTCTTGCGTTCTCAGTTTGAAACATTTGGCTTCCAGGCTCCGTGCCAGCAACGGAGGGGGCCAAACTCTCTGCTCATGCGCAGTTCTTTCCCATTTAGCATTAAGGTCTTTCATTAGCACATCCTGTACTGTTCAATCAATCTAAGCCTATGTTATCTCACGTTAGGCACAGAGTGCATCAAGAAGCATCAATCACAGTGTTATTTTCACAGTACAAGTGCCTGCCTGATTCTTGGCACAGGAACCCGCTTTTCAAAGCTCTACACGTGTGCAGCATCACTCTCTGACTGTACTCCTACACGGAAAGTACCAAAAACCGCTTTAGTATGATTTTAATTGTTGTTTTTTTTATAATTCATAGTTTAAAAGAAGGACTTGATCCAAATATAGTTTTACTTGGCTTTCTGAATACACAGACTAAAAAGGTTGAACGCTAAATTATTACACTATATGATTTTAATAACAAGAATATTTCATGCCCAATGATGAAAAGACAAAGACCTACTTTGGATAGAAGACAGAAAACTAGGTTAATCAAATGTTAAAATAGCTGGAATAACTATCTTCTTTGATAAGAGAGAAATCAATAGAAACTTTTTGAAATCATTGGGAACCTTTTCTATGAAGATTTCAGTGGGATGTGAAGTTTTATAAAATATTAATGAAGTCAGAAAATAGAATGGAATATTTTTTAAATATAGTAAGATAATGCTATAGTATATAATTTTGCATTTAGTCTTTGGATGGGAAAGCAGAAAGCCATTAAAAAAATCTGGTGAGTTGGGGAGGGAGAGACTTTTAGGGAGAAATCAAAAATGTATAAGTAATATTAGATTATATGAAAAGTAGCATGGAGTACAATGTGTAAAATGAAGCAAATTTCTAAAATATCTATATATTTTTGTAAAGCATACCTGGGGATGATTAATTGACATTGTGGCAATGGTTTTTGCTGCATTTTATGAAAGGAATCCAGGAAGGTTACACTGACGAGAGCAACAACAGGTTTTTCTCCTCCTCCTTCTATCCTACTTTTTCACTCTCAAAAAATGCTCAAAGAATCTGTCATGACTCCTTTGAAGTCATGCCATAAAGGTATACATACTTACACACACACACACACACACACACACACACACACACACTATATGGAAACTTGCAAAGTTTGTTGAAGACCCTTCTGGACAGTCAAAGGGAAATCAGGGGGTGGAGGTGTTTCTCCAACACTTTCTTGCACATTTTCCCTTTCCCTTGATTTGAGATGCCATTCTTGGATGAGGAGAGCCAATCTTCTGATATATATATATATATATATATATATATATATATATATATATATATATATCAGTCTGCTTATGTTTGTGCTCACAAAACTTGAAAAGTAGTCGGTCGATTGACTTGACATTTCAAAACAACGTTGTATTCCAATATGCACATATATGTAGAGTAAAACAAGCAGTTTGGAAATAGACAAAGTGGAATCCGTGATGCCCAAAGCAACCACTCATGCCCTAGCTTTCATTTTACCTCAGCAAAGGAAGAAATGAAAACTGTGCTCTAACAACCAATCACTGTGCAGCTTTTATTTTACCTCAGAAGTAATAGAAATAACAGCCTATCGCAGAGCAGCTTTCATTTTACCTCAGCAGGTGTTGCATTCTAGAACTGGGAAAGCCCTCTGACTTAAACACACCACACTCTGAGGGTGAAATCCAATCCTTTTTATTGTGTGTGTGTGTGTGTGTGTGTGTGTGTATGTGTGTGTGTGTGTGCGTGTTTGTGTGTGTGTAAGAAAGTTCCAATAATATAAAGTCAGTAAAAATATATTATCAAAAAGCAATGTCTTTATACAAGGCATTCCAAAGCAAAAGTGATCCAAAGCAGAAATCTACAGGTTGCAAAGCAATCCAGGCAATGACAGTCTATAACCACAAGACTAGAAATCCACAGAAAACAGGACCCCTTGAAAAGACTGGAAATCCACAGGAACAAGAAATCTAGGTACATGAAGCTTGAATCTAAACGTTGCCTGATCTGAAGAATAGACTGAAATCAAACCTTATATCCCACCCATGAACTGGTTTCGTTTCCCCCCAGCCACTTTTGCCTTAAGCTGACGCAGCCTTTTGGACTGCCGTTGACCTTGAGTGTGCTGCCGGCTCTGGCTGAAATCCAAACACCTATTGATCTCCAACTCCCTATCTGACTGCTCGTTAACATTTCCAGGTGTCAGATTGTTGTCCAAACCCAAATCTTGAGGGAGTAAACCATCCTCCCTTTGCCCAACAGGAAAGTTCTCATGAGAAACAACCCTTTGCAGCGAGGCCTCACTTTCAGGATCTTTAGGGAAATCACTGACCAAACCATTTCCATTTTGTACACCATTGCCCACATCAGACACATCAGAGGCATCATTTCCCACATCAGAAACAGCATGATCATGAAACACAATCACAGGCTGATTTACAACAGCAGAAGAAGAAATAACAACTAATCCCAGCACAGCTTTTCTTTTACCACAGCAGTATAAGAAAAAACAAACAAGCAATCACAGAGCAGCTGTCATTTCACCTCAGCAGTATAAGAAATGAAAGCTGTGCTGTGATTGCTTGCTGTTGGCATATCACTCATACTGACCGGCATGGCATTTGTGTATTAACGACTTCAATTTCCAATACGCCTTGCATTTGCTATGACCATCAGTAAAACGCAGGAGGGATCTTAGCAAGTGTGTAGTTAGAATTTAGAAAACAATTGCTTTTCTCAGGGGCAATTATACGTCACATGCTCTGGAGTTGGTAAACTGTCAGATGTTTATGTTTACGCAGAAAACAAACTAAAAATGTAGTCAATTCATTAACTTTACAATTTTAAAATATTTCTGTTGAAAACCTCTTTACCTTTCCTTTCCTTTCATTGAATGATGTGTTTTCTCTGTGAATCTATGTTTGCAACAATACTTTTATTTACCATCTTATTCATTTCATATCAAACCGAGCCACAGCGAAGTGTGGTTGGGTTTAGCTGGTAAAGTATATAATAGCAGTCGCAAAATATGAAAAGCCGAATGCCCCAGAAAATGGAAATCCACTTCCTCTCTCTGGGCACCAATGAGAAATGCTCCAGCTTTAAAAGAGCAGGAGAAGCCCCTCCTTTCTCTGATTGACCTTTTACTCCAAGCAACTGAATTACCACGTTTACAGACCTAGTGGAATTGTTTTTAGTGGCAATGTGGTTTTTATGTCTTGGGCTTTTTATGTATTTTACTATGTTGTAGATGTTTTTAAATTGTGTAGCATTGAATCTTGCTGTAGCCGGTCTGAGTCCCTCTATGCAGGTGAGATGGTTGGGGTACAAAAGCTTAAAATAAATAAATAAATAAACAAACAAACAAACAAACAAACTTCACTCCAGGCAATGAGTGGCCCACAAACTGTTGTTGTGCCTGTTGCTGTGCAGGATGTTGAGTGCCATCCTGAGCTCAGAGAATACGGGATGGCTTATTCCAAAAGTCATGGTTTGCACTGGATTCTTGGTGAGAACTTGGAACAAATCATGACTTTTAAAAAAATGGTTGATGCCTCAGCCTGTGTTAGCCCTATTCAGCTCTGTCCATCATTTAGTCATCATGGAACTGATTCGGCACCCTCCACCTTTAGAATAACGACTCTGCAGATGTGTCCTAGGACCTGGAAGGGAAGGTATGAAGGAACTAGATAAGGTCCTCTAATGCGAAGACATATCATTGAATACTAACATCAGCATTGTTTGTGGCAAAATATTTCCCAATTTCTTTGTATACTTGCAAGAGCTGGGCAGTGAAGAAAGCTCACAGGAAGAGAATTGACTCATTTCAAGTGTGGTGCTGGAGGAAAACTCTGCAAATATTATGGACTGTCCAAAAGACAAATAAGTGGGTTTTAGACAAAATAAAACCCACACTTTCCCCAGTAGTCATTGGACAGTCATACAAACCATTTGAAAGATTTGACTCCTTCGAAAAAGACCACAATGTTTGGTAAGATAGAAAGCAGCAGGAAAGAGGACACCAACATTCCAGGTGGGTAGACTCAATCAAGGATGCCATGAAATTAAATTAACAATCTTAACAGATTAACAAATTCGAGAGATGGGCCAAAACTAATAAAATGAAGTTCAACAGGGACAAATGCAAGATACTCCACTTAGGCAGGAAAAAATGAAATGCAAAGATACAGAATGGAGGAAGCTTAGATTTTGGAGTCCTCATGGATAGGAAGGTGAACATGAGCCAACAATATGATGCAGCAGCTAAAAAGGCCAATGGGATTTTGGCCTGCATAAATAGGAGTCTAGTGTCTAGATCCAGGGAAGTCATGCTTTCCCTCTCTTCTGCCTTAGTCAGGCCACACCTGGAATCACACTGTGTCCAATTCTGGGAAATGAAATTGAAGGGAAATGTTGACAAGCTGGAATATGTCCAGAGGAGGGGAACTCAAATGATCAAGGGTCTGGAGAACAAGCCCTATGAGAAGCGCCTGAAAGAGCTGGGCATTTTTAGCCTGAAGAAGAGAAGGCTGAGAGGAGACATGGTGGCTATGTATAAATATGTCAGGGGAAGTCTGCTGCCCTGGAGACTAGGATGCAGAACAATGGCTTCAAACTACAGGAAATAACATTAGAAAGAATTTCCTAACGGTGAGAGCAAGCTGTTCAGCAGTGGAACTCTCTGCCCCAGAGTGTGGTGGAGGCTCCTTCTTTGGAGACTTTTAAGCAAAGGCTGGTTGGCCATCTGTAGGGGGTGCTTTGAATGCAATTTCCTGCTTCTTGGCAGGGGTTTGGACTGGATGGCCCATGAGGTCTCTTCCAACTTTATGATTCTATGATAACTTGGGTGCAGTGAATTGCAAGAGCTGTTTGGTTGTGGACTACACTGCCTTGGGGTCCAGTATTTATTTATTTATTATTTATCACATTTTATCCCATCCTTCTCAACCCCCGAAAGGGGACTCAGGGTGGCTTACAATGAGCCCCATTTAGAGGCTATTTCAACAATTACAATAAAATCACAACATATACATAACATAATTAAACAACATAATTAGAATCAGAACAGTAGACTGTTCTTCTCTGGAGGCTTCAAACCAGAAGCTGTGTGGACATATTGGGTATTTCTGAATGGCAGAATGGTATTCGACTAGATTGAGGTCTCTTCTCGTGCCAGGAGTCTTAACAAAAACCTATAGGATGTAACTTGAATTTCGTAATTATGTCCATCAAGTCTTAAGAAGGACCAGCTCGGGGTATCTTTTCTTGTATCTCAACTCTTTGGTCAGACTGAATATTCCAGAGTTATGTGAAAGAAAGCTATGCCACTTAAGCTGTTAAAAAGTATTGTTGTGCTGGAGGGCAATGTGAGGATACAATGAAAGAGAATATGTATATATTTTCTTCAGCTTTTCCTGCAGGCTTTTTCCTCTCCCAAGCATCTCTCAGTAAATGGTTCTTTTTCCCCCTTTTCGGAAACTTAATTCAGTCGTACGGAGTTCGAAGATTAAAATCAAATGGAAAACGAAAGATACCCAGGTAGTTAATGAACCACAAAGTAACAGGTAATGAATGATAACTCGACAGGACACAGGGAAGCAGAGCAAAGGGGTCAGCCTATTGTAATGATATTAAACGAAATATCCATTTATGGGCTTTTGAATGCACAGGAGCCATTTGCTCTTGCCACGCTTGAGAACTTAACAATCTTCCAACGGATAAATCAACAAGACTGAATGAGTTCAACAGGCTATAATGGACTCATGTGGCATCCTTATGATGCCAAAGGGTTAGTTGAATAGCTAAGGTTAATACATGCCAGGAGAACATGGCATTATACACCGCCATTCTCCATTGGCAGATAAAAAGTGGTGTCTTGTTGGTATTCAGTGCATTTTAAATATGGTTTGGGGCTGTTAACAGAGTGAGATATTACTCAGTTATTGATTACCCAGCTGTGATGGAGATACATATGGAAAGAGGTGGCACAGTTGGCTTTGTCTCATGTGGTGATGTTCAAAGAGGGAACTGAAACAAACACTTATGTATACAGTACTTTAGAGCAAAATTTCTTTTGTTTAGTCTGCAATGAAAACCACTAATGTTATATATTTAGCATATCTTTGTGTCCCACCTGGAAGGCTGTTAAATTATCCCAGTCCCTATGTTTGTTTTCTCCAAACTTACAATTTCTACCCTTCTTGTTTCAAATAGGACTGTGAGATGCCTTTTGTACATTTGTGCAATTTTAACACATATCTCCTGCTTTGTTTCTTCATTTCAATCATTTTTCTAGTCAGGTGATGTGTGGCAGAGTGCAGCATATAAATGCAACACGATCTTTAGTCTTCTCTTCCAAAGAGTCTTGGTGGCTTATGAAACTACTAATCTTGTGCATTTATATAGTATCGCCACCTGTTTCTGTTTGTTTCATTTGTAAGACCCCGTTTTCATGTGCCTCTCCCAAAAATGTGCTCCTTTCTGAATGAGCTTTCTTGTTCCGGGTCTGAAAAAAAATGGCCAACATGGGTGTCTTTCCCAGGCTACCCTTGCCCTCAGTTTAAGGTCTAGAGGGGTGAAAATTGCCACACATGGAGAGCACATCTACCACTCTTTGACCACCAAGTTTTATAATGTTTGGGTCATCCTCTGATTTTTAGGGATTTTTTTGGTTTCTATAAATAAAATCTTTAAAACATTCCTTTCCCCCCACTGGCTTTGCCGTCCAACTTTTCCAGGAGCAGCAGCAGCAGGGAGGCAGGGCAGGGAGGTCAACAACAAAACTGTACCCACGAAGGGTTCAATGTAATAAATCACAAAATCAATGGTTCATCAAATAATATTATATTGAATATCATATAGTATTAAAGTCACAGAAAGACTTACAAAATAAAGCAGGGTATATATAACAAACCCAAATGAAATCCCACGCAGGGGTTAATGCTTGTTATCACTCAATATCCCTCGCAGGGGTTAAGTCCACATCTATATATTGAAATCATATGTCGTAAAGAGTCCATAAATTATACTCATCCCTGGTGGGGAGAATAAGGAATGAAGGACGCTGAGGAGTAATTAGTCCCCTCAAAGTGGATTGGTCAGGCCGACGGAGTCGCCATGCGTATTGAAAGGCCCAGAAGTCCGTTTCACCGGTAGTCCAGTTTTTTCAAGGCAAATCAATGTGCGTTCAATATCTGTGAAACATAATCTAATAAACCTCAGGTACAATAACCCAAATTATAATAGCATTGTCTCAAGCAGAGTAAGAGGAATACATACCATAGTAAAGAATCATATATAATATAACCCAGGCGTAGTAGCCGATCATGGGTGACCCAAAGGTAAACAGTGAAAGTACATGAAGGGGTATAAATGGATGCGGGGGTTAAGCAAATGAGCTGAGGGGGATTACGTCATTCAACCCGTTAGGCCATTCAGTGTCGAGGAGGAGTGTCCATTTAATTTCAGCTGCTCGCAGGGAGGTCACCATTTCTTCCTTCTAAATGTCAAAGATACTCTACATACCACACAAACAGCCCAGTGCACATCTCTTCTCTTTCACTTGTCAGCAATGGGGACAAATTCCCTTCCCCTTCCCATCATTCTTGGCAATTGCATGGTTTGTCCTGATATCCTTCATTATGACCTGGATTAAAAGCATCAGAGTTACTAAAGATCCCACTAATTCTGAGATTTTTTCCCCTTCACCTGCAGAAGTGAAGTTAAAGACAGGGCTTAAGATAACAGTATTTCTCTTATGCTTTCCCCTCCATCTGCAGAGCGTCTGTGGATGCGGCGAGGCAGGCAGCAGGTGAGGCTGGCTCCATTTTTATCTTCCTATTGGCCCAACAGGAAGGGCTTAGGGGCAAATAAATAGCACATAGCGATGCTCAGTGGGCCCCATGAGGAGCGCCACATGGCCTGAGAATATGGCGAATGGATGGTAACCATTCACACTTCCTTTCATTTTCAGGCCCATTTTTGTACCCTAGAAGATATTACCATTTTTTGCACAACAAATGAAACAGACGAAATAAAAGTGCGAAATAAACAGAATAAACAAATACTGCACTCATGACTATAAACTACAGTTCCAACAATTCCATAGCATTGAGTCGTGGCAGTTAAAGTGGTTTCAAACGACTTTAATTCAACAGTGTGGATGGAGTACCTCTCTTTGGTAAAAAATGCTCTCCAGCATAAAGCTCTTAGGTCTGTTTTGGTGGTGATTTATAAATTTATGTTTTCTTTATCACATATGTCAACTGAATAGCTGTTGCTCCCATTGCAAAGAGAGAGAAAACAAACTGAGATAAGTCAGTAGGTGAGGCTTTTCTTTATCCATCTGGCCTAAAAGAAGCATACACTTTCTCCAACAGCAGATCTCTAAATATTTTAAAGAAATCGACAGGGAATCCATCTGGATTGCGGTTCTTTTTCAAGCTATGCTTCCTTGGCAGCTTTCTAAAAAATGCATGTAGGGAGTGACAGCCCTCAAACTTCTCTGGATTGACTTTCCTGAAGTTGAGTGATGTTCTCCTGCCTTGATTTTCTTGTCATGCTCCCTAGAGAATGGCTCCGCTCTTGACGGAAAAATGTGCTATTACCGTGGTGTTTCAGATTTATTAAAAAAGCACTTGCAATTTAAAGGGCTTAGTCCCCAAGTTAGGTTCACCTTCCCACCAGCTTGGAGAACTTCCTATAGTCTTGGGGAATAAGAGGGTACCTACACTGTAGAATTCATGCTTTTTGATGTTACTTTAACTGCCATGGCTCAATTCTAGGGAATCCTCCAGTGAACATGAGATATATCTACGCACAATGCATATGTAGTAAACCTTATCTGTAGTCTATATGACCAGCACATAATGTATCTAAAGATTGTTTGTTGTGCAAGAGGATGTGCTCATGGTCTGGAACTGGATGTAGCTATACCTTCTGGTTGTTGGCCCTGGGCACAACATTGTAGTTACAGAATGGTTCCTTCAAAGCCTAACCAAGTCCAACATTTTAACCTCTATATACCATATCGACTCTCAGATTAAGACAACTTTCTCTGTAATCCACAGCACATACAATTCACTATTTATTATTTAACAATAGCAAGGCATTGAGTGATGCCAGAACTTCTGAAATGACTAGGATTTTAATTTTGCTGTTCACTGAAATATGTAATAATTCTGTGTTTGCTTCGTGTGTTGCTATATTAAGCCTGCTCAACATGTAGTGTTGGGGAAAGAAAATCAAAGAAAGGGTAATGTGGCACAACGTTAAAAAGATATCAATAAACAACAGGCTACATTTTTTAAAAAAAGGAAGGGGAGGAATACATGCATAGATATCCTCAGCAGATTAAACCCAACACTGTTTAGTAATGATAAGATTCTTTGGAATGGAAATTATTTTGCTTCCACCTTGTGTGCAAGCAAGGAAATGGAAAAAAAAGATATTTTTGGATAAAGATTTGCTCTGCTTTCCTCTTCATTGGCATTGATCTCTTTTCTTCATTGTTGTAGTTTAGCAGCTGCTCCTCCTTCTATAAAAAATGTAATGTTTGTTTTTGTGATTAACATAACTCAAAAACCACTGGATGAATTGACACTAAAATTGGACACAAAACACCTATCAGGCCAACAAGTGACCATCACACATAAAAACACTGAAAAACACAGTGGAAGGGACTTAGAAAGCCAATTTATTTACAGTATTTATAGTCCTCTACCAGAAGTCCTCTACCAGCCCGCACCACAGGAAAAACACCATCATCCCCACGTCAGCATAGGCAAATCTGTGCTTAAGTTGGTTCAGTATTTCACCTACTTGGGAAGCATCATATTTTCAGACGCCAAGATAGATCACAGATTAGCAAAGGCATATAGTGCATTCGGAAGGCTTCACAAAAGAGTCTGGAGCAACAAGCACCTGAGGCAAAGCAAAGGGAGCTATCATACTGTCTGTTCTCCTATATGGGTCTGAAACATGGGTCACCTATCGCCAACACCTACGACTCATCAGCGCTGTCTTTGCACAATCCTAAATATACACTGGACCGACTATGTGACGAATGCTGCTGTCTTTGAGCAAGCAGGGATAACCAGCATTGAGGCCATGCTATTGAGAACACAGCTGCGCTGGGCAGGGCACGTCTCTAGGATGGAGGACCACCGCCTCCCAAAGATACTACTCTATGGTGAACTCACCACGGGTCAGCGCAAGAGAGGCGCCCCCAAAAAGAGATACATGGACTCCCTGAAACAACATCTCAGGCTCAGCCAGATTGAACACCAACAATGGTCCACCCTGGCCTCAAATCGGGAGGCATGGAGATGCACTATCCACAATGCTGCAGCCTCTTTCGAGAAGTCACGCCGAATGGGTCTCAAAGAGAAACAACAACGCAGAAAGAACTGCAACTTGGAAACATCATCACGTTCATTTCTCCCCATAGTGCACATTTTCTGTTCAAGAAGTCATGCTCAGGAACACTTCTTAACTGAGGCATGGTTGTGTTCATTCCGGAGACATTTGGGTCTCAGTAGAACTGCTGTTGTGTTAAACAGACATACAGATCTATTGCTTCTGGTCCCAGGGAGTGAGGTGAAAGACCCAGAGGACTAAGGGAAATGCATCTTCTGAGCCTGAGGACAGGCCCTTCATTTGTGTAAATCCCTTCAGGCATTTGGAGAAAAAACTGCTGCTGAAGGTTTTTATCCTCACCTTTTGCATACACTGTATGTCCAATTGTGGCAGCAGATATAAGCTTCTCCTTGTTTTTCTCCCCTGCAACAAGATGCACTGGAGCCATGTAAAGAATATCAGGGCTTGTTTACTGCCTCCCATCTGTAGAGAATCACATTTGTCTTCTGCATCTATTTTATGGTTGCAACATTCTGTGCAGAATATTACCTACATACATTTCTTAATTCTCTGGTTTCATGTACACCAGGGTTTCTCAACCTTCCTAATGCCGTGACCTCATAATGCAGCTCCTCATGTTGTGGTGACCCCCAAATATAAAATTATTTTCTTTGCTACTTCATAACTGTCATTTTCCTGCTGTTATGAATCGTCATGTAAATATCTGATATGCAGGATGTATTTTCATTCACTGGACCAAATTTGGCACAAATACCTAATATGCCCAAATTTCAATACTGGTGGGGTTGGGGGCGGGGATTGATTTTATAATTTGGGAGTTGCTGGGATTTATAGTTAACCTATAATCAAAGAGCACAGAACTCCCATGAGCAACAGAAAATACTGGAAGGGTTTGGTGGGCATTGACCTTGAGTTTTGGAGTTGTAGTCCACCTACATCCAGAAAGCACCGTGGGCTCAATTAATGATGGATCTGGACCAAACTTGGCATGGATATTCAATATGCCCAAATGTGAATGTTGGTGGAGTTCGGAGAAAATATACCTTGCCATTTGGGTGTTGTAGTTGTTGGGATTTAGAGTTCACCTACAATCAAAGAGCACGAGAAGCCCACCAATTATAAAATTGGGCCAAACTTCCCACAAAGGACCCCCATGACCAACAAAAAATTGTGTGTTTTCTGATACTCTTCGGTGACCCCTCTGACACCCGCTCACGACTCCCCACCCCCCGGTTTCCTGATCCCTAAGTTGAGAAGCACTGATCTACACTATAGTACTACTACAGTTTGATAACATTTTAACTGCTAGTCTCAAAGGTGACATTGCAACTGAAATGCTGATTTGCCTATCTACTGTGCTATGGCTTTCATCTACACTGTACATTTAATGCAGTTTCACATCACTTTAATTGTGATGGCTCAGTACTATCATCTTGGGAATTGTAGTTTGGTGAGGCACCAGCACTATTGGGCAGTTAAAGCTGAAGATCTTGAAACATACAGCTCCCAGCCTTTCAAACTATTGCGCCATGGTAGTAAGAGCGGTATCAAACTGCATTAGTAATTATACAGTGTCAATGTACCTTCCCGGAATAAAGTAAATAATGCCCTGCTTTGATCAACCTTTCAAAATGTCCCCAGAAGCACTTCAATCACCTGTTGGGTTGTCTTCTCCACATTATCTTCTATAAACCCTCCTAAGACACTCATTCTACCTCTGTTCGCACCCAGTGTTAGTTATTTTAAAATTTTAATAATCTACATCTGGCACAGCTATAATGCTTTTAAACTGTGCTATTGTTATTGCTTATTGTAAGTTATAGTGATTGTATTGTTTTATTTGCTGTTGTGTTATTTTACTATTTTACTATTTTACGTTGTTGGGCTTGGCCTCATGTAAGCCGCCCCGAGTCCCTTCTGGGAGATGGTGACGGGGTATAAATAAAGTTTAATAATAATAATAATAATAATAATGTATCAGTCTCGAACTTGTTCATTTCCTCACATCTATCTGCAATTTTTTCCTCTTCTTCTTTTCTACAAGTTTCTAGGGCAGTGTTTTTCAACGTTTTTTGAGCTGTGGCACATTTTTTACATTTAAAAAATCCTGGGGCACACCACCAACCAAAATGACACAAAATGACACTCTAACACAGTAATACATATAGTTAATATGTTTTTAAATGTATTTATACACTCAGTGTGAACACAACATAGATATCCTGGCAGGAATGGCAGAAAGACACAGACAAAGGTCTTGCTCAACAGCTGTCAGTCATGTGAAAACTTCAGCCCTCTGGGTGCTTTGGACTCCAACTCCCTCCATTCCTAACAGCCTGAGGCCCTTTCCTGCTTAAGTGGCTGAGGGGGGAAAAGGAAAAGGGCCTGAGGCTGCTAGGAATGGTGGGAGTTGGAGTCCAAAACACCTGGAAGGTCCAAGTTTGCCCATGCCAGCTTTCGATTCCATCGCCACATCTATCTTCAGCCTCTGGTGGTTTGAATATATGTGATTATCTACGTGATTTTCTACCTCGTCGCTATGATTATGGTGCTGCTTCTTTAAATTGTCCGCAAACTGACTGTTATTGTGCAGATCACGGAACTGACATTGGATAACATCGTGAGGATCCACTTTGTTTTTTACACTCACTTCCATGGTTTCAAATACCGCGAGTTTTTCGTAGAGGAGCGCTCCGTGAACTCGCTACTTCCTGGTTCGCAACTCCTCCACTCTCTGTGGCGACCATGCCGAACTACCTTATGTAAGACTTTTGATTTTCTCCAGCAGGATTGGGTACTTTGAATGTGTTTTTTGCGTGTGATTATGTATGATTAATTGTGCATTTTGTACTGTGACGTAGCGGCGCTCCTTTAATAAGTAAGGGCATTGTAGGTTCCAATTTCCCACGGCACACCTGATGATCGCTCACGGCACACTGGTTGGGAAACACTGTTCTAGGGTATATATTATGAAGATACTGTTGTTTTCCTCCTACGGAAATTAATGAAATACACAATTTTCTCTAATCTCTACATTTTTTGCACAATTTATCTTCTTTACACCTTTTCCATTCATTGACTCAAAAACATTTCTACATATTGTTTCCTAGAAACGCTCATTTTGGCTGTTAACATTATTTTCCTTTAATAAATAAATAAATAAATGCCTGAGTTCCGAGGCCATTTCTTAGGAGCACTTTGTAAGTCTCAGAGATGTCCAAATGATTTCAACAAAGTGCACACTTTCCCAGAGGTTCAGGGATGTGATAAAATGCTGGTTTCAACCAAGCTCCTAAGTCCCACAAAACTTCTTTCTTGAGAGAAAAAAACATGATTTTTTAATAAGGAGAAATGTAATGTCATGCAGTTTTTCCAGGGTGTGTGTGTATATTTATTAGATAAATTGTTATCGTAAAGTATGGGAAAGTTATTAGGCTTGTGCATTCCTAGTAAACTACGATCTGTTTCAGTGTCCTGGATTTCAGTGGGGGCCGTGATCTGTTTTTTGGGAGCCTCCCAAATTTGGAAGGACTGATATTGTGAATGATTACTACTGAAAACAGAACTCTGCAACTATCTGTCCTCCCAGGTTAGGGAAGCTCCCAAAAAATGGTCAGCCGAAATCCGGGACACCCAAACAGATCGTGGTTTTCTTTGAATGCACAAGCTTAATATCTTTGGCTATATTTGCAGAGGGGTTTAGAAAACTGCACTTCAATTTTTAACTTCTCCAAGCTGTGGTTTAGACATAAAACCAAGTCATGGCTTGGCTATTGCATGTGCTTTTGCCAAATGCACCCAATAATTATTTCTATTCCAATTCCAAAATGTATTACTGCTCCCATACAAGATTAGAAGTTGTGTTGACCAGCTAGACGAGTCTTGGTGCATCACCACAGCGGGTTTATTTATTTATTATTTAGTGAATTTATATTCCGCCCTTCTCACCCCGCAGGGGACTCAGGGAGGATTACAATGTACATATACATGCCAAACATTCAATGCTATTTAGTCATACAACATATATAGACAGACACACAGAGCCTATTTAACTTTCCAGCTTCATGAGGGTATTCTGGCCACCAGGGGAACTGTCGCTTCACCGTCCATGATGGATTACTTTCTCCTTCTTTTGCTTGCTTGCTAGAGATTTTATGGTGTAATAAATTAGTTAAATTAGCCTCCCCACATAAGCGATACCTAAATTTTGTACTTAACAAATGCAACTGTCTTTCGGGCTGCAAAGGTTGACTGCAAGGTACATAATGGTCAGAAGCTCACTCCGACCTGGGCTGGCTTTGAACTCATGACCTTTCGGTCAGTAGTGATCTTAATGCAGCTGACTCCCAGCCAGCTGCACTGCAGTCTCAGATGTAAATCTGCTTGACAGTATTTTAACTGCTATGGCTCAATGTTTTAAAATCCTGGGAATTGTAGTTTAGTGAGGTACCAGCACTCTTTGAAAGAAAAGACTAAGAACATTGCAAACCTACAATGCACATAATTCTATAGCATTAACCCATGGTAGTTAAAGTGGTGTCAAACTGCATTCATCCTACAATGTGGGTGCACTCCTAGTCTAAGCTTGGTCACCCACATCCTATCCTTTACTTCACCCAGAAGTATTCACAACTTCTCTGACCTCTTTGGTATCTGTTCTTAAAGACAAATAGAGCATAGTGGTGAGACTTTGCTCTAGAATTTTGGATAACCTTTCTAGAGTCTTTATGCAATGTTTGAAAGTATAGGGGACAATACTGAGCCCAAAGGTTAATAGCCATGAAGAACACTCTCCCAGTACCGGTGTCTGGAAACTTAGAGTCAAATGGATCTAGAATTAGAAAAGGCAATTCCTGTATCAGCTGAATGTTCAAAACAATACCGTGAACTGATGGTATCCCCTGTGGCTTTGAGAAGGTAGAAAATGTAGCCCAAGCATGGGAAATCTTTGGTCCTCCGGGTGTTTTCAACTTCAACTTCCACAATTCCTAATAGCCTGTAGGCTGTTAAAATTATAGGAGTTGTAGTCCAAGACACTTGGAGGAGCAAAGTTTGCCCATGCCTGATCAAGTCCTTTGTTTGATACACTGCCCATTATATTGTGCCCACAGAAGGCATTTCTTGGGAGACCTCTTGAGAGGAAGAATGGGTTGGATGTTGCTCGACTTCTCTTGTGTTATATTGGCAAATAATTCAAAATCCATCACATTCAGCTTGCTACGTTTGCAGTAGCAGCCCAAAATATCCGCTACAAATTTCAAAAGATGTCAGCAGTGGATTGCAAAAGGGATTTGTTGTTAGGTGTTTCAAAATAAATATGTGGACAAGCTGGAATGTGTCCCAAGAAGGATGACCAAAATAATCAAAGGCCTGGGAACCAAGCCCTCTGGGGAACTGCTGAAGGAGCTTAAAGAGGAGAAGGTTGATAAAGAGTGTGATATCCATCTTTAACTGTTTGAAAGGATGCTATCTAGAACAGTATTTCTCAATGTGGGGGTTGGGACTCCTGGGAGATTCATGAGGGGGGTGTCAGAAGGCTTGCCAAATACCATCAGAAAACATACTATTTTCGGTTGGTCATGGGCTTTCTGTGTGGGAAGTTTGACCCAATTCTATCACTGGTGGAGTTCGAGGGGTTCTTTGATTGTAGGTAAACTAGAAATCCCAGCAACCACAACTCCCAAATGTCAAAGTCAGTTTTCCCCAAGCTCCACCAGTGTTCACATTTCGGCATATTGAGTATCTGTGCCAAGTTTGGTCCAGATCCATCATTGTTTGAGTCCACAGTGCTCTCTGGATCTAGGTGAACTATATCTCCAGTGCCCACCAAACATTTCCAGAATTCTCTGTTGGTTATGGGAGTTCTGTGTGCCAAATTTAGTTCCATTCCATCATTGCTTGAGTTCAGAATGCTCTTTGATTGTAGGTGAACTATAAATCCCAGCAACTACAACTCCCAAATGACAAAATCAATCCCATGTTTTGTCGAAGGCTTTCATAGCCAGAGTAACTGGGTTGTTTTAGGTTTTTCGGACTGTATGGCCATGTGGAAAGGTATATATCTGTGGAAAGATATGTTCTTAGTTTCCAACAGACCTCACAACCTCTGAGGATGCCTGCCATATATGCAGGTGAAACATCAGAAGAGAACATGGCCATACAGCCTAAAAAACCTACAACAACCCAAAATCAATCTCCCCCTACCCCACCAGTATTCAAATTTGGGCATATCATGTATTTGTGCCAAATTTGGCCCAGTGAATGAAAATATATCCTGCATATCAGATATTTCCATGACGATTCCTAACAATAGCAAAATTACAGTTTTGAAGTAGAAACAAAAATAATGTTATGGTTGGGGGTCACCACAACATGAGGATCTGTATTAAGGGGTTGTGGCATTAGGAAGGTTGAGGAACACTGAACTAGAGGCTAGGACACCAAGAAATATATTTAAATTACAGGAAAATGATTCCACCTCAACATTAAAAAGATGTTCTTAGTGGGAAGAGCTGTTTGGCAGTGGAATATGTTTCTACCTGTGAGTCTAGTGGAGTCTCCTTCTTTGGAGGTTTTTAATCAGAGGTTGTATAGCCATCTTTCAGGAGTTCTTTGGCTGTTTGCTCCTGCATGGCCGAATCTGGTTGGACTGGGTGGTCCATATGAGTTCTTTAAACTCTTATTTATTTATTTATTTATTTATTTATTTATTTATTTATTTGTTCATTCATTCATTCATTCATTCATTCATTCATTCATTTGGTCACCAAAGAAGACCTGAAGCCAGACTGGTGTGATTCCGAATGCTCCACTTCTACCAAGTCAGCCTGGAGTGGTGAGACTCCCTAATATACAGCACACAGTGCAAGACATCATTTTTTGGCAACTCGACTTGAACAGTCATTTTCAGTGAGTAATTTGGAAGAGTTTTGACATATCACTTCCTGAAGCACCCCTGGCACTTTTCTTGAAGGACTCTGAGAATGTGGCACGCTTCAGAGAAGAGAGCGGGTGACAGGGGAAAAGAGAGAAAGGACGGAAATTAGCTTAAAGCCAAAGTCTTCTTGAGTGAAAAATAAGAAGAAAAGATGAGAGGGAATCCTGCTTCCATAGATCTGATTGACCTCTGACTCTCACAGTGGGAAACTCAAAGAGAAGACAGGGACTTGACCAATTATTCCGCACTGCGTTCCAGCCCTTGAAACATATATATATATTCCTCCTCAAAGGGAGCGCCAACAATAGCAGTTGCTCATAAATTTGGAATTCACAGCGAGAGGAGCTGTCGTGATCCAGCACTCTTCCAAAAGATGGAAAGATTAACCCTCCCTTTCCTTTCCTCTCTCTCTCTCTCTCTCTCTCTGCAAGTTCTCCCTCTCATTCTCTCGTTCATAATGGAATTAAATTTCCAGAAATAGATAGGTTCGACAATGCAGCAGCAATTTTGGAGTTTGGAGTAATAAATTATTGATCGGTGATTTTGAAAGACTGATTTTGAGACCGAATGTGCATATGCTTTGCTATGGAAATCCAGATTAGCTATTCAAACTGGGCCAAGCAAATATTCATAAACATAAGCCGTGCTCATTTGTAGAGATTGGCTTTTTTAAGGGATATAAATTCTTAACTGCTTCATTCTCCTGAAGGAGGAAAAAATACAAAATTTTCCCCCTTTTTCAAGACAGTTGTGTGCATTTTTGAAGAAATATACACAGTCACGATGCACTTTTTTCAAATTGCACAAACAATTCATATATGAATTACAACTTTGATTGCTTTGTTGCATGGACTTTACAAAAGAAGAAACTTGGGATGGGTAGTTTGCAGCTCTGCGATTATTGGCCTTTTCTTTCTGTGACTTATTTCTGTGTTTGCTTCCGTCTCTTTGTGTCTGCCTGCCTGACAAAGGGAAAAGAAGCAAACTTTGTATTTCTTATTAGAGTTGTGGAGAAATGCTTGTTGCTCTCACATAAGAAGCAAAAACTTCCAGCGGCCCCCAAAGCTGCGCCTGGACCACAGCCTGTTCCTCCGCCCTCTGGTGGCCAGGGGGAGAGTTGCAGCCCTGGTCGGGGCAAGACAAGATTGAGGGCGGCTAACCCAGAGAGTCCCATAGGGAGGAAGCGCCTGCCTTCGGGGGTCTCAAACCCTGGAGGCGCCTTGCAGCGGAGGCCACACAGCCATCGGAGGAAGCAGCGCCAGAAGCCATGGAACTTCAGATCTCATCTCTCTGGCTTTACCAGGGACCAGGCATGTAGCCAGGGGGGGGGGGCTAAAGGGGCCTCAGCCCCCCCCGGAAATTCTCAGGGTGGTCAGCGAGAAGGCCTTACTGGTACATTATTTAAACTGTTATGTTTATTCATATCATGATCTGACCACCATGCTCATTATATCCCACCTTCATGGGGTTATTGGGATAACAATACAAAAGGCTTGCTAGGGTAAACTCTCTTCCACCCAGCCTCAGCCCCCCGAGCCAAACTCAGCCCCCCGAGCCAAAATCCTGGCTACGGCCCTGCCAGGGACCAACAACATGGATCGCTCCCCTGCCGAGGCTGCCATCCCCTTGGACCTATTGCATCCTCTGTGAACTACTTACGAGAGAGGAGGCCCCCCTCACTTGAGCCCAGGTTCAGGAGATCGTTTCGCTCCAGAACCTTTTGGAGCTCGAGTTTGAGGCGGCTTGAGCTCCACCAGTCACATTCGAGGCTGGAGATAGACACTCCCTTTGCAGATCTGACTCCCTCCGTCAGACCTTTGGACAAAGGAAGCCAGGCTACCCGTCTCTCCTATGGCCTGCTACGAGAGATCTCCCCGAGACCTCCCACGCTTCCGTCTTTTGATGGCAAGGTGGCGTCTGCCAGTTCTAACTGAGCACCCCCTGCCACAGCCTGAGCTCTACCCCTTCCTTCCCTCTTCCCCCCCTTTCTCTCCCCCTCTTTCCTTCCTCTCTTGATGTTGTATTGTCTGTTTGTTGACCATTGTTTTGTGGACCAGACTTGTGAACCGCTCCGAGCCCTCGGGGAGTGGCGGTGATAGAAGTTTGATTTAATAAATAATAAATAAACAAATAAAAAAGCAAGAGCAAAAATCTTCAGTGTGGTTGCTAGTTCGTTCAGCCTTTTTCCTTATGGATAAAAAGCAGAGCAGATATTGGGTGAGACCCTACGCTGAAGAGACAGGGTGTAGCCTTTTGCTCATGGAGTTATACCATGGTCAAGCAATGCCCTCTTTTTACCGAACTGTGATGTCAGACAGCAAAACAGTCAGCACACGGCATGGCAGATGTGCAATGTGTATTCTCATCTGTGTACAATAGTATTTGGATCACAAGGAACATGAATAAACAGTGTGGTGCACAAACTACAAAGGGCAATGCAATGCTAAGGCAGGCATGGGCAAACTTTTTTGCCTTGGGGCCACATTGTGGGCCCAGCCGGGAGGGTCAGGAGGGCGTGGGGGACATTCACACGCTGGTTGGGGCAGCTCCGCAAAGGGTAAGGCCCAGGAGAAGGTTGGGCCAGGAGGGGCCAGGGCAGGGCCAGGGCCAACCTCAGGTTGTCCTCACAGCATAAGGATCCTTGACCCATCCTTATGCCAGGAGGATGGCAAGACAAAAGGTGATGGCCCCAATCCTCCCCCCCCCCCAGATCCTTGGGCTGTCCTCTTATAGAATCATGGAGTTGGAAGAGACCTCATGGCCTATCGAGTCCAACTCCCTGCTAAGAAGCAGGAAAAATGCATTCAAAGTACCCCCTGACAGATGGCCATCCAACCTCTGTTTAAAAGCTTCCAAAGAATGAGCCTCCAGCACACTCTGGGGCAGAGAGTTCCACTGCTGAATGGCTCTCAGAATAGAGGGGGAGCATGACTTCCCTGGATCTAAACACTAGACTCCTATTGATGCAGGCCAAAATCCCATTGGCTTTATTTTTTTGCCGCCACATCACATTGTTGGCTCCTGTTTAGCTTGTTGTCCATGAGGACCCCAAGATCTTTTTCACATGTACTGCTCTTGAGCCACATGTCCCCCATTCTGTATCTTTGCATTTAATTTTCTTTCTGCCTAAGTGGAGCATCTTGCATTTGTCACTGTTGAACTTCATTTTGTTAGTTTTGGCCCATCTCTCTAGTCTGTTAAGATTGTTTTGAATTCTGCTCCTGTCTTCTGGAGTATTGGCTCTCCCTCTCAATTTGGTGTCATCTGCAAACTTGATGATCATGCCTTCTAACCCTCACAAGGAAGGTGAGACAGGTGGCAGCCACGAGTGCTCCAGAGGGCTCTCAGCCACCATGTGCCTTCCTTGAGCTGTCCTCTTGGCCTAAGGATTTGGCTGCTTGCACCGTCCTTATGCCATGAGGAAACATGCAATGGCTGAGACCGCTCCAGAGGACTCTCAACTACTGTGGGCTACCATGTCCTCATGCCAAAAGGACAGGATAAATGAGGAGGGTTTGAGGCCTGAGGTCAGCTCCCTGGAGGCCACATCTGCCCCTGGGTCATAGTGTGCCCATGCCTGGTCTATGGTCCGGATCAGGAGTCCTCAAAGTTTTAAAGCAGAGGGCCAGTTCATGGTCTCCCAGACTGTTGGAGGGGCCAAAGTATATTTTGAAACAAAAAAATAATCCCTATCCACAGTGCATATATTTTATTTGCAGTGCAACTTCCCCCCATCCCCCCCATAAATGAACAATGAAATATTTAAAATTAAGAACAGTTGTAATCAACATAAACTTAGCAACATTTCAATGGGAAGTGTGGGACTAATGAGAGGGACAATTAATTTAGGATTTTTGTACTGATGTGCCTTCAAGTTGTTTCAGATTCAGAATGACCTGAACTCTTAGGTTTAGGTAAGGGCTGGATAAATGTTTTTATGGACTGAACATTGTTTTAATCCAGGTGAATTTAATGTAGTTGTATTTTAATATATTTTAATTGTTGAAGGGTTTGGGGTTTTATATTGTTGGATAAATGAGTCCCCCTTGGGGGTTGAAGAGGCCCAAAATAAATAAATAAATAAATGACATTGAAGGGCCACACCCGGCCTGTGGGCCTTAGTTTGGTCACCCCTGGTCTAGATCAAGGGAAGTCACGGTCCTATTCTCTTCTGCTTTGGTCAGATCTCAGTGGAGTAACGCTATGTCCTGTTCTGGGCATTATATTTCAAGAATTATATGGACAAACTGGAAAGTAACCAGAGAAACACAGTCAAAATGCTAAAAGGCATATAAGCTATGAAACTCGATGAAGAGTGGGTTAAGACAGTGTTTCCCAACCTTTTTTGAGCCGCGGCACACTTTTTACATTTACCAAATCCTGGGGCACACCACCAACCAAACTGACACAAAATGACACTCACAGTAATACATATAGTTAATATGTTTTTGAATGTATTTATACACTCAGTGTGAAACCTGGGCCTGTTTCGATAAATACAACATAGATATCCTGGCAGGAATGGCAGAAAGACACAAACTTCCCACACAGAACTCCCATAACCAAGAGAAAATACTATAAGAGTTTGGTGGGCATTGACCTTGGGTTTTGGAGTTGTAGTTCACATATATCCAGAGAGCACTGTGGACTCAAACAATGTTGGATCAGGACCAAAGTTGGAATGAATACTCAATATGCCCAAATGTGAACACAGATGGAGTTTGGGGAAAATAGACCTTGACATTTGGGAGTTACAGTTTCTGGGATTTATAGTTAACACACAATCAAAGAGCATCCTGAACTCCACCAATTATGGAATGGAATCAAACATCCCACACAGAACTCCCATAACCAAGAGAAAATACTATAAGAATTTGGTGGGCATTGACCTTGGATTTTGGAGTTGTAGTTCATCTATATCCAGAGAGCACTGTGGACTGAAACAATGTTGGATCAGGACCAAACTTGGCATGCATACTCAATATGCCCAAATGTGAACACAGATGGAGTTTGGGGAAAATAGACCTTGACATTTGGGAGTTACAGTTTCTGGGATTTATAGTTAACACACACTCAAAGAGCATCCTGAACTCTTGCAACAATGGAATTGAACCAAACTTGGCATATTGAACTCTCATTACCAACAGAAAGTACTGAAAGGGTTTGCTTGAGAATTGACCTTGAGTTTGGAAGCTTTAGTTCACCTACACCCAGAGAGCACTGTGGACTCAAACAACATTATGTTATGTTGTTGTTTGTTTTCTATCCAGAATCACAATGTTGGAAAAGGAAAGGGGCCTGAGGCTGCTAGGAATGGTGGGAGTTGGAGTCCAAAACACCTGGAAGGTCCAAGTTTGCCCATGCCAGCTTTCGACAGAGACCTCTTCCTCCCCCTTAGCACCCTTTCTTCCCCCTCCTGCCCAACACTTACTTTTTCTTTGACACTGCCGCTTCTGCCGCCATTTTGATCCAAGGGGGCAGCGTGAGCGTGTTCAGGAGGGGAGGGGGAGGGGGGAAGACGTGACCCGTGCAGGCGCTACTGCGCAGACTCGCCCCAGAGCAAAACGAGGCAAAGTGACCAGAGCGAGGCTGGGAAGAAGGGAGCCCGAGTGGAGAAGAAAAAGTGTTCGGTAGGAGGGGGAAGAAAGGGGATTGGAGGTTCCCATTTCCCACGGCACACCTGATGATCGCTCACAGCACACTAGTGTGCCACAGCACACTGGTTGGGAAACACTGGGTTAAGAAACAGAATATATTTAGCCTGAATAAACGGAGGTTAAGAGGAAACATATTGTTGTGTGACTTGAAGTCATTTTTGACTTATGGCGATCTTAAGGTTTTATCTACTACAGCTTTTTCAGAGGTCAACTGGGAGTTTTTATGACCAAAGCAGTTCTCTGAACCCTGGTCTCCAGAGATGTAGTCAAATACCAAAATCACTCTATTATGCTGCCTCTCAATCTTACCATCATATTTATGTCTCATCCTTTATCTGAAAATCTCAGGCTGTGGTACAGATAATAAATAAGTTTTTAATCTCATTCAGACAGATTAAAATACTAACAACAGCAACACAGTTTTGAATTAAATGATTCAGTCTAGGTTATCATCTATCCTTATGGGAATTCCATTGTTTTGGATTATTGAAAAATGACCCACTTCCACAGCATTGTTTATGGAAGAAAAAGTCAGTGCCATTCAACAATATCCAAACACCTGGAGCCAAAATAGATGTCTACATGAGCTTGGACACTTCTTTTGATCAATGCCCTTTTTGATAAAGAATAAAATAATAATGGCTACAACTCCCCCTTTTTTTCGTCTCATGAGCGACTTGAGAAACTGCAAGTCACTTCTGGTGTTAGAAAATTGGCTATATACAATAATAATAATAATAATAATAATAATAATAAACTTTATTTATACTCTGGCACCATCTCTCCCAACGGGGACTCAGGGGCAGCTTACATGGGGCCAAGCCCAAACAACAGAGTACAGCAAAACAAAACCAAATACACTAAGCAGCAAATAGCAACATCATAATTACATAACAACACTTTCTTTCAAAGTTTTCAAGCAGAAGTTGGGTGGCCACATTTCAGGGATGCTTAAGCTGTAGATTTCCTACCTTGAAAACAGATTGTTCTTTGTGATCCCTCCAAAGGTTATGGCCTTGCAAATAGTTTTATTCTTAAACACCACTTCCTGCTTCCCAGTTAAAATGGAACCATTATTTCAAGTACAATTCTAGCTGAATTCCAAAACACTCCTACTTGACATCTCAAATTCAAGCAGCAATTGGATCGAAGTAAACATGCATAGGATGTGTTGTGTGACTGATGGCCACTTTGCTATTTATTTAATGAAGAGAGTTGTTTCTTCACCTTTCCTTTCCTCCCAGGAAAGTGAGGAAAGTATTTCTACTTGCAAGCCAAGAGTTATTTTCCTTATTAACCATTGCAGTAATGTCCACTTCAGTTTCAAACTTCCATATGTGCTAGTTCACAGCGTACATCTGTGGTCTCAGGAGAGAAATGAGTTCTGGATCCATTTGTGTTATTCCTTTACAGTAAAAATAAAAAGCAATCAGAGAAGAAGATGAATGAATGCATAAGCATTAGAAGTCGGTTGGGGATTCAGGGATGTAAAGTAAAAAAACCAGCAAATGTGTCAAGCTCTGCCATTAGGACCTCATGACATTAAGGCTGGGATTTGTCACACATTATGGCGAATCTGGTGGGACCCAGTGTGGAGCATGGGGAACCCCATTGTTTCTTAAACAACATAAGAAACCTCCTGTCTTGCCGTGGCGGCTTACCACACTTCCACTTCACTTGCTGTATGGAGCCCCTTTGGAAGTGGATCAACATTGTGGAATGGGAGCTAGTGGGCTCTGTGATGCAAATGAAATGGAAGTGTATGACGGGCAGTTTTGCCCTGCCCATCTGATAAGGCTGTAGTAGGACAGCTTTATAAAAGAGAAATCCACAACTGTGAGTCAGACCATGCTTTGCTTAGAGTTGGACCTCATTTTTCTTCCCTTCTTTCACTGGTTTCTGACTTCTCCTCTTGGTTTTTAATGAGCTATGTTTATAATTTTGCCATTTTTTCTTCTTCTTCCAGCTTGAAAAAGGAAGTCCGTCGTCAGAGCAATCTTGGACAAAAATGTCCTACGGTTCCATTGATGGAAGTGGGTTTGGAAGCCGAAATGCCTTTGGGGGACCTTCAAGACAAGGATACCAACCTTTAGGTACTGGTTGATTCTTTTTCTGTGCTGATTTTCAACCTCTTTCTCCTCTGCGGCCATGACCTCTGTCTTAATAGATATCATTGAAGTGCATATTTCGAAATTCAAAAGTCTGCATTAGCTATGAGAACAGGCTTCCTCCAAGATATTGGAACGTTAGAACTTTCTTTTGAAGAGCAGACTTGGATGCTGTATTTGAATCTCTTTCATTTCCTCTTTTTTCCTTCAAAAACTACTTGGCAAAGGGTAAACCCACCTGATATTAGAAATGTGGTAGACCACTGTAGAGAAGTTGGGTCAGTTTCCTGCCCCATGCAGCTCTTCATGTGGCCTTTGACTTCTACATATGTCTTTGTATTAATATTATTGCTGTTGTTTTGTGCATTCATGTTGAGTCTAATTTATGGTTACTATATCATAGGGTCCCCCCCCAAAAAAAATTATTCATTGCTGTCCTCTGAGGCTGAGAGAATGTTGCTCTCCCATAGTCACCCATTGGATTTCATGACTTAGTGGAGATTTGAGTCCTGGTTCCATGTATTTGAATCACTAAACCACATCGAATCTAACAATTTCATTTTCTTGCTATGGTTTCTACAGAGGAGGTTTGTTATTGTCTCCCTCTGGCACTGAGTGTAACTTGTCCTAGGTTTCCATAGCTGAACAGGGTTTCAAAACCTAATACCCTGAAGTCCTCATCCAGCAGTCGAACCTTTGCACCACATTAGCTCTCAGATATCACTAAGGATCAGATTTTGCCATGGGTGGGTGTGGAAACATCTGCTTAGGTAAATTATCTGAGGAATTCAGTGGGGAACATGGTTATGTTCATAAAACCAACACATAAAATTCACATATATTACAGAATGTTTTCTAGAGTACGGGGAAAAAGTAGAGGAACTGGCCAATACCTCAACATTAACATAGAGCCAAAGAAAGTGCGTCAAAAATGACTTCAAGTTTATGAATTCATGGGACAGATTTGATAATGGTGGTGAATAATTTCAAAGCTGAATTTACCCCATAGTCATTGCAAGAATCATTGGGTGCCTGCAAAACATGAGCAAGTGACGGTCATTGATGTGGGGCTCTGGGCCATCTGCGTTTAGCATCATCATCTTTGGCATCGGTTTTTAGCTTTCATCAGCTCAGTATCTGTGGCTTTCTCCGTTTTCTAGACATGTTGCTTTGAAGTGACATATGCACACGTTGGGTAGGTTCCCAAGCTGTCATTGCTAGTGACGGAAAATGTCAGTCATCTAAGTCACGGGGGCTAATTTGGAAAGCAAATCTCCTGCCTTTGAACATGATCTTCATCAGCAAGATGACGATTATGTGAGCAGGATCAGTTTGTGCAGAAATCCCACATGACTGTGTGGGAGAAGAGTATCTCATCCTGAGATAAACAGGCCAATGCTGGATGGCCCATCTCAAGGTCTGGAACAGTCAAAGTCACTACCTCTGGATATATGGACAGTGTCCTTAGACCATTTGCCTTCAACACCCCTGGGGATGTGAAGGACTTTGACAACTTCCTGCAGAATTACAGTCCATCCACAATCTCCCAAGGAACACGATATTAGTAGCTATGGATGTGGAATCCCTACTGAGCATGGACTACAAATGGTCAGGAACATAATTTCAGATAGGACCATAGCAGACCTAGCCACAAAGATCTGCTATTTGGCTCTCATATACAACAACTTCACTTTTGGTTACAAGATTTAACTTTGAGTTAGCGGTAATGACATAGGCACATATGTGGCACCATACTATGGCAACATCTTCATAGATGGCCTCGAACAACATTTTCTCAATACATGCACCTAGAAATATCTTCTGTACCTGAAAGATATTCATGACATCTTCATAATTTGGACTGATGGAAATGACTCATTCATGAATTCCAACCAAATTTCAGTAAGAAAGTCCCTGGGAATGAAGCTTCTTACTACATAGTTTTTGTGCTTGTCTGAATCTTTTTATCTGCCTAGAAGATTTTAAGTAGCATTGGCCTTAGGAAAATGGTAAAAGGAGGGCTGAGAAACACAAATGAATCTTGAAGGAATCATGCTAAGTTGGAGACACATCTCTGTAGTAGGAAACAATACTGGCTTCCAACGGGATTCCGGGCCCTGTTTAAGTTGTTGGTTCTGACCTTTAAGGCGCTTTATGGTCAGGGGCCAGCATACCTCAGAAACCGCCTCTCCCCTCTTCGCTGCCAGTGTTTGCCATGACTCCTCCAACTAAACTTACTGTATGTTCCAGGTCCCAGGGAAGTACATCTCGAGAGCACAAGACATAGGGCCTTCTTAATCTCTGCCCCTGTCTTGTGGAACTCCTTGCCTCCCGACTTGAGGGCCATGCGTGACTTGCAACCCTTTGCTCAGGCACTGAAGACCTGGCTTTTTAGTAGAGCTTTTAATGTTTAATGCAGTCTACTTGGTATTGTTGCACCTTAGCCCTGGAGGATCCGTCAGTAAACCACTGGAAACCAGCTGAAGTTAAATGCTTTATTTAGAATAATGAAAAGAGCAAATAAGATAGAATTATAGTCCTTTGATGCTCCCAAGCATCAGGTTATTGCAAAGCAATAGTCCAAAAGTAAAACAGGATCAAAATAGGTAAATAGAGTCTTAATGCCCCAATGGGCCAAATCCAGGAATAAGTTCTTGGCACAAAGGCTTGGCAAACAGAGTCCAAAGGCTTGAAGGCCCACTGGCCCAGGCAAACTTCCTTGAAGGCTTGAAGCTGAACGTTGGCAAGAGATATAGCCCATCTCTGAGACCTAGCTTAAATAGGTCTCACAGGCTTTGATCTTTACGACGCAAAGGTGAGTCGTAACTGGTTCTCAGAAGCCAATCTCCGACTGGGCTTTCTCAAGCCTCCTGCATCAAAATGGTATGTCAACTCATTAAGGCCTGCACCTGGATGGAAAGGCGTAAACTCGGCTCCACTCTCCCAGCGCTTTCCCTTATCAGCCCGGGATGAAGCCGAGCTCTGCCTGTCCTTGAACGTGGAGTGAACTTGGGGCCTCTGCAGTAGCTTGCTATGCAGCGGCTTGCTTTCTGGCCTAGCTGGCATCTCAGAAACAACATGGCTTCGGTCTGGTTTAGCTAAGGAATGGGGCTGGGGTTCAGGCTGGGGTCTGACAGGTATTGTGTATTTTTAATGCACCTGTTTTATGTAAATCGCCTGGAGCATTTTAATGGAGGGCGATTAACAAGTGAGATACTGATGATGATGATGATAATACAATAAGAGCAGAGTTTTGTTCTACCAATCCAACTTGTAGCCAGATGTGCCTTCTTAAAACATGCAAGGTAAACAGCAGCTGGCTTTATAATGCCTTACTGAGGATGTATGAAAAGAAAAATAGAAAAAAAGAGATAGATGGACAAAATCTTCTCATATCTTATCCATGTTTAAAAGCATTGATCTACAGTTTTGCTGCCTTCCCCTAAAAAATTGAAATCTGAAGAATAGCTGTTGGTTAGGGAAAGAAAAAAAATCGTTGAGTGCATGTCAGAAATAACTTTGGAATAGTCCCTAAAAGTTTCCAATGTTTTGGTTTTGTTCTGTGATGTTTAGTTGACCTGGCTATTTTCCTATACATCTCACAGACTTTGAACTCAAGCAGGTAAAGAAACAGGGTTGTTCAATTTATATTGTTTGTCTGTTCCTCTGTTTCCCAGAGAAAGCGTTGATGTTCCAGCATTTGCTTTGGATTTACGCCCCTCCTCTCCCTCCCCCCAGGTCAGCTTGCTAAAATTCTATCATCTTAATTTACTCTATTTTATGGGAACAGCATGATAATGACACCCTAGTCCATTGTAGCTTGAAAGCTGTCAATTTTTAGGGTTTTGAGGGAGAACACTCCGCTGCTGTGAGAACTGCAATAAAGCCACTCCATTCCCCGCCAGGCAGAAATAGCTTCAGCCCTCACATTTATCTGTATCCAAAAGACAATCTTTCTACTAAGCTCTTACACTGATTATAGCCTTCTTCTGCTAGTATAGTGATTTTCTTTTCTCTTCGAGTTCCCCCTAGCATCCCTGATGCTAAATATTTGTGCTTGTTTTGCTGATAGCTTGGTGTCCCTGATGTAGTTCTATGTTAATGTTGTCATTAGTGGCAGTTGCTAGTTGAGGGAAAGTCTTTTTGGGGGGTCTGTGACACTCAGAAAAAGGGAAAGGCAGTGAAGGTTTGTCAAAGTAGTCCCAAGGGATATTTGAGATACAGAGTACTGGTATTATTTATATCTGATCCATTGCTTTATTGCATTTAGATATAGAGAGGAATTAATCTCCCTTCTCTTCCCTCCTTCTCCCTTGTGCCTTTTGCCTTTATTGTATGAAGTGATATCAGAAGTTGACCATAAGACCGAAGTAAGTCATGCAAAAGGACTGGACAGCCCACATAGGAAGAGACAACACTCCTTAATGTATTGAGTTCACAAGCCATTTAGATCTTTAAATGTCATCACCAGCAGCTTCAGTCTAGACCAGGAGAGCACTGGAAAGGTATTGTTCGGCTTGCCTTTGAAGAGGTCTTAACTGCAGAGTGGATTCCCAAGTGACCCAAACTCACTTGGAATATTGCATCCATTTGTGGCATCACAAGTCAAGAAGGATTACTTACTTATTTAGGTCAGTATTTCCCAACCAGTGTGCCGTGGTGTGCATCAGGTGTGCCGTGGGAAATTGGAACCTCCAATACCCTTTCTTCTCTCTTCTGCCAAACACTTTTTGTTCTCCACTCGGGCTCCCTTCTTCCCAGCCTCGCTCTGCTTGCTTTGCCTCGCTTTGCTCACACTACTGCTTCTGCGGGAGGGGGGAGGGGGGAAGACGTGACCCGTGCAGGCGCTACTGCGCAGACTCGCCCCATGTCTCCCTCCCCTCCACAGTGCTCTCTGGATATAGGTGAACTACAACTCCAAAACTCAAGGTCAATGCCCACCAAACTGTTATAGTATTTTTCTTGGTTATGGTAGTTCTGTGTGGGAAGGTTGATTCAATTCCATCATTGGTGGAGTTCAGAATTCTCTTTGATTGCGGGTGAACTATAACTTCCAGCTGTTGAGCAAGACCTTTGTGTGTGTCTTTCTGCCATTCTTGCCAGGATATCTATGTTGTGTTCATCAAAAAAGGCCCAGGTTTCACACTGAGTGTATAAATACATTTAAAAACATATTAACTATATGTATGACTGTGTTAGAGTGTCATTTTGTGTCATTTTGGTTGGTGGTGTGCCCCAGGATTTTGCAACTGTAAAAAATGTGCCGCGGCTCAAAAAAGGTTGAAAAACACTGGTTTAGGTGATCCCTCATTGATCAAGTAAGATTGTCTTGCAGGTTTGTTGTACTGGTGGAGGGTTCGTGGGTGACTATGGAGCTCTATTCTTTACCTGCATGTTCTCCTGCAGCGAAGGCATTGGTTTCCAGGTGGGAGGCGGTTCTGGTTGGGGTTGGCTTGACATGCCTTCCTCTTGGCACATTTCTCTCTTTTGCCCTTCATTCGTGCCTCTTCAAATTCTACAGCACTGCTGGTCATAGCTGAGCTCCAGCTAGATTGCTCAAGGTCCAGGACTTCCCAATTCTCTGTGTCTATGCCACAGTTTTTAAGGTTTTATTTGAGACCATCTTTAAATCTCTTTTCCTGTCCTCCACCATTCTGTTTTCCATTCTTGATTTTGGAGTAGAGCAGCAGCTTTGGGAGACAGTGTGGTCAGGCATTTGGACAATGTGGCTGGTCCAGCGGAGTTGATGGTGGAGGACCATTGCTTCAATGCTGGTGGTCTTTGCTTCCTCCAGCACACTGGCATTTGTCCGCCTGTCTTCCCAGGAGATTTGCAGGATTTCTCGGAGGCAAAGCTGATGGAATCGTTCCAGGAGTTGCATGTGACGTCTGTAGATTATCCATGTTCCCCACTTGGGAGCGAGAGAAGGACTTCCCTGCAGGATCTTAGAGTTCATCCTGCTTCATAGAGGGACATGCTATCACAAAGATAGGCGGGGCCTGAACCGTTTTCTTCTGCACCAGACACTAAGACATGAACAGGAGATTCAAAGTGCAGGAAAAGAGATCCCACAGAAACTTCAGGGAAAAAACTTCTTGAAGGTAAGAGCCATTCAGCAGTGGAAGACACTGCCCTGGAGTATGGTGGAGTCCTCTTTTCTGGTGCCTTCTCAACAGAAACTTGATGGTTGTCTGTTGGTGGTGCTTTGATTGGATTATATGTTACTCTATAGTGGGGGATTGGACAGGATGATCCTTGTAGTCTCTAGAAACTGAGAAGTTATTAAGCTCTTAACCTGAAGTTTTAAGCACTTTTCAAAGGCATTCGTACTACATTTTATTACAATAATCCAAACGGTATGTAACCAAGTGGTATCCTGATCACCACGCACACCTGCTGATATCTTCCTTTCACATAAAGATGACACTGCTTTGGCTATGTAAGCAATGGCACCACCCAAACATTGGAAATGTACAGAAACAAAGAGAAATCCACCCTACAGAATTGATCTGCCATGAGTTGTTATCCCATTTCTGCATGCATTTGTATGTGTGGGTGTGGGCGTGGGCATGGTAGTGCTCTTTGATTACCATGTTCTCTAAAAATGGCACATTTAGAAGTTCATTTTCTCATGAGATGGGTGAATCAGTAGCTTGCATTTGTCTGGCGACTCCCACAGGCTTGCTCACACAAAGGGATGGTGGCTAATAATCTTCATATTTTGTCAGACTGTGTGTGCGTTGGAGATAATTTGTTGGCAATTTTTGATACAGAGAACATGATTGATTGGGCCAAAACCATTCTTAGAGAATCAGAGAGGTGGAAGGATCCCTAAGATCCTCTAGTTCACCCCTAGGACCATAGAGTAGGATCCATATGTAGCCACCACAAAAAATCCATAATTGGACATTTATTTATCATTTATTTAAAAAAGTTATATTCTGCCCATCTTACCCTGAAGGGGACTCAGGGCGGAGCACAGCATATATATGACAAACATTCAATGTTGAGACAAGAATTCATATACACATACATAAACATCAAGGAAAATAAGACTAGACTGAAAGGCAATAGGATAGCCATCTCTAACCAGGCAACCTCTGAGGATTGCTGCCATAGATGTGGGTGAAACAGCAGGAGAGAACGCTTCTGGAATATGGCCATATAGCCTGAAAAACCTACAACAACCCAGTGATTCTGGCAATGAAAGCCTTCGACAACACGTCACTAAATATCTGAAGGACTATCATATAGGTGATTGAGTTAACTTCTTTTCTGCTGATCCAGATAATTTATTGCACAAAACTATTATTTTTGCTGCAGTTTCACATGAGTAATAATGGATACATGTCAGCATGGACATATTTGTAATTGCACATCTCTCCATCTGAAATAGTGCCCATTGCCAGTCCATGATACGGTGGTTATACCTCTGTATACTCTCATTCCTTTGTCTTCCAGCAATTCTGCTGCTCCATAATTTGTTATAAGTATTTTTAAGCAATTGCACAGTTACAATAAAAGAAATCTCCAAAATTACTCTTAAAAACATCTCTTGAATACTGAGGGGGACCAGATAGAAGTACAGAGAAGAAGCATCCCAAGATATCACTTCAGTGTCAACATGCTGGCACAGAAGTGGGATCGCCCCATCACATCAAGTAGTTGATTGGCAGTTAGTACTGGGTTTTGTATGTTAGCAGTAGAGAATTGATTAATCTTAGGGAGGAGACTGATGATCAACAGGATGTACACAATTTCATATGAGTCTTGCTTCAGGGCCCATTTGCCTCTTGTAGAACACAAACCAATGGATTCAAATTACAGGAAAAGATGGTGGTGGTGGTTTGTGAAGTGAACACACTTTACAATTGTATGGAATGTTTGAGAAGGGAATAAACACCTTTGTGAAGTTGTGAACAGTAGATGGGCACCTCTTAGAAGTCCTTTAGCAGTGGATCTCTAAAGATCAGAGGTTTCCACCAGAAGGTCCTTCTGAAGTCTTCAGACTCAATGAGTCTGTGAAGTGGTGAGTAACAAAGGGATGGTCTACAGCAGGGGTGCTCACACTTGTTCAGCATGGGAGCTACTGATTAAAAAACCAAGTTCCAAAGATCATCTACCCAGAAATGTAAAACGTATAACTATTTTCTTATTTATTTATTTATATTTATTATTAATTTTTATGTACCGCTCCTTCCAGCAGGCTCGGGGCAGTTTACATAAAATGAAGTTATAAAACATCAACATTTCAATTTAATAACAACAATATAAAACAGAGCATAAAAATACATACGACCACCCCATTTCTCCCACACTGCCTTATTACCACACATATTATCAGCCAGAAAGTAAGAAGAGAGGCTTTTGAACTGCAAGGCCATTTAATACTCAGCAAGGTAAACAAAGGGGCATGCAAAAATACATCCAACCACCCCATTTCTCCCACATTTCCATATTCCCCAACATATATTTCTCAAGGAACAAAGCAAGCAGAGAGGCTTTGGAGCTAAAAGGCCATTTTTAAACATTAAAAATAAACAAAGAGACATGCCACAGAACAATCAAGCACCCACCCCGAAGTAAAAAGACCGACCTTTGAGATGCGGTAAGGAAATGACCCCAAAGCTTCCTTCTCCTCCTCCTCCGTCATTGCTCCTATTTCCACGCCGCCCGCATGCGTGCTGCCTCCAAGAGCTCACGAGAAGTCAGAGAGGCAGAATGGGCGCTTCTGTGCATGTGTGCGGGGCCAGCCATGCATCGCGTCATCCAGGCCCGCCCCCTTTGGTCTCCTATGACTCTGAGTGGCTGGAGAAGGATGGAGGGGGGAGGAGGAATCCAAAAGAGGGCCCCCATTCTGCCTCTTGGACTCTGCAGCTTTTGGAGGTGGCGTGCGAGCAGGGAGCGGGGAGGAGCAACGACGGAGGACTTCTTTGCAGCGTGCAGGGGCGCGTGAAGAGGACAAACTGCAAAAAACCTGGTCAGGGGCCTGAAGATCACCAGGATGAGGCCCAAAGATCACCCTGGTGATCCCGATCACCATTCTGAGCACCCCTGGTCTACAGGTTGATTATGAAGAGCCAAAGGGAGAAATAGTGAATCTCAACAGCCTCGTAGCATCCTTATGTAGTTAGCTATGGCAGCTGGTGGCTTTTATGTTAGGAGAACAAACAATAAATTTGCCCTGACTTGTAACTAAGACTGTAAAGGAGCTCTTCAAGAAGCTGAGCCCCATGACCAAAACAGCCTCAATACCCCAGATAACTCTTTAAATGTTCAAACAGAAATCTGGGGAGAGTTGACTACTTTTCTAACTTAGAAGCCACCTAGAACCATTGATGTTAAATTCTGCTTCTTGGTAGGATGGGCAATTATCAAATGGCAGCCCTAGGCTACATCCTTCTCCTACTTTCCTCATTGCCTGCTAGAGCTGTGACTGTTTAGATAAATGCCTGTAATGAAGGTTCCCAGGGCAGTTTACAAGACAAACAAGCAAACAAAGAAATCCATAAGATTTATTTGAACAAACATACAACCCAACAGTGTCTTAAGAGAATAATAACAGAAAAAGGGATCAATACAAAGAGTTCTCAAAAGCACAGAAACATTGTAAGGTTGGGAAATGCTTCATGCGAGGTCAATTTTTTCTTAGCATTGAAATACCAACACATGAGACATACTGGGAAGTGTATAGGCAGTGAGTTACAAACATCCGACTTACAGATGATTCATAGTTAAGAACAGGGGTAAGACAACAGAAAGTGAGATAAATCTACATCTAGGAAGGAAAATTCACTCCTGGAAGAGTTATCATGGGGAAAGGGGCTCTCTACTGAAGCTTTATCACCAATCATTGTTTCTACAACAAGCCAAATTTTCCAAAATCCAATGATCACAGGGACTGATAGTGAAGTGAAATCTTCTGAACAGATAGCAAAACAAAAACCACAGGGGTGTTAATTCTTCCCTATGCTATCCAAAGCTAAATAGGTAGATATATTTAGCTGGAGTTACTCATACAAATGTACCTGGTTCTATTGACAAACAAATTCAAATTAAGATCAAACCTACAGAACCTATGTTGTTCATAATATGGGGACTTCTTGTATTGCATAGATGGAGTGCCACCACCAATAATGATTCTCTTCTAGTTACCACCTGTCCCTTCATCTAGTAACCTCTGGTAACCAGCTGTCAGACATCTTTGATGGGGGCATTTGAATAAAGGCCTCATGAGATTGCATTAAAGACAGATTAGTTAAGGATGCAGAAAGATGGTGCAATGGTTTGGATGTTGGACTAGGACTCCATAAGGATTCCGGAGGACCAGGGTTTGAATCCCTTTTCAGGCATGGAAACACACTTGATGATCCTGTACAATGTACAAGTCATATACACTCAGCTTCAGGTGAAAGTAGTGGCAACTTCTTAACAAGTCTTGCCAAGAAAACCCCATATTAGCTTGGTTTTGGAATTGCCATAAGCCAAGAACGACTTGAAGGTACAACACAACAAGGGAATGACGTGGAACTCTTTCTGCTTCTGTTTCATCACATTTCCTTAGTACTTCTTGCAGTTCTAGGTTTCACGGTGAGACTTTTTTCTCCCACGCAGAAATTCATATGCATTTTAACACATTCTTCCTAGTGTCCATATTTATTCATATGTTTTGCCTAATGTATGCATCTTCTTCTGTGAATTCTTATTAAGTTGGGGACACTTTAGCAACTCATCGTTTTAAAATGTACACCTTGTTTTGTGTAAACTTTAATCCTTCGGAAAACTCTATAAATCTTGCAAGGTTTCGATCTCTTAAGGTGAGTTAGGTTTTCTTGCACAATTTGTCTTTAGAAGCGTGGGGTTACTCTATCAAGATGACACCAAGTTAGGAAAAATAGCTAATATTTCTCAGAGGAGAGGATTCAAAGTGGCTTTAAGACATTAGAGAGATGGGCCAAGACCAACACAAGGAATTTCAATAGGAAAAAAATGTATGCACTGCATTTAGGCAGAAAAATGAAATGCATATATATATATATATATATATATGCATATATATATATGCATATATATATATCGATATATGGATATATATATATATATATATATATATATATATATATATATATAGGGTAGGCAAGACCTAACTTGAAAACAGTCCATGTGAAAGGGGCCCAGGAGTCTGAGGATCAGATGAGCGGCGAGAAAGCAAGAGAAAGTGGAGGGAATAGGTTTACACCATTTCCTCTTGTTTCTCCCTGTCTTCAGACTAGTCATCCTACATGCTTACCATGTCTTCCCTTGTCTTTCCTTCAAGTTGACTTTCTCAATTGACACTTGACTCCTGGTAGAGGTCATGGGAAATGGAGCCCCATGGAGTCCCATCAAAAGTGCTCCTTCTT
Organism: Anolis apletophallus; assembly: GCA_030556195.1. Classification (NCBI taxonomy): domain Eukaryota; kingdom Metazoa; phylum Chordata; class Lepidosauria; order Squamata; family Anolidae; genus Anolis; species Anolis apletophallus. The sequence continues at coordinate 143,849,819 of JARBWK010000007.1, read as the reverse complement.
TTGGATCACCCAGAATTTTCTGATCTTCTTTCTTTTTTGCGTGGTAAAACCCCTCCCCTGTTTTTAGTGGTACCTAGTTTCTCTAATTACTAGGGTTGGTTTAGAATCCTAAAATCGGGATTCTAAAATCAAATGGGGGGGGGGGGGGATTTTTATTAGTATATCAAAGACTTACAAAAAAAATTTCCAAAAAGTTCTAAAATGTAACTTAAGTACTAACGAAATTCTAAAGTGGTTCTAAAGTCTGAAAAGCAGGGAAACAGTTAAAAATCAAGGGGGGAACATTCCCCTTCGCCTCTGCAGTGCAATTAAGTGGAGCTGTACATGTATAACATAAATATAAGAGGTAGTAGCTACTTGCTCTCAGGACAATTGTGAAAGTGAAGTACGATTCTCCCCCTTATTATTTCCCCTTTCCTCCTTTCTTCCTTCTCTACCCTCTTCTTTCATTCCTTCCTTTGCTCTTTGGTTCCCATCCCTCTTTTTCTCTTACCCTCCTTCCCTCCCCCTTCTCTACTTCTTCCTTTGTCTCCTTCCTTCCTTTGTTCACGTTTAATTTCCCTAATAGCAATTAAACAGAAAGATATATGTATAATATATAGACTTTCTGCTGTGCTTTCTGCAACCGAACTTGCCTATCTCAGATTGGCCTCTTTAGTCATCAGCGCTTGTAAAAGCGTGGGATGAGTCCTTCCTGAATCTTCGTTCGTGAAGTAATGCCGAGAGAGATATGTATTAATGCAGTGGTTCCTCATGTTGTGGTGACCCCCATCCATATTTTCGTTGCTACTTCATAATTTTGTTACTCTTATGAATTCTAATGCAAATATCTAATATGCAGGATGTATTTTCATTGTTACAAATTGACCAAAGTTAAAGCATAAGGATTAATCACAAAAACAATATATTTGGGGGAGGATGGACAATGGATGATGGGATTTGCAGTACCTTCGACCAATTCAGCTCTGACTTCCACAGCTGAGACCCCATGAATGACAGACCTGGACTAAACTTGGCACACAGAACCCCCATGACCCACAGAAAATACTGGAGGGGTTTGGGAGGAATTGACAGTGATTTAGGGAGATAACTCTGAACCCAAACAATCCTGGATCAGGACCAAACTTGGCATGAATACTCAATATGCCCAAATGTGAACGCAGATGGAGTTTGGGGAAAATAGACCTTGACATTTGGGAGTTGTAGTTGCTGGGATTTATAGTTCACCTTCAATCAAAGAGCATTCTGAACTCCACCAATGACAGAATTGGGCCAAACTGGGATCCCCCCGCGCTCGCCGGCGCCCTCGCACACCCCCCTGCTTCTCTCTAGCCTGGATCCATGCATCGAGGCTAGAGAGAGGCGAGAGGCGATGGTTCCTTTCAGCTAAAATATAAGCCGACCCAAGCCTGGGTCGGCTTATATTTTAGCTGGAAAGACTCAATCGAGAGAATTTCCTCCTATTTCCCAGGCTGTCCCTCAGAGGCGGAGGGACAGCCTGGGAAATAGGAGGAAATTCCTCTGAATTTCCTTTCAGCTAAAATATAAGCCTGTTTGAGCTTTCAAGCCTGGGTCGGCTTATATTTTAGCTGAAAGGGCCTCAATCGGAGGAATTTCCTCCTATTTCCCAGGCTGTCCTCAGAAGCGGAGGGACAGCCTGGAAATAGGAGGAAATTCCTCTGAGGCCCCTTTCCAGATAAAATATAAGCCGACCCAGGCTTGGGTCGGCTTATATTCAGCTGGAAAGGGGCCCAGCGCGCCTCTCTGCCACTCTCTGGCCTCGATCCATGGATCGAGGCTAGAGAGAAGAGAGAGATGAGGCCTTTCCAGCTGAAATATAAGCCTGACCCAAGCTTGGGTCGGCTTATATTTCAGCTGGAAGGGACCATCGCTCCCCCTCACCTCTCTCTCTAGCCTCGATCCATGAAGGCAGAGCAACAGGGAAGAGAAGGAGAAGGAGGGGGGAAGCCTGAGGACTACAGTTTCCAGAATGCATTGCCTAGCAGCAGCGTCACTTCCAGTTCCCCATAGAAATGCGGGAAAAGAAGAAGCAATGAAGGCGGGAAGGAAATGAGCGGGAGAAGACAAGATAGGGAGAAGTGAGTACTACAATAATTAATTAATTAATACTTAAGAATTTCTAAAGAACTTAACGCATATTGTTGACCTGAAGGACCGTAAAAGGAAGTCTACTTCCTGGTTCGTGGCAGCGATCCGTAAACCTCAAAAGTCCCATTTCATACGAATCTCTTACGAATCCTTTTAATTTCCGTTTCATTTTTCTCATGCCTACTAATTACAGCTATAGCTGTTTTTGAACTGCTTAGGTAAACAGTAAACTGGGCTGACAGTTGGCAGCTTACGCTGACTCAGGGCTTCGAACTAGCAATCTTTTGGTTGATAGATCTTATAATTGCTGGTGACTTACCAGCTGTGCTAAACTCTCGGTTTTACTCTGATTAAAAATTAGTATTTTTAATTGGCTGTTTTCCCACTTTTATGGGAATTCTGTGCCCCTAATCCCAGTTAATGTGTAGGTATAACTGCAGTGCCTAGAGGTCTGTTGGCACCAGGGGGAGGTTGTCACCAATTGACCTGCAAGACCTCTTCCAGCTGGACTCCTGGTGATCTTGTCTCTTTCACCTTGAACTGGGCTTGATTCTCTATCAGCAAATCAACATTAATAATGATGTCTCTGTTGGTGCTTGCTGTTCTTTTCTCTCAACTGTAAATAATGAGAGAGTGGGGTGGTGTCATTACAGCAAAGAAGCTACTTCTAAATGCAGCCAGATTAGTCTGTCAAAACCCGCTGCTTATCTGGCACTGCTGATGTGGCAAGGGGCCATCCTACGGGTTAATGGGCACCATGCCAGCCAAACAGATGGGGCCAAGATGGAGGCAGCCAGTCCTGCTCATGGCATCTTGTCCGCTTGGCATTCATGGCAGTTGATTCCCAGTTGCTGGAACTCATGGAGGAAGACCTTCCTGGGGGGCTTTATGGGTGGGCACACTGGATATGTCTCAGTTGCTGGCCCTCAATAAATCTCATCCAAACCCAATATGTTGCTTTACATGCAGGAATTTCCAGCAAAAGGTAGGATTCATATTGATGAGCTAGAGAAAGATTGGGTTTGTGTGATGAGTGTATATTTGTTTTCTGTGTTCGCTCCTGGCTGCAGAAATGCAAGGTTCTCTGGAGGTTTTTAATCAACCACGGGTGATGTGTTGTTATGGGGCATCTACATCAGTGATTTGCAAACTTTAGTGCTCCGGATGTTTTGGACTTCAACTCCCAGAAGACTCAGCTGCTTTGGGCAGTGATGGGGAATTCTAGACCCTGAAGTTCACAATGCCTTGAAGACCAGAGTTTGGTATTTTCTTGCTTCTGGTTCATTTGATCCTCTGAAGGTCTTGAAGGCAAATGCCATGAAATTGGGAAACAATATTAAAAAGGCTGTGTGTGTGTGTGTGTGTGTGTGTGTTTGTTGTCCATGTCTTACTTGCATGGATTTTCCTTGGCCCCGGTCAAAATGCCACTGCAGACATTCCCAACAGAGGACATTTGTTGGACAATATCCATCTGAACCATGCCTGGTTGAGATGGATGCAGCAGCCATATTGGATAATTAACAAATGAAAATTTATAATATTGTGTGAGTATTTACAGCTTCCCACTACACGAGCCTCTTTTTAGAGGAGCCCCTGGTGGTGCCGTGGGTTAAAGCACTGAGCTGCTGAACTTGCTGATCAAGAGGTCACAGGTTCAAATCACTTCTGATTTTGGAAGCTAGGCAGGGTAATCTCTGGCTAGTGCTAGGAGGAAAGACTGCCATATGTGTGTGTGCGCGGGTGCGTGCATGTATACTCGTGTGTGTGTGTATGTGTGTGTGTGATATGGAGTGACATCTCCAGGCCATCTTCTGTTTGGATATCAGCCGGCATGACTATGCCTTAAATCAAGAAATAATCTTCTAAGATCTACAGAGATACTCACAGGAATACCTCAGCAAGCGAGAGTCCAAAAGTGGCAGGCTAAAACCTGGAATGAGAGACTCCCTCTTGGACACACAGAAGCCTGGGCACCTTGGAAGGCACTGAAGGCATCACCAGCTGCAGAGCCAACCTTAAGAAATGGGGTAACAATTTGAGTGCATGACATGCGAGTGTGGAGAAGAGCAAACCAAAGACCACCTACTTCAATACAACCTGAACCCTAGACAACAGAGGGTCTTCTTACAGCAACACCAGAGGTGCTCTCAAAGTGGCCAGCTACTGGTCAAATGACATTTACTATAAGACCAAGTTTTTCAACTCTGTGTTTTGTTTTAATACATTATAACTGTATTAACTTCTGATACGATAAATAAATAAATAAATTCTGGATTTTTTTTGCAGTTTGTATATTTTTATATTGTATTCTTCATTTCCTCCCCATGTGCATTTGTATGCATTAGGACCCAGGATCCACAATTTCCAGTAAGCGTAGCTTATCATGCCCCTTAATAGCAGCCACTTGGAACACATACATGCAGGAGCATATACATTCAAATCACCACTACTTAATAATATAGGACATGATTGTATCCATGGAGGGTCCAAACACCAAACCCAGGGAATATGATGAGGGTACATTATATAATATAATTTAGTGTTTTTGGTAGGACCCACTGTTTTTTATTCCTTTATTTGCATATTGATGGTGCTATAGAGATAATAAATAAATAATACAATGTATTTCTAAAAAAGGGAAGAAATCATTAAACTATCATGAGGTAGAAAGCTTAAAAGGAAACAGAAGTAGCAATCTCTGATAAATGCCTGTAAAACCATATGTCTTTGTGTGTGTGTGTGTGTGTGTGTGTGTGTGGAGAGAGAGAGAGACAGAGAGAGAGAGAGAGAGAGACAGAGAGAGAGAGAGAGAGAGAGAGAGAATATTAAAATAAGCTGCCGAGAACATCACTCATTTTCATGGTACAACATGAGCTTCCCTTATCCAGAATTCTGAAATCCAAAATTGCTAAATATATATTAGTCTATTTATATAAGGTGTTTATGAAACATAAATGTGTTGAGTTTCATCTCCAAAATATTGTGTACGTATATACAAATATCAGTATTCCAAACTCTTTTAAAAATCCCAAACGGTTTTGGTCCTAAACATTTTGGAAAGGTTTATTCAACCTTTAGCTGGAAAGAAATATGGAAAGGTGTGGAGTCACCACCAAAAAACTGCTTCGTCCAGTTGATATCTGATGTAACAGAGGTTATGGGGAACATCCTGGGGGAAACTTCAATCTAAGGAATCTTGCAACTCTTTTTCAGAGCTCTGAAGAACTACGGTATATGTTGGATAGCAATTCCCAGCATCCCCCAGTCTGCATTGTCAGTAGCCATGCTGGCTGTGGAATTCAAAAAGCTGGAGCCCCCCTCCCCAAAAAAACACAAAAAAAAACCCACCTTGAAAACACTTTTTCTTTCTCCTATAATCAGAGTTGAGAAAATGAGTTCCTAGCTGCATGCCTTTTGCTATCCTCTGTGGGCTGAGCTGCCTTTTCCAATTTAAGTGAATTTATATTGCTGCAACATTTTCATACTATTTTGTAAAAAAAAGGAGAGAATGATCATTTTCACAGACTACAAGGAGATACTGAGAAGATAGCATATGATTGTATCTAAACTAAGTTATGTGGGGGGAAAAACTGACTCTTTTTCAATCCGTAAAGAGTTTTGTAGGAAGCCTGTAAACTTTTGTACAAAGATATATCTGTGAATCTATGTAAACGATGTCCAATTAAAATGTTCCAAACTTCTTCATGCATATAATTGGGGAAAGCCCAGGTTTAGATGACAAAAAAAGACACGTCTACTTGACTATTTTGGGAACCATCACGGTGTCGTTGTTTGAGTATTGGACTAGGACTCAAGGTTACCTCTGTTTGAATTCCTGTTCAGTCATGGAAATTCACTGGCTGATATCTGGACAAGGAGACCCTAAGATAGGGTCATCATAAGTTTATTTATGTTGTGTCAAAAACATTGCATAAATAAATAAGTTTAAAACTGATAGGGGATCACAAGCAGTTAAATAGTTTTAGCCCAAAAATGGGCAACAACAACTTCGTTCTCTGTAGCTTTAAACAGTTCTTCCTCTGTCCCTGAGGCAGGGCATGGTGGGCAAGCATTCAGATGCGGAGTGGTTTGTTCTGCTCCACAGTCACACAAGGCGGAGGATTCTTCTAGGTGGGGCCATTTTGCCAGGTTTTCTTTTGATCTGCCCACCCCACTTCTGAGTCTGTTCAGGGACTTCCAAGTTGCCTATTCTTGGTTTCCCCCTGGAGGAAGACCCTCGGGGAGGGGATCCAGTTGGAATTGCTTGATTTTGCTGCCCAGATGGGTATTCTTGCTGTTGCTGGAGGAACATCTACAGGAGTGGTGGTTCTCATGAAACTTTTCCTTGATTTAAGTCTACTGGGAAGAGGCTGGTAGCCATACAGTGAGTGGCTTTCACAACGTTCGACCTTATTTCTCTCACAATTGGCAGCAATTTCCCATCAGACATCAGGGGTGTCAATGTCAGCTAGTTTATAGAGTCTATCATGAGTTGAAACCTATTTAAAGAATAATGTAGAAGTTTGAGTAGGACCCAAATTAGTTACTATAGTGACAAGTTGCATTTGTTTTTTTCCTTAGCTACACAAGATACTTATTTATTTAGATCTTTACAGTATTTATATTTGCCCTTCTCACCCCGCAGGGGACTCAGGGCAGATTACAATGTACTGTACATATACATGGCAAACATTCAATGCCATAGACACACAACATATATAGACAGACACTCAGAGGCTATTTAACATTCCAGCTTCTGGCCACCAGGGGAGTTGTCGCTTCCTCATTATTTGCATACTTCCTGAATATTTTTATGGCCTTGTAAATCAGTTAAATTAGCCTCCCCACAAAGTGGTACTTAAATTTCCTAATTGACAGATGCAACTGTCTTTCGGGCTGCAAAGGTTGATAACAAGCTACACAATTTTGGTCGGGAGCTCACTCTGACCCAGGCCGGCTTCGAACTCATTACCTTTCAGTCAGTAGTGATCTTAATGCAGCTGACTCCCAGCCAGCTGCGCCACAGTTTACAGATTGTTAATTTAACAGTTCCCTGCCCGCAGGATTAAGCATATAAAATCACAAGAAAAGGTAATTAAATTGGCAGTGGCAGTTGGGATGGGCCTGGGCTGTGCTTATATCTTTTTTGCTCCCTCTGTGGCGAGGACAGTGGCAGTTGGGATGGAAAGAGGAGCATTTATTTTCTCCCAAACTTTGGGATATGGTAGATATAGTGTTTTTCTTTCCTTATCTCTCTCACAGGCCTGGGCAGTGACAATTGAGGTAGAGAGAGGACCTTTAGTTTGCTTCTGATCCTAGACATAAAGCCATGCATGCCTCTTTGTCACTTCCTCTGATGCCAGAGCACTGGCAGTTGGGATGGACAGCAGAACTTTCATCCTGGGGCTGTGCCTACCTCATCTTTCTTCCTGAAGCCAAGTCAATGACAGTTGGGTTGGAGTAAGGATCTTTCACCTGCTTTTGAGTTTAGGTCTAAAGGTTCTGTGTCTGCCTCTTCTATTATCCCTCCAAGCTCAGAGTAGTAGCATTAATGATGGATAGATCACCTCATAACCTAAGATCTTCCGGGGAAGCTCTGCTCTTGCTCCCGCCAACGTCACAAACTCGGCTGGTGGAGACGAGGGACAGGGCCTTCTCGGCGGTGGCCCCTGCCTGTGGAACGCACTTCCAAATGAGATATGATCGACCCCATCTCTCCTGGCTTTTAGGAAGGAAGTAAAAATATTGGTTGTGGGACCAGACCTTCGGTCAATAGACATAAAGCAGCACTTTGGTTGAAATGGACTGGAAATATGATTTATATGCAGATATGGTGTTTTAGTAATTTAATGTTTATATTGTTTAATTAATGGCCTATGTATTTTTATGTATTTTATGCATTTTAATTGTTAATGGTTAGGCTTAATTGTTACTGTTTTAATTGTTCTTGTAATGGCATCGAATTGCTGCATATGTAAGCCATCCTGAGTCCTCCTCTTGGTTTAGAGAAGTAACAGGGTATAAATAACAGAAATAAATACATACATACATACATACATACATGTTCTTTCCTCAGTTCTTGGGCATGGGTTTAATTGAGCCGATCCCATCTCTTCTTTTCTCCTTCCAATACTGAGGCAGAAACAATTGGGATAAGGGGAAGGTCTTTGATCAGTTACATGAGCACATCTGGATGGCGTCCTCTCTCAACATCCGAGCTCTAGCACTGAAAAAACAAAATATACCAGTGTATATTTTCTTTTATGGCCACCCATAAATTCAGTTAAATTTTTAGTAGTCAGCAAACAGAAAGCTAGGAATAGCTACAAATTTCATTTCTTTTTTATCGTTTGTGAAAAATAACAGAGGAGCTCGATCAACTATGACATAGAGTGCAGCACAAAGCAAAATGTGACAAATCGGTATGAGGTACTTTCTTCTAAAACTTCTGGAGAATTGTGACAGGATGGTGTGCGAGGGCATTGTTCCCCAGCACTGGTGGTTACAGGCGTATGGGTAGCAGCAGCACATCTTGGTTCTCAACATGTAGGAGATGGGGAGGGACATTCTGAACGTATCTCTTGCTATGAACCATCACAAAGCTTAAGATTGTCAGGAGAGGCCCTGCTCTCGATCCCACCACTCTTGCAAATGTGGTTGGTGGGGACGAGAGACAGGGCCTTCTCGGCAGTGCCCCCCCCGGTCTGTGGAACTCTCTCCCTAAGGACATCAGGCTGGCCACCTCCCTCCTATCCTTTAGAAGACAACTGAAGACCTGGCTCTGGGGCCAGGTGTTTGACTAGAGGCCAGTGGCAATTAGGAAAAATAATTTCGGGTTTTGTAATACGTATTTTCCCGGCTTGGTTTATGGTTTATGGCTTTACTGGCATGTTAAATTATTGTTAATTGAATTCATAGATGATTTGTATATTGTTTTTAAAATGATTTCGCAGTTTTAATTGTAATTTTTATGGCATATATTTTCGTTAGCATGTTTATGTGAGGCCGCCCTTGTGGGGAGAAGGGCGGGATAGAAATGTACGTAATAAATAAATTCTAATTTCTCAAATTTATGGGATGGTGAGATGGGAGAATTTGGTATGAGGTACTTTCTTCTAAAACCTCTGGAGAATTGTGACAGGATGGTGTGAGGGCATCATCCCACAACACAGATGGTTACAGACTTATGGGTAGCATGACCACATCTTGGTTCTTAGCATGTAGGAAATGGGGAGGGACATTCTATTTTCTCAAATTCATGGGATGAGTGAATTATAACCTGATACCACACCCTCTGTGTGCTACTTACCTGGATTAGGTCAACTGCTCTCTGAGGATTTTCCATCAATTCCAAACTGATTGTGTTGGGTAACCTTGGTGGCTCTGGTCCTCATCACAAACTTTTGTTATAATTGCATTATCTACAAGATCGGTAATTGAAAACTACACAAACTGGCAAATGATCATGTATGACAATTTTAATGATTTTAATGTACATTTATATGTTATTGTTTCAAGAAATGTAATGCACTGTTTTTATTCATATGTGAGGCATTGAATTTTTGCCAATTATTGTGCTGTACACGGCTTTGAGTCCCCCTAGGGGTGAGAAAAGTGGTATAGAAATGCAATAAATAGATAGATAGATTTCATATTTCCTAGGCCACCATTAATTCAATTGGGGAGGAGGAGGAAGAAAGGGATTTTCTCTCCTAAAATCCTGCAGAACCAACAGTTCTTCAGGACTTCTTACTTTTGCAATCTGTAACATAAATAAAAGTCAGAGGTCGATATAAAGTACCCCCGTTGTGACACTGGAGGAAGAAAAGAAGAGACAGACACAACTCTATCATGACTTGGCTCTGAGGCAGGTAAAATACCCTTCTTCCATCCCAACTGTCCTGTCTCCATGGGAAGAAGACTAGAGGCAAACGGTGCTCCATCATTCCTAGGTGAGATATTTATTTATTTATTTATTTATTATTTTGATTTTGTATTCCGCTCCTCCCTACAGGCTCGGGGCGGGTGACAATAAAATACACCTGGGCAGGCCAAGTCTCGGCATGTTGCCCTACAATTAAAACAAAGACAGTTAAAAACACGAGTTCAACGTATCACGAGGTACAGGAGATATACAAAAAGTATACAAGGGTATACACATATCATCCAATCAGGCTTAGGTAAATGCTAGCTCAAAAAGAGCGGTCTTACAAGCCCTTCTAAAGGGGATTAATTCCGAGATGGTTCGGACTCTATCAGGCAGAGAGTTCCACAGCGCTGGAGCTGCCGCTGAGAAAGCTCTCTGTCGGGTTGCGGATAGGTGGCAGGAGCGGACTGATGGTATGGTCAACATATTCCGTTCGTCTGACCGCAGTGATCTCGGGGGCAAATACGGGGTAAGGCGGTCCCTCAGGTACGCAGGCCCTAGGCCGTGAAGTGCCTTAAAGGTCAATACCAATACCTTGAAGACAATTCGGAACTCGATAGGAAGCCAGTGCAGTTGCCGAAGTATAGGCGGGATGTGGTCCCTCACTGACGAGCCCGTCAGCAGGCGTGCCGCGGCATTCTGCACTAGCTTGAGTTTCCGGAGTGTCGACAAGGGAAGGCCAACGTGAGGGCGTTACAGTAGTCCAGTCTCGAGATGACCGTCGCTTGGATTACCGTCGCCAGGTCGTTCCCGGACAGGTAGGGTGCCAGTCGCCTAGCCTGACGCAGGTGATAGAAGGACCCCTGCAGACCGCGGAGACCTGGGCCTCCATGGTCAGCAGGGAGTCAGCTGAACACCCAAGCTCTTAACCGATGATGACGGGCTAAGCTGCTCGCCATCCAGGGTAGGCAACCGGCACCCACCCAGCCCAGGGGGCGACCGGGCCACAGGATCTCCGTCTTCGACGGATTCACCTTCAGCCGGCTGGCGCGCAGCCACCCCGTCACGGCTTCTAGGCATCGAGGGAAACAAGCGGGTACGGTATCCGGCCTGCCGTCCATTCTCAGCAGAAGCTGGGTGTCATCCGCATACTGATGACACTCCAGACCAAAGTCGCGGCCAGCTGGGCCAGGGGCGCATATAAACGTTGAATAACAAGGGGGAGAGGATAGCCCCTGGGGACCCCACAGTTAAGTGGGGCCCTCCTGAGACCCCCGCCCCTCCACACGTTGTCCCCGGCCCCGGAGGAAGGGAGGCCACCCATTGAAGTGCGGTCCCCCGACTCCGGCGCCGGCTAGACGGTGGGTCAACAATGCATGATCAATCCGATCAAACGCTGCTGTCAGGTCTAACAAGACAAGCAGGGCAGACCCGCCCTGGTCCAGCTGGCGGCGAAGTTGGTCTGTAATGGCGACAAGCACGGTCTCCGTCCCATGCCCAATACGGAAGCCGGACTGGTAGGGATCAAGTCCAGCTGTGTCATCTAAGATAAGATAGGCTCTTATACACACAGAAGTGTCACCAGAAATACAATGGATTGAATCTAGCATTCTCAGCTCTTAGGGAGTGATCCCATTTCTCTGCTTCTCAGAATGAGAATGCGAAATCCCAGTGCAAGTTGAATATCCCTCACCTGGGCCAGTGGACATTGTCTCGAAAGTCACAAACTCAAGAGGAAACAAAGGAGTTCAAGATGAGTAGAGGACAACACCATAGTTTCCTGGCTGCACTACATCAGTATACTTGTGTCTGAAAAGTAGGATGACATCTTTCACAGAATCATGACTTGGGTTGCCCTGAAGGGTATCAATATCTGTTCCCTTCCTTTCATTCTTACTTCTCTTAAGACATTAACACAAGCAGGTTATACCCATATCTCATGATTTGAGTAGGATACATTTCCTTTTTAAATGAAAACGAGACAGGATCCTTTCTTATTTTTGTTCTCTTGCTTTGCTTCTTACTTTGGCTAGTTGTTTCCATTTATGCCCATGGACCTATTGGTATGTGATGTTTTATTTGCACTTCCAATAAGTTTTTGCAAGTTGCATTTCAGGGCCAGCAACCACAATACTTAAATGTCATAAAGGCATCGGATGCCATCTCAGTTAAGCATATTCTGCTTTGGTTAGCATTTGTGTGGACAACAAGCAATGAATATTCTGTTTCAGAAGGAACCAGCCAAACACCTCTGAGTATTCCTTGCCTAAGAAAATCCCATAATATTCATGGAGTTCCTATTAAGTCAAGAGATTGTTTGAAGAAACAAGCACACTGAGTTGCATATGGAAGAAGAGAGACTAAGAGTTAAAGAGGAGAAAGAATTAGACTAGGATGGTCAACCCATCTCATGGCACCATTGACTACTATCTTGAGCAATAGCAGGTAGCCTAAAAACTAATTCTGCTATATCCTCATGGGTCATTATTGAATGCAATCCTCTTAGGGGTGGAAGAACAACTTTATGGATTCTCATTTTTATGGTTTTTTTCAATTTCAACAAATGAAACAAGACACCCTAAACATAAAGTAACACTATACAGCATAATCTATGTGGTGCTGTGTTTGTAAGTCTCTCTCTATTTCTCTTTTGACTTCCCTCCATCCATTTTGTCCCTCTTTTTAAGCCTTTCTCCCTAGGCTCTATATTCTTGCTTTCTTGGCCTGACTTTTCTTGTGATATTGGTTTATGACACTATAAAAATGCTTTTATGGTTTGGCACCAGCATATTTACGTTTCCCCTGCTTCCCTTCCCCTGGTGAGAACTGTAACTATGTCCTGCACTCCAACAAGTCCATTAATTTCAACGTGCCCACAGAGCAGAAAAAAATGTCTTTCTCTAGAGATGGGAAGGGTTTACTACACCTGTCTCAAAATGTGCCAAAGGGAGTGGGAACCAGGTTTGTTCAATGATCAAGCTACTCCTGATACCTGTTAACATTTGTGTCCTTATGGGAGATAGTTGTAAACAGTTGTGTTTCTATGGGATTTATACTGAGACAAGTCCTTGTTGACTTGAATGGAATTATCCAGCTTTCCGCCATAACTTCCAGAAGCCTATCTGGCCCAGTAGAGAGGAATGTTGGGGTTGTAGTCTCACAAATTTCGAAAGTCACGCCATTTATATCTCGTACATAACCATCTAGAATTCAGGTTGAACTAGGTTTGTTTCCAACATCAAGTGATTGTGTGTAGTGAGGACAAAACTGTATTGGAAAGGGTTCCAGTAAGTTGTTGGCAAGGGTTAGCTGTTATGTTTACAGCTCATGAGGTTTAAAGCCAGGTTAGCTATGGGATTGACTTCTCCTGTATGATTTTCCCAATATAATTAGGTCTTCATGGGTACATTTACATCAATCATCCAAAACTAGGCTAGTAAATGTAACCAAGAGAGCATTTTTTTCAGCCCCCCCCTAGATAATGGAATGATCTCCCCCATCAGCTGAATATACAGACTGAGTAGTAAAGACCAGATAATTTAGGAGTGCATCTATACTTTAGAATTAATGCTGTTCGATACCACTTTGACTGTCATGGCTCAGTGCTATGGAATCCTGGGATTTGTACTTTGGTGAGGCACAGATACACTTTGGCAGGAAAGCATAAATACCTTGTAAAACTACAACCCCATGATTCTATAGCATTGAGCACTGGCAGTTAAAACAGCGTCTATTTCCATTAATATATAGTGTAGGTGCAACTTAAACTATGTAAATGGAAGTATTTCATTTTTAAAAATATAATCTAATTTCATATGTTCTATTTACTGATGGTAGGTGTCTGGTTTATTGTGATTTCCTGCTTTGATCCATAGAGGGATGAGAAAGACAGTTTCATTATTATCTCTAAAGTTTGGAGCAGGAATCAAAACACTCAAAGGCATCAGGTATTGTGACTTCTGGAATCCAGAACAGCAGAAATGGGTTCAACTACAGCTGTGTTTCTCAACCTGGGGGTCGGGACCCCTGAAGGAGTCACGAGGGGGAGTCAGAGAGGTCGCCAAAGACCATCAGAAAACACTATTTTCTGTTGGTCATAGGGGTTCTTTGTGGGAAGTTTGGCCCAATTCTATCATTGGTGGGGTTCAGAAATCTCTTTGATTGCAGATGAACTATAAATCCCAGCAACTACAACTCCCAAATGTCAAGTATGTTTCCCCCCAAATTTGGGCTTATTGAATATTTGTCCCAAGTTTGGTCCAGATCCTTCATTGTTTGAGTCCACAGTGCTCTCTGGTTGCAGGTGAGCTACAATTCCATAACTCAAGGTCAACGTCTTAGATGATCCTGGCGTGAAGTCTTACCACCTGACGGCAACCCGACAAAGGGCCTTCTCTATCATTGCCCCAGTTCTGTGGAATGATCTGTCCCCTGAGACTCGGGCTTTGCGAAATTTGGTAACTTTCCGCAAAGCTTGTATGACCTTCTTGTTCAGACAAGCCTTCGAGTCTTAATGATATTTTAATGTGTATTGTTTTATTGTTTTATTACTGTGCTGAAACTCTGTAAACCGCCCCGAGCCTCTGGGAGTGGCAATGTACAAATCAAATAAATAATTTTTTTTTTTAAAGTCCACCGAACCCTTCCAGTATTTTCTGTTGGTCATGGGAGTTCTGTGTGCCAAGTTTGGTTCAATTCCATCATGGTGCAGTTTGGAATGCTTTTTGATTGTAGGTTAACTATGCATCCCAGCAATTACAACTCCCAAATGATAAAACCGATCCCCTTCCAACCCCACCAGTATTCAAATCTGGGGATATCAGGTATTTGTGCCAAATTTGGTCCAGTGAATGAAAATACATCCTGCATATCAGATATTTACATTACATTTCATAACAACAGCAAAATAGCAATTATGAAGTAGCAACAAAAATAATGTTATGGTTGGGAGTCACCACAACATGAGGAACTGTATTAAGGGGTCACAACATTACAAAGATTGAGAACTACTGAACTACAGTAACCCATAAGATTACACTTCTTTCATAGGATCATAGAATGGGAAGAAATCTCAATAGCTATGAGTGCAATTTCATTCTTCCATGCAGAAAAGACACAATCCAAGCACTCATGCTGATGGCCATCCAAACTCTGTTGAAAAGCCTCCAGAGAAGGAGACTCCACTGAATAGCTCTTCCTGTCAGCAAGTTTTCTCAATGTTTAGGTCGAATCCCTTTTCCTGTAGTTGAACCCATTTCTCTGTGTCCTAATCTCTGGAGCAGCAGAAAACAAGATTTCCCCTCCTCAATATGTCATCCTTTCAAATATTTAAACATGGCTATCATGTCCCTACTCCACAAATTAAACATACCCGACTTTCTAAGCCATGTCTCATAAGGATTCATGGTTTCCAAACTTGTCCATGTCCTTAGGAATTGTGGTGCCCAAAGTTTATTTATTTATTTATTTGCAGTATTTGTATTCCACCCTTCTCAACCCAAATTGGACTCAGAGTGGCTCACAGAACACACATACGACAAACATTCAATGTTGATTATACAATTATACAAGGACAGACAAGAAAAACAATACAGAGGTAAAGACAGTTTTTCCCATATTTTTTCTGGCATCTTGGAGGCTGTGCTCGACTCCAGCCACAGGGGGTGCTGTTATTCAATCTACCATACTGAGGAGTGTTCCTTTGATTGATGTCCTTAAGGCAGCCTTTATTAACTCCCTGCTAAATGCGGTGCCTATTTATCTACTTGCATTTCTGCTTTCATTCTACTAGGTGAGCAGGTGAGCAGGGGCTAATGGTGGGTCCTCATCCCCAACCTGGGCTCGCATCGCCAACCTTCTGATTGGCAGGATTTCACTGCAGCACAGTGGTTAGCCTGCTGTGCTAAGCCCGGCCTCAAACTAAACACAATATTATTCCAGGTGATGTCTTACCCAAGCAGAACAGAGTGGGACCATATCTTCCCTTGAACTAGACACTATATTCCTTTTTACACAGCCTAAAATCAGTTTTAGCCACAGCATCACACTGTTGACTCATGTTCAACCTTACTAAATTCTCTTTACTACCTGTGTGTGTCCCAGACTAGTTTGATTCACCCATTACTGCTTCTCTCTACAATAGTGTGCCTTTTTGGGCACTTGCTGCCTGTGGGCAAAGGACAATGTCCCAGTTTGCCATCTTAGCTTTCCCTGATGCTGTGCCAGGGTGTTCATGGTTCTTTGCAAGCATTTGGGAGACTGGGCTGTCTGACTCCAGTCCAACATCTTCAGAAAGATGCACTTCAGACCCTAAATAAATTCAAAATAATAGTTGGTATTTTCCTCCTTCTGTTGCGATCCGAGAGCATCAAACACAGATCCATCTCTGCAGACAGACTCTATTATGCCTTCCTGCCAAGCAGAACAATGTTGCCTTCTTTATTTGCCTCTCTGGCAAACACTCAATTTGTCTTTGGTCGGAGCTCAGCTTGCCACCGTCACACTGAGCCCTTCTGGGACTCCCTCGGTGGAGGCGGCGGCTCATATTAGGAGATTATCCTGTTAATTTCATTATCTGTTCCTAATGGCTTTTTAATGTCTCACCGCATTTAGGAAGTGGAGGACTTCATGCATTTTGAGCTTCTCCAGCATGTTTGTGTTTCTCTGGTTTGGCCTAAGTTGGCAGTCTGCCCTTGTTACTTGGGAAGATGGATGGGCCATTTGGAAATGACCAGGGTTGCCATTTGTGGTTACGTGTCTGAGAGATGTATGAGAGATAGAGCAAGAGAGAGAGAGACTTCTCAGAACTGTAGACTAGAGCTATTCCCCCTCCCCAGAAGAAATGTGAGGTAGGGAATAAAGTAAAGGTAAAGGTTTCCCATGACATTAAGTCTAGCCGTGCTCATCTTCATTTCTAAGCCAAAGACCCGGCATTGTCTGTAGACACCTCCAAGGTCATGTGGCCAGGTGACTTCGTGCAGAAGCAGTAGATATTGATCTACTCACATTTGCATGTTTTCAAATTGCTATAGGTTGGCAGAAGTTGCAACTGACAGTAATAGCTCACCCCGCTCCCCGGATTCGAACCGCCAACCTGTCGGTCAGGGGAAAGATATTGACATTGTGTTGTCGAAGGCTTTCATTTGATTGTCTGTTGCAAGTGTGAATGTTGCAATTAGCAATATTCTCCCAACCTGGACCCCCCACACACACACACACTCCACTTACCTCACTTCCAACAGAACATCTGAAGATGCCAGCTACAGATGCAGGCGAAATGCCAGGAGGGAATGCTATTCAAATACGGCCATACAGCCTGAAAAATTCACAGCAATCCAGATTTTGATTTTTACCCCCCCCCCCCCAGTGGTTGTTGTTATCCTTTATGGAAATTACAAACATGTAGCCTGGACCTGCACACTTGTGGCAATTGTATATCCATGATCCCTACGTAGTTCTCTATTTGAGATGTGGTGCTGGAGAACAGTTTAGGAAGAAAACCAGCTAATTTAAGATGTGATGTTTGAGGAGTTTGGTGGATAGAGTGAAGGGGCCACGGTGGTGCAGTAGGTTAAACTGTTAAGCGGCAGAACTTGCTGACCAGAAGGTTACCAGTTCAAATCTGCGGGATGGGGTGAGCTTCCATTGTTAGCCCCAGCTTTTGCCAACCTAGAAGTTTGAAAACGTGTAAATATGAGTAGATCAATAGTACTGCTTCTGTGGGAAGGTAATGGCGTTCCATGCAGTCATGCCAGTGGAGATAAACACCGACAATTAGACTTAATGCCAAGGGAAAACCTTTACCTTTGTGGAAAGTGTGGAGTGAGTTTGGAAGGTTTAGCAGAGAGAGCAATACTGACTTTTTCCAAAACCCGTATAGAGAGGGAGATCTGCATTGATTTCCTGAGGATGAAAATATCTTCTTTCAAAAGAAGGCATGCCCTACAAATTGAAAACAACCTGCCTTTTGATGCATTTACAAAAAAGGAAAGACATACTGAGAGTATAGTCAAGCCCTAAGACAACCACCTGGGAATCTCTCCACTAGAGAAAGGTTTTAATCAGTTCTTTTAAAGTAAAAAGAGGCACAACTTTACAAGTGTGGGTTTTGTTAAGAGACAAGTCGGGCTATTTGAAATGCTCGTGTTAATTCCCTTGGTTCTCTCACACACGCCCCAACCCAACTTTTTTGGCAAGCTATGAACAAATATATGTGAGGAGAATAATCACAGACGACCTGTGTAGGGATTTGCTCTTGTAAGTGATAAAAGATACACGTTTCTATAGTTTCCTTTCATCCCCTAGACTTTCCCTGTAGAACAGCGATTCTTTTTGGCATCCTGTGATAAAAGCAAAGAGTTTTGCTGAAGTGTGGAAATGCTTTCATGTTAGCATCGCACTGGAAGCTTCAAACTCAACGTAACTGACGGAGCCCTTGAACTCCCATATTTCCACTTTAGCCCTGGGTTTCTCACAGTGGGTTAAACCGCTGAGCTGCTGAACTTGTCTATCGAAAAGTCACAGGTTCAAATCCAGGGAGTGGGGTGAGCTCCTGCTCTTAGCCCCAGCTTCTGCCAACCTAGCTTTTCGAATACATGCAAATGCGATAGATCAATTGATATTGCTCCAGTGGTAAGGTAATGGTGCTCTAAGCCATCATACTGGCCACATGACCTTGGTGGTGTCTACAGGCAACACTGGCTCTTCGGCTTAGAAATGAAGGTGAGCACCAAGCCCCAGAGTCGGACACAACTGGACTTAATGTCAGGGGAAAAACTTTACCTTTACTTTTCTCAATCAGAATTCATCGGTAATGTAATGCTTGTGTAAGAGGTCACAAGAGATTCCATGGAAGATTGTGAATGGGAAAAAAGCCCCACAATAAATGTATATTTTTGAACTGGAGATATACAGCCTGAATGAGCATTGTATTGTTGAAGGCTTTCAAGGCCGGAATCACTGGGTTGTTGTAAGTTTTTCAGGCTCTATGGCCATTTTTCAGAAGCATTCTCTGCTGATGTTTCGCCTGCATCTATGGCAGGCATCCTTAGAGGTGGTGAGGTCTCACAACCTCTGAGGATTCCTCACAACCTCTGAAGATGCCTGCCATAGATACAGGCGAAACGTCAAGTGATAGTGCTTCTGAAACATGGCCGCACATCTCGAAAAACTTACAACAATTGAGTGAGCATTCCTTATCTAGAAATTTGAAATCTGAAATGGTCCATGGATGTGACTGGATGGGTGGGTGGGGGGCATCTATAACGAAGAAAGAAAGGTGAGGAAAAAAGGGAGGGGAAGGAAAGGAGTAGAGAAGGAAGGAAGGAATGAGAGAAGGAAAGAAGAAAAGGAAAGGAAGGAAGGAAAGAGGGAGGTAATGAGGGAAGGAGAGAAAGAAAGGAGAGAAAGAGGGAGGTAATGTTAGCCACAGCAATGTGTGGCGGCTGCAGCTAGTAATAAATATATAATCCACTGAACCCATCCAACAGCAGATCTGGACCAAACTTAGCACACACCCCCTACATGGTCAACTATGCACACAGGCCTGGTTTGGGGAAGATTGACCCTCAGTTCTGGTTCACTCATATCATTGGAGCATTCATTTTTTTAAAAACAAGAAAACAAAAACAAGAAAACAAAGTCTGGCTTTCTCTTAATAAATAGTGTAACTAAGTAACTAAATGATATTTCCTAACACCTCAAAACAAACAATGCCTTTTTCAAATAACCCGGGCACTACTGGGTACCCAAGCTAGTAAAATATGAAGTAAACAGAAAATGGACAGCCTGTGAACAGGGCAATGGGAGGGAGGAGGAGAACCCCCCCCCCAAAAAAAAAAATCATTTTAATGCTGGCAATCCAACATAGAAGACAAATTGTTCTCTGAATTTGCAAGCCATTGAGATTATTTGTTTGGAAAGAGCGAGGGACAGGCTGATCATGAAGATGCGCGCACCATTGTGCTTTGACAGTCCAGCTTCATTGCCAGTTTGCCTGCCTCATGCCATGAAGACCAATGTGTTTGTCAAGGAATACAAGATGTGATTCCAGTCCTGGAGCTTTCTGCCTCCTCTCTCTGTGTGCATCTCTTTATCCCCTTCTTGCACTTGACAGCCTATTTGCCAACACTTTGTCTTTTGTTAGCTTTGCTTTTCAAGGATGCCTGCTTCTCTGTGGACTATTTACATTCCTCTCCCTCCCTTGCTGCCCTCTGGGACTCAAGAATATTTTTAGAAAGGTTGATGGGGAGTACATGACTTCAGACTTTAGAGCCCTCTCTTTGATCCGAACTGCCAGCTGTTACAACCAGAGCTCTGGATCAAGTGCAATTACAATTCCTCTATCACAAGCAAGGCATTTTTTAAAGTGACAGTTATGTGTCCAAATGGACGCCCAGAGCTGGATATTGGATTCCCACTGGAAGCAAAGGGGCACTTCTAATCTCATGAATGAAGCAAGAGCACTATTTTCAACTCAAAGCTATACTGCTCATTGTCATGTCTTTTAGAAAAGCCTTTAGGCTCTAACAACTTGATCCAGATCTCTACATATCATATAGTTTTGATTGTGCAACAGGCTATAGATTCTTAACTTATTCTATTGTTTAATAATTATTTATTTATATTTCAACAAATTATGGCTGCTATGATTCAACAAAATTGTAGCACTTATGGTGCGTCCACCATGTGCACATCCTCTTACCCTGCTGACCGACCCTATATTCTTTTTTGAAAACCAACATACACACCTACTAGGCTCCACTGTCCTACCTTCTCTAGTTTGTTAGTTCACCAGACCTTGCCCTTGCCTCGGGCTCTGCCCTGACAATATCAAAGGGATCAATATGCATATTGTGTCAGCCTGGCTTTAAAAGACTAAATGAAATCTCAATGCTGTTGTAGTGGATGTGCCACAACGGTGCACCGACTAAAAATCTCTTCTCTCTCCTTTCAGCATGGAGAGCGAGAGGTTTGATACGGTGGGGAAGAAGTCAACATCCCTGCAGGCCTCTTCATATATTTAGCCAATTATAGGGCGTATATGGGAGCCTCCAACTCTTCTTGTGGGTTAAAGTTCCTCAATACTTTGATCCCCTCCACTTAGAGAAGCAAGGGTTTTCCAGAGTGCTCAAACAAGATATTGTAGCTCTGTCAAAACTGCTAAAATTTGACAAAAAATATTTTATTGTTATTTTTATATGTTGGGTTGCCAAATTTTGTTACTATGGATGTATTATCAGGCATTGAATGTTTGCCTTTTATGTTTGGAATCCGCCCTGAGTTCCTCTGGGGAGATATAAATAAAGATTATTATTAGTATTTGAAACACAACAAGATTAGTACACAGCAAACAAGATCGCTCTGCTGGCTGTTGTATTGAATCACACGTCAGACACTTCCCAAGTGTCTAGGACTGTGTGATGTATTGGCAAATAATGCATGCAGATCCCAGTAAGGTGGTCTTTTGCAGCTGACAGATGGTAATTTTGTCAGCGCCGATTGTGTTTAAATGCAGGCCAAGGTCTTTAGGCACTGCACCCAGTGTGCCGATCACCACTGGGACCACCTTGACTGGCTTGTGCCAGCGTTTTTGCAGTTCGATCTTTAAATCCTCATATCATGTCAGCTTTTCCAGTTGTTTTTCTTCAATCCTGCTGTCGCCTGGAATTGTGGCATTGACGATCCATACATTGTTTTTTTAACACAAATGTGACTTAGTTGTTTTAATTTCACTACTGGGACTTGGATGAACTGTAAAACTCACAGTATAAAGACTGTTTTGGAAAACATATATTATGACTTTTTGGACTTACAAAGGACCTTTTATTGATACCAACATTGTTTGCTTTGGATACATTTGGAGTGCCCTACCCATATCGTGAGTACGGACGGCTAATTATACTGTTTCCTTGGATCGTTCACCATATAATAACGTATTTAACAAATATAATAGTATTAGTTTGTGGATACACAGAGGTAATGTTAATGTATTTTTGATACAGGATTGCATTCTCCAGTTCATAAATTGAATGACTTTGTACTTTGAAATTAACTGTGACTTTGAATATACAATAATGATGATGGTACTGCCTTTTTGCCTTGCAAACATGACACATTGGAGAATGGATATA
This sequence comes from Anolis apletophallus, assembly GCA_030556195.1. Classification (NCBI taxonomy): domain Eukaryota; kingdom Metazoa; phylum Chordata; class Lepidosauria; order Squamata; family Anolidae; genus Anolis; species Anolis apletophallus. Next base: position 143,827,712 of record JARBWK010000007.1, on the reverse strand, counting down.
TATAAAATATCATATTATTATACTATAGGCTTGACATGCCCAGATTTATGGATGCTTGATAAAATTCAGGTTATATAGCCAGATAATCCAGTTTATATTCTGGGACTCTAACATTCAGATTGATAAATTTAATTGTATATTAATGCACATGTAATGTTCATATCCTAGGCGAACCCCCCCCCCCCAACATAGAGGGGGGGGGAATTCCTACCCGGCCCTATCAGGTGACCACTATACTGTCAACTGGGTGGGAGTGGTAGGTCAACGTCTCCAGACGGAATGAGGCAGGAGGCTGGCCAGAGCAATTAGCCAGCCTGTGCCCATTCCCCTGGGAGGTTCTACGGAGGCAACTAATTGCCTCTCTTCATGGGAGGAGGCAATTACCTTTTCCCACCCACTGCGTAGGCAGGAAAAGGGCATTATTATTATAAAAAATCTACTGGATGACCTTAAGCAAGTCACACTTCCTCAGCCTAAGAGGAAGACAAAGGCAAACCACACAAATCTTGTCAAGAAAATATTGTCTTAGAATAAAAGAATAATAGAATCCTAGAGTTGGAAGAGTCCTCATGGGCTATCCAGTCCAACCCCATTCTGCCAAGAAGCAGGAAAATCACATTCAAATCACCCCCGGCAGATGGCCATCCAGCTTCCACTTAAAAGCCTCCATAGAAGGAGCCTCCACTACACTCCAGGGCAGAGAGTTCCACTGCTGAACAGCTCTCACAGCTAGCAAGTTCTTCCTTATGTTCAGGTGGAATCTCCTTTCCAGTCCTTTGAAGCCATTGCTCTATTGTGTCCTAGTTTCGAGGGCAGCAGAAAACAAGCCTGCTTCCCTCCTCCCTGTGACTTCCCGTCACATCTTTAGCATGGCCATCATATATAACCATGGTGTTTTGGTCGCCATATTGTTTATCTTTAAGAAATCATTTGAAGGCACACAATATCAACCAAGAAATAAGATAGAGAAGGAAAGAAAGAAAACAAACATCTATTTCTTGGTCTTTTTGTTGGTGTTGAAAATCTATATTTTCTTCCTGCCTTTTTCCTACGTGCTAGAATTATACTGTAAGCAATAGAGAATTTCCCATTCACAGTTTGAATGAGAAAGAAAACACTAAATAACAATGTCTTTAAGAGTGCCATGAGATGGCATACTTTGGCTCCATGTATGTACATAGAGAATAGTGTTGGATAAATTTCAGGTAGACCTCTCTAATAGACAAAATTGGGGATAATAAAGAAGGGTAAATGCAAAAATACTACTTAATTTAGTTTAGTTTGCCAGCCAGCTGCAAACATCACATTCTCTCATCCTTAGACAAATTTGGCAAGAAAACCCCATGATTGTTTTGCTTTGTGGCCACCATCAACCAGAACTGATTTGAAGGCATACCAGCAACAGCAACCAGTCCTTATTCTTTCCATGTTATTTCTGCTTCTGGTGCCAATGTTTTTGCTCAAGAAGTAATGCCCAAGAATGGGTCAACATCAGTGTTCTGTAAGACAGAAAGATCACCAGCACTGAAGAATTTATTCTCCACCGTCAACTTTCCTGGACTGGCCACATTATCCAAATGCCTGATCCCAGTTTCCCAAAGGACTTACTCTACTTTCAGCTCAATAATGGAAAATAGGATGTCGGTGGACAGCAAAAGAGATTTAAAGATGGGTTTAAAGCTGACCTCAACACATGTGGAAAAAACACAGATAACTGGGAATCCCTGGCCCTCGAGTCTTGGAACTGGAGTTCAGCTGTGACCAACAGTGTTGTGGATTTTGAAGGGTCTGAAAGGAAGAAAAAGGCAGAGAGGAAGAAGCCACCTCAAGCAAACCCTTTCTGGGACTGCCTTCCATCTGGAAACCTATGTCCTCAATACAAAAGGGTCCAGAAGAGGTTTCCACAGACATTTATGGATCAACTGCCAAGGGTGTACTCCTGAAAGATTTCTGGATTATATTAATAAGAATTTTCAGAGATCATAGATACTCTATCCTATTTCTAAGACAGTAAGATCCCACATATCCACGGAACCAGTATATCAACAATTTCACTTATCCACAGTTTTTTTCCCCATGCAGTTAGGGCCTCCTGTAAAAGCTACACCGTTTATGCCATTTGTGTTGGAGCATGTAAAAATCATTTGATGAGTGTGTTAACTGAAAAAGCCAAAACAGGAAGCTGATTGGTTGGGCCACACCCGAGAGGCCAGCTGAGCCTGGGAATTTTGGCAACAGTTACAAGTTTAGGTTTTTTCTGTGCAGGAGCTTGCCAAGACAGGTCTGTATATTCTCTGTTTCTGAGCTGCTGGAAGAAGATCATTCGCATGGACAGGCAAGGAACATTTGAATCTCTCTCAAAGGACATTGTGTGAGTCAATGCAACTGTTCACATGACTGTATGCATGTTGCTCTGCATAACAAAGAGTAATAATCATCATCATCATAATCATCTTTATCTCTCTGGCTTTTCATTCTACGCTTTCTGCAAGCGTGTTGATGACTAAAAAGGCCAATCCGAGATAGGCAAGTCTAGTTGCAGAAAGCACAGCAGAAAGTCTCCTTGGGTGATGTTGTTTCCAAGCTGCGGTTCTTTCTGTGTTGTCATTTCCCTTCGAGACTCGTTCGGGGTGTCTTCTTGAAAGAGGCCGCAGCATTGTGGATAGTGCGTCTCCATGCCTCCTGAAGTGAGGCCAGGGTGGACCATTTTTGGTGATCAATCTGACCAAGCCTGAGATGTTGCTTCAGGGAGTCCATATTGGAAGTTGGATGTGTCCTTTGAGCCTGTGCAATGGATTTTTCTGGTGGAGCGCAGCATGCACAGAACTGACCTCACCCTTTAAACCAAAGTTTTGTCTGCCGGCACCTAGCAAGCTTGGACGTTGGCAGCGAGGTCCTCGTAGGTTTGATTAGAGTTGCCTTCTCTTAGATGGTTGACTTTACAGGGTTAGACGAGCACCATCTGCCCGGGTTTGAATTTAGAGTTTTCCTTCTCTTAGGATGGTTGCCAAAGGCTAAGGAACCCATCCTGCCCGTTGACGCTCTTTGTCAGACCCTTCGGTTGTGACCTGTCTGGCATGGGAGGCCCTACCAGTGACTATTATGCCACCACCAGCATAGCCCATAACTTCATTAGGGTACGCAAGCCTCTCCCTCACGACAAGGGGGCGCCCCACCACCATTTCCCCAACGGGGTCTCGGGAAGGCTTACATGAGACCTCATCTCTCTCTGAATACAAAGACAGTGAGGGAAAATGGATAGAGAAATTGAGATGAAGTGGGATCAACGCAAATAGGAGGAATTTGGATAAAACGGCAATTGATTCTTTTCTTTAATGAAGAATTGAAGCTTAATCTTAAACCAGTTCAGAATAATTCCATAACATATTCATACCTTCTAATGAAATCTGCACCTTTGAATATATATTAAGGTTATATTAATAATGTACAGTATGCCTGCTAAAGAAGGGTGATTAAATAGTAACGTCCACACTCAGGATTACAACTGTGATTCAAATCATTATAATGGAGAGGCGATTGAAGTCAAATCAACTCTGCCCAGGTGCGTTCTCCCCTGAAATATGAGGCCACCAGCCAACCCACTTGAGGTAGAAGAGTGTGTGACTGGATAAGAGAGCCAACAGTGTTGAATCTTTTAAAAATGATTAGAAAACCATGAATGACCTTGGTTTTGGCTCTGTTTCTCCTTTAGAGATCAGAGAGGGGAGAGTGAACCACCATCTGGGATCTTTTGGGAGTGTAGAGATGGTATCTCTTTTGTGATCTTTTCTGGAGCAAATCTCTGGTCAGCAGAAGTCATTTTTTTTGAAAATTAGTCATTCTCTGACAATGGGAGGGCAACATCAAAAATAAATGCTGTCAGGTGATAGAGCTGTCTCTCGGTCAGGAGCCAACAGAACAACTTTCACTCCTGATGGGGACATTCCTTCCCTCCCTTACCATCTTCACAATTCACGGGGCCCCTTTTCCTTCACTGCTGTGCTACCTGTGCCACTTGCAAAGTCTTTGCCCAAAAAATAGCATTGGGGTGGTTGAGGGTGGGGGTCTACAACATTGGAGTGGGAGGATTACCTCTGACAGCCCCCAGTTCTTACACTTCCAACACCAAGAGAGCACTCTGTATCAAACTGGTGACGGAAGTAGTACACTTGCCACACATACACAACATGCCAAACTTTGAATGTTGGTAGGGTTTTGAGGGGACTGACCTCAGGGAGCATTAATTAAAAAACCCAAAAGGAAATACTTTTAAAAAATATAATAAATAGCATTACAAATTACCTAAACTGCTTCTGCCCCTGCTCCTGATGATGCTGGGCCACCCTCAGTCCCACGTCGCGCTGGCGCTTTCCTCCTGCCTTGAAGGGACACACTGGCATGATTCTCTTTGCAGCCTAGCACACTCTCCCTCGTCCATGCATGCGTACCATGATGCCATGTGACGAGCAAGCCTGCTCTCCGCTCCCTGTTTGGAGTCTCACAAACAGCCCTCCCCTTGTCTGAGAGGCCAGCTGAGAGACCGGCCAATCACAGTGGAGGAGGGCTTTTCCGTGGGAGGATTTGCCCTCTATTTCCAAAAATGAAGAGGAACACAGGTGAAGAGATCTTCAGCTTTCTCTGCCAAAGAGGTTCCTAAAACCATCAGAAATATATGTATCCCAAAGTTTGATCCTTCGGGTGTTTTGGATTTCATCTCCCAGAATTCTTGACTGTTGGTTCTTCTGGATGTTGAAGTCCAAAACCACTGAAGAACCTAAGTTTAGGAACCATGCAGCAAAGGTACCAGATCTCATCTGATCTTGTAAACTAAGCTGGGTCCGCCTTGCTTAGTACTTGGATGGCAATTAATCAATACTAGATGCTGTAGGCTATATTTGAGAGGAAGAAACTGGCAAAACCACTTAACAAGTATTAATTGCTTAGGGAAACTTCATAAAATTCATATGGCTGCCATAAGCCAACAGGCAACTTGAATGCACATGCACATTCCCTTGCATTTTGCTTTTGGACAGATGTCCTTAGCTGAGTATCATAGGGAAGTAACTCCATATACGAGGGTTGAATGAAATGTAATGCCTTTACCTTTGTTACTTGGGTTTGGATGGGAATATTTTAATAAATCAAATGCAGAAATAATCCTTAGAATGTGCTCTTTAACTACCACTTACTCACCAGACAATTTGATACATTTCTGGCAACGATGAACAAGTTTTCTGAAGCCGTCACGGAAGAAGTCGACACTCTGTTTCTGCAACCAGTACCAGCATCCTAGGTACTCATTGTGCACAGATCTTCCAATAGCCAAGCAAAGCAATAATGTGACCCACACACTCTTGTGAAATGCCAATTATGTTTGAAATTTCTCTCTGAGTGATACAACAATCGTCCTGAATCAATCTGTCAACCTTTTGCTTGTGAAACTTGGTGGTTGCTGTCACAGAACGTCCAACTCTTTCTTTGTCACCCAAGTCAGATGTTCCCACCTTAACACCTTTAAACTTACTTGCCCTATGACACACAGTACTCACATCAACACAATCACCACAAATAGCTTGATGAATCTCCTTTGAATCTGCTGTCAAGAATTCAATGACCGCACGTTGCTTAGGTAGCATTGACTGACCATCTGTGCAGGGTTCCATACTTTGCACTTTAACAACACAAGTGTTCCATGCTAAGGCTTCCCACCAAAATGGAACTGTAGAAGAGCATTTACTGAACAAGCCAGTACCCGCCGCAGACCAGTACTGCCACCTGTTGAGGAGTTTCAAAGTTGGAGGAATTACTTTTCATTCAACCTTCGTAGTAACCTGAGTATCAATGATTCCTGGATGGTGTGATTTCGTAATTGATTGTCATTTTAAAATGTTTAATATGTATTAATTTTAATAGAATTGATCTTAAGCTTAATGTTTGTATGTGTTTAAGGCATTGAATAACTGCCATATGTAAGCCACCTTGAGTCCCTTTTGGGGTAGAGAAAGGTGGGGTATAAATAGGGTTAAAATAAATAAATAAATTGCTTGCTTCAGTAAGGTTTCACAACGCAGGGAGCTTATCTTCCCAGTGATCTCGGCTGGTGCCTTACTCTCTTTCCGGAGTGTTTTCCAGCTTCACATCCCCAAGGATAATCTCCTGAGTGATGCATATCACTTATCGAGATGCACAGAGTTGGCTCACAATGACTCCATTTCATTACCAGTCTTTTTTTCTCCAGTATCTTTGACCCAATAGATAGAGCTGTCAAGATTACACTTCCTGATACTTTGGCCTCTTCCCACCTCCTCCTTTTTTTGGATCATATATAATTCAGAGCAGAAAACTAATAACCATATGTGAAGGTAATTCATTTTGGAATCCATCTTCCCTGGAATGTCTTTTTAAAAGTATCTTTTGTTTGGCAGACGGAGATAATTTCTTGGCTGTATCTCCCTGGTTCATCATGAGTACTTTGTCAGGATAAGAAATGCCTCTTCCATTGCTGCTAATGCGAGTGTTTATTAAGAGCAGTGACAAATACACTTCAGCACGGCCACAATGTGTCCTCCTTGAAAAAAAAGAAGAAGACACCTAAACAGATGGATGAAGTTGATGGAGTTTATCTTAATGATTTCTTCACACATATTTCCTTCCCTTGTTCCAGAAAAGTGTAGTAATTAATTGCATGCCTCTGATTTGTTTTGAAGGCCTCTATCACACCGCTTTTTAAAGCACATATGTTGCTGCTGCTGCTGTTGTGTTGGAATATGGGATGCTGACAGTCTTCTTATGGTGTCATGGTCTGCTAGGTTCAATGTTACTGATAACTTTGCAGCTATAGGGAGATAAAATGAAGGTATTAACTACCCCATAGGAATTCTTCTCTCTTTATTAAACTTTCCTGTCTAGATTGGCAGAGTTGGAAGCTACTACCAGGGACACCCAGTGCAATGCAGGAATCCAAGTACTTCTGACCAATGGCCATTCAGCCTCTGTTTAAAAACCAAAGAAGGCCATTCAGCCTCTGTTTAAGAAAAACTGTGTGCCTCCCAGTACCCATGAGTCCTTCTTAATGTGTAGCACCCATGGACTCTCAGTTCCACATCACCTGCCTCTTTTGTTTCTGTACTTGCAAGCTAACAGTAGAGTAAGAGACTGATATTCGTTTTTCCACTGTTTTTTCTTTACACACACACAGACATACATACACACACACAGATAGATTAAACACCTGTGCTGGCAGGACAGAAGTCCGACAGGTCAGAGGTTTGAATGAGCCTCTGAGCTCCCTCCGTCAACTGCCTTTTCTGGTAAAGCATCAAACATCTGGTTGTCCACTGGGAAACATCCTTGCAGATGCCAGCAGAAGCAACTTGCAGTTTCTCAAAGTACTCCTGACATGGAAAAATGCCCAAAGACCTTGGCCTGCACTTTAAAACAATCAGCACTGACAAAATTACCATCTGTCAGCTGCAAAAGGCTGCCCTGCTCGGAACTGCTCACATTATTCACCGATACATCACACAGCCCTAGACACTTGGGAAGTGTCTGATGTGTGATCAAATACAAAATCCAGCATAGTGATCTTGTTAGGAGCTCTTGTTGGTGCAATGGGTTAAATTCTTGTGCCGGCAGGACTGCTGACTGACAGATCAGAGGTTTGAATCCAGGGAGAGTGGGTTGTGCTCCCATCAGCTCCAGCTCCATGCAGGGGCATGAGAGAAAGCCTCCCACAAGGAGGGTAAAACATCAAACATCCGGACATCCTCTGGGCAACGTCTTTGCAGATGAACAGTTCTCTCACACCAGAAGCAACTTGCAGTTTCTCAAGTCACCCCTGACACAGAAAAAAGTGATATTATTACCTGTGTACTAATCTTGTTGAAAATAATAACAATAACAACACTAATGGAGCACAAGACTCCTGACCTCATGATCGAGGGGGATGAATCGTTGATATTGCAAGCCCTGGCAACAGCAGGATTGAAAAGCAACTGGAAAAGCTTACTGTACATGATCTGAGGATTTAAAGATAGAACTGCAAAGACTCTGGCACAAGCGAGTAAAGGTGGTCCTAGTGATGATTGGCACACTGAGTGCAGTGCCTTGGCCTGAACTTAAAAAACAATCGGCGTTGACGAAATCATCACCTGTCAGCTGCAAAAGGTCACCCTACTCAGATCTGCACACATTATTTGCTGATACATCACATTATTTGCTGATACCTAGACACTTGGGAAGTGTCTGATGTGTGTGATCCAATGCAAAAACCTGCATAATCAACTTGTTTGCTGTGTACTAATCTTGTTATGTATCAAATAACAACAACAACAACAATACCCAAGTATGGATTGTCAATGTTCTAGTCCCAGACGATAGCAGTATTGAAGGGAAACACCTGGAAAAGCTGACATGATACGATGATTTAAAGATCAAACTGCAAAAACTCTGGCACAAGCCAGTAAAGCAGTGCCTCAAGACTTTGGTCTGCACTTAAATACAATCAGAGCTGACAAAATCACCACCTGCCAGCTGCAAAAGGCCACCTTACTGGGATTTGCACACATTTTTCTCCGATACATCACACAGTCCTAGGCACTTGAGAAGTTTCCGATGTGTGATCCAATACAACTGCCAACAGAGTGATCTTGTTTGCTGTGTACTAATCTGGTTGTGTTTCAAATAATAATAATAATAATAATAATAATACATTTGTATTTATTACCCACCTCTCCCTTTGGCTCGAGCTGCAGCACAACATAGTTAAACACATCTACGAAATCACATATGAAAACATAATTAAAATGCAACTATAAAAGCGTATATTAAAGCAGACACATATTAAAATGCATGAGACAAAAGTCAAAACACATTAAACATTGAATGTGATTTAAGATGAATAAGGACTAGATAGGCAGTGTCTGGGCGAATTGGATCATAAAATTGGCTCAATTCTGTTACTAAAGAGAGGCGTGATATCAAAGATGCTCAAGACAGTATAGATCTGTTGTGAATGATAACACAATGGTAGTGGAATACTGGGATTGTTTCTTGTAGAAATTTTGCAAACGGGCGTTTTCTGTCAGGCTTATTTTATTTGCTACAACTCCCCCCAAACCCCCCCCCCCCCAACAAATTGTCTTCAAGCTCTCTCTTAATCCTTTCCCGCTGTAAATGCCGTGAAACGCTTGGCCATTTCAAAACACACTTTTCTTACAAAAGCCTTTCCGTTGGATATTTTCTTCTTTGTTGATTAAAAAGCAGGAGACTTTTTAATTGCTAAACTCAGCCAACTGAAACAGAATGCCTTTGCCGTTACCAAAATTAGAAATCACGTCAAGTGCTCAGCTTGAAGATGGACAAAGGTGACCGTGTTTCTTTTCTCATTAAGCATATTCTTTTTTCCTCCAAAAAAGTGTTAAATAACATTTCTGACTGTGTGCTCTTGGGTGCATGTGAATAAGTAATTGTTGCATGAGTTGCATTGTGGCAAAGGGATGGGAAACTTGGAACAGAGGTGGAAACATTCCTTGCTCCTTTGAGGTGTGGAACATTAAGAGTGAGAAACTCTGTAGTTTAGGCTGTGGAGTTAAGGTGCCTGAGAGTGCATCTAAACCAGTGTTTTTCAACCCGGGGGCCGGGACCTCTGGGGGTGTCGCGAGGGGGTGTCAGAAGGGTCTCCAAAGATCATTAAAAACACAGTATATTCTGTCCAGATATCAAGTCTATTTTCCCCAAACTTCACCAGTGTTCACATTAGGGCACATTGACTATTCGTGCCAAGTTTGGTCTAGATTCATAATTGTTTCAATCCACAGTGCTCTTTGGTTGTAGGTGAACTACAACTCCAAAACCCAAGGCCAATGCCCACCAAACCCTTCCAGTATTTTCTGTTGGTCATGGGGGTTCTGTGTGGGAAGTCTGGCTCAATTCTATCGTTGGTGGGGTTCAGAATGCTCATTGATTGTAGGTGAACTATAAATCCCCGCAACTACAACTCCCAAATGACAAAATCAGTCCTGCCCCCCAACTCCAGAAGTATTCAAATTTTGGGCATTTTGGGTATCTATGCCAAATTTGGTCGAGTGAATAAAGATATATCCTGCTTATCAGATATTTACATTACGATTCTTCACAGTAGCAAAATTACAGTTTTGAAGCAGCAACTGAAATAATTTTATGTTTGGGGGGCACCACAACACGAGGAACTGTATTAAGCGGTCACAGCATTAGGAGAGTTGGGAACCACTGGTCTAAACAGTAAAATCAATGCAGTTTTGTACCACTTTGACTTCCATGTCTTATTATTATTGAAACTTGGGAACTGTAGTTGGATGAAGCACTCACACTCTTTGTAAACTTAGTACTTCTGTTATTCCATAGCACTGAGCCATGGCAGTGAAAATTGTGTGATATTGCATAATTTATTTTCTACAGTGTAAATGTACCCTTTTGATAGCAACTTTTATTAAGGACCAGAAATAATGTTTGCTCATCACAATCACATTTGGCGGCCTTGCTAGCAGTCTGGGGTTGATGATGGCAGTCTCAAGATCAGTACTCTTACCTATTTAATTTATTGATCCCTCTAAGTGGTAATTGTCATTGAGACATATATAGATAAACAGTGACATTTTGATAAGAGAAGGATACTTACTTAGGTGATCCCTTGCAGCCTGAGGATGATGGTCCTCCAAGTGTAGTGCCTTGGCGGTGAGCCTGTAGGTGGCTGTGGAACCCTATTCTTGATCCACATTTTCTTCCGCAGTGAGGACATTAATTTTCAGGTGGAAAACGGTCCCATTCAGGGTTGGCTTGACGCACCTTCCTCTTGACACATTTATCCCCTTTGCCCTCCATTTGTGCCTTTTTGAGTTCTGCAGCACTGCTGGTCACAGCTGACCTCCAGTTAGAGTGCTCGAGGGCCAGGGCTTTCCATTTCTTGATGTTTATGCCACAGTTTTTAAGATTGGCTTTAAGCCCACTTTTAAATCTCTTTTCCTATCCACCAACATTACGTTTTCCGTTCTTGAGTTGCTTTGGGAGATGGTGATCTTTGGGCATTCGGAAAATGTAGTCAGTCCAGTGAAGTTGATGGCATAGGTGCATCACTTCAATGCTAGTGGTCTTTGCTCCTTTCAACACACAAACATTTGTCCGCCTGTCTTCCTAAGAGATTTGCAAGATTTTTTGGAGGCAACACTGATGGAATCATTCCAGGAGTTGAGTGTTTCATCTGTAGACAGTCCATGTTTTGCAGGGGTATAGCAGGGTTTGGGAGGACAAGGGCTTTATAAACAAGCACCTTGGTCTCCCTACAGATGTCCCAGTCCTCAAATACTCTCTGCTTCATTCAGAAAAATGCTGCACTCACAGAGCTCAGGCGGTGCTGCATTTCAGTGTCAATATTAACTTTTTTGAAGCAGTGGCTGCCAAGGTAGCAGAAACGGCCAACATTTTCTTATGTTGCAGCATTAAGCTGTATTTCTGGCATTTCAGAGGGATTGGCTGGTGACTACTGGAAGAACACTTTGGCTTTCTCTATGCTCAGTGAAAGACCAAGCTTCTTGTATGCTTCTGCAAAGGTGTTTAAAGTAGCTTATAGTTCTTATTATGAATGTCCACAGACTATGTTGTCATCAGCATACTGGAGTTCTACAACAGAAGAGAAGAATAATAGGGGATAGGATAGACATGTTCAAATATTTGAAGGGATAACACATTGACTGGGGGTAAGTTGGCTTTATGCTACTCCAGAGACTGGGACACAATGGAGAAATTGATTAAAACTGCAGGAAAAATAACCTTATAAAGAACTTCTTCATTGCAAGAGTTGATCAGCAGTAGAATCTGGCTTTCTCTGGAGATCTTAAAAGAGAAGTTGGATGGCCATCTGTCCGGTGGGCTTTGATTGTATACTCCTGCATGGCAGAATGGAATTGTACTGTGGGTATCTTCCAACTCTATGATTCGCTTTGAGTCCCCTTTGGGGAGGTAAGGTGGGGTATAAATATAATAATAATAATAATAATAATTCTGTGGTCTGTCCCAGCTCTAAGTACAGTGTTTCAGCTTGAGCTTGTCTGGAGGGTTATTTTTGTATTTTGATTTTGCCTTGCTGTCCTTCCGAACTCTTGCTGTCCTTCCGAACAAGCGGGAGAAGAGCACGTGCTGCGGCTGCCTTGTTCTTCCCGCAGTCCCGTTTATTAACAAGGGTGCTAAATAAGGAAACAAAGGAGAATGAAAACAAGTTAATTAAACAAAATATAATGTCAAGCAAGGCCTGATTAAACCTTGATTACAAGGTGGAAAATGTATTTATATTTCTGCTGCTTTTGCAATGATAAATCATTGCTCATTCATGCCTAGAGTTTCATTCCAGAAGGTGAGAAGAAATTTGGCAGTTCTTCCTTTAGGTCAAAAAGTTGTTCTCAAAGGTGAAAAGAAACACAGTTTGATTATGTTGTCTTGCCAGTGAAGAGCAATCCAATTTAATCCAAACCTAATAGTCATAGTGGTTTGTTAAAGGAATGCTCTAAAGTGCTTGGCATGGTTTCTGCTCACAGTGTTGGTTATTCTTTCAATATACAAATGTTCCCAGTTTAAACTTTCTTTTGTCTACAACAGGGCTGTCCAACTTCTACTGGGTCCAGGGCCGGAATAGAGGTCACTGATGACCTCGGGGGCCGCTCGGCCCCGCCCCCAGGCCCCGCCCCCAGCCCAGGCCCCGCCCTCTCCTAAAGCTGTCATTCTCCCTCCTCCTCCTCCTCTTTCCCGGGCACCGTGGCTGTCCCGAGCGCCACGGCACCCGGGAAGGGCACGGCGCGCCACTCTCTTTCGCGGCGCCCCGCCCTTCCTAGGGCGGGGAGCTGCGAAAAGGGCAGAAGGTGGCGCCAAGGGCAGCGCGTCACAGGCCTGGCGTGACGCGCTGCCCTTGGCGCCGCCTCTCCTCCTTTTCGGCGCCCCGCCCTTCCTAGGGCGGGAGCTGCCGAAAAAGGGCAGAAAGGTGGCGCCAAGGGCAGCGCGTCACAGGCCTGGCGTGACGCGCTGCCCTTGGCGCCACCTACTCCTCCACCTCCTTTTCGGCCCCCCCGCCCTTCCTAGGGCGGGGGAGCCGCCGAAAAAGGGCAGAAGGTGGCGCCAAGGGCAGCGCGTCACCGGCCGGGCGTGACGTGCGGCCCTTGGCGCCGCCTACTCCTTTTCGCCCCCGCCCTTCCTAGGGCGGGGAGCCGCCGAAAAGGGCAGAGGTGGCGCCAAGGGCAGCGCGTCACAGGCCTGGCGTGACGCGCTGCCCTGGCGCCGCCTCTCCTCCTTTCGGCCCCCGCCCCTTCCTAGGGCGGGGAGCTGGGGCAGAAGGTGGCGCCAAGGGCAGAAGGCCTGGCGTGACGCTGCCCTTGGCGCCCTACCCTCCTTTCGGCGCCCGCCTTCCTAGGGCGGGAGCTGCCGAAAAGGCAGAAGCCCGCGTCACAGGCCTGGCGTGCCGCCCACTGGCGCCGCCCCTTTTCGCCCCCGCCCTTCCTAGGGCGGGGGGGCCGCCAAAGAAGGGCAAAAGGCGGCGCCAAGGGCAGCGCATCACAGGCCTGGCGTGACGCGCTGCTCTTGGCGCCGCCTACTTTTCCTTTCGGCGCGGAGAGAGGGACGGAGGGGGCGGTGCAGGGAGGAGGAGCTAGCTCTCTTCCTCCTCCCTGCCCCGCCTCCCCCTTCCCCCGGGCGCCATTTTTTTAAAAAAAATAGAATTTTTTAAAAATTAAAAATAGCTGGGGCCGTGCCCAACAGGCTGGGGGGGCCGGATCCGGCCCCAGGGCCGCCAGTTGGACAGCCCTGGTCTACAAGTTCCCAAATGCCCCTATCCATGTCTTGGAGATTTTGGGAACTGCAGTTCAAAAAGTCACGTTTCTAAATTCTGATAATTTTATGTGAACACTAGGTTAGGAACCCGGCAGTGCCCGTGTTATTTGAGAAGGGTATTGCTAGTTCGTGCTTCAAGTTTCGTCTAGATACAATGTCAGCTGGGTTCAGTGGGTGAGGGTAAAACTACAACTCCCAATTGGGATTGATTGTAGAGGGAATGAGGATACATGAGGATCAAATAGAAGGTTATACACGCCAGGATATTTGACCAAAAGAATCAGTAAGGTAGAGATGATAGGAGAATATTTGCTACTTCACCATAGAACGGCTCTTTAATGTACTGCTGCACATTATGGAACCATTGTTTAATGCCTGATATATGTTTCTTTTCTACATGGTTTGCTCTATTTGATATGGCTTTGTGGCTAATGCAGAGTTTTAATCTATGTTTTTAGGATGTTTTTAGTATGTTTTAGAGTCTATAATGTGCTTTTAAATACGTTTGTATCCGACTTGTTGTGAGCCGCCCCGAGCCACCCAAGAGTGGCGGCCTAGAAGTCCAACTAATAAAATAAAAATAATAAAAAATAAAATTTGATTTGATTTGATTTGAACTCCCATATGCATGTCCCATCGTCCATGGACCATCCTTCTCCAAACCACACCAGGATGTAGAGTGGGGCATGGGGGCTCTGTGTTCCAAGTTTGGTCTTCATCAGCCATTGGTGAGGATCACAATGATCTCTGGAAGTGAGTGAAGGTACTGCAAGTCTCATCATCCATAATTCATCATCCTTCAAACCACAACAGGATGTAGAGTGGCTCATGGTGGGTCTGTGTGCCAAGTTTGATTGTGATCAGTTATTGGATGAGGGTCACAGGGGTATCAGGAAGTGAGTGATGGTACTGCAAGTCCCGTCATTCATGGTTCATCCTCCTCCAAACTGCACCAAGATGTATAGTGTGTCATGGGGGCTCTGTGTACCATGTTTGGTCTTGATTTGTTGTTGGTCAGGGTCACAGTGATCTCAGGAAATGAGTGAAGGTACTGCAAGTTCCATAATCCATATTATGTCCTCCTCCAAACCACACCAGGATGTAAAGTGGGTCATTGGGGGGGGGGGGTCTGTGTGGCAAGTGTAGTCCAGGTCTGAGATTTGTGGGGGCCACAGTGTTCTGTGGGAACACTGACTTTTGTTATATACGTAGATAAGCACAGGCTGTTGGGAGCTTTGGATTTGCTCATTTCTCTGACATTGAGTGAGTAAAGACAAACATTTTGTATTTATTCTAGCAGAACACTGATATCATATGGCTATAAAACAGGAATACACAATTAAAATGAATTCAAAATGTTGTACATCGAGGTTCTCACACTTTTAGCATATCACAAGATGACAAAGCTCACTGAAAACAAAAGAGAGACATGCTTGGAAAAGTGAAAAGATGGAGACCAAATTGCAGGTGGATTGAGGTAGTCAAGAAAGCCATAGCTCAGAGATGGCAAACAGGATGAGCAGGGTTTCTTGGAGATCTCTTATTTGACAAGATGATGTCGAGGACAAGCCTTACAAACCCATCTGACTTTGGGGATGGAGCAAGGTGCTTCTCTGATGAGTCAACCAGCTTGCAGCAAAGTACGTCATGGCCGATCTGGGTAGCTCCAAGACACTTTCTGTTAGTCAAGGGACGTTTCTCTGAAGGGCAATGACTGAAAAGGGACAGCCACACACTAAGATAAACTTACCTGTCTTTAATGGATTTCTGACCACTCTGTGGCTGGATATACACTGCCCTATATCCCAGGACCTGATCTCAGATTATGTGTTTTGAACTGGATTATGTGAGTCTTCACTGCGATATAATCTGGGATAATTGGATAATCTGAGATCAGATCCTGGGATATAGGGTGGTGGAGAAAGGACCTGTGTCAACTAGGGCCCTTCTACACAGGCCCAATAATGCAGAAGAAACCAGGATAAAAGGTGAAGTGGCTAAATGACATTTGCCAAGAACACGTCATTTAAACACATGTTTTAAGGGTGCGCTTAAAATCCAATTTTGGCTGAAAATGAGCATATGCACATCACTGTATCACTCTGCACTCAAGGAAAACATGGGACTTCATTGTAAAATGCTGGTGTGAACTGCTCCAGTGCACATGCACATTTAAAAATCCCAAAACAGCTGATGAGGGCTGTAAACAAATGGAGCTACAGAAATACAGGTGGCTAAATGGAAGCACGGTTGGAAAGCAATTCCCACGAGAACTCCCTGCAACCATTCCTTTCTTCTGATGCTTATGAAATTAAGCAAATCTTGAATTTACACAGTGGGCACCAACATGGGAGGCGAGTGACCCCAAAGGGTAATGGGGTTCACAAGGGGAAAAAGAAAGGCAACAGGAGGATGGGGAGTGATTATGACAATTATGAAGTTACGAAGGTGGAGGCATTACTTTTCATTCAACCCTCATATATAAAGGAGAGAATAAAGGGGAAAGGGGAGAGAGATGCATACAAGAGAAAAAAGGGAAGATTTGGAGATTTGTGAGGGAAAGAAAAAAAGTGTAGCACAGCAGTTCTCGTTTGTGCCTGGGGGCCAGGGGCCAGGATCGGGGTCCCATTGGCATTGGGGCCTGCAGCAGCAGAGCTAGATTCTGAAGAGGATTTAGAAGGGTTAGAAGAAGGAGAGTTTCCCATCAGTGGGCCTCCTTCGCCCACAGAAAGTTTGGCATGGGAAGAAGGTTGGCCTGACCCTTACGAAGAGACAGATAACCAGGTGCAAATGGAAAGCAGTGATAGCGAAACTTATGAACGGCCGGGTGGGGAGAGGCTCACAGGATCCTGTGAGTGAAAACATGGAAGAGAGCAGCTGGGAAGATTCTAGGGAGGAGAGCTCTCATGGAGATAGGGACCCAGCTGCTGGGAGACAAGGCCGAACCTTTGATAGGAGATGAAGCATCGAGTCTAGCAGAAGGGGATGGTACCACAGCCTAGACAGGCCGAGGTCTGTCAGCAGAGATTGGAGAAGACGAAGCCTAGAGCGTCGGAGACCTCGGCCGAAAGATTAAGTATAGGATCCGTGGGAACGAATCCCCAGTACTTCGGCCACGTCTCTTCTGGGTAGACGTGTAGCGAAGTTGGTCCACGGAGCTAAGTTGGCTAGTGGCCACCAAGTCTTGCCTTGCATCTTGTATCTTGCCTTGTTCCTGAATCCGCATTGCTGTGCGGAGCTTTGCCAAGCCTTTTGGATTATTCACCAAGCTGCTTTTGGACAATTGATTGCTTACAGCCTTTGGATTGCTTTTGCTATTTTTACGGACAATATTCCTTTTGAACTGTTTTATATTCAATAAAGTAGTTAGCCTTCAGTCCGTCTCTGTCTGTGTGATTAAGGGGCCGGTCAAGTCCGTGCATTGTGACAAAAAGGCAGAGAAGTGGGAGAGAGAAAATGAAAGACATGAAGGTGTGTGCTTGAATGGGAAAGAAGAAAAGTCAGAGTTGCATGCACCAAAAGGAGAGAAGGAAAGTTGAACCCAAGCACAGTTATGGGAACCCCACTTGGGTCCCAACCCATAGTTTTAAACTAGTGGATGCTGCATTTATTTTTTTACAGCTTTTTGTTTAAATTGGAATTGTTTTAATAATTGCACAAATTAAACTCCATTTCAATATTGACCCTTTGCGTATTTTTACCTGTATTGCTTTTTAAGAGTGACCTACTTTGGGTCTCAGTCCTGATAAAGATTTCAGATAATGCTTTTTTGTTGCTTAAAGCCAGTCATGAGAACTAGCAGGCCACTGCTCTAGCATATGACCTCACCAGTGTGGATCTTCAGATGGTGGTGGTGGTGATGATGATGATGATGATGATGATGATTTTATTTTCTGCCTCTCCTTGGAGCTTTTAAGCCATGACTCCAATAGCTGCATGAACGTGCATCCACATGGATGAAATTTCTTGCTATTAGGACTCAAATCTGAGCCATTTTGATTTTGTTTGAAACTCTGCTATGAGTGAATCCAGGAAGACAATTTTGTCTTCTTTTGTTTTTGCAGACTGGGGAGTAGGGTGGGGAGTGTTACCATCTGACAAGACATCCAGGTGTTTGTTCCTTGTCTGCAGACATTCTTGTTGACGTCTCTTACACCTGACATTTGCCACAATGAAGGATTTTGCAGTTGCTTCACAGTCTTTGTGTGCGCTGGAATCGTGTCTCCTTCCTGTCAAAATGGTTCCTTTGCAGCCCAGAGATTTTGCTTACTTCTCTTCACCTTGCCCCAACTTCCTCCCTTCTTCTCCCTGCCTGTGAAATCTCCCATGCCTTTTATTGTGATGTGATGGGCCAAAGGCTCAACAGAGAGTGTTCCTCATCACTTTGTCTCCATGCTGGGAACAGCTGTCTCCCTTCCATTTCTGCTTTTCATGCAGCTATTGGAAGTGCTGTTGTCAGGTAAGCGGGTGGCCTTTAGAAGTGCTGTGAGAATAGTGACAACAGCTACTCTGACACACTTGTTTTCAGTCTTGATTAATGTTTTAAAATGGCATATGAATCCATGAAGTATGGTGCTGTAGACCTGAATAACCGATCTCCCTTACCCAGTCTTTACTCTTTTTGGGGGGGTTCTCATAAGAGCAACTAATACACAGAACAAATATTTCCTGATATATGCCATTCATCCTCACAGTTGCCAATTCCGTTTTATTCTCCCAGAACAATTTTGGCATTATAAAATTGTGTGTGTGAAAGAGAGAGAGAAAAATAGAGTAAATGTGTGTGTGTGTGTGAGAGAGAAAATGCAAGAACTTTTTAGTATGTATGATGTAGGAATCAACCAGCAGTTTGTATTGATCGTGTGTGCACATATATGGAAGCCAGTGATTGATCTCACACTCAAACTTGCATACCATAAATCATTGAATGTTGAGTTATGCATTCGTTCAATTGAATGGCTATGTTGTAGCACTGAACAAAAATACAAAATATGTAGAAAAATGCACAACTGGATGCACATGACCTGACCTTGCACAACGCAGATCCATAAAAAATAGCATTGGATATACACCTTTACTTACCTACTTAGGTGATCCCTCATAGCCCGAGGATGATGGACCTCCAAGTGTAGTGGCTGTGGAGCCCTATTTTTGATCCACATGTTCTCCCACAGTGAGGATATTGGTTTCCAGAAAGAAGGCAGTCCCAGCCAGAGTTAGCTTGATGTGCTTTCCTCTTGGTACGTTTCTCCCTTTTGTCCTCCATTCTTTGAATTCTGCAGCACTGTTGGTCACAGCTCACCTCTAGTTAGAGTGCTCAAGGGCCAGGGCTTCCCAGTGCTCAGTGTCTATGCCACAGATTTGAGGTTGGCTTTAAGCCCATCTTTAAATCTCTTTTTCTGTCCACTAACATTGTATTTCCCACTCTTGAGTTGGGAGTATAGTAACTGTTTTGGGAGATGGTGATCAGGCATTTGGACGACACTGCATTCAGTCCAGCGAAATTGATGGCGTAGGAGCATCACTTCAGTGCTGGTAGTCTTTGCTTCTTCCAGCACACACCTTTCTTCCCAAGAGATTTGCAGGATTTTCCAGAGGCAACACTGATGGAATCATTCCAGAAGTTGAGTGTGACATGTTTTGCAGTCTTATAACAAGGTTGGGAGGACAATGGCTTTATAAAAAAGCACCTTGGTCTCCCTATGGATGTCCCGGTCCTCAAACACTCTCTTCTTCATTAAGAAAAATGCTGTACTCACAGAGCTCAGATGGTGTTGTATTTCAGTGTCAGTGTTGACTTTTGTGGAGTACGCTGATGACACTCAGCTCCTTCTGAGGATGGAGGGCTGGCCTGTCTCCATGCCTGATAATTTCCATCAGTGCCTTGAGGCCATTACTGGATGATGAAAGTGATGGAAACCATTATTAAAGAAAAAACTACTACCGTGTTTCCCCGAAAGTAAGACAGCGTCTTACTTTCTTTCCCCAAAAGTCCCCCTACGTCTTACTTTCGGGTACGTCTTATATAACCCAAGACGTGCCCGTCGCCACGCCCACGCCGCCACCGCCGCCGCCGCACCGGAGGTGTGCCGCGCACACCTGCGGCACACCTCCGCGGCACACCTCTTCGCCAGGGCTCCAGGCAAGGGAGGGGGAAAGGAGCCAGGGGGAGGGAGGAAGCGGCGACGCGTCACTGTGGCGCTGCGATCCTCACCACGCCCCTGGCTCCTTTCCCCCTCCCTGCTTGAGGAAAGAAGGGAGAGGGAAAGGAGCCAGGGGCGTGGTGAGGATCGCAGCGTCACAGTGACGCGTCGCCGCCCGTCCCGCCCCTGGCTCTCTTCCTCCTCCCTTCCAAGGGTGGGGAAGAGAGCCAGGGGCGAGACAGCGATGACGCGTCACAGTGACGCGTCGTCCCTTCTCCCCCCCTGGCTCTCTTCCTCCTCCCTTCCAAGGGTGGGGGAAGAGAGCCAGGGGCGGGACGAAGCGATGACGCGTCACAGTGACGCGTCGTCCCTTCTCCCCGCCCCTGGCTCTCTTCCTCCTCCCTTCCAAGGGTGGGGGAAGAGAGCCAGGGGCGGGACGAAGCGATGACGCGTCACAGTGACGCGTCGTCCCTTCTCCCCGCCCCCTGGCTCTCTTCCTCCTCCCTTCCAAGGGTGGGGGAAGAGAGCCAGGGGCGGACGATGATGATGACGCGTCACAGTGACGCGTCGTCCCTTCTCCCCGCCCTGGCTCTCTTCCTCCTCCCTTCCAAGGGTGGGGGAAGAGAGCCAGGGCGGGACAAGCGGCGCGTCACTGTGACGCTGCGATCCTCACCACGCCCCTGGCTCCTTTCCCTCTCCCTTCTTTCCTCAAGCAAGGGAGGGGGAAAGGAGCCAGGGGCGTGGTGAGGATCGCAGCGTCCACAGTGACGCTCGCCGCGCCGCCCTCCCGCCCCTGGCTCCTTTCCCCTCCCTTGCCTGGAGCCCTGGCGAAGAGGTGTGCCGCGGAGGTGTGCCGCAGGTGTGCCGCGGCACACCTCCGGTTGCGGCGGCGGCGGCGGGACGAGGTACGTCTTATATACGGGGTATGGCTTATATAAGCCGACCCCCCAGACACCCCCGATACGTCTTACAATCGGGGGTGTCTTACTTTCGGGGAAACACGGTAGGCACATAGAAGAACAGGCATTGCTGAAAGAAAATCAACATGGTTTCTGCAAAGTCAAATCATGTCTTACTAACTTGTTAGAATTCTTTGAGGGTGTAAATAAACACATAGATAAAGGGGACCCAATTGATCTTGTTTACCTTGACTTTCAAAAGGCTTTTGACAAAGTCCCTCACCAAAGGCTCCTAAATAAGCTCTTCAGCCATGGAATCAGAGGACAGGCCTTGTCCTGGATTGGAACCTGGCTAAACTGTAGGAAACAAAGGGTGGTAATAAACGGACATTTCTCTGGGTGGAAAGAGGTGAGAAGTGGCGTACCCCAAGGTTCAGTTTTGGGTCCGTTACTTTTTAATTTATTCATTAATGATCTGGATGTAGGAGTGAATTCTGAGGTAGCAAAGTTTGCAGACGACACTAAATTGTTCAGGGTAGTTAAAAATGAAACTGATTGTAAAGAGCTCCAGAAAGATCTCTCGAAATTGAGTGAATGGGCAACAAAGTGGCAAATGCATTTTAACCTAAACAAGTGTAAAGTCATGCACATCGGGGCAAAGAACCCCAACTACACCTACAAATTGATGGGGTCAAAGCTTTCCGAGACAAACCAGGAAAGGGATCTTGGGGTTTTGGTGGACAGCTCAATGAAGATGTCAACCCAGTGCGCAGAGGCAGTGAAAAAAGCAAATTCTATGCTTGGCATGATCAGGAAGGGAATCGAAAATAGGTCAGCAAATGTTGTATTACCTCTCTACAAATCGATGGTGAGGTCACATTTGTGTACAATTCTGGTCTCCGCACCTTAAGAAGGATATAACGGAACTGGAAAAGGTACAGAAAAGGGCAACAAGAATGATCCAAGGGATGGAGCGGCTCCCTTATGAAACCAGGTTGCAACGCCTTGGTCTTTTCAGCCTTGAAAGACGGTGTTTAAGAAGTGACTTGATCGAAGGGTATAAAATCATGAATGGGATAGAAAAGGTGAATAAAGAAAAACTATTTTCTTTGTCACAAAACACTAGGACTAGAGGGCGCTCCCTGAAGCTCCAAGGTAGGAAAATTAGGACTAATAAAGGGAAATATTTCTTCACCCAGAGGGTCATTGGGTTATGGAACTCACTTCCAGAAGAGGATGTGACAGCTGTCAGCCTGAACAACTTCAAGGCAGGATTAGACAGATTCATGGATACCAAGTGTATCAGTAGTTACTGAAAAGGACATTCAAGTGCCACCTCGGAGTTGGTTGAGGTAGGCAGGATTTCCCTGGGTACTGGTTGTGCCCTCGGGAGCAGGTCAGGGTTTTACCCTCCCTTCTGCTCGAGATCCCCGTGTACAACTGGTGGGCCACTGTGTGATACAGAATGCTGGACTAGATGGGCTGAGGTCCGATTCAGCATGGCTCTTCTTATGTTCTTATGAGGCCCAGGTCTCCACTGTAAGCAGATCCATATTTTTCCATCTGTGGCAAGTTAGACAACTGGCTCCCTACCTATCTAGGAGTGACCTGGCTACGGTGATCCAGGCTATGGTCATCTCAAGACTGGACTACTGTAATGCCCTTTACATTGGCCTTCCTTTGTCGGTGATCCGAAAGCTTAAGCTGCTGCAAAATGCTGTTGCCCAACTTCTTGCTGGGGAATCGGTGAGATGTCGCATTACTACTCCAATCCTGCAGCAATTGCACTGGCTACCAATTGAGCACTGGATTACCTTCAAAGTGCTGGTTCTCACCTTTAAGGCCTTATATGGTCTAGGGCCGGCGTACCTGAGGGCCTGCCTTACCCCCTACCAACCCCAGAGATCACTTCGGTCTGATGACCAAAATTTGCTCGAAGTTCCTAAAATTCGGACCTTTCATTTATCGAGCACTAGGCGTAGAGCCTTCACGATCGTGGCTCCATATCTGTAGAATGCTTTGCCGATAGAAACATGAGCCATCCGAAGTTTACCTTCTTTCTGGAGGGCGTGCAAAACATTTCTTTTTCAGCAAGCATTCAGATCGTGCTGATTAGGTTTTTGTGTTTTAATTGTATTTTATGTATTTTGTTCCTTGGATATCTGTAAACCGCTCCGAGTCTTCGGGGAGTGGCGTTATACAAGTTGGAATAATCAATCAATCAATAAACCCATTTACTGGACCAGTAGGCCCTTACTATCCACTGGGTTTGGTTCCAGAACTCTCCTTGAATAACAATATCAGTAGATATTCAAGTCTCATTATGTATAATGCCATAATGGTGTCCCTTATATACAATGGGAAAATAAAACTTTGATTTTTGGAATTATGTTTAGCGTGTTTTCAAGCTTTAAATGGTTGAATCCAAGAATGTAGAATCCATGGATACAGTGGGCAGTCTGTATGGCAGTGACACATTCATATTTACGGACACACATAAACAATGTATGGAAATATAATATTCTGCACTGAACTTTATGAAGTCAAGCTCATTTTGTTTTTATTGGTTATTGTGTTTTGTATTTGTCCCACTCTCTTTTCTGTTTACAATCTTGGCAAGCATCCTTGCTTTCAAATTGTTGCAGCGTCTTGTGGGGAGGACATGTTTCTCCTAAATTGCTTGTTTTCAGTCCAGAGCTTGGCTGTGTACTGTTGACTGATCCGGTCACTCCTCCAGAAGGTTTGGAGGAGTGAAGGAAGAAAAAAGAGGCAGGTTTTCACATCCCTATTAAATTGAGTGAAGTTTTCTGGCTCAGTACACAGATCTTTCCTCAGTCTTTTCCCAGCCTGGAATAATTAGGATATTATTGAACTGCGTGCTGTGACTGAGAGGGGAAGGGGGCATTGAGTGTCAAAGATTGAAAACCCGATTCTACTGTGTTGTAACAGATCACATCTTCATTTCAATAACCCCAGTTGGACTTTCCAGCAAATGAGGGTATTACTAACCAGTGTCACCCAGTGTGAATCCACCATGAGTTTTATTCAGAACTGTCATGGGGCTGTCTGATGTGTTGAACTGATTTTAGAGGAAGACTCCATATCTAGGATTGTGTCTGTAAAACCTGTGATAAAACTTCAATGAGATTCATTGGATCTCAAATATGGAAGCTAGTGGCCACCTCTAAATACTCATGTTTGGAAGTTTCTTGCAGAAGCACACCTGGAATACTGTGTACAATTCTGGGCACCACAATTGAAGGGAGATGTTGACAAGCTGGAATGTGTCCAGAGAAGGGTGACTAAAATGATCGAGGGTCTGGAGAACAAGCCCTATGAGGAGCAGATAAAAGCAAGCTTGTTTTCTGCTGCCCTGGAGAGTAGGACGCGGAACAATGGCTTCAAACTACAAGAAATGGGATTCCACCTGAACATTAGGAAGACCTTCCTGACTGTGAGAGCTGTTCAGCAGTGGAACTCTCTGCCCTGGAATGTGGTGGAGGCCCATTCTTTGGAGGCTGTTAAGCAGAGGCTGGATGGCCATCTGTTAGGGGTGCTTTGAATGCAATTTTCCTGCTTCTTGGCAAGGGGTTGAACTGGATAGCCCATGAGGTCTCTTCCAACTCTATGACTCTATGATTCTAAGCCGACCTATGTTTGTGTCTCAATTGCAGATTCTCCCTTCTCCTCCTCCACACTGAAGATGTTTCAGTTATGAAAACACTATGTTCATGTGCAAAGAGGGAGTAATATCCTGTCTTATAGTTGGACCCCATATGGCTAGTGTAGGCATGAGCAAACTTTTTAACTTGGGGGCCTCATGGCGGGCTGGGACAGGGTGGGTGGGCTGGTAGGGAGGGGTTCTCCCCAAGTCTCCCTTTCCTCCCCTTCCTCTTTTTGGTGGTAGAAAGTGAAGGAAAGACAGGAAACATCTGGATCCCAAAATGGTTGGCTTTGGTCAGGATGAGATGTTGGACCGGAGAAAAAGTGTACCCATTAGATCCAATATTGCCTACTCCTGGTATAGAATCCTAGAATTCTAGAGCTGGAGAGATCCCCAAGCTCTATCCAGTCCAACAAATACACAACCAAAGCATTCCTGATAGAAAAGCTTCAAGAGATGAAGACTCCACCACACTCCGAGGCTGCCTATGCCACTCTCCAGGAAGGCCTTCCTGATCTTTTCAATCACATCTCTTTCCCTGCCATTTGAAACCATTGCTCCCTTGTGCCCTGGTCTCTAGAGCAGCAAAAAGTCAGTTTCCCCCTCCTCCTTCTCAATGGGACACCCTTTTAAATCTTGAAACATGGTTCTCATGTTCCCTCTTGACCTTCTCTTATCCCAGCTAAACATCCCCCAGGAGGAAAGGGGGAAGGAAAAAAAGAAGGAAGGAAGGAAGAAAAGAAGGACAAGAATGATGGAAGGAAGGGAGGGTAGAAGAGCTGGGAGGGAGGAAAGAGGAAGGTAAGGGAGAGAGGGGGAGGGAAAGAGAAAAGGAAGGATGAATATGATGGTATCAGAGAGGAGGACCTGAGAAAAGAGCCCAAGGAGCCACATCCAGCCCCGGGCCCTGCGTTTTCCCATACCTGGGCTAGTGAGTCTCAAACAGCCCACCTAGGACTGCTTTCACAGAATCAAAATTTCAATTACTCATTGACATTTTTAGTAATTTATGTCTAGAAATACTGTAGCAGTATATGAATAATCCTTATACTATTTTCATTTCCTGTTCTGTCATCATGTTGATTACCAATAGCTTGGGCTGTGGAACATGCCAAGTCCATGGCAGGTGGTTGGACTGTATGGCCCTTGTGGTCTCTTCCAACTTTATATTATTCAGTGATCTCTTTAAGCTCAAGGTATGGATATCCTAGACACGATCAAAGAGTATGAGGATGTTGATGAGGGCAATTCTCTGCCTGCAATAGAACATACAATCTATTGCTTATTTCTGTCATCTGATGGATTCAGTGGCGCCACGTTGGGGCATGAAGCTAGATGAAACAATCCACAAAGTTCTGACACAGTACATTTTTGCCTTACAGCAAAGCAGCCAGCATGATTCCTTAAGCCAGGAGCTGAAAATGTTATTAGATTTTCCTGAAGTCTGTCAAGTTCTTCCTAAAATTAATTTAAATTCAGACTTTATGGTTCCATTCCTGAGTAATCCCCACCACCCTCTTGAAGGTATTTTCTTCGCTTCCAGGATTTCCGCTACAATGCAGCAGCTCTGGAAACAGTTACTTTAGAGCTGATACATACTTATTGTCTTCATAGCTGTGGAATATGAAAGATTTGTAGCTTATCACTGTATGCATATGCTCCCAGTATGTTATGTTTTGGGATTCTACAAAGCACAGTATATATTGATACGGTCAGCAAGGTATATCAAAGTGTCTCGCTGTTTATACAATAGTTGTAGACTTCAAAACCTCACAATGTAGTGCTACTGTGAGTAAAACGATGAAGTGGTATTATAGTGTTTCCTTTTATAGACTTGACTGGAGTCCGTGTGTTGATGGGACCACCGTATCGAAAGGCTCTTCCATTCTTCTACATGATTCTGCAATATTTTGGTGGTGGTCCTGGTTTGTGTCTCATCACCTTCCTTAGCTGAAGCTGATAGGGATGACCAATGCAGTGATGATGTTCTATGTCTACGAATTCCATGCAGATCCTCTAAAAGGTCAGATGAAAACATTACTGTTCAAGCATCTCCGTGGACAGTTCCTGGGAAAAATTTAGAGCCAAATTGACAAAGGAAAAACATGGCTGTGGCTCACAAATTGATCTTTGAAAAAGGAGACGGAAGGCCTGATTCTGGCAGCCCAAGAGCAAGCCATTAGAACAAATGCCATCAAAGCCAGACTTGAAAAGTCAACGGCAGATTCCAAGTGTAGACTCTGCAAGGAAGCAGATGAAACAATGGATCACATCCTCAGCTGCTGCAAGAAGATTGCACAGACAGAATACGAGCAGAGGCACAACACCATTGCTCAGATGATTCATTGGAACCTGTGCCACAAATACCATCTGCCTGCCACAAATACCATCTGCCTGCGACAAAGAACTGGTGGGATCACAAGCTGGAAAAAGTTACAGTGAATGAACATGCCAACTACCCTGGGACTTCCAGATTCAGACAGACAGAATTTTGGAGCATAATACTCCTGACCTCACAATCGTGTTAAAAAACAAAGTATGGATCGTCAATGTTGCAATTCCAGGCGACAGCAATATTTAAGAGAAACAACTGGATATATTTAGCCTGTAAAAGAGAAGATCATTATCATCATCATCTTCAATTTATTTATATCCTGTCCTATCTCTCAAAAGGGACTCAGGGTGGTTTACAATAAAAATGGGAAAACATTCAATGCCAAAGAAAAACAAGACAAAACACACCAAAGATGGAGACATGATGCGAGAGCCATGTTTAAATAAGTGAAGGAAACCAAAGATGGATTAAGGCAGTTTACTGCCACTTTAAATAACAAAACCTGAAACAGTAGATTCAAATTACAGGAAAAGAGATTCCACCTAAACAACTGGAATAACTTTATCTCCCACTCAGAGCTGTTCACCAGTAGGACATCAGTGTACCCGTCATCGGGGGCCACAATTTCCAGTTTCAGAGACTTGTAAAGAGAGGCTGGATTGACATCTTTTCAGATTGTTTTAGCTGTAGATTCCTTAATTGCCAGAAGGATTGGACCAGATGGTCCTTGTGATCTTTACCAATTTTATGATTCAATTTATTAATAGATCTGCTTTAGTTAGGAATTTAAATATGTATGCCTTGTTTTGATTTCTGAACACAAATTAAGGAAGGTCCCCATGACCTTCCTGGATCTGATTCCTGGAGTTTTGTAGATTGTGTCAAGATGTCTTTGTGTGTACCTTCTCTTCACATTTCTAATGGAAAACCAGAGGAAGAAGAGAACCGCACTATGTTTCAAGCTAGCTGCTACTAGATTATTTTATCTATCATTTCTGACATTTTACTATGTTTACTTCCTTGTATCTGGACAGAGGTGTGGGATTGAAATATTTCATTCATGACAACAACAAATAAAATACATCCTATTAGCCCACAGTTTACTTGACAGCACATAGACACACAAGAAAACTGGACACTTAGCAAAATTTTAGTCCAAATGTTTAGAAACGGAGTGGATGATATGCTTTGGTCTGCATATTGACAATCTCTCTTCCTTTCTTTTTAGCGACACAGATTGATCCCAACGAACTGCAGGAACTTTTCCAGGATACGTCAGCCAGCATCTTCCGAATTAATGCTAACGGTAAGTATTTCAAACAAATGGACTATAAATGGGTTGTTGTGTGTTTTCCGGGCTGTGTGGCCATGTTCCAGAAGCATTCTCTCCTGACATTTCACCAGCATCTGTGGCAGGCATCCTCAGAGGTTGTGAGATGTGTTGAAAACTAGTAAAATGGGGTTTATATATCTGTGGAATGTCCAGGGTGAGAGAAAAAAACTCTTGTTTGTTGGAGCTAGGCGCAGATGTTTCAATTGGCCACCTTGATTAGAATTTAATGGCCTAGCAATCCTTTGTTGAGAGGTGATTAGCTGGCCCTGATTGTTTCTTGTCACTTCAAACAGATAACATTTCTTTCTCCCACCAGTATTAAAATTTGGGCATATCGGGTATTCAACAGTAATGTACACAGGATGGTCATTTTGGCTGAAACAGATATCTCCAGCCATGACCTTGAATGGCACAACACAGTTGGCTCAGTGCTTAATTTGTTCTAGAAGCCCACCATACATTTGCACTAAATCTAGAGATATGCCCAAATTTTAATACTGTTGGGGTTTGAGGGGAATTGACCTTCACACTTTAGAAGTTGTAGGTACTGGGAGTTATAGTTCACTTGCAATCAAAGAGCACTCTGAAACCCCACCAATGATGGGCCTGGACCTAACTTGGCACACAGAACTCCCATGACCCAACAACAAATACTGGAGGGCTTTGGGGGAATTGACCTTGATTTGGGGAATTGTTTACTTACATCCAGAGAGCATTGCGACAATTGATCTGGACCAAGCTCTAGATATCTCCAGCCATGACCTTGAATGGCGCAACACAGTTGGCTCTGTGCTTAATTTCTTCTGGAAACCCACCATAGAATTGCACTAAATCTAGAGACTACTAGAGAAGTGTTAGCAGATTTTTTAAATGGTAGGAATTCTTATTTATGGCTTTTCCATTTTTATGTGGGTGCTACATGCCTAACCCCTATGAAAGCGGAGGTTTTGGTATAGTTTTTATAGCAATGTAATCTGGAATATTGATGAAACCTGGCCTAAAACATCTGGACAATGTTACCAAGAAAGAACCTTTTTCCTAAGGGTGGGCTTTGCTCGTAGCCTGATGGGCCCTTGTGTTGATCCTCTGTGCTCTTTGTATGTATCTATGTCTTGCCTTCTGATTTCTCGAAGC
Organism: Anolis apletophallus; assembly: GCA_030556195.1. NCBI lineage: Eukaryota > Metazoa > Chordata > Lepidosauria > Squamata > Anolidae > Anolis > Anolis apletophallus. Next base: position 143,798,356 of record JARBWK010000007.1, on the reverse strand, counting down.
TGCTGCAGATAAATCCTTATAATTGGAGGGCATTTGCCACTGTTACGTCCTGCTCTTCTCTGACCATTTCATTATGAAAGCATTCCTCAGAAGGTCTAATTGACCTTGACATATTTTTAGGAGCTGTCACATTTCATCTTGGAAATGGACAGCAGCACAGGGTTCAATGTCTGGTGGATTCAGGGAGGCCATGGATACACATATGCTCATGCAAAAAGATAAAGCAAAGAAAAGAAGCCATTACCATACTCCAGGGACCTCCAGAAAGGTTTAACTCCTCTGATTTCTTTCCAAATCTCAATAACTTGTGCAAATGTCATCAGGTCTTTTCATGTCATGGGCAAATATGAAATGATAGCCGCCCCATATATACATTTATGGGGAGAGAGAGGAAGGGTGTGTGTATCTATCAACTTTTACAGAGGCAGTGGAAATGAATGCTTTGGTGACCTAACTGTAATAAAGATGCCAACTCCATTTCGAGAAAGTCTTCCATTTGGGCATTTCTGAGTAGGACTCCAGGGAGCTGCATAGAATAATAAGACTAGAAGAGATCCCCAGGGTCATGCAGTCAATCTCATTCTGCCATGCAGGCAGACACAATCAAAGTCCTCCAGACAGATGATCATCTTGCCTCTGTTTAAACATGCCAGAGAAGGAGATTTCACCACAGTTCAAGGCAGCAGCATATTCCACTGTCAAAGCCCTCATTTTAATGAATGTTTAGGTGTAATCTTGTTTATTGGATTGTTGTAGGTTTTTCGGACTATATGACCATGTTCTGGAAGGTTTCTCTCCTCACAACCTCTAAGGATGCTTGCCATAGATGCAGGCAAAATATCAGGAGAGAATGCATCCACAACATGGTCATATAGCCCGAAAAACCTACAACAACCCAGTGATTCCAGCCATGAAAGCCTTCAACAATCTTGTTTACGTTGCTGTCACCTTAGATTGCCCAGTGTGGAACACCTCTCACCACACTAAAAATTGAATGTGGCTCTTAATGAGATATGCCACATGATCACAGGATGTCTACGCTGTACACCGCTGGATAAATTACACTGTTTAGCTGGTGTTGACCGGGAAGTAACAGCCAATAATGAAAGAACCAAGGCAGTGACATCTCTGCCCCATCCCCTGTTCGGATATCAGCCAGCCTTAAATCAAGAAATAGTTTTCTAAGATCTACGGAGACACTCACAGGAACACCACAGCAAACAAGAGTCCAAAAGTTGCAGGTTAAAACCCGGAACCTCAAGCCATGGCTGAGACCGGATGAGAAACTCCCTCCTGGGCACACAGAAGACAGGGCAACTTGGAAGGCACTGAACAGACTGCCCTCTGGCACCACGAGATGCAGAGCCAAACTTAAGAAATAGGACCACAAAGTGGAATCCACGACATGTGAGTATGGAGATGAGCAATCCACAGACCACCTATTACCATGCAGTCTGAGCCCTGCCACATGCACAATGGAGGACCTTCTCACAGTGACACCAGATACACTCCAAGTGGCCAGCTATTGTCAAAGGACATTTAACATCATGCCAAGTTTTGAAACTTTCTGTTTTTTTTAAATACAGTGCAACTTTACCCTCGGTTTGCTACTGATATGATAAATTAAAAAACCTTAGAGTGAACACTAACATATAGGAGACCCCGCAAGAACACTAAGCACCAAGTAGTTGCACATGGCATCATCCTGTGGAAATTTACTGCTAGTGCATGGGAAGCAGACCCAAAATGAATAAGAACATCAGCCCTGGCCATGTCTTACTCAACTGCTGAGAATGCCTGCCCTGTTTGGCACAAGTCTGCCCGCACAAAGCAGGTGGACACAGAACTGAACAAAACATGCAGAATAATCACAGGATGTCTTAAACCTATACCTGTTGATAAACTCTACAAGCTGCCTGGCATTGCCTCCCCCCCCCCCCTCCCCATGTGCAACGGGAAGTTGCTGAGAGAGAAAGCCACCCACTGCATGGCTATCAACATTCCTCCCAATAGACTCGATTCAAGGGAAAGGTTTGTGTCATGAGAACCACTGCTCCTCTTAATGTTCCCCCAGCAATGGCAAGAGTCTTCCTCTGGGCAGCTAAACCAGGAAATCCCAACTAGATGGCCCCCCACGAGGATCTTTCTCCAGGGGCAAACCAAGAATGGGCAACTTGGTAGTCCCTGAACAGACTTAGAAGCAGAGTGGACAGATCAAAAGACAACCTGGCAAAATGGCACGACCTAAAAGAATCCTCCAGCTTGTGTGACTGTGGAGTAGAGCAAACAACTTCATGTCTGTATGCTTTTCTGCAATGTCCTGCCTCATGTACAGAGGAAGAATTGTTTGAGGCTACAGACAATGCGGTCGCTGTTGCCCATTTTTGGTCAAAAGATATTTAGTTGATTGTTTTCCTTCTATTTTTATCAGTTTTATACTTTCTTATGCAATGCTTTTCCTAGAAAATAAATAAATATGTCTTGTTTCCTATAGTTTTTTATAGTTAACCTTGGAGTTTGTAGTTTGATGAGGCACTAGGTTTCTGTGGTTGCTGATTCTCAATGTTCCTCCCTGCACCGGGACTGTGGCACAGCTGGCTGGATGTCAGCTGCATTAAGATCACTACTGACCGAAAGGTCATGAGTTCAAAGCCAGGCCAGGTCGGAGTGAACTCCCAACCAAAAATTGTGTAGCTTGTTATCAACCTTTGCAGCCAAAATACAGTTGAATCTGTCAAGTAGGAAATTTAGGTACTACTTTGTGGGGAAGCTAATATAACTGATTTATGAGACTACAAAAATCTCCAGGAAGTATGCAAAGAATGAGGAAGCGACAGCTCCCCTGGTAGCCAGAAGCTGGAATGTTAAATAGCCTCTGAGTGTCTTTCTATATATGTTGTATGTCTATAGCATTGAATGTTTGCCATGTATATTATGTACATTGTAATCCGCCCTGAGTTCCCTGCGGGGTGAGAAGGGCGGAATATAAATACTGTAAATAAATAAACTACAGAGCTTAAGATTCTGTAGGATGTTGCCATGGCATTTAAAGTGGAATCACACTACTACAATTTTCAGTGTCAAAGGTTTTTTTTAAAAAAAAATATTGACAGCAAACCAGCAGAGCAAACATGAAAACTAAATCAATTAAGCTTTGGATGGAATTGATGAAATCTATGCCAAGTTGCCACGTGGGAAGATAACTAATGGTTGGGAGATGTCGTTCCTGCAGGTGGTGGTGTAGCCCTTGCAACAATAAAGCTGCCTAGCCATTCATTAAAAGGAATTTTATCCCACCTTTTGACTTAAAACCCCCTGAAAGCAGCTTAAAAGCAGAGTAATTTAAAATACAATAAAGAGATCAATAAAACAAACTGTATATAATGCAGCAGAAAAGAGCACTCTAACAACAGGAAAGCTTAAGAAAAAGATGGAGCTGAACAACCAGATAAAAGGGGCCTCCAATGTCTCTAAAAGCATGAGAAGAAAATGAGGAGTTTGACTGTCTTGAAATAAGGAAGATGTCAGGTGAACTTTCTGGGGGGAAAAATGGGATTTAAAGATCCACTGAGAGTAAACAACGTGTTTTTCTTCTGCTCATCTTCCGCAATCTCTTCTGGTTCGATTGAAACAGGAGGCTCATCTACAGCAGGCAGTTTAGCCCGGTGTAAATGTGCCCTGAAGCAGCTCCAGATCTGTAATGTTGCAGTAATGACCACTGCAATGCCCTCTATGTGGGGTTGCCTTTGAAGACTGTCCAGAAGCTTCAACTGGTCCAACAGACGGCAGCCAGATTGCTAATAGGATTGGCTCTCAGGGAGCATACAACCCCCCCCCTGCTGCACCAGCTACTCTGGCTGCCGGTTTGCTACTGGGCCCAATTCAAAGCAGGGCCGTAGCCAGGATTTTGTTTCGGGGGGGGGGGCTGAGTTTGGTTCGGGGCGGGCTGAGACTGGGTGGAAGAGGGTCTACCCTAGCAAACCTTTTGTATTGTTATCCCAATAACCCCATTAATGTGGGATATAATGAGCATGGTGATCAGATCATGATATGAATAAACATAACAGTTTAAATAATGTACCAGTAAGGCCTTTTCGTGGACCACCCTGAGAACTTTTTTTGGGGGGGGTGTGAAGCCCCCTTAGCCCCCGGCTACATGCCTGATTCAAAGTGATGGCTTTGGCCTATACAGCCCTAAATGGTGCTGGCCCAACTTACCTGTCTGAACACATCTCCCCTTATGAACCATCAATGACCTTAAGATCATCTGGGGAGGCCCTGCTCTCGGCCCCGCCTTCATCACAAGTACGTCTGGCATGGACGAGAGACAGGGCCTTCTCAGCGGTGGCCCCTCAGCTGTGGGACGCCCTCTCTAGGGAGATCAGATCGGCTTCTTTGCGCCTAACATTTTGAGAAAACTCAAAACATAATAGAGTAAAATAATAAATGTAATAATAACAATAATAGAGTAAAATAATAAATTTAACAAAAACGACAATAATAAAGTAAAATAACAAATGTAATAATAATAGAGTAAAATAGAGTAAAATAGCACCAGGAAGTGGCACAGCTGGCTGTCAGCTGCATAAGATATCTCTGACCTGTAGGTCATGAGTTCAAGGCCTGCCCGGGTCGGGGTGGGTGCCCGACCTTAAGTGTACCCTGCTGTTGACCTTTGCAGCCTGAAATACAGTTCATTTGTCAAGTAGGAGATAAATGTACCACATTAAGTGGGGAGGCAAATTTTGACTGATTTATGAAGCCATAAGAATTCTAGGAGTCCCTGAAGATTGCGGAAGAACAACAAGGGACGCCGGGGGGGGGGAACGCTGAGAGAGATGAGGAGTGCGTCAGGTCCCCCTAGTGGCCAGAAGTTTTCAGAAGTTTGCCTATTTGTTCGTCTATGTTCGTCAATATATGTTTAAAATATGTCTATATATGTTGAACTGCAGGGATTGTCTGCAAGTATATGTACTGCAATCCGCTCTGAGTCCCCTTTGGGGTGAGAAGAGCGGAATATAAATGAAGTAAAATAAATAATAATAATAAATGTAATAATAACAACAACAGAGTAAAACAATAAATAATAAATAACCTTGACTTGAGTATAAGTCAAGGGAGACTTTTTCAGCCTAAAAAGGGGCTGAAGAACTAGGCTTATAGTTGAGTATATACAGTATATTTATTTCTACATGCCTTCGTTCTTTATCTGGAGTACTTGCACCTTGTTCTTTAGCCAAAAGACCCCCAGATGGTTGATTTGATGATTCCCTGCCTTCCAAATTGCAGTCAGAAGAGACAAAGCAGTGGTAGCTGGAATAGAGGGGGAAACTTTCTATTTCTAACTGAAGTATGATGGAGCTATACACAGTTGTTCCTTATTTTGAGACCATAGCAGTAACTCTAAATTCAAATAGTCATGTCTTCAGTAATGCCTTCCTCATTGGAGAGTTTTGCAGATGAACCAAAAGTTGCAAAATGTGTTGGTCCTAAAAGATGGACAATTTACAGCAACAACAAGGCCATTGCACTTGATGATAATCTCTTCTTTTGTTTGGCAGTGACTTCTTTGGAACGAAGCCTCAAATCCCTTGGAACAGAAAGCAACACACCAGAATTGCGGGATGCACTGTGAGTCTCTTCCAATGGTTATGACTATCTGCTATACTCGGTTCTATCAATTTCCAGCCTGTCTACACCTTGAAAAAAATCCTTATTCTCCCTGTATTTTCGCAATCCACATATACCGTGTGTTTGCAGCATACACATCAAGATGATTTCATCTTCAGCGGCTATACATGTCCCCTGACCAAAATATACTTTGATATGAGTTTGCTTGTGAAAACCAGTCCCCCCATTTGCACTATTGGGGGGTTGGCTGGTAATGGCCACCTTGCTCTCCCCTCCCTCCTTTCCCCATCATGTATGTATATACCTACTTCCATCTAAGGTGCCTTAATCATTACCATATTGTTATATGGTGGTGTTGTAATATTGATATACTGTTAACTGATTATCTACATAAACATTCCATTAAAATACACCTATGTCACTTGATCACAGTTGAAAATTTGAAATTAGAAATTCGACTGTGATCAAGTCCACTTTCAGCCAGAAACAATAATAAGAGCTGCTGACCCTGATCATCTTCCACCAACATATTTGGGCCTCCCCTTTCTCCTCCTGGTTGGCAATAGACCATGATTTTATCTGGAACATATTTGGGTTTTTGGGCAGAGTGTTTTATAAATCATTCCCAAAATATTGTGTTAGGATAGCAGAAAGAGTACCTCTTTCTTTGTCTGTCTAGACAGGCCCGTAGTCCTCTGTCCCATTTACTTACTTTGGCTTTTGATACATTTAACTCTATGGTTGGTTCCTGGCATCAAATTGATTTTGGCTTATGGTGACCCTGTGAATGAGAGACCTCCAAGTCTTCCTTTCATCAAGAGCTCTACTCAGGACTTGCAAACTCAGGTTAGCCATTTTTTTTCCATGTCAGGAGTGACTTGAGAAACTGCAAGTCACTTCTGGTGTGAGATAATTGCCTGTCCGCAAGGATGTTGCCCAGGGGACACCCGGATGTTTTAATGTTTTACCATCCCTGTGGGAGGCTTCTCTCATATCTCCGCATGGGGATCTCAAACTGACAGAAGGAGCTCATTCAGAAGGAGCTGTCCCTGGATTTGAACCTCCAACCTATCGGTCTTCAGTCCTGCCAACACAATGCTTTAACCCATTGTGTCACCAGGGGCTCCTTTCCCAAGTCGCTCCTGAAATGAAAAAAAAATGTCTTTTCCATCTTACTTTCAACTTACCAAGCATTATTGTCTCTTCCAATGAGCCATGCCATCTCAGACTGTATCCAAAGTCATGTCCAAAATGTGGTAATTTCTACCTTCTGGGCTAGGTTTGCTTTTAGATCCACTCATTTATCCTTTTGACATGCCATGTTATACATAGCACTATTTCACACCACATTTCAAATTAAGGATTTCTCATTTGATGCCATCAGACTGCTCAACACTAGCACAAAAGGTTGCTCTGCGTATTTTTTTTTCCGGGAATGGATGTTGATTCCTTGTCACTTTTTGTGGAGAAAGAAATACTTCTACAAAGCCACACTTCTTCATATGCAAAATCGAGTTCTCTTTGCATAAAATCTGGTATCTTTTTAAACAAAATGTACTTATTTATTTATTTATTTTATTTATTTATTATTTGCATTTGTATTCCGCCTCTTCCCGAGGGCTCGTGGCGGGTTACAAGACATACATAGTGATCGGCAGGCAACACTCATGCCGACTCACGAACAAAATAAAACAATGCTATAACCATAAAAATAACAAAAATGATACTAAAAACATCATTAAAACATTGTTAAAATTACACTAAGTGACAAAAACGGTAACACAGAGTCATAAATCGATTGAAGGCAAGAGGCGTTATATGTCAACCGAAGGCCTGCTTGAAAAGGAAGGTCTTACAGGCCCTGCGGAAGGGGGCGAGCTCCCGTATGGCTCTAGCCTCCTCCGGCAGGGCATTCCAGGCCGTTGGAGCTGCTACTGAGAAGGAGCGCTGCCTAGTTGATGATAGGCGGCAGAGGCGGATCGGTGGAATCTCCAGCAGGTTTTGCTCTGCTGAGCGGAGTGATCTCGGGGATCGTATGGGGCAAGGCGGTCCAAGAGGTACGCAGGCCCTAGACCGTACAAGGCCTTAAAGGTCAACACCAGCACCTTGAAGGTGATTCGGTACTCAATTGGCAGCCAGTGCAGTTGCTGGAGGATGGGCGTAATGTGCTGCCTCACCGGCACTCCTGCCAGCAGGCGAGCAGCGGCATTCTGCACTAGCTTGAGTTTCCGAATCGTCGCCAAGGGAAGGCCAACGTAGAGGGCGTTACAGTAGTCTAGTCTCGAGATGACCGTCGCTTGGATCACCGTAGCCAGGTCATTCCTGGACAGGTAGGGGGCCAGTCGCCTAGCCTGACGTAGGTGGTAGAACGCCACCCTGCTGACCGCGGAGACCTGGGTCTCCGCGGTCAGCAGGAGTCGAACTGCACACCCAAGCTCTTAACAATTGACGACGTGCTTAATTGCTCGCCGTCCAGAGTAGGCAACCGGCACTCATCCCGGCCAGGCCGACCAGGCCATAGGATCTCTGTCTTCGACGGATTCACCTTCAGCCGGCTGGCCCGCAGCCAACCAGTCACGGCTTCGAGGCACAGATGGAAGCAATCGGGTACGGTATCCGGCCTGCCGTCCATTCGCAGCAGAAGCTGGGTGTCATCAGCGTACTGATAACACTCCAGACCAAAGTCGCGGGCCAGCTGGGCCAGGGGGCGATATAAACGTTGAATAATAAGGGGGAGAGAATGGCCCTGGGGGACCCCACAGTTAAGTGGGAGCCGCCTGAGACCATCCCGCCCCTCCACACGCTGTCCCCGATCCCGGAGAAAGGAGGCCACCCATTTAAGGGAAGTCCCCTGACTCCGGAAGCGGATAGGCGGTGGGTCAACAATGCATGGTCTACTGTATCAAACGCTGCTGTCAGATCTAACAAGACAAGCAGTGCCGATCCACCCTGGTCCAGCTGGCGGCGAAGTTGGTCTGTAATGGCGACAAGCACGGTCTCCGTCCCGTGCCCAATACGGAAGCCGGACTGGAAGGGATCAAATCCAGCTGTGTCTTCTAAGAACTGCTGCAGCTGATCCGCTGCTGCCCTCTCAATCACCTTGCCCAGGAAGGGCAAGTTGGAAACAGGCCGGTAATTGGAGGGAGCCGAAGGGTCTAAATTCGGCTTCTTCAGCAGCGGTCTTACCATAGCCTCTTTTAATCCCCCTGGGAAGACTCCTTGCTCAAGGGAGCTATTTAAGATCGTGCCCAGGGGGCCACGTAACCTCTCCTGGCAAGGTCTAATAAGCCAGGAGGGGCCCGGGTCGAGGGCGCGCGTGGGGGGTCGAGCTGCAACAAGGAACTTATCGACAGCTGCTGCGGCCCAGCAATTGGAAACGGGTGAAGGTGGGCCCCGAGTGGCGGCGGAGTCTCGAGTTCGCTAACTGTAGCAAAAGTAGCGGGATATCCCGGCGGAGCAACGAAATCTTGTCGGTGAAATAGTTCTGAAAAGCCTCAGCTGTCGGAGCCAAACCCCTATCATTTGGGACAGTAGGGATCGCTGTCAGAGACCGAATTATCTTAAAAAGTTGAGCCGGGCGTGAACTAGCCGACTCTATCAAGGAGGAATAATATAACTTTTTTGCTTCCTTGATAGCATGCTCATAAGCCTTTTTAAACAGCTTATAAGCTGATTTCGAAGCTTCGTCACGGAGTCTCCGCCACACGTCCTCTAGCTGTCTCTTCCTCCGTTTCATCGCCCGCAGGTCCTCAGAGAACCAAGGCGAGCGATTAGTCCGAGGGATGAGAGAGCGTCTGGGGGCGATTTCATCAAGGGCGGCGGAAAGACTGGCATTCCAGTGTTCCACCTGCCCATCGACGGAATCGCTGGGGGGCTCCATTCCCTTAGAGCATTCAGGAACCGAATGGGTTCCATAAGTCTCCTCGGGCGAACCATAATAGGTTCGGCACCCTTACCGAGAGGTGAGGCCAGCTCCAGACGGACTTCTAGGACCTTGTGATCCGACCATGGAACCTCTATAATAGAGGCTGGGGTCACACCAATTCCGGCAGCGAAAATCAAATCCAAGGTGTGCCCAGCCTGGTGAGTGGGACCGGTCTTACACAGTGAGAGACCTAGTGCCTCCATGGTAGACACTAGATCCAAGGCTACTGTCGAGGCGGTGTCGGCGTGGACATTAAAGTCCCCAGAACCATAAGCCTGGGGAACCGCAATGCCCACTCCGCCACCACCTCCAGCAGCCTGGGTAGACTCCCGCCGGTGCGTTGGGTGCACGGTACACCAGCAGGAAGGCCACACTCTCACCAAGGTCCCACACCAGGCCAGAGCACTCCATGCCTGGAATGTTCGCTACCGGAATCGTCCTAGAATTAAAATTGTCTCGACTGAGGATGGCAACACCTCCCCCCCGCCTCTCTGTCCTCATCTGATAACTAGCCGTAAACCCAGGAGATGCCAGCTCGTGCAAGATGACCCCGTCTCCCTCCTGGAGCCATGTTTCTGTGAGGCAGGCCAGATCGGCCTTCCTCTCCAGCAAGAAATCCCTGATGGTGGCGGATTTATTACGCACGGATCTGGTATTGGCTAGTATCAGAGTTGGAGGAGAGGTAGATGAGAGCTCTCCATCTGCGTGTCTTGGAATAGCACGTAGGTCAGAGGGTGGACAAGCCCTTACACGGTTCGTCCGTCCTCTCTCATAAGACCTACGGCTACCGTCCCAATTGCCCCTGCCCGAGATCACCCGAATAGCCCGCCCCTGCAAAGCCCATCCCTGAATCTCTAAGTGTCCGGCGCCTTGCTCAACCTCTGAAAAGGGGAGCGCGCTGGATCACTCTTTGTGATTTATGACTAGAGTTAGTTTGAGGGCCAGGCAATCTCGTTCGCAACTCCTCTCTAACCCCCCCAGAGTTTTGCTCAGGTCGGGCTAAAGGAAGTCCAGAGGTCAGATTTGGCGAGCTACTGTTACCAGGGCCCACCTTAGGGCCACAAAGTGGGGGAAGTGGGGCAGACTGGGCCCTTTGGCTCCAGTGTTGGTATTCTGCTCCCCAAAAAGTCCTGGATCTGAAATTCCCTCTCTCTCGCCTCGTTGGAGAGTTAGGGTGGGCTGCGCTGGGGGCTGCCTCTCCCACCCTCGGATTAGATGGACATCGCTCTTGAGGTAGAAGCTGATGGGGGCTGTCCCTTATGGATAGTCTCTCCTGGCTGGGAGCGGCAGTTTGGAGTGTCATCATGGTTGGAGCCTCTCGGTCAGTCATTGCTGCTTGAGGCTCTCCACCCGCCCCTTGGAGTTCCATTTGTTAGTAGACATTAGATTTTTATAGCTTTTTAAATTTCTGTGTAATTGTATTTTTCATTGTATTTTAAAAATTGCAACTCATACAATTCAATTATAATATTTTGCACATTTTTATTTTATTGCTTTTTATTCTGTGAGCTATTTTAGTTCCCAATCCTGAGAAAATGTAGAGTGCTACTATTACTATTACTACTGCTGTTACTGCTTCTGCTGCTACTCCTACAGTAGAGACTCACTTATCCAACCTTCTCTCATCCAACGTTCTGTATTATCCAACGCAGTCTGCCTCCTGCCCGGATTCACATACATTTGCGATGTTTTGGTACTAAATTCGTAAATACAGTAATTACTACATAACGTTGCCGTGTAATTAACTGCTTTTTCTGTCAATTTGGTTGTACAACAGGATGTTTTGGTGCTTAATCTGTAATATCATAACAACATTTGATGTTTAATAGGCTTTTCCTTAATCCCTCCTTATTATCCACCATTTTTGATCATCCAACATTCTGTCTGCTTGTTTAAGTTGGATAAGCGAGACTCTACTGTAATAATAATAATAATAATAATAATAATAATAATAGATGCATATAATGGTGACTTGCATTTGCGGAAGAATTTCAATACCTTTTTTCCTCTTAGCGCATAGCATCTTCATAGATTTCACAGTGTGAGAAACCATTTTTTCTCTCCTTCCTTTGAACTTTTCTGCTGCTCTCTTTCCCATGCTGTGTCTCCTCTTTTTCCTTTAACTTCCTCTGATTTACAAGGTGCTTAGAGAGTAGTGGGGGGAATGGACATTTGGTGGCTTGATAGGTTTTACTGTTTACATTTTGAAGGGAAGCTTCAACTGCTTAGTAAAACTATTTAATTTGGTATATATCTCTGCCTCAAAGGACACATGGTTGCCAAGTTCAAGGAAGGCAAATGGAACAAATGAGAGGAGGTATAGTTCTGAAAATACTTACAAGGGCTAAAAATTTATCTTGTCAAATCATACTTTCCTTTGCATGCTGCTGAGTTAAAAATAATATGGTCACTCTTGTGCTATTGAATGATACAAATGGCCAAGTCAGATATTGTACCTTGATGTCCTCCTTTACCCGCTTTGGTGACATTTGTAAAGATTGAGCAATGGCCAATAGCTGACCAGAAGTCCGTGGCCCCTGTTATAGTGACAGAAAATGACAAATGATTGTCCAGCATCATCAAACTGGCTTCTGCTCAACTAGAGAGTGAATAAATCTGTTCCCACTGGTTCAGGAACAGAATGGTGTAAATGCCATAGCAGTCACTTCAGTGGTTTGAAGTAACAATGCATCGGATTACCTGGGAAGGCCAAGAGCTCGAACACTGCTCCCATCCGAAATATCTATCACCTTAGATCGAACACTAACATATAGGAAACATTGCATGATCACCAGCACAAAGTAGTTGCATGTAATAATAACCTGCAGAAACTTACTGGTAGCGCATGGGGAATAGGCCCAAAATTAATAAGAACATCAGTCCTGGCCTTGTCTTATTCAACTGCCGAGTATGCCTGCCCTGTTTGGCACAAGTCTGCCAACATGGAACAGGTGAACACAGCACTGAACTAAACCTGCAGAATAATCACAGGATGTCTTAAACCTATACCTGTTGATAGACTCTATGGACTAGCTAACATTCCCCTGCCCCAATGTACAACAGGAAGTTGCTATCAACTTTGAGAGAAATAAGGTAGAACACTGAAAACCAACCACTGCATGGCTATTAGCCTCCTCCCAGTAGACTCAAATCAAGAAAAAGCTTTGTGAGAACTACCACTCCTCTAAACGTTCCCCCAGCAACAGCAAGAGTATCTCTCTAGGCAGCTAAACTAGGAAATCCCAATTCGATGGCCCCCCACGAGGGTCTTCCTCCAGCGCCAAACCAAGAATGGGCAACGTTGAAGTCCCTGAACAGACCCAGAAGTGGAGTGGGCAGATCAAAATACAACCTGGCAAAATGGCACTACCTAGAAGAATCCTCCACTTTGTGCGACTGTGGAGCAGAACAAACCACTCCACATCTGTATGCTTACCTACGATGCCCTGCCTCACACACGGAGGAAGAACTGATTACAGCTACAGACAATGTGGTCGCTGTTACCTGTTTTTGGCCTAAAATTATTTAGCTACTTGTGTTCCCTCTATTTTATCAGTTTTATACTTGTTTATTCATGCAATGCTTTTGATACACACACATACATATATACATACACACACACACACCCCTATGCTCCAAAGACATTCTTAAGGGGCTGTCAGTATCCACTGGGTTGGGTTCCAGGAGCCTAATGTGGATACCAGAATCTATGGCTGCTCAAGGTCCTGTTATATACAATGATATAGTACAAGTCAGCAAATATCAAGTAACAATCCTGGGGTTTGCTTTTTGGAGATATATATATATATATACACATATATATATATATATACACACACACACACACACACACACACACACACACAGAGTATATACACAACCTGTGGATGATGGAATCTATGGATTCAAAACCTATGGATGAGGGGAACTGAACTTGTTTTAGAGTCCTGATGTTTTGTAACACAGCTCGTGATTAATTATCTACATAACTTCAAATGGTTTTGTCTACCACTCAGATAAATTAAGAAATATGTGGCGTACTTCAAAATTTAGAATTGAGACATGCATAGGTTTTGGAACAAATTACCATCTCTTTTTTTTACCCTTTTAAATCCCTGCGGCGCTCAAGAAATCCAATGAGTTAAATTGTCAAGAGCTGTTTTGCGTTTAATCATCAGTGGCCCAATATATCAGGGAAAAGGTTTTAAGTGTCAACATATTTAATGGAGGATAGGATTTGGGTAATATTTCTTTGGGTTTTGTTATTCTGCTTGTATAAGCTTTATGAAAGTGATTTCCATAAATATTCCTCAAAATGATGTTTTGTGCCTTTTAATATGTTAAACCCTTCAAAGTAATACCTTCCCAGTTTAATGTCAAAGCTATTAGGATTAAGTTTATCTACTCACAGTGTTTTTATCGTGCCTGGTATCAGCTTCAGACATGGAAGGCCTCATTGATTTGGAAGTGAGGAAATAGCTACAAATGCAGTATTTACACTTCTAATCTGATCTATAAAAATGTGTGGAATTCACTCTGGATAGGGACAGAGCTGTGCTAATACAGTGCGGATAACTCAGCTCTGCCAATACTGGATCTCTTTACAGACCTATCAAGTTGCATGTATTGATTAAAATGCATAATTTTTAAATAAAAAATCTGACATTTCATTCAAGGAAGGCAGGTTTTCATCCATCGAATTGGGTCAGATTTCATATTTTAGGGACTAATAAGAACACTGAAATTCATTAGTTAAAAACCTCTTCTACAGTGCCACATAAAATCCAGATTATCTGCTTTGATAATCTGGATTATATGGCAGCGAAGAGGCCAAAGTAAGATGCAAATTACTCGTTTGCATTGTGTATTGTAGAGTGATGAATCCACTCTGGATTTCAGCCTGAACTGTAATGCAGTATCCAACGTGATACTTCTGAAATAGGTTAAACTTCTTGAATAGTATCTTTCAAGTCTGGAATAATATTTTTTCTTTCCACCAATAAGGAGTACCTGGTAACGAGGGTGGGAGGAAAGGAACGAAATGAAGTTTCAACAGTGACAAATGCAAAAATACAGAATGGGGAACGATGCCTGGCTCGAGAGCAGTACGTGTGAAAAAGATCCTGGAGTCCTCATGGACAACAAGCTAAACATGAGCCAACAATGTCATGCGGCGGCAAAAAAAAGTCATTGGGATTTTGACCTGGATCAATAGGAGTCTAGTGTCTAGATCCAGGGAAGTCGTGCTACTTCTCTATTCAGCCTTGGTCAGACCACACCTGGAATCACACTGTTTCCAATTCTGGGCACCACAATTGAAGGGTGATGTTGCCGAGCTGGAATGTGTCCAGAGGAGGGTGACTCAAATGAACAAGAGTCTGGAGAACAAGCCCTATGAAGAGCGTCTTAAAGAGCTGGGCATGCTTAGCCTGCAGAAAAGGCTGAGAGGAAAAATGATGGGGGCCATATATAAATATGTGCAGGGATGTCATAGGGAGGAGGGAACAGGCTTGTTTTCCGCTGCACTGGAGACTAGGATGCAGAACAATGGCTTCAAACTTCAGGAAAGGAGATTCCATCCGAACATTAGGAAGAACTTCCTGACTGTGAGAGCTGTTCAGCAGTGGAACTCCCCCCCCCCCCTCTCTCTGCCCCAGAGTGTGGTGGAGGCTCCTTCTTTGGAGGATTTTAAGCAGAGGCTGGATGGCCATCTGTCGGGGGTGCTTTGAATGCAATTTTCGTGTTTCTTGGCAAGGGATTGGATTGGATGGCCCACAAGGTCTCTTCCAATTCAATTATTCTATGATAGGAAGGAAGGAAGGAAGGAAGGAAGGAAGGAAGGAAGGTTGGCCTTGTCTTGAGTATACATTGAGCATAACAACTTGAAAACAGTTTCACATTCAAACTTTGATGGCTATAGCACATGTGCAAATGGACGAGTGCTTTAAGTAAACCGTTTATTTCTAAGGGGTGAACTTATTGTTGCTGATCGGTTGGTCACCCAATGCCATGCAACTCCATCACTCCAACTGCTTTTTAAGGTAGGTTCCAGAAATGTTAAGATTGTGGGAATGGTATCACAACCATCAATGTGAATGGGAAAGAGCTGCACTATTGTATATTTAACTTACAATATTAGAACTGAAAATATTCCAAAGCATACTGTTCCAGAGCTTCTTTAATACAATCTGGATGTGCTCCAAAGGTCTTTTAGGCTGGATCTATACTATACTATACATATCAAATCCAGATTATCTGATTTGAAGTAGATTATATGTATTGTAGACTCATATAATTCAGTTCAAAGTAGACAACCTGGTTTATATGGCAGTGTAGATCCAGCCTTACAGTCTAGATGTCCCACGTCTGGACTCTAAGCCCACAAGACCTTGGGTCGCCCACTGCTGCCTCTTTGGCCAAAAGCCGCTATTCCTTGACAGAGCATTGCTGGTGAGATATTTATTTATTTATTTACTATATTTCTATACCGCCCCTCTCAGCCTGAAGGCGACTCGAGGTGGTTTACATATGGCAACAAATGCCCACAAATAAAACTCAATCAAAACAATACAGCAACCACATAATATAATATAAAATTGACAGTTAAAATCATAGCTATTATTGGGATAGCTATTATTGAAGTAACAACAGAATGTCCAACCACACAATCACCAGAAGTAGTGTTCCCAGCATGACTTCTGCTAGAGAGCTGCTTTTGGCAACATAACAGTGCATCTTTCTGAGATGTGAGCATTGGCTTGCCTAAGAGCTAACACTATTCTGCTGTCTTCACATCCAAAGCACTGGGGCTTACTCCTGGAAGTCCTGGGGTACATTTGCACTGACCATTTAAATCGTTCTGAATTGGTCTGGCAGAAACCCATTGTGCTGTGCTGATTATTTGATTGCCATTTCTGGAATAGTTTCAAAGCCAAGAAGGTTACATGAATCACAGAAGGTGGCTTTGAAAAGGTTCCAGAAACCACAGTATGAAGTCTCCTGGACAATGTGGGGTTTTCCTCTATTTCTGGGCACAACACACATCAGTGGATAAAAGAAGGGAAAGTGATATTTAGTTGTGGGAGTGAGTTAGCAGCCCTCCACCTCTGTGTATCAAATTCTGTCAAGCAATTCTAGTGTGGTGGGTGTCTACAAACTACTTCCTACTCTGAAAGCTGATATTGCTGTGTTATATGATTCAGGTGTAGTGAGTGGCTTATATCAGACTTTCCCATATGTTTGCTTGATGTGGTTTATACTCCTTAACACCTACCTACTACAATGTGCTTTGGTGACATGCATTTTGCGGCTGGCACGGATTGGAGCTGGCTTCAACCCAAACTATATGGTCAGTGTAGATGAGCCCAGGAGTAACCTGCTGCACTTCTTGTATTGACTTAACAGCTGGAGGTGTACCAACACACATTTGTTCCGCATCCAGTATATTTGGCTGAACTGCGTTTTACCTTGATAGTGTTTGCCAGTTTCCTGAGCTAGCATTTGTCTTGGGGTTAGCTCTAGAGCTCTTGCCTCAGAGCTTCTTTGAAGGGATGGTGGAATCTCTTTTGGCTGGCTGAGCTTTTTCATCCCAGAGTTCATTATTAAACCATTTGTGACCTCTCTTAAAGGTCATGATAGTTTTCTTACCTGTTCCTTTAGCATAATATATAACACTAATCATTTTCAGCTGATGTATTGCACAAAAAATGTATATCACTTGGAGAAAGTGAATTGGAAATCTTCCATTGGTCCTCTCACCAATGACAACCTGGGGAATGCATGACACATGTCAATAACGCGGGCCCTGCGGGACCTGATGGCCTTTCACAGGTCCTGCAATACCTGGCTATTCAGGCAAGCATTTGGCGACTGATTAGCATCTGAACACTAACCTCGCCACCTAGTTGTGCTGCTCCTGTACTCTTCTGCAGATTGGCCTCGACCCGATCCATTGAGATATTTTATGCTATACTGATTGGTTTTTAGGAATGTTTTATGTTTTATGATGTTTTTAGAATACCTGTGTGATTTTATTGTATTGGAAACCGCCCCGAGCTTCGGGAGGGGCGGTCTAGTAAGTCCAAATAATAATAAAATAAATAAGGAATAGTTATAAACCTGTTTTAAGGCATAGGGAATGATGAATAAAATTTCATCTTTTAAGAGCTGTACACATATAAAATAGGGACATTTGTCCATTTCATTCCAGCTCCCATTTCTATTTAGCTATCAAATCAAAGTGTGTATATTGGTTGGTTGGTGCCACAAAAGCTCCTATATGACTTGTGGGATCTGTGCCAGACATGGTGTGCATATACTTTATTATCCAACATAAAATACTCGAAGGGGTTGAACTGACAAAATTGCCCCCTTTGGGGGCAGTGCCCAACAAATTATAAAAGATGTTTGCAACAACCATACACAGCCACAAGAGGACAGTATATAGATAGAAAAGCTTCCTCAGCAAGGTAATGAATGAAAGAGTGTTAGAGCAGTGGTTCTCAACTTGTGGGTCCCCAGATGTTTTGGCCATCAACTCCCAGAAATCCTAACAGCTGGTAAGCTGGCTGGGATTTCTGGGAGGTGTAGGCCGAAACACCTGGGGACCCACAGGTTGAGAACCACTGTGTTAGAGCACCACAAGGGAGATACTATAAGAGGCAATCAGATGGCTAATGCATTGCCAGAACAACACTGCAAATGAGGCCTTTTCGGAGGACAAGGTAAACATGGAAGTCAGGAGGAGAAAGGAGGAAGTGTTGTGAGATTTGCTGGTATGTAAAGTGATTTATAGTTTCCAAATAACGATCTCCTCAAAGTGCTGTAACCTGGATAGCAAGTGTCGCAGAAGGAAGCAAAAATACACAGCAGAGTCCTTTCACAACAAACATATGTGTGCCAGCCCATCTATCATGAGACTCAAACTGCCAGCATCTGACCTTATGTCTACATACTGTTCAGTAAACTCACAGATTCAGGTTTCATCCAAAATGTGTAAACACTTTAATCTTCGCCATTGCAATATACACAAATATACAGCCAGGATATGCAGATCCACTTTTTTTGTACTTGCAAACAATCAGAGTCATCAGATAGTCACATACAACATACACAGATACTCACACTGAGTCACACAGGAGAGAGAAAGATGGATTCTTTCCTCCTGTTTATATAGCCACCTGGTGATAGGTCATCAGTAAGGGACACTGGTTGATGCAACCCCTTTGCAATAATCGTTACTTGGTTATGACCCAACCTTTACTACATCTCTTAGATATTGCATCATGACATTCACAGTCATATCCAGGTGCTCTCAATTGTCCACATGCTCATCGAACATGATTAGAAATGCCTTGCCAGTTATATCTAATAGGAAGGAGGTAGACCATGCCCCCTTCCATATCAATTGAGCCATGGCAGTAAAAGTAGCATCAAATTGCATTCATTGTAAATACACCATTAGAGAAATAAAACATATTATCTTAAGATTTTCTATTAAGGCTCTATCTTTGCAAGGAACAAATCAGATATTTACATTACGATTCATAACAGTAGTAAAATTACTATTATGAAGTAGCAACAAAAATAATGTTATGGTTGGGGGTCATCACAGCATGAGGAACTGTATAAAGGAGCTGCAGCATTAGGTGATTCTATGATATGCTTTTCTAGACATTGCTATCGAGCTACACTGGAGAACCTAGCAAATTCCTAGAAAAGATACATCTCTATGACTCTGCAAGTTCTCCAGAGCTATTCTGTGGTTTGCTGGGATAAGAGGTTGGGTAATTTATTGGTGTGGCATGTAGCTGTGGTTTAAAGTAACTGTGATATGCATCGACATTGCATCAACATTGCAGATTAAATAATAAGACACAGGGTGGTACACATCTGGGAGCTGGAAAAGGGCTCTCAAAAACTGTGTTTGCTGTTGGTCTATTTTTGATGTTAGGCCCCCAATCCAGATGCTGGAAGCATACAGCAGCTGGGAAGCTATCTTAGTGTTGGAGACTTTATTTATTTATTTATTTATTACTGCAAATTTCTAGACCGCCACTCCCCGAGGGCTCGGAGTGGTTTACATCAAAATAAAAAAGTAAAAATAACAAGCAGATACAACAATTATAAAATACACAAACAAAACATATACTATTTACTACAACCAAATACATTGTGTCATACCCAGGTAATCCTAGCTGAGCTATAGTTGCAGGTTTCAAGGAGGGAACAATCAGAGGCAGGCCATGGTGACCTAAGTCTTCTTAGTCCCATTTGTAGGGCCATGGGGCTGAGTCTTATAAGTCCCAGCCATAGGGCTATGGGAGCTGGATCTAACCCAGCTCCCAAACCCCAGTCCTCAAAAGGTTCTAGATCTGTATTTCTTGACCTTACCCTTCCTCAAAATAGAGTCCGGGCTTGTTCTAAGACTGTTCTGGACTTCAGTGGTCACCCCAGAGTTATTGATGGTCTCGATGAGTCTTCAAGCAGACTTCGTTAGCCGGAGAAAGGACCAACGCCTTGGGAACGCATCTCTCCTGGAAGGCTGTTGACTCCGGATTGTTCATTGACGGACCGGAAGTCGGAAGTGCCCTTGGTTTCCTCTTCCAGCATCTTCTCCGGGGCCTGCACAGTCATTTCTCCTGGCTTAGACCGAAGAGGGAGGAAGAAGGTCTCTACCTCTCAGCGTCGTCAAGGCTGTCCACCATCTTATAGTGTCCATCGTGTTCAGGGTTCAACATCAGGCAGTCACAGCGATGGAGTCGGGGCCCCAGTGCTGAAGCCAAGGTGCCGGTGACATCCAGGCATGCCTAGTCACTCGTCCGCCAGCATGCCTGATCCAGTCGGTTGCCAGCAAACTCGACTGCAGAGCATGGCTGGACGGCAGCATGCTCGGATGGCCGAGTACAGCAAGGTTCTGTCTTGGTGGCCTCGTCGGAAGCAGGGACGATCAGGGAAGGGTCTTTCCATCCCAGCCTCCAGGGCTGGACCTTGTATGGCATCCTCCTCCTTTGCTGTCCTCCTGTCGACCTCGACCATAGAGGTTGTGAGTAATTCATCTGGGTCTGGATCTCCTAGCCCCTTTTCATTGGGCCACTTGGTTGGGAAATCCCAGGATTGGTCCCAATATAGATCTTGTTGGGGTGTGTGTGTGGAGTTGATACTCTAGGATCCAAACTCAAATCCTGGGGTTGGTGAATGTTCAGTCTCCCCAATAGGTCGCCAAAGTTTTTTAAACACATAATATGTCTCTGATATTCGGCAAAAAGATAGTCAATTGCAGGCTGGCTCGGCCACACGGAGCACGGCTCCATAGGGTGCTGCACCGGATCGGACCCAGACCGGCCTCCAAGTGTTATAGTCACAGCCGCAGTCGGGTTCTTCCCATTTATGGATGCTCGGTCTTTCCTTTTCAAGGATCTCAGGATTCTAGCAGTTGTCGCTGTCATCGGCCGTAAGACCCACTGTCCCTCTGTTGTATTTCTCCTCGGTGTCTTCTTGAGTTGAGAATCCAGGGGGGGGGGGGGGTAGTGTGGCTGATCGTCCAGTGGTGTTGAAATCATGTCATTCATCAATCCCTTGGGCAGTTGGGGATCACAGTCAGCTTTATTTCTCAGCTGCAGATCTGACTCAACAGCATTCAGGTTGAGTCAAGTCCATCTAGCAGGATCTGGCAGACTCAGGAGAAGCACTTTCAGGAGCTCCTCAACTGCCGCCATCTTGAAGTAGATGTTGAATGCCTCTTCACAGCAGGCACAGCAGACTCAGTCCCTGACAGGCCTGTGGGCTCAGCTTTATAATGGAAGCCCCCTTGTAGTTGCTGAGACCCACCCAGCTGGAGGAGGCCTGGGCTGCTGGCTACTCACAAGGAGTCCTAAGAAGTAGGCTGGAGATGTTGAATGCCTCTTCACAGCAGGCACAGCAGGCTCAATCTTTAGTTACTGAAGGTATGAACTGTCCCCCTTTAGTAGCAGTAAAATACAAAATGGCAGAACTGCTTGCTTGAGCCCTGAGTGTAATGGAAGCAATATGAGTAGAGTCAACATGGTCCAAATCCATTATGGAAAAAGATTCCAAAACGCCTAGAAGAGCATTACCCCAAACTGCTCTGGATTAAATAGCTAATCGCTTTGCCAGACAAGACAACTTAAATAACTCTTCAACCCAATAATCAAAGTTGGCTGATCGGCGATGTGACACTATCCGAAGAGAATTGGCTCCTGGCTTCTGAACTGACATAAATCTCCCTGAATAAGCCAGCCTCTCATCAAGCCAATGGAAGGATTTTGCTAAATATCAGCTTGTATGGATTTGCACATCAACAGCCAGCGCTCTCCCCCGACAGCGGTAGGCACCGAATGCGCCTCCATAGAATGCTAAGCAACTTTCCTCCCGTCAGCAAGCCTTTCCATTGAATAGAAAATGGTTTGAGGCAGCATTTCCAAATAAAGCTCAGATGTTCCCCTTCAGAGGCAGTATTATTTTTTGTTTGCATTCATGGAATGTCTGGGGATAATTTACCTTAACTTCTAATGGCAGGATCCTCGGGGTAGAATTATGTGTTTGGCTGTTCCAGAGTAGAAACTAAGGTGAGTGTTCTGGGACCGATTTCCGGCCCTTGGGATCTTCTGACCCAGATTTGACCTGCAATCCACCCCAGGCTTTGACAAACATATATTTTAAGAAGTTAAATCCATCACAGGTGTCCTCTAACCTACTCCTAAAAGGTGAATTATCACTCCTGGTGTTTTCTAAGAGGCAGAGTTTATCCAGGAGGTTTGAGAAGCCTCGAGGTTGTAGAAATAGCTTTGGGACGAAAACATAGGATGCATCTACACTGAAGAATTAGGCCCTTCCATACAGCCATATAACCCAGAATATCATGGCAGAAAACCCCACGTTTTCTGCTTTTAACTGGAATATATGGCAGTGTGAACTTAAATAATCCAGTTCAAAGCAGATATTGTGGGATGTTTCTGCCTTGATATTATGGGTTATATGGCTGTGTGGAAGGGCCCTTAGTCCAGTTTGGTACCTCTTTAATTTCTATGGCTCAATGCTATGGAATTCTGGAACTTGTAGTTTTACAAAGCCTTTGACCCTTTTTGCCAAAGAATCATAGTGCCTATAAAACTACAACAATGATTCTCTCAACTGGTCGTAACTTATTGATGTATTTGAAAGGTTTCATCTAGAGCAGTGGTTCTCAGCTTTCCTAATGCCCCAGCCCCTTAAAGCAGTTCCTCAGTTACAGGCCAGCGATGTACAACTTCTTATCAACTCTTCTGCACAGAGCCTTGTCAGGCCAACTCTGAAGGAGATTTATATGCACATATATATGTTTAATATGTTCATCTAAAACAGTGGTTCTCAGCCTTCCTAATGCTGCGACTCCTTAATACAGTTCCTCATGTTGTGGTGACTCCCAACCATACAGTTATTTTCATTGCTACTTCATAACTGTAATTTGCTACTGTTATGAATTGTAATGTAAATATCTGATGTGCAGGATGAATTTTCATACACTGGACCAAATTTGGCACAAATACACAATATGCCCAAATTTGAATACTAGTGGGATGGCAGGGGAGGGGGTTGATTTTGATTTTATCATTTGGGAATCAAAGAGCATTCTGAACTCCACCAATGATGGAATTAAACACATGACCAACAGAAAAAACTGTAAGGGTTTGGTGGACATTGACCTTGAGCTTTGGAGTTGAAGTTCACCTACACCCAGAGAGCACTGTGGACTCAAACAATGATGGATCTGGACCTAACTTGGCAGGAATTCTCAATATGCCCAAATGTGAACACTGGTGTAGTTTGGGGACAATATACCTTGATATTTGGGAATTGTTGTTGCTGGGATTTATAGAGCCCTCCTGACCAACAGAAAATATTGGAAGGGTTTGATGAGCAATGACCTTGAGTTTTGGAGTTGTAGTTCACTTTCAGCCAGAGAGCAATGTGGACTCAGACAATGATGGACATGGACCAAACTTGATTCCTAGGACCATCAGAAATATGTGTTTTCTGATTCTCTTTGGTGCCCCCTATGACCCCCCCATGACCCTCCTAGGGGTCCCAACTCCCAGGTTGAGAAACCCTGATTGTGAGACTGAAGGTGACAACTCATAATGTTCTGTCTGTTGTGGTTTTGATCTGCCTTGCATTACATGGTTCCTAGCCTTTCCTAGTCAACATGTTTCTTCTTCTTCTTCTTATGTAGTTTATATAGTTTGACAAGAAACCCAACATGTAGAGTGGTTTGAGCATTGGACTATGACCCCAGAGAACAGGCTTTGACTCTCTACTTGGCAATTAATCCCATGAAAACTTGGGCAATTTGCATTCTCTCAGTCTCGGAAGAAGGCAATGGCAAGACTCTGTTGAATAAAACTCTGTGATAGGTCCACTCAGTGTTCACTATTTGTCAGAAATTATTTGAAGGCATGCAGCAACAACATAGTTTGAGAAAAGGCTGTCGCAAATCCAAGAGTTTTGAATGATATTAAAAGGCATATCTCATTCACCTACAAAAGGATTGATATACTCTATTAAGACATATTTAAGATCCACTTTCATAGAGATCTCTGATTTGGATTTCTTGTACTATCCTGTTTAGCAGCTGTTTGACCACCAAGTTCTACACATTGTTGGACTACAACTCCCAGCATTTACTACCACTGATTGTACTAACTAGAGCTATATCGTACAGTGCAGCAATATCTTGAAGGCTATTTTGTTTGTGTTCTGCTCTGCAATCATTCCTTCCAAAACTTCTATTATTTCTTCGGATATTTCAGTACCTTGGACAGAAGTCCAGGTTCAAGCTGTTTCAATGCCTGCAGTGAATGCTGAGGAAAATGCAAGAGATAAAAATAATCTGTCAGGAACATACTTTGTTGTATTCCTTTTTCTCTTATTATGTTTAGAGGTGACTTGGGGAGGTTTGTAGGCTAAACCTTGCATCACAGTGCTACAAATAACCCATACTAGCAGTTTTAGTATCTGTGGTTTCTTTTACCCACAACTGACAAAATATTCCCATCTCTTGGCATTTCTAGGCCATCCAATGTGACTATTTTCTTGGTCAAGAGGTCCTTCATTTCAAAAGGGTTCACTATTAGCTGTGGTTTCACGTATCAACACAAAGTTCAGGAATGCATCCCTGTAAATATGGAAGTCATATTCTACTTAGCACAACTCCAGATTCCGTTGTTCATTGACCACATAGACCTGCTTTTGGCTGATGTGATAGTCAATTTAATTATTATTGTTGTTGTGTGCCTTCAAGTCTAAAACTTAGAGTGGCCCTTGGATGGTCACATCCAGCCTGTGGGTTGGAGTTTGGAAACACCTGATCTAGGTCTTTATGATTGGGGGGGGGGGGTGCTTTTCCTGATGTTGTCACTCTTAGAGAGGAATTTTGGTTTGGACATATGGCAGAATACTTTTTCATTGGATGCTGTTGGGCTGGGTCAAGGGAAACTAAGTTAGATATTCTTTTTTCATTCGTCAACCAACAGACAAAGTTTAAGCTGTTATGCCACAGATAAAGACTTAATTAATCTAGGCATGCATATATTGGTTTAAATCCTTCAAATAATATTTACAATACAAATATATTAATGAAATTGACAATAAGCAATTGAATGGATTGTTGTGCTAGAACGATGGCAAAGGATAATTAATTTTTGAGTGGCAAAGGCAAAAAAACCAGTATAGTATTCCTCCCTGATGTTTTCTGCATGCTGCAATTGTTACTTGAAGCATAAAGGAGTACTCAGTTTGTCGTTGTTTTGTGTCCTGATTTATGGGAATAAAAAGACAAGCCAGTAGACTTCCACAGTTGAATGAGGAATGTAAACCTTGGTCTCCAATGCCATAGTTCATACTTAAACCACCCTAAAACATTAGCTCAGTTACAGAAGCCAAATAATCTACTTGGATTTAGAGCAGTATTTCTCAACCTGGGAGTCAGGACCCCTGAAGTGGGAGGGTCCCGAGGGGGTGTCAGAGGGGTCGCCAAAGATAATCAGAAAAAACCCAGTATTGTTTGTTGGTCATGGGCGTTCTGTGTGGGAAGTTTGGCCCAATTCTTTTGTTGGTGGGGTTCAGAGTGCTCTTTGTTTGTAGGTGAATTATAAACCCTGGTAACGACAACTCCCAAATGTCCAGGTCTATTTTCCACAAACACCACCAGTGTTCAAAGTTTCACATACTGAGGATTCGTACCAAGTTTGGTCTAGATCCATCATAGTTTGAATCCACGGTGCTCTTTGGATATAGGTGAACTACAGTTTCTAAACTCAAGGTCAATGCCTACCAGACCCTACCAATATTTTCCGTTGGTCATGGGGTTTCTGTGTGCCAATATTTGTTCAATTCCATCATTTGTTTCATAACAGTAGCAAAATTACAGTAGCAACAAAGATAATGTTATGGTTGGGGGTCACCACAACATGAGGAATTGTATTAAGGGATTGTAGCATTAGGAAGGTTGAGAACCACTAATTTAGAGGTTAATATGCATGCTTAAAAAAACCAGAATATTCATTTTCCATGCTCTGGACAATGAGGCTAAATCAGGGGTGGGCAATTACCAGCCCTCCAGGTGTTTTGGACTTCAACTCCCAGAAATCCTAACAGCTGGTAAACTAGCTAGGATTTCTGGGAGTTGAAGTCCAAAACACCTGGAGGGCCAGTAATTGCCTACCCCTAGGCTAAATAAAGGTGCCGAGAGGCTATTTATTTATTTCATTTAATTGACAACCTATGCTCTTCCCAGGACTTGTATTGAATGAGTATTCCAAAAAAACTATTAAAATCTTGTTAATCTGCAATATCCAGAATTTTGATGGTAGAAGTAGTTGGAAATTTTTATCTGATGGGGAACAGCCATCTTCATCTCAGACATGCACATGTGTTACTATTGTTGCATGCGAATACACATGTTCATAAGATGCACATGCACATTCAGTGCATGTGCATCTTAAATACCTCTGGGATGTACACATGCCTGGGATGTACAATTCTTTGTGCACTTAGTTGCACATTCAGGGGTGTGTTTCATTGTGCACCATTGTTATTCAGCACAAAAACTATGTGGCACAATTGATGCATGAGTCTGCCTGCAGAGATATACACCACATGGCTCCAATGAATGATTTCAGTCAATAAATTATTAAAATACACATCCATTGTACTCTTGAAAACCATTTAAAAGAGATAACTGGTAAAACATTTGAAAACTCAGCACATTCATTAAAAATCAACTCCAACCATAACAGGCAGAAAGTGCTTGAAGGTC
This sequence comes from Anolis apletophallus, assembly GCA_030556195.1. Lineage (NCBI taxonomy): Eukaryota > Metazoa > Chordata > Lepidosauria > Squamata > Anolidae > Anolis > Anolis apletophallus. The sequence goes on along the minus strand of JARBWK010000007.1, from coordinate 143,771,486 downwards.
CCCCAAAATGCAGTTGTCTCCTACCAGACAAAAATACGCAATAATTTCTATGGAGGATATTAGGGAAACTGTTCTGAGATTTTATAATATAGCGAATGGTATAAATATTTTAAATAAGTAAATAAAAGTTATACATTCATTTCCAATCTATATTTAATCCCCATCTTTTTTAAAAAAAAAAAGTCTCGAGCCAGCCCTTTTAATTTATCTAGGCAAATTTTTGAAATTCTTGCCCTAACAGTAATTTTTGCATGACAAATTGTGTGGGATTGGTTTTTAATGTATTTGTGTTGTTTTGATAAGTCTATGCTTATTTTTTGCGTACTCTGAATGTTGGTGTTTTGCTATCTAGAAACCACCCTGAGTCCCCTAGGGGAGATAAAGTTTTATTATTTATTACTAGCTCTACCTGCCACACGTTACTATGGCCAATGTTCCCTCCCTCTTTCTCTCCTTTCTTTCTCTCCTTTATTCCTTCTCTACCTTTTTCCTTCCTTCCTTCCTTCCTTCCTTCCTTCCTTCCTTCCTTCCTTCCTTCCTTCCTTCCTTCCTTCCTTCCTTTGCTCTTTGGTTCCATCCTCCCTTCTTTCCTTCCTTCCCTCTTTTTCTCCTTTTTACTTCTTCCTTCCCCCCCTCTCTCCTTCCTTCCTTCCCTCCTTCATTCCTTCCTTCTTTCCCTCTTTCCCTCCTTCTCCCCTTCCCTCCTTCCTTACTTCTTTCCCTCTTCCCCTCCCTCCTTCTCCCCTTCCTTCCCTCCCTCCCTCCTTCTTTCCTTCTTTCCCTCCCTCCTCCCCTTCCTACCTTCTTTCCTTCCCTCTTTCCCTCCCTCCTTCTCCCCTTCCTCCCTTCCCTCCCTCCTTCCTTCCTTCTTTCCCTCCCTCCTTCTCCCCTCCCTCCCCCCCTCCCTCCATTTCCCTCCTGTATTCCTTCCCTCTAGACATTGGCTGGAAAATGGTTGGGCTTGAAGGCAGCACTTGAGAGAGGTGTGTCCCTAATCTCTGCAGAGCAAGGGCTCCATGGTTAGTAAGCCAAGCATCTACAGGAGGCTTCCTGCCATGAGGTAGGGAAACTGTCTCGGGGGGCCAGTCTGGCAGGCAAGGGGTTAAGTGGAAGTGTGCGGGGCCTGTGGCCAGACAGCCCACCAACCAAGTGGCCACCACAGTGCCTGTAGACAATGGCCCGGGCTTGAAGCGTGGTCTGAGCCACTTGCAAATTTTCCCAGGCTGTTCATGTTCGAGGTTAGTGACTACCCCACCCCACCACCACCCACACACATATTCTTTACTTGTGCCCTCACAACACCCTCAGGTCTGCTCGTTCCTCCTCCCAACTGCTGCCATCTTTGGGATCACAGGACTGGGGGCTGAACTGCTGTGGCCAAGGGTGTCCACTGAGGGCCTCAGCCTTCTGATGTGACTGTAGCACAGGCATGCGCAAAGGAGAGCTGGGATGGCTGTTTGTTTTCTTTTCCTTCACGTGGGGGTGTGGGCTTTCATGCATGTGCTGTGTCATCATTTAGCTTTTTGGGTTAAAGTCCTTTCCACTGTTTTTTTTTGGGGGGGGGTATGAGTGATGGTCACTCATTGGTCTGTTAGGGGTGTAGTGTCCAAATGTGGTATCAATTTGTCTAGTTGTTTTTGAGTTATGTCAATACCACATACAGACATTACATTTTTATTTATATAGATTGGCTATTATAGTAAATTAAGAGGAGATGGCCTACCCAAGAGATGAAGCTCAGGGTGCATCTACACTGTGGAATTAATGCACTTTGACACCACTTTAACTGCCATGACTCAGTGTTATGGAATCATGGAAGCTTGAGTATCACAAAATCTTCTCTGCCAAGACGTCCAGGTACTGCACCAAATAACAAATCCTAGGACTCCATAACATTGAGGCTTGGCAATTCAAGTGGTGTCAAACTGCATTAATTCTGCAGTGCGCATGCATCCTCTGTTATGAATCTCTAACACATAAGTCAATATTTGATCCCACCTAGTATATTTAAATATGCCTTGAATGTGATACATTCAAAAAGGGTATAACACTCCTTTCTTCTTTCTTTCCCCAGTGCCACTTCTTTTCTCATTCTTTAGTTTCCTTTCTCCACTTGACTGTAGTCACCTCCATTTGCCTTCGCTGCCATTTCATCTAGTTAGCTGTGACAACTGGAATATGTCCCATTATGATGGCATCAGCAAAACCACAGCTACCTGTCCGCTTAAAAATTCAGTGAGGCAAATGAAGATAAATAGTGAAGACAGAGAAGAAAGAAAAGATGTTAAGAAGCAGCACCTTCCAAGAATTATATAAGGGGATAGAGTAGAATTAAGATGATGTGATCAGGTTGCAATAAGTGGCACAAAAGTACAAAAATATCCTGAGTTAGTCTTGGTTTTGATCTACTTGGATTCATGATGATGATGACTCTATCTATCTATCAATCACAGGCATGGGCAAACTTTGGTCCTCCAGGTGTTTTGGACTTCAGCTCCCACAATTCCTAAACTGGCTGAGATTTCTAGAAGTTGAAGTCCAAAACACCCAGAGGGCTGAGGTTTGCCCATGCCTGATATATCATCTATCTCTATCTGATTTTTTTATCGTGTCAGAATTGACTCGAGAAACTGCAAGTTGCTTCTGGTGCGAGAGAAGGGCCGTCTGCAGAGACATTGCCCAGAGGATGCCCAGATATGTTACCTTCCTGTGAGAGGCTTCTCTCATGTCTCCGCATGGAAAGCTGGAGCTGACTGTTGGGAGCTCACCCCATCTTGTGGATTCAAACTGCTGACCTTCAGATCAGCAGTTCAGCTGGTACAAGAGTTTAACTCATTGCACCACCACAGCTCTATCTGTTAATCAGAATATATAATAATATAATAATATGTCATCATCCATGTAGATGACACTGAAACAACAACATACCTACTAAAGGCACAGAAATACAGGAAGGAAGGAAGCAGTAATACAAATATAAATCTAAAGTGATACAATTATCAAGCTAGGAATACAAAAACCAGCATAGCAATGTAAAAGAAACTGATAAAACTGTATAAGATTACAAATATTAAACTAAAATTCAAAAAGACTAGGGAAATAAGAAAACCTTTTTTTGTTGATGTTACTAGGGAGCCAATAAAGAGGCTTCAGAAGTGTTGTAACGTGATCAAAACATTGAGCCAAAATTATGATCCTAGCAGCAGAATGTGGTATATCAGCACAAAATCATATAGTACAGATGGAAAAGTCCCAGTACCAAACAGGATGTTAATGTAGCAGATGCTGAGAATACTCCCTGTCTATCATATAAGCATCAAGGAAGGAGGTTGTTGGCAGGGACAAACCTGGACTTGGATTGGCTGCCCAAAGTTGCAGGATATGCCAGAGTTCCCAGCATACTCCAGAATATCCCCTGAATTTGTCCAAAGCAAAGCAAAACTGATATAAAGATTTTAAAATCCTAGGATATGCGGCAGAAGTAGCTATACATTGCAAAGATAGCTAGACTTCCATTTGAGGTGAATTTAGGGTTTTTTGATTGTGTAGAAAAGACATTTGTGAAGATTTACATCTCTAATTTAAGATCATCCTGGGCTTGACCTCTGTTTCATTGAAATTGATGTTGCACTGAGACCAGTGTTTCTCAACCTTCTGAATACCCCGACCCCTTAATACAGTTCCTCGTATTGTGGTGACCCCCAACCATAACATTTTCATTGCTACTTCATAACTATACGTTTGCTACTCTTATGAATTGTAATGTAAATATCTGATATGCCAGATGTGTTTTTATTAACTGGACCAAATTTGGCACAAATACCTGATATGCCCGAATTTGAATACTGGTGGGGTTGGGGGTGGGGTTATTGATCCTTTCATTTGGGAGTTGAAGTTGCTGGGATTGAACCAAACTTGGCACGCAGGACTCCCATGCTGAACAGAAAATATCGGAAAGGTTTGGTGAGCACTTACCTTGAGTTTCGGAGTTGTAATTCACCTACATCCAGAGAGCACTGTGGACTCAGGACCCAACTTGGCACCAATACTCAATATGCCCAAATTTGAACAGTGGTGCACATTGGGGAAAATAGACATTGACATTTGAAGTTGCTGGGATTTATAGTTCACCTACAATTGAAGAGCGTTCTGAACCCCACCAACGATAGAATTGGGCCAAACTTCCCACACAGAAACCCATACCTTAAAGGAACTTGCTGGTGTGAGTATCCTTCCCACCTCACATGCTCTCCCTTGCTGTACATGCGCACCATGCTGCCATGTGCCGAGCACGCCTGCTCTCCCCTCCCCACTTGGAGTCTCAGGAACAGCCCTCCCATTGGATGAGAGGCCAGCTGAGTGGCGGACCAATCTCAGTGGAGGTTGAGAAACTCTGACTTAGACAGATACTACAGTATTACCCTGATTCTTTATTTTTTTAGCAAAATAACGTTCAAGTGCATGTGTGCCATGTATTTTAAAAATCATTTTAGGATATTATAGCTAGCCTTTTGTTAACCGGATTTATGTGCCACTTTAGTTTTGTTGTTGTTCCCTCTATGAGACCACCACTGCAGAATTGCATTATTGAATTAACAATTAAATTGCTGATGCCACACTATATTTTATTACATTAATTAACATATTTATTTATTAACTGTTTTTAATATGCATTGATGTGTTATTTTTATTTTTATTTCAAAATCTTAATAAAAATACCTACATAAATTGATTATTTTATTCACTTCCAAAGCAAGGGCTCACTCTTGTTTGTTCGGCACTGATTTCACCTACTCCAAATTCCCCAGAGGAGACCTGCAATTAAAACTTGAAATAATGTATTCCTGCAAACCTTCTCCCATGTAGACACTCAAGACAGAAAATGCTGCTTTAAGCATTTTATGTGCAATCTGTTCTCCTTGTGATGTCCTTCTAACTAAATGCTGTGACCTGAGTAGAACACAGCGGACAGTGTTTTAAACTCAGGAAGATATCTGTATCTTATCAAATATAGGGGGGGAAAGGACATGGCTTGCTTCCCCCATGAAACAATACTTCTTCGTGACTTAAAACTTACTCCCAGTTTCCTCCTTAGCTGAGTCTCTGTTCCTGTTTCTGCTCTACTGCCCTTCACGCTAGTGTTACTCAACCTGGAGGTCAAGACCTTGGGGGGGGGGGGTATCGTGAGGGGGTTTCAGAGAAGTCACCAAAGACCTGTCCTTCTCTTCCTTTTTGAAAGAGACAGCAAATCCTCTTACCAAAAGCCCTCCTCTGCTTTGATTGGCTGGCCACTCAGCCAAGGGGAGGGCTGTTTTTGAGACTCCAAGCAAAGAGGGGAGAGCAGGTGTGCTCAGTGAATGGCAGCGTGGTGTACACGTGTGGATGAGGCTGGAGGGAGGCTCATGCCAGCAAGTCCCTTCCAGGCACGGGGGTTCAGTGTGGGAAGTTTGGCCGAATTCTATCATTGCTGGGGTTCAGAATGCTCTTTGATTGTAGGTGAACTAATAAATCCCAGCAACTACAACTCCCAAATGCCATGGTCTGTTTTCCCCCAAACTCCACTAGTGTTCACATTTGGGCATATTGAGTATTCATGCCAAGTTTGGTCCAGATCCATCATTGTTTGAGTCCACAGTTCTCTCTGGATGTAAGTGAACTACTACTCCAAAATTCAAGGTCAGTGTCCACCAAACCCTTCCAGTATTTTCTGTTGGCCATAGGAGTTCTGTGTGCCACGACTGATTCAATTCCATCATTGGTGGAGTTCAGAATGCACTTCAATGGTTGTTGTTGTTTATTCCTTGAGTAGCTTCCAACTCTTCATGACCTCATGGACCAGCTCACGACAGAGCTCCCTGTCGGTCGTCACCACCCCCAGGTCCTTCAGAGTCAAGCCAGTCATTGCAAGGATACCATCCACCCACCTTTTCTTACTGCAAAACAAAGTCAAGTTCAGAGCAATATATATATATATATATATATATATATATATATATATATATATATATATACATACATACACACACACACACACACACACACACACACACACACACACACTAGCTTGGGGACCCGGCCCTGCCCGGGTCATTTGAGAAGTGCAGCAGGATGTAGAGTGGGTCATGGGGGCTCTGTGTGCCAAGTTTAGTCTTGATCCATCATTATTGGGAGTTGCAGTGGTATCATGAAATTACTGAAGGTAGTGGAAGTCCCATCATCTCTGTGTGTCCCTCCCCCCAAAGTGTAGTAGGATGTAGATTGGGTCATGGGGGCTCTGTGTGCTAAGTTTGGTCTGTATTGGTGAATGGATGAGGATGCATTGTTTTTCGGAAGTGAGTGAAGGTACTTCAAGTCCCATCATCCGTGGTCCGTCTCACAGTAAACTGCACCAGGCTGTAGAGTGGGTCATGAGGCCTCTGTGTGCCAGATTTGGTGTTGATCAGTCATTGGATTAGGTTTGTAGCAGGATTGGGAAGTGAGGGAAGGTACTGCAAGTCCCATCATCCATGTTCTGTCCCCCTCCAAACTTCAGTAGGCTGTAGAGTGGGTCACTGGGGCTCTGTGTGCCAAGTGTGGACTTTCTTGGTGTTTGTTGGGGGCCACAGTGGTCTGTGGGAACAGAGGGGTGTAAAAGTACTACAAATCCCATCATCCATTGTCAGTCCTCCCCCAAACCTCACCAGGACGTGAAGGCAGTCAGGGGGTTATGTATGGCAAGTTTGGTCTCGATCAGTGATTGGATGAGGGTTGCAGCGAACTTGGGAAGTGAGTAGAGGCACTTCAAGTCCCATCATCCATGGCCCACCCTCCTCCGAACTGCACCAGGACGTAGAGTGGGTCATGGGGGCTGTGTGTGCTGAGTGTGGTCTGTATTGGTCCTTTTTGGTGGCCTCAGTGGTCTGTGGGAACCAAAGTCTTGGAAAGTACTACAAATCCCATAATACGTGGGTCATGTCATAGAGGGGTTATGTGTACCAAGTTTGGTGCAGGTCCATCCCCCGCGCTGGTCGCTGTGGCCTGTGAAAGTGGCTGCCACATATCCGTCCTGGCCTGTGAAAGTGGCTGCCACATATCCGCCCTGGCCTGTGAAAGTATACCGGTGTAAAACAGAAAGGAGTAAAAAAATGGAAAAGGCCTGCATTGAATTAGCAGTAAGGTCCAATGAGGCTGGGTGAGGGGGCTTTGGGCCAGAATTATTTATATAAGCATTAAAAGGCATTAGAGAAAGGTATTTATTGTTTTCTCTTGTGTCTTTTGAGTGAAGTAGGGCTTTACCTTGTAGAGTGACAGTGCCTGTTCTAAAGATCCTGTCAGAAGCTGCCTTTCTCTGACACTGTGTTGAAGAGGGAAGATGGATGCCTCTTTGGGCCTATCTGGGAGAAGGGGATTGGTAGGGGCTACAATGTTTTCTGGGAAGTGAATTGGGATGCAAATCCCATCATTCGTCGGCCATCCTGCCCTAAACTCTATTTTGGGGCCTGTAATGTTATGGCCTGCTATTGGTAACTTTAAAAGGGTGCATGGCAGGCAGCCGTTTTCTAAAAGCTGAGGGGGAGGAGAATACAGGAATCCATTTTGTTTTCACAGAGCCAAGTGGGGAGGGAATGTTGATGGTGCATTTTTCCCCTCAGTGGGAAGAAATCCTGTTGTTTGAATGTAGAGGCCTGGATTCTGGATTGCTGGCTTTTTTCCCCTCAGTGGGAAGAAATCCTGTTGTTTGAATGTAGAGGCCTGGATTCTGGGATGCTGGCTGTTTTCCCTCAGTGGGAAGAAATCCTGTTGTTTGAATGTAGAGGCCTGGATTCTGGGTTGCTGGCTGTTTTCCCCTCAGTGGGAAGAAATCCTGTTGTTTGAATGTAGATGCCTGGATTCTGGGTTGCTGGCTTTTTTCCCCTCAGTGGGAAGAAATCCTGTTGTTTGAATGTAGAGGCCTGGATTCTGGGTTGCTGGCTGTTTTCCCCTCAGTGGGAAGAAATCCTGTTGTTTGAATGTAGAGGCCTGGATTCTGGGTTGCTGGCTGTTTTCCCCTCAGTGGGAAGAAATCCTGTTGTTTGAATGTAGAGGCCTGGATTCTGGGTTGCTGGCTGTTTTCCCCTCAGTGGGAAGAAATCCTGTTGTTTGAATGTAGAGGCCTGGATTCTGGGATGCTGGCTAATCAGTGGCTAGCAATGCCCTCTGTCTGGTGCCTTAGAATTTTGGAGTGGCGAGGCTGTCCAATCAAAGGACTTTATGCAAATAGCTGCCACATATCCGCCCTTCCGCCCTCCGCATACACACATACACACACACATACACACATACAAACATTCCGTTTTATAAAGGTATACAGATACAGATATATATATGGAAGTTACCATGTGCAATGAAGACGAAGGCCGAGAGGACAGAGAGTACAGGCGCACACACACACACACACACACACACACACACACACACACAAAAGACAGGACAGTGGGATGCTACCACTATATATATTCATTTTTTTCTTTGCTGTCACCAATTAATTATTACGGTTTCTTTCGCTGCCACCATTTATTGATTCATAGGTCACCTCCTTCACTAGAATGTTCAAGAGGACATACAAATTCCCCAGGTGAAATGTTGTTTATTTTGTTCTTGAACAGTAAAGATATATAGTGGTTTCAATAATCAATCAGGTTTTACTTCTACAGGAATGCAAACAGGTTATTTTGATCCTTTTGAATCCTCTTTCCACACCAGCACTCTAATACTATAGAGGCTCACTATAGTTCTCCTTCTCCCTGAAGGCTTTAAATTACTTTCCTCAAAGAGGTATCTTTCTAACAATAGTTCCAAAAACTCTTCCTTCCTTCCCCTTCAAATCTTCTAACTCTTCAAACTCCAAGCTCCAAAACTGACAAAGCTCCAGCTCTGCCCATCTCCGGTTGCTAAGCAACTCCCTCAAATTTCATCAGCCAATCAGACTGCACTTCCAGCTGTGAGGCTGCCTGAACTCTTCTCCCTTCTGCTCTCCTTAGCTTTTCCAAGCCAGGCCTATTACTGCCTTTACACCAACCTTGTAAGGTAGGCTAATTCGTTACACCATGCTTCATGAAAATTGCTGGCATCAGATTTGGGGTTAGTATAAGGGATTTTTTTAGTAATATAGTTAAGCCCATAGTCATGATTCTAGCACTCTGTGAATCCAAAGCTTCCCTTTGTCACAAAGGTTTGTCTTAGCCTTGATTGTTGATAGGAGGGAGGAGGAAAATCATCCCCTCCTTGCACCCTAATTGACAACTCAACAGCCCCTTATGTGTGGTGGGAAGTGAGTTAGCTATGCATACATAACTAAGAAGGCAATGGAGAATACAGTCTACCTTCATGCTCAGCTTTGGGAATTTTTAATAACCCAACAGGGGAGATATGAAAAAAAATGTGCCTGATTATGATGTCTCCTTCCGTTATAACTACAAGAAATGTCCTCCAGATGCCCAGAATTCAACTAGGTGGCCTATGGTGCATCCCTCCCCTCCACCAGTTCTGGGATGTGATAAAAAATTCTTTTTTCTCTCTCTCTGAAGAAAACACAAGCCTAGCCCACCTAGTGCAATAAATCCATTTTGCATTTGTAGGGATTGTTCCTGGAACATAGCCTTTTAAAGCTACCGTAAAAGCGAAAGCAGCCTAGCTGGCACATTAAATAATTCTGGAAGAAAATGTGGAATGGGAAATGAATTTTAAAAGAGATATCGAGGTGCATGTGTTTCTCACTTTGTGTGTGTGTGTGTGTGTGTGTGTGTGTGTGTTTGTGTGTTTGACTCCATGGCCGCTCAGAAGTGCAATCAAGGTGTTGGTGCTGCTGTTATAGTGAGTGTATCCTCAAGTCATTTCTGACTTATGGCGACCCTGACATGAAACTATCACAGAGTTGCCTTGGCAAGATTTGTTTGCCTTCCTCTTCACAATGGTCATCCAGTGAATTTCTGTGGCTGAGTTGTGGATTTGAACCTAGGCCTCCAGAGTTATAGTTCAATGCAGAGATCACTATACTAGGCTGGCCTTTCCTATTCTTACTGCCTTCCAGTTTGCCCAGTATTACACACATATGCACATAAAAATATGTGCTTTATTGACCCCTGAACATTGACTTCATCCCACACTTTTAATATCCCTCAACATTCTGTTGATGAAAGCCAAGATAGATGCCACCAAGCTCACATTTACCCAAGAGAGAGAACTTCATTGAGCCAGTTGGAACTTACTACTGACGTTTTGGGGAATTATTTACAGTCCAGGAAAAAAGGAGGGTTTTATGCAGAAAATGAGAAATACAATGTACATTGGATTACTGTGGGTTTTCTGGGCTGGGTGGCCATGTTCAAGAAGCATTCTCTCTCACATCCATGGCAGGAATCCTTAGAGGTTCAAGGGTCTGTTGGAAACTAGGCAAGTGGGGTTCATATATATGTGGAATAATGCCCAGGATGGAAGAAAGAACTCTTGGCTGCTTGAAACAAGTGTGAATATGGCAATTCGCCACCTTGATTATCATTGAATGGCAATGCAGCTTCAAAGCCTGGCTGGTTGCTGCCTGGGTGAATCCTTTGTTGGGAGGTGTTAGCTGGCCCTGATTGATTCTTATCTGGATTTCCCCTGTCTCTTGAGTGTCGCTCCTTATTTACTATCCTGATTTTAGACATTTTTAATACTGGTAGCCAGATTGTGTTCATTTTCATAGTTTCTTCCTTTCTGTTGAAATTGTCCACATGCTTGTGGATCTCAATGGCTTCTCTGTGTAGCCTGACATGGTGGTTGTGAGAGGGGTCCAGCATTTCCATGCTCTCAAATAATATGCTGTGCCCAGGTTGGTTCATCAGGTGCTCTGCTATGGCTGACTTCTCTGGTTGAATTAGTCTTTCATGAGCCTTGATTTATGTTTGGGCGATGATGCATTTGGTGGTCCCTATGTAGACTTGTCTACAGCTGCATGGTATACAGTAGACTCCTGCAGAGGTGCCATACACTTCCATATAAAACAGTTTGAAACTTGATTATATGGTCCATGTAGACTCATCGGAAATGGTTCAATGCAATTAAACTGCTTTCTATGAGTCTACACTGACCATATAATCAAGTTTCAAACTGTATTTTATGAGATCATATTATCTGAGCAGAAATGTTATTTTGTGCATTGAAAATGCTGCTTTATGTGCTTTCTTTTCCCCAAGTGAATATGTGCAGAATTGTGAAGATTCCCATTTGTTTTTAGAATTTCAGAATTAACTGATACCAAGGAAAACAGTTTAAAATATTTTTCCCATTGCTAGCTGCCAGCTAAACTTCTGTTTCATTCGCGTACAAAGCTAAAGCATCAACATCAGTCGGGGAAATGATCAGTACATTTGTAGATAGATCAATAGAACACAGTTTGAGTGGGAAGATCAGAGAAAATCTCCAGTGCGGCTTTATACACTGCTATCATTAAATTTCAGTTTTCTTTCACCTGTCATTCGTCTGAGGGATTATTTTACTTTACAACAGGAACGCTAGGGATGACTCCGGAAAGTTTGTCAGTACCTTTGCTCCCTATTGTGCAGCATATATCTCAACTTCCAAGTGTCGCACAAAGCTCCATCTTCTTTTGAGAATATAAACAATTGCCTTCAGACCAATATCTTAGTTCAACTTCCAAGATTCTCACAATGCTCAAGCAGACTGTTTTGGAAAGTCCACTTCGTGCCATTACATGTTGTCCTACAACTCTCTATCTTGCATTGATCCAGAATTCATAGAAACATAGAGTTGGAAGAGACACCCAAAGATGATCCAATCAATCCCCCTCTTGTTATGCAGAAAAAAATGCACTCCATATAAATGGTTATTTAAAGAGAAGAAGACTCCACCAGATTCCAAGGCAGTAGTTGATAATGGCGCTCCATGCAATCATGCCGGCCACATGACCTTGGAGGTGTCTATGGACAATGCCGGCGCTTCGGCTTAGAAATGGAGATGAGCGCCAACTCCTAGAGTCAGACACGATTGGACTTAATGTCAGGGGGGAAACCTTTATTTATTTATTTACATCATTTTTATTCTGCCCTTCTCACCCCGCAGGGGACTCAGGGCGATCACAATGCACATATACAGGCACACATTCAATGCCATAGACATATAACATAGGCAGACAACGAGCTACACAATTGGTCTAGACCTCACCCCGACCTGGGCAGGCCTCAAACTCATGACCTTCTGGTCAGTAGAGATCTTATGCAGCTGACTCCCAGCCAGCTGCACCACATTCCCGGTGCCTTTACCTTTAGTGTATTCTGCTGTCAAACAGCTCTGACCACCAAGACATTTTTCCCAGTGTTTCAGCGGAATCTCTTTTGATGTAATTTGAATCCTTTACTCCATGGCCTAGTCTCTAGAGCAGCAGAAAACAAGTTTGCCCCCCTCCTAAATATGACATCCTTTCAAATATTTAAACATGTTGTTGTGTATTCCATCAATTGTTTCCGACTCTTCATGATCTCATCGATCAGCCCACGCCAGAACTTCCTGTTGGCCGTCACCATCCCCAGCACCTTAAAGGTCAAGCCAGTCACTTCAAGGATACGATCCATCCATCTTGCCCTTGTTCGGCCCCTCATCCTTTTCCCTTCCATTTTCTCCAGCATCATTGTCTTCTCCAAGCTTTCCTGTCTTCTCATTATGTGGCCAAAGTGCTTCCCTCCAGTGAGCAGCCAGGCATCATTTTCTGGAGCATGGACTGGTTAGATCTCCTCGCAGTTCAAAGCACTCTCAGAATTTTCCTTCAACACCACAGTTCAAAAGTGTCAACCTTCAGTGGGGGGCAACTCAATAGAGAGAGAAGTCGGAGGAGAACAATGCAACAAAAAAGAATGAACACCTCAAAGAAAAACCATTCTTACTTTCCAGGGATGTTCACAAATATGCCCCCCCCAAGGCGGATGAAGAAGGTCTAAAATCTCCCAAAGGGTACGGCTAGAAAGGAGGCCATGGTAGATGAAAGGGACAGATACGACCATACTATAAGACAAGGAACGGACAACAGAAATGGACACTCTTACCAAAGAATTGAAGGATCCTAAAAATTAAGAGAGGAAGACAGCAGACTGACTGCCCTGCAAGAAGGCGCCTGACAGGCAAACTGATCCATTCAACAATGTAAAACTGAGAGGGGCTCAACATAGGTCCGGAAGAAACTACAACGGAGAAAGGAGAGCACACACCCAACTACACCCGACCAACACCAGAAGAGAAAGGACTTTGGGCTCCCTAGAGACTGCTTTCAACCTCCCCCCCTCACACCTCGCCCCAGTTGGGTCCCCCACAACACCCACTCTTCCCCCCCGAACCCACCCAGGTCCTGGCTCCATCCTGACCCCCCCCAGCCTTCCTTCCCAGATACCTGTTCTTCCCTCGCCCCATCCCCCTCCCCCACAACTTTACCCCCCCAATACCTGTGAAAACCTCAATAAAATATTTTTTTAAAGTGTCTCCCTTCCTTCGCTCAGCCATCCTTATGGTCCAGTTCTCGCATCCATAGGTTACTACGAGGAATACCATTGCTTTAACTATGTGCATCTTCGTTGTCAGTGTGATCACTCTACTCTTCACTATTTTATCAGGATTGGTCCTTGCTCTCCTCCCAACACTGAAATATCTTCTGATTTCCTGGCTGCAGTCTGCATCTGCAGTCATCTTTGCACCTAGATATACAAAGTCTGTCACTGCCTCCACGTTTTCTCTCTCTATTTGCCATTTATTAATGAGTCAATTTACGCATGTCCCTTTCTATCTTCTCTTCTCCAAGCTAAAAACATCCAGGTCTCTAAACAAATCCTCAGAGAGATTCATCATTTCCAGACCATTGGCCATTTTGATTTCCTCCTTAGCACATGTTCCAGCTTGTCTATATCCTTCTTGTCTATGGCTTGCCTCTATCCTAATGATGTGCCCAGAACTGGACACAGCATTATTCCAAATGAAGTCTGGCCAAAGCAGAATGCAAGGAAACTATGACATCCTTCAATACTATGCTCCTTGAGCCGCTTCATCCCAGCATTGACTCCTGTTGAGCCTCTGTCTCCTAGATCCCTTTCCCATATATTTATTTATTTATTTATTTGTCATGCTTCTATACCACCCCTCTCAGCCCGAAGGCGGCTCGAGGCAACAAGTGCCCATCTGTATACCTTAATAAAATGGAATGTTTGAATGTATGTGTGTGGAGGGCGGGAGGGCGGAAGGGCGGAAATGTGGCAGCATTCTGATTGGCAGCCACTTTCACAGGCCACAGCGACTAGCGCGGGTGATGGACCTGCACCAAACTTGGTACACATAACCCCCCATACCCCCTTTACGTCCTGGTGCGGTTCAGGGGACATGACCCACGGATTATGGGATTTGTAGTACTTTCTAACACTTTGGTTCCCACAGACCACTGAGGCCACCAAAAAGGACCAATACAGACCACACTTGGCACACACAACCCCCATGACCCACTCTATCTCCTGGTGCAGTTCGGAGGAGGGTGGACCATGGATGATGGGACTTGAAGTACCTCTGCTCACTTCCCAAGTCCACTGCAACCCTTATCCAATTACTGAGCGAGACCAAACTTGGCACACACAGCCCCCATGACCAACTATACATCCTGCTGAAGTTTTGAGCAGGGCGGACCAGGGATGATGGGACTTGAAGTACCTACACTCACTTCCCAAGACCGCTGCGACCCTCATCCAATGACTGATCATGACCAAACTTGGCACATAGAGCCCCCATGACCCACTCTACATCCTGCTGCAGTTTGCAGGAGGGTGGGCCATGGATGATGGGACTTGAAGTACTTCTACTCATTTCCTGAGATCACTGCTCCACTCATCCAATGACGAATCAAGATCACACTTGGCACACATAACCTCCCTGACCCCCTTTATGTCCTGGTGCAGTTTGAGGGACATGACCCACGGATTATGGGATTTGTAGTACTTTCAAACAGTTTGGTTACAACAGACCACTGAGGCCACCAAAACGAACCAATACAGACCACACTTGGCACACACAACCCCCATGACCCACTCTATCTCCTGGTGCAGTTTGGAGGAGGGTGGACCATGGATGATGGGACTTGAAGTAACTCTACTCACTTCCCAAGTCCACTGCAACCCTTATCCAATTACTGATCGAGACCAAACTTGGCACACATAACCCCCATGACTACCTTCACGTTCTGGTGAGGTTCAGGGGAGGACTGGCAATGGATGATGGGATTTGTAGTACATTCACACCCCTCTGTTCCCACAGACCACTGCAACCCCCAACAAACACCGATAAAGACCACACTTGGCACACAGAGCCCCAGTGACCCACTCTACATCCTACTGAAGTTTGGAGGGGGGCAGAACATGGATGATGGGACTTGCAGTACCTTCCCTCTCTTTCCAAGACTGCTACAAACCTAATCCAATGACTGATCAAGACCAAACCTGGCAAACAGAGCCCTCATGACCCACTCTACATCCTGGTGCAGTTTTGTGTGAGACGGACCACAGATGTTGGGACTTGAAGTACCTTCACTCACTTCCTCAAAACAATGCAACCCTCATCCATTCACCAATACAGACCAAACATGCCACACACAGCCCCCATGACTCACTCTACATCCTGCTGCAGGTTGGAGGAGGGTGGACCACAGATGATTGGACTTGCACTACCTTCAGTAATTTCATAATACCACTGCAACTCCCAATACTGATGGATCAAGACCAAACTTGGCACACAGAGCCCCCATGACCCACTCTACATCCTGCTACACTTCTCAAATGACCCGGGCACCACTGGGTCCCCAAGCTAGTATACAATATATCTCAAGATAAAAACAGTCATATAAAAACATATAAAGTTAACAGTTAAAAACTCTGAAATACAAATCTCAGCTCCACAATCTTATATTCTCTGCAAGCCAGGTATCACCCATTCCATGTCTGTGTATTTCATGTTTTTTCTGACAAGTACCTTATGTTTGTCCCTGTTGAAATTTCTAATATGTTAAGGTAATTCTGGATTCTGATTCTGGGGTATTAGCTTTCCCTCTTGTTTTGGTATATAGTGTCTGTGACCATAGAGATTCATAGAATCATAGAGTTGGAAAAGACCTCATGGGCCTTTTGAAGAAGACACCAGCTATTTATTTATTTATTTATATATTATAGTATTTGTACCCCATTGCTTCTCACCCCCAAAGGGGGACTCAGCACGGCTTACATTTGCAGCACTGCAGGCCGCTACATCACAATACAGAAGTATATCAAATACAACAGAATAATCAACATCACATATAAAACATTAAAACCATTACAGAGTTATTAAAATCAATATGTACATCAATAATTAAAACCATAAAACAAAGCACAGTGTCATCTACCGCTACGCCAATCCAGTCAATGTCCAGAAGTGCAAGTTATATTTGCTGCCCAAAGACCTGGCCCCATAACCACGACTTAAACTTTTTTTCTGAAAGCCAGGAGAGATGGAGTCGATCTTATCTCATTTGGGAGTGCATTCCATAGACAAGGGGCCACTACTGAGAAGGCCCTATCTCTCATCCCCACCAACCGCATTGGCGATGCTGGTGGGAGTGAGAGCAGGGCCTCACCCAATGATCTTAGGCTGTGAGATGGGATGTAGAGGCAGATGTGTTTGGACAAGTAAGCTGGGCCAGAACCGTATAGAGCTTTATAGGTCAATACCAGCACTTTGAATTGGGCTCGCAGATGGACAGGCAGCCAGTGGAGCTGACACAACAGTAGGGTGGTATGTTCCCTGTATGTCATCCCAGTTAGCATTCTAGCTGCTGCTCGTTGAACCAGTTGTAATTTCCGAGCCGTCTTCATGTAGAGCACGTTGCAGTAATCTATTTAGGATGTAATTAGAGCATGGAAGACCATGGCCAGATCAGATTTCCCAAGGGCGCAGCTGGCACACAAGCTTTAATTGTGCAAAAGCTCCCCTGTCCACCATTGAGACTTGGTGTTCCAGGCTCAGCGATGAGTCCAGGATCACTCCCAGGCTGCAAACCTGCGTCTTCAGGGGGAGTGCAACCCCATCCAACACAGGCTGTAACCCTATGCCCTGTTCAGCCTTTCTTCTGACCAGCTAGGCAAGGCTGCCACAGGCTTAATGTACACTGGCCATTTAATACAGCTTCAAAGCAGTATTGAAGAAAGTAGTTTTGCTGTGCAGGTGATGGCAGAGAATTAATCAGGACTATCTCTGCCAAATCCAGACATTTGGAGGTTATGGTTTGTGAATAGCCCCACTCTGAGCCTGTGAACTGGCTGAATAAACACGTCAGCCCCAATATGCTCTGCACTTTCCATCGTAGTGGAAACAACAATAATTTGCTTTTTGCAGTGGCAATAATATTAAAATGAAAACTATTTTTTTTCTGAAATTTCTCCTACATTCACTCTTCCTTTTCTGAAGGGAACGAGAAGTCAGATTTAGGCCTCTTGTTCTGCATACCAGATATTTAACCTGACACCACTTGCTCTAAATTCCTCCCCATCCCTTCGATACCACAGCAGCAGATGAGAATGCAACTTGACCTTGCCTTCCTTTGCTTTCTGCTTGCTTTCAACCTCCTGCCCCTTTTGCTTCCAGGCTTTAACATCCTCATTTGGCAACACACAGACCTTTTTAGCATCAAAATGGGGGGATGCACACAATTGGAGACATATGCTTTCTCTTCTTTCCTTATTTTTATCCGTGGCCTGAACCTCACCCTCCCCGAGGAGGTTTACTTTCGGATTCCTCCCTCCCTACATCCGGCACTGAATTTCATTTTGCAATAGGCAGTCTAAACTTTTTTCTCCAGAAATGCTGCAGATGGGTTTCAAGTCTGCAATGGAGACATCCTGCAATTGGTATGCTAGAAGTACAGATTTTCACGTGAAAATCAGTTTGCAAACATACACCTGATGATCCATAGCAGTTTTAGAAAGTCTGCCTGGCAGCAAGAAAAATAACTTTTTCCCCTTTAGACTTGAGTCCCATCTCCAAAATCTTGAACTTCTTGTAGACCAGTGTTTCCCAACCAGTGTTTCCCAACCAGTGTCTCGTGGCACACTAGTGTGTCGTGAGCAATCATCAGGTGTGCCATGAGAAATTGGAATCTCCAATACCCTTTCTTCCCCCTCCTGCTGAACACTTTTTCTTCTCCACTCGGGCTCCCTTTTTCCCAGCCTCACTCTGCTCGCGTGTTCAGGATGGGAGGGGGGAGGGAGAAGTTACCCATGTGGGTGCTACTGCGGAGACTCACCCCACGTCATCCTCCCTCCCCCCTCTACTCCTGAACATTGCTCACTCTGCCCCCTTGGATCAAAATGGTGGCAGAAGCGGCAACATGAGCAAAGCATGGCAAAGTGAGCAGAGCAAGGCTGGGAAGAAGGGAGCCCGAGTGGAGAATAAAAAGAAAGTGTTCGGCAGGAGAGGGAAGAAAGGGCACGAAGGGGGAGGAAGAGGTCTCTGTCAAAAGCTGGCATGGGCAAACTTGGACCTTCCAGGTGTTTTGGACTCCAACTCCCACCATTTCTATCAGCCTCAGGCCCTTTTCCTTTTCCCCCCTCAGCCATTTAAGCAGGAAAGGGCCTCAGGCTATTAGGAATTTTGGGAGTTGAAGTCCAAAGCACACAGAGGGCCAAAGTTTTCCCATGCCTGTTTTAGGGACCCTAAAGTTGTGAGCCTCCTTCCAACATTGTGATTCTGGATAGAAAACAAACAACAACAGAACATAAAATTGTTTGAGTCCACAGTACTCTCTGGGTGTAGGTGAACTACAACTTCCAAACTCAAGGTCAATTCCCAAGGAAACCCTTTCAATACTTTCTGTTGGTAATGAGAGTTCAATATGCCAAGTTTGGTTCAATTCCATTGTTGCAAGAGTTCAGGATGCTCTTTGACTGTGTGTTAACTATAAATCCCAAAAACTGTAACTCCCAAATGCCAAGGTCTATTTTCCCCAAACTCCATCTGTGTTCACATTTGGGCATATTGAGTATTCATGCCAAGTTTGGTCCTGATCTAAAATTGTTTGAGTCCACAGTGCTCTCTGGATTTTGGTTGGTGGTGTGCCCCAGGATTTTGTAAATGTAAAAAATGTGTCGCGGCTCAAAACAGGTTGAAAAACACTGTTGCAGACAACAAGTTAAACATGAGCCAACAATGTCATATGGTGGCAAAAAAGACAATGGGATTTTGGCCTGCATAAATAGGAGTATAGTGTTGACATCCAGGGAAGTCGTGCTACTTCTCTATTCTGTCTTGGTCAGACCTCACCTGGAATCACACTGTGTCCAATTCTGGGCACCACAATTGAAGGGAGATGTTGACAAGCTAGAATGTGTACAGAGGAAGGAAACTAAAATGATCAAGGGTCTGATGAAGAAGTATTATGAGGAATGACTTAAATTGCTGGGCATGTTTAGCCTGCAGAAGAGAAGTCTGAGAGGAGGCGTGATGAAGGGTGAGGGGAAGTCATAAGGACGAGGTAGCAAGCTTGTTTTCTGCTGCCCTGGAGATAGGATTCAATGGAGCAATGGCTTCAAACTACAGGAAAGGAGATTCCACCTGAACATGAGGATGAACTTCCTAACTGTTCAGAGCTGTTCAGCAGCGGAACTCTCTTCCCTGGAGTGTGGTGGCATCTCCTTCTTTGGAGGCTTTTAAGCTGAGGCCGGATGGCCATCTGTTGGAGGTGCTTTGAATGTGATTTTCTTGCTTCTTGGCAGGAATTCATGATTCTATGATTTATGTAGGTTTCCCCTTGACATTAAGTCTAGTCAAGTCCGACTCTGAGGGATGGTTCTCATCTTTTGTTAGCCAGCATTATCCGTAGATGCCTCCAAGGTCATGTGACCGGCATGACTACATGGAACACTGATACCTTCCTGCTGGAGCAGTACCTATTGATCTACTCACATTTGCATGTTTTCAAGCTGCTGATTGGCAGAAGCTGGGGCTCATCCCACTCCCCGGACTCAAACTGCTAACCTTTTGGCCAGCAAGTTCAGCTGTTCAGCAATTTAACCCACTGCAGCACCGGGGGCTCCATCTCATAATGTAGTTATATGCAAATCCATGTATTCCAAAATCTGAAAAAAATGCAATATTTAAAGTTCCAGGGACTTCCAATATGGGATGCTCAACTGGTACAACATAGTACAAGCCAAAGTCAATGAACTGAAAATGTCCATATCCATGTGCAAAATACATTATGTATTGTGTGTAATTTGTGTCATGTGAATGGATGACATTCATATCTGTCTATGATCTCCAACACAGGCCAAATTCAATTGTCTGATTGGAAGGTAATACTAATATGTAACATCTGCTATAGCGACACTTACACATGCATAAGGCACAAGGAAGGTCCCAGTCTGGAGGAGTAAGATTGGATATCCATCTTCCTTTATTTTCCACAAGGGACAGGCCTATGTTATGATTCAGAGGAGGCTCAAATTAGGCTTTTTTGAAACCTAGTAGGCGCCAGGGAAGATCTGTGTGGATGGTTTGTGCATGACAAAACTGTAGACTAAAATGAGGGATGTGCCAAAACCTCTCTGGAGAACTTTCACTTGCCCTATCAAAGTCCATTTAGCATCTCTGGAAATGGCCCGTGACATCTCTGTTGCTTTGTGATAAAGCATTTGGATTGCATTACTTGGTTTTTGCTCATCCAGTTCTTTATTTCATTGTGATCGGCTTTCAAAGTCTTTCGCTGAAACGCAGGATGCAAAACAGAAGGAATAAATAAACAGGGAATTTTGAGGGTTTTTCCCCCCTGAAACTCTCCAATTAATTCACTTTATATTTTACTTCAGGCTAAAATGAGGGGAAATCTAAGGCTGCACAGAAACATGTTTTTTAATTGATGGATTTACATGAGCAAACATTTTAGATATTGAATAATTTTCCGCCTTTTGCATCTCAAGTTGTTACAGTCTCGAGGGAGTTGTGCCTGAGGAATTGACAACTTCAGTAGTTTGGAGGGCCACTTTTCTGTCCTGTCCCTTGGGTTTCCATGAGTCTCAAATGCCTCAAAATGTGAAACAGTGAAATTGAAAGTGGGTTGAAGTTTATTTATTATTATTATTATTTATTTATTTACATTATTTATATTCCACCCTTCTCACCCCGCAGGGGACACAGGGTGAAGTACAATGCACATATACATGGCAAACATTCAATGCCATTAGACATACAACATATATAGACAGACAGAGGCAATTTCACATTCCAGCTTTTTGGCTTCATGAGGGTATGCTTGATTTTGACCACAAAGGGAGCTGCTGCTTCACCATCCACTTGTAACATCAAGTCCTTGATGGAGTACTTCCTAATTCTTACACACAGCGCTGGAAGGTTTTATGGTGTTGTAAATTAGTTATATTAGCCTCCCTGCATAAAGCAGTACCTAAATTTTCTACTTGACAGATGCAACAGTTTTTTGGGCTGCATAGGTCAACAGCAAGCTAGAGCATTAATTGTTGGGAGCTCACTCTGACCCAGGCTGGCTTCAAACTCATGACCTATCAGTCAGTAGTGATTTAATGCAGCTAGCTACCAACTAGCTGTGCCACAGCTGCCTCATGACATAGAAACATAGAACTGGAAGAGACCACAAGGCCAGCCAGGCCAACCCCATTCTGCCAGGCAGGAAAACACAATCCAAGCACTGACAAATAGCCCTCCAGTCTCTGTTTAAATAAACTCAGAGATTGAGGCTCCACTTCTTGATCTCAGAAGCATATCCCACTGTTAAACAGTCATTAGAACTCTTTGCCCCAGAATATGATGAAAACTCTTTCCTTGAAAACCTTTAAACAGAGGCTGGAAGGCCATCTGTCAGGAGTGCTTTGAATGTGATTTTCCTGCTTCTTGGCAGAATGGGTTTGGACTGGATGGCCCACGAGATCTCCTCCAACTCAAGGATTCTATGATTCTAAATTCTACCTACAGTTTCCAGTGAAATCTCTTTTCCTATAGTTTGAATCCATTGATCCATGTCCTAGTCTCTAGAGCAGCAGGAAGCAAACTTTAACCTTTCCCAATTTGACCTCTTTTCAATATTTAAATTTTGAAACATGGCTATCATGTTCCCTCTCTTTGCCTGGCTAAGCATCCCCAGCTTCTTAAACCACCCATCATACGGTTTCAAGATTTCCAGTCCTTGTATTTCCCTTCTCTGGACACATTCAGTCTTGCCAATATTCTTCTGGAATTGTGCTGCCTGTAATTTGAGGTGAGGTCTGATCATTTGACATGAGGTCTGGTCTCGCAAAACTCTCTTATAGTGCTGAGGCAATGTGGATGTTGGGAAGGGAGAGGCTGACTACCCACGAAAGATTACTACCACTACATCAGCTCCGTGGTTTTCTGTGGCCAAGCAGATGGCATCTACTGGATGACATATGTTCTGTATCAAATTTAGAGCCTACTAGCTGAACCCGGCACGCGTTGCTGTGCCCTATTTAGGAGATGGGGGAAAGTCTGAGTATGTAAGGGTTTGAAATGATGCTACTTATGGTCTTGGTGGGTGTGTGCATGTGTATATGTGTGTATGTAGTGTATATATGTGTGTGTATATGTATATATGTGTATGTATGTTTATATATGTATACGTGTGTATGGTACTGTATATGTTTGTGCATGTGTACATACACATGAGTGGGGAAAAGGGGGAAGAAGGGGTCTGAGGCTGAGAGAGGAAAAGAAGGGGGCTGAGGGTGAGGGGGGAGAAGAGAAGGAGCCTGGGGCTGACGTGGGGAGGGGGGTTTGGGGCCATAGGCTGAGGGGGGAGAAGGAAAGGCCCTGAGGCTGCTGGAGGAAAAGAAGGGGGCCGAGGAGGGAAAAGAAGGCGGCAGCAGCGACCCCGGTCCTTTCCTTTTCACCCTCTGCCATCCGGAGGGCAGTAGCGGCGAGGGCAGCGCCCCACGCCTGTCCGTGGCGGCTGCCATATTTTCTTGTGGCACTTCGGGCCAGGAGGGGGCTTCTGGGCTCTCTCGGAAGCAGTTCTGAAAATGCCCCAGAGAACTACAAAGAACATGGCGCCGAACAGCTTCCTGTCCGTCGAGAAAGGCTCCGACGGAAGTCATTCCGTCAGGAAAAGGGTCCGGTCGGAAACTGATGCTCGGCATTGTTTGGGTGTCAGTTTCGGCCGGACCCTTTCCTGACAAATCGACTCCGTCCAGAGCCTTTTCGCCGGACCGAAGCTGTTCGGGCGCCATGTTTTTTGTAGTTTTCTGGGGTCTTTTCAGTGCTGCTTCCCGAGAGCCCCAGAAGCGACCGATGCTTTGGAGAGCGGCGGGTCTCCTCTGTGAGGCGGCGGAGGAGGCGGGTTGGTCGCCGCGTCGGTGTGGCGGTGAAGTTGCTGGTGTGTGGGGAGAGGGGATGGGATGGGCTGGGGGAGTCAGAGTGCGCAGTGTGTTTGCTTAGCCTCTGTCCTGCGTTGTGGGGTGGTGGGGGTTGGAGTGCGCCTGCGCGATGGTTTTCGCTCTGTTCTGCGCTTGTGGCCAGCGCAGAACGGAGCCAATGGGCGGTTTTTGGGGGCTGATTTTGGGGGTTGGAAGGTAGGAAGGTGGGTTTTTTGTGTGATGGCAATACCTTGTGGTTTGTGGGATTGTGTCTCGTTGGATTGGCGTTTCTGGGGGGCGTAGTTTGGCCGTGCATAAAGTCCTTTGCACGACCGTCTCTCCTTTATATATATAGATGTGGTCTATTCAATGCAATTTTCTGAATCAGCAAACACACTAACCAAATCTAAAGTTGACCAAAACCTGATTTGTAACCGTTTTGGTAATTTTGTTGGAAAGTACTCCCTGGTGAAGTGTTCTCTGAGTAAAGTGGTCCCTGGTCAAGTGGGCCCTAGCCAAAGTGGTCCCTGGACAAGTGGTTCCTGGTTAAAGTGGGCCCTGGTCAAAATGTTCCCTGGTCAAAAATGGCCTTGGTCAAGTGGGCCCTGGTCAAGGGGCCCTGATCAAAGTGGCCCCTGGTCAAGTGGGCTCTGATTAAAGTGGTCCCTGGTCAAATGGTCCCTGGCCAAAGTGGTCCCTGGTCAAATGGTCCCTGACCAAAGTGGTCCCTGGTCAAATTAGGCCCTGGTCAAAAAAAAAAGGTTTGGAACCACTGATCTAGATATTATACTCCTATACTACTAGGACTACATTTCCTTCTTAAACTGCTGCATCTCATTACTGATTCGTGTTCCATGTGTGTTGTAGTAAAACTCCTAGATCCCTTTCACATGGCCTATTTTCAGATTGGTGTCACCCGTCCTATATCTATGCATTTCATTTTTTTCTTCCAAAAATTCATCTTGGATGAATTTTGAAATTCATTTTACTGGTCTTTGGTTCAGTCACTTAATCTACTAAGGTCATTTTGGGTTCTGATACTACCCTCTTGCTTTCTATCCCAATTTGATGTCATCTGAAAAATAGATGTCGGTCTTACCCGAAATATTATTTTTGTTTCAAACAATACCAGTGCTTAGAACAAAGACAATGTTGGAAGAGTGGAGAAAGGATATATTAAAATTTGTGTGGCTAAATAAAAGGGCCAGGATAGGATTTCCACAGTTGAAAGATAATATCACAAGAGGAGGCTTGGCACTCCCGGATTTCCAAATTTATTATGAATCTGCTGTACTAGTTTGGTTGAAAGAATGGGTAACACTGACAAAAAAGAAACTTTTGGCCTTGGAAGGAGAAGATCTCCGCCGGGGATGGCATAGCTATCTCTGGAGGGAAAAAGCCAAGGTAGAAAAGGATTTTAGGAATCATTTCATAAGGGCGGCGCTCATAAAGGTATGGGACAAGTATAAAGAAAGACTATGTAAAAACTCCACTCTGGTTCTCTCCGACGGAGGCAGACCATAAGAGGGAAATCCCGAGGAGAGGTGGTTGACGTACAAAAATGTATTAAAGATTAAAGGGCAGGAAGCGGACCTGAAGACTTTGGAGGAGATACAGAGAGTAGAACCGGGAACAACGTGGTTCCACTACTGGCAAATAAAGGAGAGTTACAAACAAGACAGGAAAAAGGGGTTTGAAATAAAAGACACCAGCTGGTCTAAAATAGTAAAGAGTGATACTAAAACAATACAGAAATCATACCAACTACTACTTGGCTGGGACACGGAAGAAAATGTCATTAAGGAGGTAATGGTAAAGTGGGCCAGATTGGTAGGTCATACTATAGATTTGCACAAATGGGAAAGAAGTGTGGTCTAAAAATTAAAATTTACCTACGCGATCGAGATAAAAGAAAATTGGTATAAGGTATTCTATATGTGGTATTTAACACCAGAAAAATCCTGCGAAATTTAGCAGAGGCAAACTAAAAGCAAAATGTTGGACATGTGGAACAAATGTTGGGACCTATTCCCATGTGTGGTGGGACTGCAAATTTGTAAAGAAATTTTGGTGGGAGGTATTTAAGAGGATAAAAGAAATTCTGGGAAAAAAATTTGATTTCAGGCCAGAATATTTTCTGCTGGGAATATTTGATTTTGAATTAGATAAAATTGAAGATAAAATCCTTTTTATTTGGTCGCGCCGCTAGGATAAGTCTGGCAAGATTTTGGAAACTTAAGGAAGTACCAACATACCAAGATTGGCTAAAAAAGCCTACGATATAATGAACATGGATCTGCTAACACAGAAAGTAGCACAAAACAGGTTATTTGAAAACAGAACGGACTGGAGTAAATATACCAATTACTTAAAGGCGAAGAAATACAAACTACTATGAAACATAGTAGTATAGAAGAGAAGATATGGAAGAAATGGACAAAAAACTTACAGAGTACAGAAAGGGGAAGCAAAACACCCCGCTGTGTACTAGGAGAACGACGCACGAGCCGCTGCAAAACGGTTAAGGAGGGCAACAAGGGAATGATTTGTGTCGGTGTAGTGGGGGTGGGGCGGGAGGGGGTATTGATTTTAGGTTTTGTCATTGTTAGGATGTGGTGTATGATTCTGTCCATGTGTTGGTGTTGTCTTGTCATGTTTGGTGATGAAATGAATAAAAAATTATTACACAGAAAAATAGATAAACATCACAACTCACTTTTTTGTCATTCCATAGTGTTATGTCCACCCAATGATAAAATCACCTTGAAATCCATGTTTCCAGTCTTTCAAAAAGTGGGGCGATCACTGCGGCTGCATCCAGTTATTTCCTGTCGGTGCATGTGCTGCAAGTACATCAGTATGAGCAAGTTCAACAAGACTCGAGAAGTCTCCACTTGTGTCTGTTCACTATATAATCTCTTCATTCACAAACTACAAGTTGGACAGGGTTGCATGACTTTCAAGATGGGGTTTGGAAGGTGGGATAGAATTGGGATACATAGTTGTGGGCAACTACTGTACATACATCACACAATGTCCCTTTTTTATGTATCTTGTACTTTGCAGGGCTTTGTGTGTGACCTATTTGCAAGCTGAATGCTCCTCTTGGAGATTTCCAGGAAGGCAGCTCAGGAATTTCACCAGAAAAATTGATATTTCAAAGGGTACCGGGGATTATTAGAGGTATCTGAAAATATTTTGGAGTCCCGCACATGACACTGTGCCGTGTTTTGCCAACTCCATGATTCCCACATGTTTGGGTCCCATTCTAGAGGGTTAGCTTGATTAGTAAATGGGAACCATTGGTGCTAGTTTGTGTGGGGTTGCAAGCTCTAAAATCTGTAAATTGAAGGTTAAATTGTGGCCTTTTGTGGCCATCTGATACCTCTCCAGTGCCTGCTTGAGGTGCCCCCAGGGAGAGGTAGCTTCCAGCCCGAAATAGGCCTTAGAGAAGACAAAGAGGTTAAAAGAGACACTATGGTTAGGGACCACCTGTGGAGGAGAGAGGGATGGAATTGTTGAGGGACAGAGAAAGAGGCACACAAAAGCGCTCCCGTACATTCAGTGGGCTTTGTTCTCCGACAACGTGGATTATAAATAGAAGATAATAGAAACAGTGTCCTGCAGCAGGAGCTATGAATAATTAGACAGCTGATACCCAAGAGCGAGTAGAGGTCAGGTAGATAAAGTGAACTCATAAATGAATTTGTGTGGAGAACGGAGAGCCGGGCTGGGTTGGCGGCTTTTTTTCCTCCTTTTCGAAAGAGGATTACAAAAGAGAGAGAGATGGGAATGAACATAACAATTCTGAAATTTAACACACTCCATTGATGTTTGTTTGATTCATGCTTAATCAATGTATAGACTGCCCACAGCAAGATTTTGTGACAATGTACGTAAGGTTGAAGCCAAATGCTGAGCACACTGGGGTTAATCAAGTCAATCTCAGACGTATCGGGGGGGCCTATGCAAATGATAGATGTGTCTGAATAAGGGGTAGATAGGGCTAGTGAGAGTTACAAATAGATAAGAAGAGGGAAATAGAGGACATCAGCCAGTGCCATCCAATTGGAACAGTAGGATTGAAGGGTTGAAGGCTAATCTAATCTCTTTTGGAAGGGTATTCCAGGGCCCATCAACCGTGCTTGAGGTGGTGATGAGACCAAGAGAAGGGCCTCCCCTGTTGATCTCAAAATCCCTCACTTGGTTAGAGTGTATTGTGTAAAGGTAATTTCCCCCCTGACATGTACGACTCTCGATTTCTAAGCTGAAGAGCCAGTATTGTCAATAGATACCTCCAAGATTATGTGGCCAGCATGACTGCATGGAGTTCCATTACCTTTCTGCCAGAGTGGTACCTATTGAGCTACTCACATTTGCATGTTTTCAAACTGCTGTGTTGGCAGAAGCTGGGGATAATCCAGGGACCTCACCCCCGCTCCCTGGATTCAAACCACCAACCTTCCGGTCAGCAAGTTCAGCAGCCCCATGGTTTAATCTGCTGTGCCACCAGGGGTCCCTGTGTATAGTGTAGCATGGCATAATGGTTTGTGCCTTGTACTACTTGGCCATGGATATCCACTGGTTAGCCTTAGTCAAATCACACTCTTCTCACCCTCCAAGGAAGTCAAAGGAAATCTCCTATGGGTAAATCTTGCCAAGAAAACCCGAGGATTGGGTTGCAATTAGTCAGGGCCAGCTTGGAAGCATGTATCATCAACAACAAGTGTTGCACGATATCTGCAAATCTTTAGCTTATACCTATCTGTACTTTGCTATGTTTCTAGATATAGACCTTTTCTTCTGCATGCTAAACATGCCCAGCTCTAGAAGGCACTCCTCATAGGTCTTGTTCTCCAGACCCTTGATCATTTTAGTTGCCTTCCTCTGGACAGATTCCAACTTGTCAACATCTCCCTTCAATTGTGGTGCCTGGAATTGGACACAGTGCGAATCCAGATGTGGTCTGACCAAGGGGCGAGCATGATTTCCCTGGATCTATACTCCTATTTATGCTGGCCAAAATCCCATTGGTTGTATTTTTTTGCCACCACATGACATTGTTGACTCATGTTTAACTTGTTGTCCAAGTTAAACATGAGACAACAATGTAATAACTTAGTTATATTCACTTCAATAGTCATGTAAATTACTTGTATTCACTTTAATAGCCTAAAAAAGAGGCAACTAGCATCACCAAGGATGGGGACAACCTGGATTGCAAGCAAAGTTACTTTTTGGGTCCTAATAGATTGGAAATTTCATTACACCTCTTTTGTGGCCATTTCCCCCTGGTTCTCACATGGCCAAGAAGAAAATTAGGCTTTCCCTGCACTCATATCCATAGACCCTCTTAAATGACAACCAGAAAGCATATGAAACAAAATGTAGTCTCGTTACTACTTTTTTCCCTTCTCCTTTCTAACATCTTTGCCTGATGAAGACGTTTTCAAGATGTATGTTGTGCAGTTTGCTTGGCCAAGAAAATTGTCCCTCTTTTGCAGCATTTGGAATGTGTTTTGCTTTGCTTTATGGCCCTTATATATGTTTCACTACTTCCCTGTTGAGGGAGAAAAAAACACACATTATAAATGAATACGTTTCCTAGAAATCAATGCTTCTAAATTTGAAGACTTTTCCCCCAAAGATATATTTTGCTACCTTGCTGTCTCAAAATGATGGAGGAGATGCCATATGGAAGCCATATGGAAACCAAAAATATCTACAGAGATAACATGGTTTACCAACCACTCGTGTTGATGTAATGTAAGTGGTGATACTCAGAGCCACAGATTGGGCTTTTAGGAGGCTTCATGAATTCTGCATCCATTTACTAGTCTCTCGGTGGGACTATGCATTCTGATTTTAGCACTTGTGGTTCTCTTGCTTGGTTGTGTCCGCCCCTTCCATTCCTATGCAGAGATCCATTTGCATTCCCAAGCTTCTTGATGGCGAAACCTGACAAGAGCTGGAATATCCATTAGCACCGGTGGGGAAGATTTCATCAAGCAATTGCCCCGTGCCGCGGAAATAGCAGTAGAGTTCTTTAATAGAATTGGATTCCCTACTGACTCACTGAAAAGTACATTATTTTTCCCCAGTCATGTGCCCTCATGTAACCTGTTCGGAAGGGAGCAAAGCTGATTTTAATCAATTTTCAGAATATCTAAAGCCTCCCTCCTGAGGATGGTTTCAATAATTTACTCTGCACACTTTAATCTCTTCCTCGGATCAACATGGGGTTTTGTTTCTTTTAATCAAGCGCAAGAATGTTCCTGTCCCCTTGATTCTGAATGTTAGATGTCTTGGAGTAGGTGCGTGATTATAACCGATCTGAATGTCTCCTGTGGAGGTATTAAGTCGAGTTAGATTTAAATGGAAAATAGGGTGTTGGGTGGGTTTCAGCACGCTGGCCAGCATTCTGTAGGAGGTTAGCACAGCACTAAAATACACCACCATGGTGTTGTGGTTTGAATTTTGGATCACAATCGTGGGATACAAGGCTTTGAAGCCCACTTAACCATCCCGTGAAAATGTTCCATCTTGCCATTATCCTTCTTGAATTGTGATGGCCAGCTTTGGACACGGTTTTCCAAGTGAAGCCACACCAAACCAGAATTATTGTACAGTGTTCCCTCGCTGTTTTGTGGTTTGCTTTATGCAGACTCACTTTTTCGTGGGTTTAAAAAATATGAATTTATTGGGGAAGGAGGAGGAGAGGAGGCTGCCACCACAAACAAGGGAAGCATGCCACTGCCTCCTTCCTGCTCTGGCGACTGATTGGACTGCTGTTGTTGAAATCCACAATGTAGGGATGCCTGGCTCCCCCTCCACTCCTCTCCCCCCCTCCTCTTCCTCCTTCCTAAATCTCCATCGCCTTTGATGGGCTTCGAGGCAAGGCTGCTGAGGAAAGGCCAGACCCAGCCCTCAGGCAGGCAGGAAGGGAAAGCATGTGGCTGCCCAGTCAAGGCCTGCTGTTGTTACTGACTTTTCCCGCGAGCTCTCCCTCCCACCACCTCCCGGCATGCCTGTGCCACGGGCCATGGTGACCAGCAAGAAGAACCAGCTGGTCCCCCAAGAGGTGAGTGGGCCTGAGGCCAGAGGCCCAAAGGCACTGCAGACAGAGGGGAGAGGGTCTGGAGGGCGAAGGCCTGCTCACCTCTTTGGGGACCAGCTGGTTCTCCTCGCTGGGCACCATGGCCCGTGGCGGAGGCAGGCAGGCAGGCATAGAGGCAGAGGGAGGGAAAGCTCGTGGGAAGCATCCTCAGCAGCAACAGCAGGAAGCCTTGCCTTGAAGCCCGGCAAAGATGGTGGAGATTTAGGAAGGAGGAAGGGGAAGAGAAGGAGGAGTGGAGGGGGAGCCAGGCATCCCTACATTGCAAATGTTCACTTATTGCAGGTGTTTCTGGAATGTAACAGCCAGAATAAGTGAGGGAACACTGTATATACTTGTGTATAAGTCAACCTGATGTTACTTACTTACTTATTTACTTACTTACGCGATCCCTCATAGCCCAAGGATGATGGCCCTCCAAGTGTAGTGTCTTGGTGGTGGGTCCATAGATGGATGTCCATGGTCTTCCGCAGCGTGGATATCGGTTTCCAGGTGGAAGGTGGTCCCAGTCAGGGTTGGCTTGATGTGTCTTCCTCTTGACATGCTTCTCCCTTTTGCCCTCCATTCATGCGTCTTTGAATTCTGCAGCACTGCTGGTCACAGCCGACCTCCAGTTAGAGCACTCAAGATCCAGGGCTTCCCAGTTCTCGATGTCTATGTATAATCTTGTGTATACGTCGAGGAAAGATTATGGGGCTACAATTACGGGTTTTGATATGGTGCATGGATATATCAAAGGTCTTTCCATGTCAAGGGTTAAGCACAGCAGTTGTCTCTGTGGAAAGAAAAAAGTGTCATAGCACCAGTTCATTTTTATAAGATTTAATTTACAGTACTTGCATTAACCCATGCATAAGTCAAACTAGGTTTTGGGGCTTGATTTTTGACTATGATTTCTAGATTTATGCGTGAGTTTATGCAATAATTCTGTTTATTTCCTCAATCTCAACATTATACTCTTTCCAATGGAGCCTAGGGTTTCTAGATGGTAGGCGACCCTAAAAATAAACAACCAATCTGATTGTAAATAGATGTTCACATAGAGGGATTTTTTTCATATTGCCATCTAGCTAAATAAATACTCCATTCACATGAAAAAATAACTGTGCCATGGTAAAGACTTAATAATAAATTATCCTAAATCCATTCATGTCGAAAATGCACGTGCCAGAGTTCAGATGTTTTTAGGTTGTTTTATCTGCTTTTTGCTTGTTTGTTTTATATAAAGCAATTTTATCCCAATCTCACAACGGCTTTCAGAAGATCAATAAAAATGAGGCAGTCCCTTCTCATAAATGCACAGTATGAATATTGCAGTCCTAAGCACATTTCCTCAGAAGAAACTCCACAAAATTTCATTGGATTTACTTTCTGGACTTCAAGATTTTCCATTCCTTGGCTAAATTATTCATCAGAATGGAAACTGCAGTCAAGAAATCAGAAGATGAAGACTTGGAAGGACAGCTTGGAAAGAACAAGGCAAGATCCTGAAGTGGAAAGAAACCTCACTGAATACTAACGTTAGGTTGGTCCATGAAATTATTATTCTCATTTTCTATGTATACAGTAGTTGTTAAAACTAGACAGAATAGAAAGCTAATAGGAAGGGAATCAACCCACTTGAAATATGGTGACGGAGAGGTTATATATGTCTACCTTGGCTACTACAGAGAGAAATAAACAGGCCATAGAGAAAATCAAACCTGATTTCTCTCTAGAAGCCAAGATGACTAAACTGAGATTGTCATCCTTTGGTCATATCACAAGAAGATACAACTCAATAGGAGAAAAAAAACAACTATGGAAAGGTGGAAGGCAGTAGGAAAATGGAAAAAACTGCAACCCAGATGGATGGACTCAATCAATGAAGCCATGGATCTGAGTCTAATGTTCTGGAGGTCTTTCATTCTTAAGTTCAACATAAGTTGAAGTGATTTTGACAGCTGTTAACAACAAATATGTGTATAGGATTGTTGCTGAAGTGATTCTTTATACAGTCTGACCAGTGTCTCTGATTTTGATTGTTTTGTCTGTTCTTGGAATGATTCTCCCACCACAACTACATAAATCAGAAGTTGGCATCACAAGCCAGCAGATGTTGCTGTCCTGCAACCCCTGGAAGCTATTGGTGAAGAGTGCTGGATGTTACAGCTGTGAGGATTGGAACCGCCACAAAATCACAGCTCTTACCATATATACTTGTATAAAAGTCAACCTTATGTAGAAGTTGAGTGCAGTTTGGGTAGCCAAAATTATGGATTTTCATATGACCAACCTTGTGGATAAGTTAAAAGTCATTATGCATAGAAGGAAAGCACCAGCACCCACTTCTTTGTGGAGCCATCCATCCTTGGCCATGAGCATTTACCTACTCAGACTTCCAGAAAGGCCAGAAGCAATACTGCAATGGAGAGTACAGAGAGTGTCAGTGCTTTTTTATGTGCCTGTTGCACCCCAAGCCTGAAGCCACCGATGCCCACAGCACCACATAAGAGTTCGTAGTATAAGCAAACAGTTTATTGTTAAAAACACATAAAAGGTATATGGAAAAATCAGGTAAAAGGAAATAAGGTGTATAATCCAAAAAGGTCAGCAATAGATGATAACCAAACAGGAAATCAATTGTGTGTGTCTTATAAAACCAAAGGTAACACAATCCAAAGATAGTCCTGAAATGCAAAGGCAGCTTAAGTCCACAAGCAGAAAATATGCTTAGCAATACTGAAATGACTGCTCATTGGTGGGAAGGCAAAGATAAAGTACTTTGGCCATATCATCAGAAGACAGGAAAGCTTAGAGAAGACAATGATGCTGGGGGAAATGAAAGGGAAAAGGAAGATGGGCCGACCAAGGGCAAGATGGATGGATGGTATCCTTGAAGTGACCGGCTTGACCTTGAAGGCACTGGGGATGGTGACGGCCAACAGGGAGCTCTGGCATGGACTGGTTCAGGATATTACGAAGAGTCTGAAGCGACTGAACGAATAAACAACAACACAAAACAGAAATACAAAACAAGAACATGGAAAAACTCCCAAGATACTTAAATCCAAAACCATGGCTTGCTTAGGTCTGTATCACCGGGTGCTTTCCCGTGAGAGTTTCCTGTCAATTCGTCTTCGCTGGACCCCTTATTGAGGGAGGATGATCCAACTCTTGTGACTGACCTTGAGGCTCAGACGCAATTATATTCTCAGGCCCTGCATCACTCCTTGAAGTCGTTTTGTTTTCTTGGCCTGCAACATTTTTTATATATATATATTTGGGATTTCTGCGCCGCCGACTCCCGAGGGCTCGCGGCGGCTCACAAGCTAATGGCTCAGCGCCAGAGATTCAGCATAAAACATAGAGCACAAAAGGATGTAGCTCAGTTAAAATAAGCAATACAATTAAAACAGTTAAGACAATTAAAAACAGCAAATAAAAACAATAGCAATAGCCGATAGATCAGCCCATGGAGCATATACAAGGGCCTACTCCCCAAAGGCCTGCCTAAACAAATAAGTTTTGCAGGCCCGTCTGAAGGGCTCTGGCCTCCGCCGGGAGGGCGTTCCATAGCGTAGGAGCTATCACGGAGAACGCCCTCCGGCGGGTGGATGTTAAGCGAGCTAGCTTAGCAGATGGAATTGCCAATAAGTTGGCCTCTTCAGACCGTAGTGATCTCGGTGGGCAATATAGGGCGAGACGGTCCCTCAGATACGCTGGCCCCAGGCCGTGAATGGCCTTAAAGGTAAGAACCAGCACTTTGAAGGCGACCCGGTGCTCAATGGGCAGCCAGTGCAGATCCCGCAAGATTGGAGTAATTCGGCAACCTGCTGGAGCCCCAGACAGGAGCCGGGCGGCGGTGTTCTGCACCAGCTTGAGCTTCCGGATCGACGACATAGGCAGGCCAACGTAGGGCGCGTTACAGTAATCTAGCCTCGAGATGACCGTGGCTTGGATTACCGTGGCTAGGTCGTTCCGGGAGAGATAGGGGGCCAGCCTCCTCGCCTGGCGGAGGTGAAAAAATGCGGTCTTGCTGGCCATGGAGACCTGGGCCTCCATGGACAGCTGGGAGTTCAGGTGGACGCCAAGGCTTTTCACTGACGGCGCTGGGTGTAGTGCCGCACCGTCCAGGGTCGGAAGCCGGGCACCCATCCCGCCCGGGCGGCCCAGCCACAAGATCTCCGTCTTCGCCGGATTCACCCTCAACCTACTGGCTCGCAGCCATCCAGTGACGGCTTCAAGGCAATGTTGGAAATTATCGGGGACGGACTCCGGCCTGCCCCCCATCCTCAGAATGAGCTGAGTGTCATCAGCATATTGGTGACAGGTCAGCCCATAACTCCGCACCAGCTGTGCAAGCGGCTGCATGTAGATGTTAAATAACAGAGGGGAGAGGATGGCCCCCTGAGGAACCCCACAAATCAGTGGGGAGCCCTCAGAGACCACCCCGCCCCTCCTCACACGCTGGGACCGCTGGCGGAGGAAGGAGGCCAGCCATTTGAGGGCTGTCCCCCTCACTCCGGCCATGGCCAGGCGGTGGATCAAAAGATTGTGGTCGACCGTGTCAAACGCTGCCGTGAGGTCCAATAACACGAGCAGCGCAGACCCGCCTTGGTCGAGCTGGCAGCGGAGTTGATCTGTGATGGAGACCAGGACCGTCTCCGTCCCGTGCCCGAACGGAAGCCGGACTGGAAGGGGTCTAGCCATGTTGCATCATCCAAGAAGGACTGCAGCTGCTCCATTACTGCCCTCTCAACCACCTTGCCCAGGTACGAAAGATTCGACACCGGGCGGTAGTTGGAGGGAACCGCGGGGTCCAATGATGGTTTCTTCAGCAATGGAGCCACCACCGCCTCTTTCAAGCACTCTGGAAAGACTCCTTGCTCAAGGGAGCTGTTAATGATATTCAACAGAGGCCCACGTAACCCCTCCAGGCAAGATCTAACAAGCCAGGAGGGGCACGGGTCGAGGGAGCAGGTGGTAGGGCGAGCTGCAGTCACTATCTTATCAACAGCATCTGCGTCCAGTGGCCGAAACCGGTCGAGGGTGGGCCGGCGGAGGGCCACGGAGTCTCTAGCTCTCTCACTGTATCAACTGTGGCTGGGAGGTCCGGCGGAGGCTCAGTATCTTGTCTGCAAAATAGCGCTGGAAAGCACCGGCAGTGAGGGCCTGATCGATATTTTTGGGACAGTAGGGACCGTCGTCAAGGATCGAATCACCTTAAACAATTGGGCCGGGCGTGAGCCTGCAGACGCTATCAAGGCAGAGAAGTATTCATTTTTGGCTGCCTTGATAGCATGCTCATAAGTCTCTTTAAATAGCTTATAAGCTGATGCCGAGGCTTCGTCACGGAGCTTCCGCCACTCGCGCTCTAGCCGTCTCCTTTCCCGCTTCATGATCCTAAGGCCCCCTGAATACCAGGGGGACCGATGATTGCGGGGTTGGAGAGGGCGCCTAGGAGCAATCTCGTCGAGGGCTCTGGCCAGTGAGGTGTTCCAAGCCTGGACAAGCTCCTCGACTGAGACGCTGGCAGACTCCAGGTCCCTCAGAGCATTCAGGAACCTATCAGGTTCCATAAGTCTCCTTGGGCGAACAAAAATCCGTTCGGCGCCCTTGCATGGGGAGGCGGTTGCTCAACCCGGATCCTTAGAGCACAGTGGTCCGACCATGGAACCTCTATTACAGAGGCTAGGTCCACTTGAACCCTGCGCTGAACACCAAGTCGAGGGTGTGACCGGCCGAGTGTGTGGGTCCCGAGTTACACAGGGAGAGGCCCAATGTCGCCATGGTCGAAATTAGGTCCGCGGCTGCAGATGGAATAGAGGCTGCATCGGCGTGGACATTGAAGTCACCCAGGACAATGAGTCTGGGAAACCTCAATGCCTACTCCGACACAGTCTCCAGCAGCCGCGCCAGGCTCTCCGCCGGTGCGCTAGGCGCACGGTACACCAGCAGGATCGCCAGGCTCTCCGGGGAACTCCCACACTAGACCGACACTCTCCGCCCTGAGGGTGGCGGCGCAGGGATCGCTCTAAGGTGTAAACCATCTCGGGAGAGTGCCCCCCCGTCCCTCGTTCCTGTTCTGGTGCGTGGCAACGTAGCCAGGGGGGACCACTTCTTGGAGGCAGATGGAGTCGCTTTCTTGCAGCCAGGTCTCGGTGATGCAGAACAGGTCCGCTTTGAGATCTTCGCAAAACTCCCTGACAGTGGCGGTCTTGTTTCGAACAGAACGAGCGTTTACCAGCACCAGAGTGGAAGGTGGGAAAGCTGGATGTCTACCAACAGCGTGTCTGGGGATAGAACCGGGTCGAGTCCGTCTTCGACTCGGGCCGGTTCTCGCCGTAATGTTAGCATTGGGCCTGCGCCTACCGTACTCACCCTGCCCCGAGATCACTGGGATACTCTGCGGACCTAATTGGCGGAAGCTGGCTTGGGATTCAGTTTCCGGCACACCCGTGAAAGGGGAGGCCTGCGAGGGGTCTCGGACAGTTGTCGCCAATTCAGTTGGCGACTCCCTAGTCCCCAACCCCCATTCCCAGCACGGGGATCTGGTACCCGATCCTTGGCCAAACACCCATGTCCCTGGTGAGGCCCCGCGGGCAACCTGCCCATTTGGTTGTTGGGGTGACCCTTCTGGCCCATTCCCTTGGCTTGTATCACTATGAAT
This sequence comes from Anolis apletophallus, assembly GCA_030556195.1. Classification (NCBI taxonomy): domain Eukaryota; kingdom Metazoa; phylum Chordata; class Lepidosauria; order Squamata; family Anolidae; genus Anolis; species Anolis apletophallus. The sequence continues at coordinate 143,734,318 of JARBWK010000007.1, read as the reverse complement.
CCCAGGAAAGCCCACAATCCCTTCTAAATCATCAGTGAAACCATAAACCCGTGGCTGCTGTGACTGCTGCTTAACTACAACAGTTTATCTGCGATGGACAAAGTTTTACCATCGTACTCAAAGATAGTTCCTTTTGTGATAAGATTTTAGCTACGGTACTTACATTGACCCATGGACAAACCAATCCAGGTTTTCAGGGTTGATTTTCTGCCTCAAATCTCTAGACATATGCATGCCATTGTAGCCAACAATGTCAGGTGGCGGGTTAAAAAGCCAATGGGATTTTGGCTTGCACAAATAGGAGTCTAGTGTCTAGATCCAGGGAAGTCATGCTACCCCTCTATTCCACCTTGGTCACACCACACCTTGAATCACACTGTGCCCAATTCTGGGCACCACAATGAAAGGGAGATGTTGACAAGCTGGAATGTCCAGAGGAGGGTGACTAAAATGATCAAGGGTCTGGAGAACAAGCCCTATGAGGAGTGGCTTAAAGAGCTGGGCATGCTTAGCCTGCAGAAGAGAAGGCTGAGAGGAGAGGCTTGTTTTCTGCTGCCCTGGAGACTAGGATGGAGAACAATGGCTTCAAACTTCAGGAAATGACAATCCACCTGAATATTATTCCTGACTGTGAGAGTTGTTCAGCAATGGAATTCTGCCCCGGCATGTGGTGGAGGCTCCTTCTTTGGAGGCGACTAAAATGATCAAAGGTCTGGAGAACAAGCCCTATGAGGAGTGGCTTAAAGATCTGGGCATGCTTAGCCTGCAGAAGAGAAAGCTGGCAAAGGCTGGATGGCCCTCTCTCAATGGTGCTTTGAATGTGATTTTCCTGCTTCTTGGCAGGGTGTTGGACTAGCTGGCCCACCAGGTCTCTTCCAACTCAATGATTCTATAAGTTGTGACTTTGTTATTGTTCTGATTTTCATTTCTGTATTGCATATAATCCAGGTGTTCATAGTTTTTGGGGTTATGCAGAATTCTTTGCCTGCAAGCTGTATATTTACTTAAAATTTCATGTCCCAGGATTCCATATCTAAATCAATAACATTGCTAGAAAGGTATAATGTGAAAGAGACCTAAAGCATAAATTGATGTATGCCAATTGTAGGATTGCTTCTTTATTAGGAAGCGTGTCTGGAAATCTCTCCCAAGACAAGATGGAGAGTAGGTTGTCAATGCTGAAGCCTTTCTGTAGTCATGTTTGAAGTGAAATTTCAACTTCCATCCTCCATTCCATTTGAAAGAAATCAGTTTTAATGGTCACATGCAGTGTTCCGGAGAGTATTCTTTCAGGCTTGGCTTGTTAGGCATATGATTACATTTTCACCTTGAGAAATCTGTATTCCATCTGCATCCATTTTGGATATGCTACAGATATCCCTGGCTGTACTTCTTCAAGATCCTTTATCATGTTTTCTGGACATTGACCTCCCCGTTTTCTGAAAACGCTGGAAAAGTCTCCCCACAAATATCTATGTAGAAATCTAATCAGGATGTACCACCCATGTTCAGAAGGCACACCCATTTCAATAATGATGCCAACATGGTTCCTAGTACTTATTTTCAAATATCTACAACAGACATTCATTTAAACTCAATTTTCATGATAAATAGGATTATTTTTCCTCTTTGGCAAGTCAGTTTCCTGTTAGCTGTGGTAGCCTGTGTTAGTTATCTGAATATATAGACTACATATTCGGAGCCACTATGTCCTTAATAACAGAGAAAGAAATAAGCTGTCCGAATACTCATTCTCTTCATTTAAAGCTTGTGAGCTAATACAGTTAAACTAAACATGGTCTTTGGAGGTAAAGGAACAGTAGGAAGATGACATCAAAAATAGGATAAATGTTTTGAGTGCACAGAGGACTTTTCATGTGTTGATTGAGTTTGGACATTGTTGTTGCACCTACTTGATCCCCTTTTCACCCAAACAACACACAGATGAACAAGAATAATAAGTTTATTAAGAAAATAATATCTAATATAAAAACAGTTTCAAAATGCATCAATGAGCTAGATTTCCAGAAGCGTAACAAAAAGCAATGACCAACTCTGAAGAGGAATTCCAAAATCCATTTAAGACAAAAGCAAGGAACTGTAGTGCAAGGTTTGTTGCACTAGAATTCTATCAAAAAACTTGAAAGCATGAACATGACCATAATCCAAAGGCTTGATACTTGAACTTGACTATAATCCCAAAGGCTTGAAACTTGAAACAAGATTTGTAATCCAAACAGGAGGCATGGAACTTAAAACCAGAAAACAAGATCCAGACCCAAGAACAGAACTCCTAACTCCCAAAACAAGCAACTTGACACATGAAAATCCAACATTGATCTCCCCACCGAAAACTGACTGCAATTCCTTCAGAATATTTCCTCTGGCCCATGACATCAGTCTTTCTCACACCTGGGTTCCGTTTATTTCTCTTTCAGTCTCTGAGAACACCAGATTTGTCTCTGTTTCGCATTATCTCTTCTGATCTGTAAATGCTAGGTTACCTATAACTCTCCAGTTTCCTCCACATTCCTTTCAGAGTCGATTCCTGGCTGATTCTCATGAGAATCGCTGCCTTTTCCCTCGACAGCAGATCTACCCAAAACATGCATATTGCTTTTCCCCACAGAAACACCAGGCTCAACCAGAAAATCCTCATCCTCAGAGGCTTTACAGGCTTCAACAGTTGTGATGAACCATTTCTGGTGACTTCCAGGGGGATGGGGTACATTTCTTCAGTTAGATGACTGTCTAGACAGAGGTGGGGAAGTGTTGTTGCACTCAAGAATAGGAATAACCCTCTGATTTTAAAACACCACACGTTGAGTAGGAAAACAATCCCTTTTTTAATTGAAGATAGACAAAAACAGTACAGTAAAAATATGCTTTAAGAAAAAGATAAGTCCAATAAGATAGGAAGATAAGCAGGTATACAGTATTCCAAGGCAGGGTTCAGCAAAAGTTCAAAAGCAAAATCCAGCCTTTTGTAATCAAATCCAAATAACCAGGAAAACATTAATCCACCTAGAAATACAAAGCCTGTCATAATTGATAAATATGGTCAGAAAACTGGTTAACAATGGATAAAGGTGAATATTACACACACACACACACACACACACACACACACACACACACTTCACGAATGAAGATTCTTAGGAAGGATTCATCCCACGCTCCACACAAGCACGCCAATGATTTCATTTTCGGAGGTTGGATGTGTCCTTCGAGCCTGTGCAATGGATTTTTCTGGTGGAGCGCAGCGTGCACAGAACTGGCCTCACCCTTTAAACCAAAGGTTCATCTGCCGGGGCCTAGCAAGTTGGGACAATGGCAGCGAGATTCTCAGGTCGTAGGTTTGGTTCGAGTTTCCTTCTCTAGATGGTTGACCTTACAGGGTTAGACGAGCACCATCTGTCCGAGTTTTCCTTCTCCTAGGATGGTTGCCAAAGAAGCTAGAGAGCCCATCCTGCCCTTTGACGCTCTTTGTCAGACCCTTCGGTTGTGACCTGTCTGGCATGGGAGGCCCTACCAGTGGCTATCATGCCACCGCCAGCATAGCTCACAACTTCATTAGGGTACGCAAGCCTCTCCCCCACGACAAGGGGGCGCCAACGGAGAGGAAAGGTGAATAAATATATATAATTATAGCAGAATGTATGACAGATTAATTTTATTACAATAAACATGTTAGTATTAATAAAGAAAATCCCTCGAAACTAAGGAGAGATTAATTGTTATAAACTCTCTCTCTATATATATATGCAGTATATATACATATACATATAAAATTTATAATGATTATTTCACAAATATATATTTTTAATGATTAAAAAATTTAATTTATCTTAATGCATTAAAATTATCATATTAATTACACTTCATTTAGGACAGCAATGAATTCATTGTGCATTGCAGAGTAAATGAGATTCATTGTGGAGCGATTTAGAATTATTAGAATTATTTTAAATTTTAAATCATCTTGGGAAAGAACGGTGAACTTGAACTTCTGATGGTAGAACAGCACATTGTTCCAGTGATGACATCCACAGCAAGGATTTTAGTTGGTGGGGAAAAGTTTTCTGGATCATTCTGAAAAGATTGCAAAATCAAAGCCTTTGATAGTAAAAATAATGCCTAAATTTCTTTTCCCAGATGTAGCAGTGCAGAGACTTCTTGAGGAATTCAGTGTTCTCTAAGGGTGGATCTGCACTGTAGAATTGATGCAACTCAATACCATTTTAACTCCCAGTGATCAATGCTTTAGAATTTTGGGAGTCGCAGATTGGTGAGGCAAAAGCACTCTTTGGCAGTGAAGGCAAAATACTCTGTCAAATAGAAGTCCTGTGATTCCATAGCATTCAGCCATGGCAGTTAAAGTTATGTCAAATAGCATTAATTCAACAGCGTAGATGCATGTAAAGAAACCCAGGGCAGTTGTGTCATCTTGGATTGAGACTCCCTGTTCAGAATGTGGTCTGATTTACTGTGAGTTTTCCGGGATGTATGTCCATGTTCCACAAATATTCTCTCCTGACATTTCTCCTGCATCTATGACAGGCATCCTCAGAGGTTGTGAAGCCTGTTGAATACTAGGAAAGTGGGGTTTATGTGTCTGTGGAATGTCCAGGTTGGAAGAAAGAACACTTGTCTGTTTGAGGTAGGTGTGAATGTTTCAATTGGCCACCTTGATTCGCATTTAATGGCCTAAATCAGGGCTGTCCAACTTCTAGCGGCCCAGGGGCCTGAATTCCGGTCACTGATGACCTGGGGGGCTGAAGGGTCTGCCCCCGCCCCGCCCCCACCCCCGCCCCACCCCTGGCTCCAATTTACTTACAATTTATAAGAGCCATCCACACAATCAAATATAATATTTTACTAATTGCAGGGTAAGACCAAGAGCCATCCATACAATCAAATATAATCTTTTACTAAGGGGAAATGCAGGGTGGGAATTCATAAGGGGCATCCATACAATCAATTATAATCTTTTACTAAGGGGAAATGCAGGGAGGGAATACATAAGGGGCATCCATACACAATTACATAATAATAACATAAAGGTTAGCCTACCTTCCCAAACGCGCAGGATCCAGGAGTAGCCGGACCACGAGCAGAGGCGACGACTGACCGAGGCAGCAGCCGAGAAGGTCCAAATCGCGCCTGCATGGGCCAGAGGGATTAAGTAGCCGAGATTTCGGCAACAGGAGTATCGCGAGACTACGGAAGCCACACGGGATTTCACTCTCAACGCAGGCGTGATCTCGCGTGATACTTGCTCCAGAACCCGGAAGTGCGTAATTTTTTAAAATATTATTTAATTTTAAAAATTATTATTAAAAAGCTTAGGGGGCCACAGGGAAGGGGCTGGGGGCCGTATACGGGCCCCGGGCCGCCAGTTGGACAGCCCTGGCCTAAATAAAGAACAGTAAATAAAGAAGAACACTCAAAAACAGGGGAGTTGCAGACAAGAAACAATCAGGAACAAAATGAAAGTTGCAGACTGTTATCCACACCATGCTATGTTATCATTAGCTATGTTAACCAGTTTACAGTTGCAAATAAATCACAAGAAGAAAATAAATAAGCCTAAATGCTACTTGATTATTTCCCTCCGGAGTTTATTTGTGGCTTGAGAGTTATAGATTCACTTTTCCATATGATATATATTCTTCCTTGTAACAGAGGTAACTTTTTGTATCCTGAAGTTTGTATCTTCACTTTGAAGTTTCCAAACAAAGGATAAGTCTCTCGGCATTACTTCGTGAACTAAGATTCTTAGGAAGGACTCATCCCACGCTTTTTACAAGCGTGTTGATGACTAAAAGGCCAATCTGAGATAGGCAAGTTCGGTTGCAGAAAGCACAGCAGAAAGTCTCTTTGGGTGATGTTGTTTCCAAGTTGCGGTTCTTTCTGCGTTGTCGTTTCTCTTCGAGACCTATTCGGCGTGTCTTCTCGAAAGAGGCCACAGCATTGTGGATAGTGTGTCTCCATGCCTCCCGATGTGAGGCCAGGGTGGACCATTGTTGGTGATCAATCTGGCCAAGCCTGAGATGTTGTTTCAGGGAGTCCTTATATCTCTTTTTGGGGCACCTCTCTTGCGCTGACCCATGGCGAGTTCACCATAGAGTAGTATCTTTGGGAGGCAGTGGTCCTCCATCCTAGAGATTTGCCCTGCCCAGCACAGTTGTGTTCTCAATAGCATGGCCTCAACGCTGGTGATGCCTGCTTGCTCAAGGGCAGCAACATTTGTCACATAGTCAGTCCAGTGTATATTTAGGATTGTGCGAAGACAGCGCTGATGAAAGCGTTTGAGAAGTCATAGGTGCTGGTGATAGGTGACCCATGTTTCAGACCCATATAGGAGAATAGACAGTACGATAGCTCTGTACACACTGATTTTGGTGCTTTGCCTCAGGTGCTTGTTCCTCCAGACTCTTTTGTAAAGCCTTCCGAATGCCTTTGCTAATCTGTGATATCTCTATCAATCTTGGCGTCTGAAGAGATGATGCTTCCCAGGGAGGTGAACTGCTGAACGGACTTAAGCACAGATTTGCCTATGTTGACGTGGGGATGATGGTGTTCTTCCTGTGGTGCGGGCTGGTAGAGAACTTTTGTTTTCTTCAGGCTGACTTTCAGCCCAAACAGCTCTGCAGCTGTCGCAGAGTCCCCCGAAACAAGGCATCTCAACCCGGGGACCCTTGTTGAATATTATTTTGGATTATATGGAGATTATTTTGGACTATAGGTCATGTTCTCAAGGACAATTCTAAGATTGTGTAAATATTTTCTCAATACTTATCCTTTGTTTGGAAACTTCAGCCAAAAGAGTGAAGATACAAACTCTGGCTACGAAAAGTTACCTCCGTTATGAGGAAGAATATATATCATATGGAAAAGTGAATCTATAACTCTCAAGCCACAAATAAACTCTGGAGGGAAATAATCAAGTAGCATTTAGGCTTATATCTTATGGGTTTTCTTCTTGTGATTTATTTGCAACTGTAAACCGATTACTCGTAGTTAATGATAACATAGCACGGTGTGGATAACGGTCTGCAACTTTCGTTATGTTATTGGTTATAGATATCTGTGTTACTTTGATATAAGAAACAATTAGGGCCAGTGAATCATCTCCCGACAAAGGATTCCCCCAGGCAGTAAGAAGTCAGACCTTGAAACTGCTACACTATTAAATGTGAATCAAGGTGGCTAATTAAAACATTCACACCTTCCTCAAACAGTAAAGAGTTATTTCTTCCACCCTGGACATTCCACAGATATATAAACCCCACTTTCCTAGTTTTCAACAGACTTCACAACCTCTGAGGATGCCTGCCATAGATGTAGGTGAAATGTCAGGAGAGAATGCTTCTGGAACATGGCCATACAGCCTGGAAAATTCACAGCAACCCAGTGATTCCATCCATGAAAGCCTTCAACAATATTGTCTTCTTTTCCTATTGCCTTCACTTCATGCAACATTTGTCACAAGTCTTGTTTTATTACGATATGGCCAAAGTATGACTGCCTCTGTTTAGTCATCTTGGCTTCTGGGGAGAGTTCAAACTTGATTTGCTGTAGGACTCATTCATTTATGTTTTTGGCAGCCCATAATATCCATGCAATTCTCCTCCAGTCCCATATTTCAAATGAACAAAATCATGGTTACTATACAAAGTTGGGTCCCATCCATAGTAATAGGGAATGTAGCGTAGCTGGCTGGGAGTCAGCTGCATAAGATCTCTACTGACCAGAAGGTCATGAGTTTGAGGCCTGGCCGGGTCGGGGTGAGCTCTCAACCAATTGTGTAGCTCGTTGTCTGTCTATATATGTTGTATGTCAATGGCATTGAATGTTTGCCTGTATATGTGCATTGTGATCCGCCCTGAGTCCCCAGCGGGGTGAGATGGGTGGAATATAAATGATGTAAATAAATAAATAAATAAATAAATAAATAAGTACGGTAAATAATAGCAGTGATTTAGTTATCAACCAACTTTGGGATCCCTCCATGTTTTGTAAACCCATGACATCAAAGGCAGCCATATGAAGAGAATCACAGGAGTGTATTTTATTTGTCCAGATGCTCCACTGTAGAAAATTATGCCCTGTGCTTAAAACCAACAACATGCTTTAAGCATCAATCTGGGTGTAATTTGGGACATGAGGATAGAGTTTGTTTTTGTGGTCCCAAGACTGTGCAGCAGGTGGGTTTTCTTGCTTGCATTCCCACTGTGTTTATTTCAGCAGTAAATGTTCCCTGGCTATATAAATATGGGATGTTTTAATCTGTCTCTTCATATAGAAATAGAAGGACAGGGGGAGAAAACTAGAGGACAAATTGAGGTGGCATTTCTTGGCCATAAAATGCCACTTAACCCAGTTGCAGCTTATTTGTTCTTTGCTCAAGTTGGAAATGACACTCCTGACTCGGATAATTTGTCCATGCATTTATTCAGATCAGATCTGCGGTTCTCTGGCAGAATTCTAGCAAATATGCCTTTTAAGGAAGATTGCCTAGTGCAGTGTTTCCCAACCTTTTTTGAGCCGCGGCACACTTTTAACATTAAAAAAATCCAGGGGCACACCACCAACCAAAATGACACAAAATGACACTCTAACACAGTAATGAAAGGCTGGGGGATGGTGGCCTGCTGGTAGCAGCTGCTGGGAGTGCTGAAGCCGGAGAGGGGCGGAGCCAGGCTGCGCCATGCCCTGCCCCGTACCCTGGCTTCACCTCTCCCAGCAGCTGCTCCAGCCTTGGGGGCAGTGCCAAGCCAGCGGTGCCAGAGCCAGCACAATGCTGGCTTGGCCCTGTCCCCTCAAGGCTGGAGCAGCTGCTGGGAGTGCCAAAGCCGGGGAAGGGGGCAGAGCCAGGCCGTGCCATGCCCCGCCCCTCCCCCTAGCTTCAGCTCTCCTACAGGCCGCGCCATGCCCTGCCCCCTCCCCCCAGCTTCAGCTCTCCTACAGAGGAGGAGCATGAGCGGTGGATGGGCTTCAGTGGGCGGGGCTCCTCCTCCACGCGGCTTCAGCGAGCGAGGGCGAGAGTCATGGTGGATTGGAGGCTGGCTGGGGAAACGGCCAAAGGAGGCGGCACCCCGGTCCCTTCTTCTTTTTCTTCGCCACTGTCCGGCCCTTCCTTCTCCCCCAAGCAGCAGGAGTTCAGCAGGAGGGGGGAGGAAGGGGGGCAGAGAGCTTTTCTCGTGGCACAGCAGGAGGTCCGTCACGGCACACTAGTGTGCCACGGCACAGTGGTTGAGAAAGACTGGCCTAGTGGCTCCATTGTTCATGATCCTTGAGTCAGGAAATGTTAATTTTTGGGCATGTCTACATGACTGAAAATTGACTCACTTCTCCAGCACTGACAAAGCATGACTAGATTCTCAGCAGAAATGCTGTCACACACCAGGGCTGGGAAGCCACCTTTGAACGAATCTCACATTCCAGAGTCATGGGTACAAGCAAACTAGTTTATTGAAGAATAAATGTAGCTTCAGCAAAAGGATAAAAAACCATCAAAAGTAATATAAAATATCGTCCATAAGAATAATCACTTAAACTTGGTAACAGGAATCCAAACACCAAAGCACAGGCAAACTGCAAGTGAAGACTTGGCACACAAAAGTCATCCAGAGGAACAGGAATACATTAAAAACTTGACAAAGATCCAAGGTCTTTGATCCCAATATAATTCAGGAGCAATACAAGAGATACAGGAACATAAACGTGGAAATGTGAAATCCTAGGCCCATGAAATAACAGGAACATTAACTTGAAAACATGAAATCCAAGGCCCTTGAAACTTGAACACAAGGAAGGAATTGCTGCCATAAACCAAATGTTGATTCCTCTGAGGAATCAGCCTAATTCATATATACTCAAAAAGCTATGTCTTTTCCCTTGGGAAAATTTGGGAGGGTGCTTCTTGTTTAGTAATCTGATGGAGCAACGTCTCTCCTGAGTCATCTGTCTATGTTGATCGAGTTGACCAGAAGTGCACTCAAAGTGCACCCAAAACTTGAGTATGTGAGAGCTTTGCCATTGACCTACGGTCCTTGTCTTTTCATTGCTGCACTTCAAGCCTGTTCTCAACAAAACCTCAATATTCAATGTAATCTACAGCACTGTACTGTCAGACATAATTAACTTGCATGCCTTCACTTTTGGAGATCATTCATAAATCAAATGGTGATTAGATTTAATTTACTTTCGGTTCTGTTGGGATCTTCATTAAAACTTGGAAAGCTTTTTTTGGATTTTCACCTCCCCCAGCATTTTTTATTTTATTTTAATGCAGAACAGTAATAAGATATGTCTGTATTATTTTTATTAGTAGCTTTACTTCTCCCCATGGGACAGGAAGAAGTTAATTAAAGGGATGTCTGAGGAAGAAAGAATTGGATTCCAAGGACTGTCACCCTACAATATAGCAAGAGAGATTCCATACACACACACACACACAGTAGCAATTTTCTATGCTAGAAGCAGGCCCATAGCCAGGATTCTGATTTGGGGGGGGGGGGGAGGTGTGTGAGTCTGAATGAGAGAGGATCTACCCTATCAAACCTTTTGTATCATTATTCCAATACCCCCATGCATATGGGATATATTGAGCATGGTGATCAGATCATGATATGAATAAACATGTTTAAATAATGTACCAGTAAGGCCTTCTCGCGGATCACCCTGAGAATTTCAGGTGTGTGTGTGAAGCCAGCTATATACTTGGCTAGAAGAAATAACATTTGTAACCTAGCCTAGCCTCTCTGCAAGTAAGAAGTGAAATAGGAAAGGGAGAGAGGGAGAAGCAATCCCTTTATAATTCGTATGACCTGGACTACATTGTTGAATTAATGCAGTTTGATACCATTTTAACTGTCATAGCTCTATGTTACACCATCCTGGGAGTTGCAATATTTTTTGTGAGTAGGTCCAACATGTTCAGTCCTGATTTGGTACAGGGGTTGTATGAAAAGTAATGCCTCCACCTTCGTAACTCCTCAACAGATGTCAGTACTGGTATGTGGCAGGCACTGGCTTGTTCAGTAGACTCTTCTCCGTATTATTTTCCGTATTATTTATTTATTTATTTCAGGATTTTACCCCGCTCTTCTCAACTCCCGAGGGGGGACTCAGAGTGGCTTACAGTACAGCACAAATCGATGCCACATCATAACAGCATAAAACCCCAAAACCCCACAACAATTAAGATACATTAAGACACTCCTCTACAGTTCCATTTTGACGGGAAGCCTTAGCATTGAACGGTTGTGTTGTTAAAGTGTGAAGTATGGAACCCTACGCAGATGGTCGGTCAATGCGACTTAAGCAGTGTGCCACCATTGAATTCTTGACAGCAGAAGGTGTCATCCCAAAGGAGATTCATCAGAGAATGCAAGCTGTTTATGGTGATTGTGTTGATGTGAGTACTGTGCGTCTTTAGGCAAGTAAGTTTAGAGATTTTTTTAAATTGTTTTTATTGGGTTTACATTTTTACACCTACATATAACAAATGGGTGGGGGGGGGGGGAAGGGGATGGATAGGTTAGGTAGGGGGGGAGGGAGGGGAAGGGGTGGGAAAGTGGGGGAGGGCATTGTGGGGCATACACAAATAAGAACAAGATGACTTCCATTCGGCCATAGAGCGGTTTGCTTCTTATACAATGTAAAATTATGAGTTAAATGTAAAGGTTTTTTCGATTGTCTTATAGATTTTAAATCGAAATTATCGATTTATTGTATGTTGGTCTTTAAAACTTCTTTGTATGAGTTTATTGGACTCCAATCCGTTTGTCTTTTTGGTTGGCCTGAGTTTTTGCTTAAGAGAAAGGTTAGAGTGTACATGTCTCTTATATCGTGAAGTTTGTGCAGCCAATCCTCTTGTTGGGGAATTTTTCCTGTTTTCCAGATTCTGGCAAAAACAATTCTTGCCACCATGTATGTAAAGAGCTTCTCGCTATTTGTGTCCAGGGTCTTGTCTTTGTCTGAGAGATCCAGAAGATAATGGTCGGGCTTCATCGGGAATTTGGCTTTTAAGATGCTTTGGGTGGTCTTGTGTACCATTCTCCAGTAGTTGGTTGTCTCTGGGCAGGACCACCAGAGGTGGTAATAGCTTCCTATCTGTGTGTGGGATTTCCAGCAGTTTGGGTTATTGTTTTTATACATCATCCCGATCTTTTTAGGGGTGATGTACCACCGATGGAACATTTTGAGCCAGTTTTCTTTTAGCTCTGAGGCATATGTATATTTGATCTTTTTGTTCCATATTAACTGCCATTCTTGGAATTTGATTGTTCTACCGAGGTTTTTGGCCCAGTGAATCATACAGCTTTTTATGCCTTCGTCTTCCGTGGCCCAGTCTAATAATTTGTATGTAAATAATTGAGATGTTCTTTTTTTCTATTTTGATTATTTTTTCCCAAAGATCTTCTTCCTCATGGAAACCGGTTTTTTTGTCTGAGTTATATATCTTTCTTAATTGAAAATACTGGAGCCATGTTGTGTTTTTCAGGTTTTGTTTTAGTTCCTCATGGGTTATAAGGACTGTGTCACCGTCCACCTTTTTCAATAGAGTTTTGTATGTTGGCCAGGTGTTCCATCCTTGGATTCTTTGATGTTCTGCCTCCATTGGGGATACCCAAAGTGAAGTATCATATATATTTGTTCCACACTAGCATCAGGGCCGATCTTATGAAATGGTTTCCAAAGTTCTTTTCCACTGTTGTCTTTTTATACCACAAATAGCCATGCCATCCTACATGCAGGTCGAATCCTGCGTCAAGAGATTTCTCTTCTTTAAGGTGATCCATTCTTTCGCCCACATTAGCGCGCATGCTTCAAAATATAGAGTGAGGTCCGGTAATCCGAAGCCACCCCTGGACTTCTTGTCTGTCATGATTTTGTGGTTCATTCTCGGCCTCCTGCTCTCCCAGACGAATTTGGATATCTCCTTTTTCCAGGATTTGAACAGACTTTTGTTCCTTATGATTGGGATATTTTGAAATAGGTACATGAGCTTGGGAAGTACATTCACTTTTATCAGTGCTATTCTCCCTAACAGGGAGAGTTGCAAAAACTTCCAGTTTGCCAGATCTTTTTTGATGGCATTCCAAGTCTCCTTGAAGTTGTTTTTCAATAGTTGGGAGTTTTTCGCCATTAGCCATATCCCCAGATATTTAATTTTTGGAAGGATGTTAAAGCCACAGAGCTTTTGAAGGGTTTCTTTTCTCTTATTTGTTATATTTTTTGTTAGTATTGCGGATTTTTTCCTGTTTATTTTTAGGCCAGTTACGTGGGCATATTCTTCGATCTTCTTTAGCCATGTGCATATGTTGCTGATCGGATCTTCTATTATGCATATCACGTCGTCCGCGTAGGCTCTGATCTTATAGTCTTGTTTGGCGATATGTATACCTTTCACTTCTCTGTCTTCTCTGATTGCCTTTATCAATACTTCGAGGGCCATGATGTAGATTAGGGGGGAGAGGGGACAGCCTTGGCGTGTACCTTTGGTAATTTGGAATTCTTCTGTGAGGGTCCCGTTGATTTGAATTCTGGCTTTTTGGTCTTTGCAAATTATTTTGAATGCATTTTTAATTTGATGGCCTATGTCCAATTCGTCCAGAAGCAATTTAAAGAAATTCCAGTCAAGGTTGTTGAAAGCTTTTTCGGCATCGAGTGTTAATAGCGCCAATTCCCTCTGTGTGTTGGTTTCATAATATTCGATAGTATCGAGTATTATGCAGAGATTGTCCTTTGTGCTTCTGCTCGGGAGGAAGCCCACCTGCTCCTCCCCTATCCAGTTCGACAGGAAGTTTTTGAACCTGGCGGCTAGAACGTTGGTAAATATTTTATAGTCCACGTTCAGTAAGGATATTGGCCTGAAATCTTGTGGATCTGGGATGTCTGCAGTTCCTTTCTTGATTAGGACTATGACCGCTTCTGACCAAAATGGGGGGATATCTTCTCCCTTCAGCACATTATTCATTAGTTTCTTTAGAAAGGGTAAGATTTCATCTTTCATAGTTTTATAAAAATCCGCGGTGAGGCTGTCCTGGCCTGGGGTTTTGTTTGGGTCTAGTTGTTTTATGGCCGCGGTGAGTTGTCTGTTATTTCATTGTTCAAGAGTTCTCTCTCTTCCTCTGTAATTTTTGAGATGTTTTGTTTGGATAGGTAAGATGTTATATCGTTCTCTGTTATCTTGTCTTTTGTGTATAGCTGCTTGAAATAGTTAAGAAATTCGGATCGAATTTCTTTCTCCCTTGTGTAGACTATTTCCTTTGATTTGATTTTGGGGATGTATTGTTGTTGGTGTTTCTTCTTTATTTTTCTGGACAACCATTTACCTGGTTTGTTGCCATTCTCAAAATTGTATTGTTTTATATATTTGTATTGTTTGGCCATGTTTTCAACTTCCAGTGAATGTTTTTGGGTTTTTTTTGTGGATGTTTAGCCTCTTGGCAATGTCTTGTTTTGTCGGGTATTTTTTCAGAATTTTTTCATTCGCCTCGATGTCCCTTTCCAAATCCTTAAGTTCTTTAGTTTTGGCTTTGATTTTTGCGCTGTTTTGTGCGATAAAGTGTCACTTCATCACCGCCTTTAAGGTATCCCAAACTATTGGTTGTTTAACTTCTCCCGTGTCGTTGATCTCAAAGAATTGTTTTATTATTCCCTTGTTTTTCTTGATGTCTTTATCAGTTTTAGTAGGTTCCCGTTTAATCTCCATCTCCTTGATTTTTGCCTTGAGTTTATTATTAGTTCTTGTAGACAGTGGTCTGAGTTATCCCTTGGTGAGATTTTTAGATTGTCTATCTTCGTTATTAGAGAGTCCGAGAGCCAGATCATATCGATCCTGGACCATACCTTATGACGGCTTGAGTAATATGTGAAATCTCTTTCATCCGGGTAAAGAAATCTCCAAGTATCTTTCAAGTCGAATTCATCCATTAAGTTCAGAAGGGATTTGGGGAGCGTTCCGTGTTCTTTGGTGGGGGGGGGAATCTTGTCTTGCAACTTTTATCTTGTTTTGTGTTTATCACTCCATTAAAGTCCCCTACGACAATAAGATTGTTGTAGTCTGACTTTTGTATGTTTTCTTTCAGGAGCTTTGTAAATTTTGTTTTGGCACCATTTGGCGCATATATGTTGCATATTAGTGTTTTTCCCTCCGCATTGTGAATTAGGACCCCTACCATTCTCCCCTCAGTGTCTTTGAATTTTAATTCTGAATTAATGTCATCTGAGATGTATGTGACCACCCCTCTTTTCTTTTGATCGCAAGATGAGTAATATTCCTTCCCCAATTTTTTTTGTCTTAAATGCGAGACGTGTTTATGCAAGATATGAGTCTCTTGGAGTGTCACTATTTGAAAATTACCTTTATTGATTTTATGAAAAATACATTTCCTTTTATTTGGGCTGTTGAGCCCGTTAACATTAAGAGAGTATAGTTTCCATTGTTTGTCCTCCATTGTTTGAGTTTCTATCGTCCTTTTCTTTATCATTCTCCATATCTTCCGTTCCCTCTTCTGAGGATGAATATTCTCCTTCGGATCCTTCGGGTTCTTTCATGATGGCCGCGGTTTCATCCATTTTGTGTTCTTCTTCTACTGGGGAATGGACACAGCATCTTTTTTTCTTCTTTTTGTGTTTTCTTGGTGTGGAATGGTCTGATGTTGGGGTGGAGTTCTCTCTTTTTAGTTGTTTTAGAAAGTCTCTGGCTTTTTCTTCACTGGTAAGCCAGTGTTTCTTTTCTTTATAAGTGGCCATTAGCCCCTCTGTTTTCTCCCACCTGAATCTGATGTTCATTCTTTTCAGTTCCTCTGTCAGGAAGGAGTATTTTTTTGTCTGTTCAAGGTAGACAATGGGAGCTCTTTCAGCACAATGACTTTCCTCCCTTTGTAGAATGTTGGTTTCTTGTTGGATAATTGGAGTATCTCGTCTCGTGTCGATTTTCTTATAAAATTCACTATGGTATCCCGAGGAGTTTTATTTTCCTTAGCATAATTGCTTTGGATACGGTAGGACCTGTCAATGTCTCTCCCTACGTCTTCCCCCGGTTTGTCCAAAGCATTTGCTAGTATTTTTATGATGGTCGATCTCACATTTTCTTGTTCCTCTTCAATGAGGTTTCTAAATCTCAACTGTTTTTCCAGTTCTTTTTGTTGTAATCTTTCCAAGGTTTTTTTTTTCCATCTTCTCAGTTTTGTTATTTACTCCTTCCAAATTTTTTGTCACGGTTGCTTGGACTTTTTCCAGTTTTTTTGTTTTTTTTCCTTCAGCTCGGAAGTGTCTTGGGTGGCTTGTTAAGATCTGATTTTATCTTGTTTATATCTTCCTTTAGTTCTTTTTTCATATCGTCCAGTTTGTCTTGGGTCTTCTTCTGTTCCTGGGTTTGATTTTCCATCATTTGTCTCAATTCCCTTTGAGTTTCCAACTGGGTTTCATTTATCTTCTGAATTTCTCTCATTATATCTCTCATGTTGAACTCCTCTGCTCCCGACGCGGACCCTCTTCTAAATACGAGTCTTATATCTTTTGTATCTTTGTCTTGTTTTGGTTTGGTGGCAGTCATGGTGTTCTCTGTTAGGAGTTGTAGGCTTTCCCTCTTTTTATAGGTTTTATAGAAATTTGATTGTCCTGTATCTTTTGGTCACTGGGTGGCACTGTTTGTTTCCTTAGCTATTGTGGGTCTTTAGAGCCCCTTCTCTTCCTTTCTCTGTTGGCTTTGAGTCCTCTTGTCTTCTCTTTACCCCCTCTGGGCCCGATTTGTCTGCTCCCTCTCTCTTCCTTCTTTATTATTTGTTGGTGCCTTTATCCCTCTCTACAGAGGGGGGGAGGTTAATGTTAGTCTTGGTGTTCCGGATGTTTTCTTTAATGCCTGCTCGTCCCTTATGTATCCCTCCTCCGTGGTGCGAGCGGCACTAGGGAGGCACTTCTGCCCTTGCTTGCTTTGTTTGTTTTAGCTTCTGCCCTTAGGTAGGGCTTTCCTTATCCTGTTCCTGTCCTGTGCCCTTCTTCTGCTCGCCCTGCCTTCGGGCGGGGGGTGTTTCCGCCCTTAGTGCGGGCTTTGATGCTTTCTGGGCTTGGGCTCGCTGTGGGCTAGCGCTGTGGGCTCGCGCGAGTTCCATTCGGAGAACTTACTGCGGTCTCGCGGCTTTCTAGGTCCTGTGACGAACCTCCCGTTGTTTCCCAAAACGGTGGCATCTTCTCGCTGGATATTTCCAGCGAGGTCTCTCCTCTGGTGGACTGTTGCCCAGGTAGGATGTACTTTTGTCCTTTTCTTTTATTTTCTGTTGCGTTGTTCCAGTGTAAGGGATTGGGTTGCTGCAATATCTCCTCGACCAGACCAGACTTTCTACTCCTGCTCCTTTACTCTCTCCCAGTTTGTTTCCTTTGCCGGGCGACTCATGGGGTGCCCGCACTGCCTGGGGTGGATGCTTTTGTCCTCGTTATTTGTTCCCTCTTTATGGCTGAATCTTCCCTTTGGAAAACTTACGGTTTTCCTCTCCGGCTTGTGCCGTCTTCGTATTTCTTCATCTGTCTTGGTGAGCGGGGCTGGCAGTTAGTGTGTCCCGGGGGACGCTTCCTCCAGGGCTGTCCGTGTTTCCTCGGCTCTCGAACTCTGGCCCCTTATCACCTCACCCTTGAGGGGAGAGATTTGGGGGGCCTGAGTGAGGCCTTGAGGACCCTGCGTTCCCCCCGGCATCTATCCACCAGGGGAGGGGAGCCCTTGGTCTCTACCCGACGGTCTCAATGGAGTTGGTTGCAGGAGCGTTTGCAAACCATGCCTGCCGCCATCACTGCTCTCCCGGAAGTCGAGTAAGTTTAGAGATGTTGAGGTGGGAACATCTGACTTGCATGACAAACAAAGAGTTGGACATCCTGTGACAGCAACCACCGAGTTTCACAAGCAAAAGGTTGACAAATTGATTCAGGATGATTGTCGTATCACTCAGAGAGAAGTTTCGAGCATAATCTGTTCACGATGGGTACCCAGGATGCCGACCCCTGAAATGAAAGCGCACAGACGTCTTCTGTGACGGCTTCAGAAAACTTGTTCATCGTTGGCAGAAATGTATCCAATTATCTGGTAATTATGTGGAAAAGTGAATAGTGTTAGTTAAAGAGCACTTTTTAAGGATTATTTATGTGTTCGATTTATTAAAATATTCTCATTCAAACCCATTTACGAAGGTGGAGGTATTACTTTTCATTCAACTCTCATACATGGCCATTTATTTGGATTGCATGAATTAATCATTTCTATTTTTGTATCATTAAGTTCTGTTGGGTACCTGGCAGTACTGTAATGATGAAATGTTTCCACTCAGTTTGAAACTTTTTTAAAAGAGTAATTAAATCGACCAACACTCAAAACAGCAAGTGCTATAAACATAGGAAACATCAATGAACTAAAATTGCTATGTGGTAGCTGAATGAAGTTCACATTGCCATGACTTTTAATGTAACAAAGCATTTGTAAGACTGTCTGCTCTGTGTTTTAACCTTGGATGCTTTGACTGGCTTGGAGAGACAAAATTATGGCCTCTTGTCTTGTCTTTTGCTTTCCGTTCCGTGGTATGCATCTGAGGCATTGCTCAGTGGCAGAGGAGATGTTGCCGTCATGGAACACTAAGTTCCCATTTATACAATTGCTGGTTACTGTGCATAAAATTGCTGTGTGTTTCTTTTTCCTAATCATAGGCAGCTGTTCTACCTGTGTTTGTTTTTTAAAAAAAAAGATATTGAGAGTAGGGCCTGTTACAAATGGAGACACACTGTAAAGATTTTACATAGAGGTGAAGCTACCAAACGCATATCGAAAGAGACACATTCATTCAGGTCCAAGTAGATATCACCAGGAGTCCTTCTATGCGTTTTTTTAATTGTCGTCAAATGAAAAATCTCATGTGCAGGAAGAGAGTCTTTTTAAAAATCTAAATAGGGACCTTAGAAATTTAGACCAAAACTATTACAATCCAACATAAACAAATGGAAAAGTCTAGATTTCAGACACAAAACCCCAATTTCTCTCTCTCTCTCTCTCTCTCTGTGTGTGTGTGTGTGTGTGTGTGTATATATATATATATATATGTGTGTGTGTGTGTGTGTGTGTGTATTTCTGTCCAATTGTTATCTTCCTTTGCCTTTATTGTGAGACATGAATCTGGCTTTGTCCCACATTAATTATTTCCCTATTATTACTTCTATGTCATTTCTTATTTTACTATAATGGTTCTGAATTTTTCTACAATCCCACCACATGTGGGAGAATGAACCTATTCCCCCCCCCCCCACACACACACACAGTTGTGCCAACACTTCTTTGAAATATTTCCCATTATGTGTGCTAATTGAAGGGGGATTCTATACCATTTAGAGATTATTTCCCTTTGGGTTTCTTTGATCCTCATATGTTTGATTTTAGGAATATTGTCAATCTAAGACCCAATTAATTTCTCACTCAAGTTTTTCTCTGGTTTCCAATTCTCTATAAGGGTTGTTTTTGTGTTGTAAGTTAAGATGATTAGTTCCTCATACAGTAGCCCAATAATTACTTTGTCTATTTCTACTTTCCTTTTAATTATTCTGTCTAGTGGGGCTTCTGCTACTTCTCTTTTTTTCATGGCCTGAGATTTACTGGATAGGCCTAACCATGCTATCCAGTTCCCTTGAATACATTTGTATTTTATCTTATCCCACTTTATTATTTCTCCATTGGGTTCCATGAGATCCCCTATCCCTTTGATTCCATTTTCCTTCAGTGCCCTAATTAGATTCCTGAATGTCTTGCCCTTATTTCCCAAGGTTTCTAATGGGAAAGGCCAATTTTATTTATTTGTAATTTATTTTGCATTTCCCCCCAGATTAACAACATTGATAAGCAGGAGGCGACTTTTAAGTTCTTTTAGTCTTTTCTATTGGGTTGATGATATGGTGAGCTGGAGGTCTTTCATTCATAAGGTCACCTTGAGCCAAAGTTCTTGTAAGCCTGGGCCTCTTCTGAACTCTCCCAAGTCCCATGCCTTTGAGTTTGCAAACATTTTATGTATATACATGAAGCAAGACAGGTTGCATGAGCCAAAGAGCTGTCTTATAAGATTTTATGATAATAACACTTATTTCTTGGTTTTTTAACGCCAGCATCCCACACTTTCATGGAAGGCCCTTGAAAATACTGTTGACCTTTGTTTTTAATTGTTTCCTTTTAAAGGCACACAACGCAACAAGAGACAAACAAAACCATTACAACATGCACAAATGCTATCCGACAGTTATCTGAGGTCATCAGAGGTTCTTCAAGGGTAAGTGACCTTTGAGACTATTCAATGAAATTCTCTGTGATTTAAAGTACTATACCCACCTACTAGAATCATAGATTAATAGAGTAGGAAGAGACCACATGGACCATCTAATCCAACCCCTTTCTGTCATGCAGGAAAAGCACAATCAAAGCACCCCCAATAGATGGCCATGGAGTGTGACAGAAGCCTCCAAGGAAGGAGCTTCCATCACACTCCAAGGCATAGAGTTCCACTATTAAACAGCTCTCCTTATGGTCAAGACATTTTTCCTAATATTGAGGTGGCATCTCCTTTCCTGTAATTTGAACCCATTGCTCCAAGTCCTGGTTTCAAACACAGCAGAAAACAAGCCTGATTCCTCTTGGCAACATTTGTTGAGAAGGGCTTGGTCTATTCCAGGCATGGATAAACCTTGGCCCTACAGCTGTTTTTGACTTCAATTCCCATAATTCCCAACAGCTGGTAGGCCAAAGTTTGCCATGTTTGGTCTATTCCTTCTTCTCAGGTTGAAATAGTATGGATCACCCAATGGGTTTCCATGGCCAACTGGAGATTTGAATCCTGGTCTCTCGGTGCCCTAGTCCAGTGCTCAAACCACTGCTCCATGATGGCTCTTGGCAAGGCCGTAGCCAGGATTTTGATTCGGGGGTGAGTTTGGTTCGGGGGGGCTGAGACTGGGTGGAAGAGGGTCTACCCTAGCAAACCTTTTGTATTGTTATCCCAATAACCCCATTAGTGTGGGATATAAAGAGGATGGTGATCAGATCATGATATGGATAAACATAACAGTTTAAATAATGTACCAGTAAGGCCTTTTCGCGGGCCACCCTGAGAATTTCGGGGGGGGGGCTAAAGCCCCCTTAGCCCCCCCTGGCTACATGCCTGGCTCTTGGGGGTTCTCCTTACTGTGGCAAAATAACATGTCTATTCACATAGATACAATTTTGTTCTGAGTGTGGGTAAGTAAAACAACACATATGGATCCTTTGGCTAGAGGAAGCTTATCATAATATTGATGGAGCAGGGAATAATGTGAGTTGCAATCCTTTTCTCTGCACAGCGAAAGTTGTACGTGGATGGACTTAGTATGCTCCGGCTGACTGGAAAAAACACAGCTGTTTCCCCCCACACAGGTGACGACGTAGACAAGATAAGCAGACAGTCTTTCTTGCCAAAAATGGCAGGCAACTTCATCTTTTATTGTTCAGTTTCTTGCAAAAATTTCAAACAAAAACATTCAGCAATTTGCTTCAACAAAACTTGCTTAAACTCCAGCTTCAATTACGGCAAAAACTGAAACAGTAGATAAAGGCAAAATACAAAGAAAACTGTGCCCTGCTTCTTCTGCCCAGAAGCTACTGGTTCAAGCAAAACAATTTATTTATTTATTATTTATTTCATTTATATCCCACGCTTCTCACCCCGCAGGGGACTCAGGGTGGATCACAATGCACATGTACAGGCAAACATTCAATGCCATAGACATACAACATATATAGACAGACAACAAGCTACACAATTGGTTGAGAGCTCACCCCGACCCGGGCAGGCCTCGAACTCATGACCTTCTGGTCAGTAGAGCTCTTATGCAGCTGACTTCCAACCAGCTGCGCAACATTCCTATAAATAATGCACTGCTGCTTCTTCCAGCTCTCTCTCAAAAACATTGTAAACAATCCAGAAACCGATATGAGCACAACACACAATGAGCAACATGGAGAAATTATAGCCCCAAGACTCCGCCCACCCAATTAGCCCAGGTGGGCCTAAATTAACTGTTCTCAGAACTTGCACCTAGCTGTAAAACTACACAGGCTAGGACTTTCTTACACTCAAGTATACAGCAACACAAACCCCATTTAATCACAAATATACCCAAGTAACCAAACATTTGACGGATCCAGATGCCATTTGTAGCACTGATTGAGATGGCTGCTGAAAAAACTAAGCACTGCATGCAAACAGGGCAGACTTGGGCATTGTTATGATACAACCTTGCTGAAATATCTAAAAAGGTATCATATCAAATATGGTTCATTTTTTTTGCACATGAACCAATGAATGCATAGAGCAACAAAAGAGATTTCACCTAAGTATTAGGACAAACCTCTTGACTGTGGGCACTGTTTGACAATAAGACAGTCTGCTTTGGAGGATGGTTGATGTCTCTTTTTTGGACTTCTTTAAACATATGTTTGATTACCTTTAGTTTGATTGTGCCTTAGGTTCCTTCCACATAGCTGTATACAATCCACAATGACCTGGATTGTATGGCAGTGTGGACTCAGATAATCCAGTTGAAAACAGATACTGTGGATTCTTTACCTTGGTATTCTGGATTATATGGCTGTGTGGATGGGGCCCTTAATTGTGTATTACTGCATGGCAAGGGGGGGAAGGTGTGTGGTTTAGATGGCCCTTACAACTCCTTTGTGATTCTTTAACAAACCCCTTTGTTCTTATGGTAGTACAGGATTCTTTATTATAAACAAAGTAACTGAACTCAATTAGGAGCCTTTAGAAAAACTGCATCAGAGTCTAGCTGCTAACACACACTCACACCACCACCACCGCACCCATGTAGAGGCAATGGACTGTGGGATTATTGAGTTACCAAGTGAAAGCCGAGGTGAGATGAAATGAAATATTTCTTTCCAAGACCTTTTATCGAGATGTAAGAAATTGGTTGCTTTTCGTACATCTGGAGACATTTTCTGTGACACAAATTGGCTCCAGTGGGAAGTCAAATGAAGACAAGCAAAAATAGAAAAGGAAAGAAAGCATAGAAGTTTCTGACACAGGAATGCCATTTCCATCTGTGTTGGGACTGCAGCAAAAGCTACAACTGGAGCACAAGAGGATAGAAAAAGGAGCCCTCAAAAAGTAACAGAATAACAGAATGTTATTTAGGAAATAAAGACTATGCCTAACTCCTGCACCAAAAACACAGTGTGTTTTGAAACACATAGAGTTACACAGCGGTTGTACTATGCCTGTTGTTATTATACTGTGATGTCGTGCAAGGAAAACTTGAGTCCCAACCTCAACTGGGATTCCCTTAGTTCAGAGTTTTTCAACCTTTTTTTGAGACGCAGGACATTTTTTACATTTACAAAATCCCAGGGCACACCACCAATCAAAATGACACAAAATGACACTCTAACACAGTAATAAATATAGTTAATATGTTTTTAAATGTATTTATACACTCAGTGTGAAACCTGAGCCTGTTTCGATGAACACAACATAGATATCCTGGCAGGAATGGCAGAAAGACACACAAAGGTCTTGCTCAACAGCTGGGAGTTATAGTTCACCCACAATCAAAGAGCATTCTGAACTCCACCAATGATGGAATGGAATCAAACTTCCCACACAGAACTACCATAACCAAGAGAAAATACTATAAGGTTTGGTGGGCATTGACCTTGAGTTTTGGAGTTGTAGTTCACCTATATCCAGAGAGCACTGTGGAGGGGAGGGAGGAAGACGTGGGGCGAGTCTGCGCAGTAGTGTCTGCACGGGTCACATCTTCCTCTCTCCCCCCTCCCACAGAAGCGGCAGCATGAGCAAAGTGAGGCAAAGCAAGCAGAGCGAAGCTGGGAAGAAGGGAGCCCGAGTGGAGAAGAAAAAGTGTTTGGCAGGAGGAGGAAGAAAGGGTATTGGAGGTTCCAATTTCCCAAGGCACACCTGATGATCGCTCACGGCACACTGGTTGGGAAACACTGCCTTAGTTCAATGTTAGGGCCCTGAAAAATTTAGTAACAGTAAAAGTCTTCTGAGTGTCACCTAGAAGCTGTTTCAAGACATTTGCTGTGCTGTGTTTCCAGTGGGCTCTGCTGAAGATGTTTCAGCTGTACTTCATAAAACCGAAAATTAGTCTGTTTAGAAAGCCTTGCAAATGCTCATTGGTTATTGATAAATGCTTGGTTTTATACCTGTTTTGTATACCTAAGTATATGGGATCATGTAAAAATTTCTCAGACCAAAAGGGATCACAAGTGAGAAAGTTTAAAAAGGCCTGCAATGGACAATGTATATCATATTGGGTGTAGACTGACTCAGCTTTTATGAATACTTAGACTACAAACCTCGTACTCTCAGTTACTCTCCAAAGTGTTACAGGATCGTTTTGTATATTGGAGTCCTGGAACATGTCATCTAAAGTTATCACATTATGGGAAACATTTCGCAAATTAGAATCATTTTGCAGAATGTGGTTTAATTATGCTAATTTGCAAAACATCTCCCATAATGCCATAGTTTTAGATGCCGTATTCCAGGACTCCAATATGTAAAGGTATCTTGTAGCACTTTGTAGATCTTTTGCAAATTAGAAAATAAAAATGCACAATGTGATTGAAGTGTATGAACACAACTCTTAAGAATGATACAACTGATAATAATAATCATTAGTTGGTCTCCCCTGTTTATTCACATAGGCCAATCTCATATATGTTGTAGCCTGGTGTGAGTGCTCAGAAGATGAGGAAAGGGGTACTGTGATAGATTTGGAGGGTGCAGAGGAGGATAGCAGTGACCTGGAGAGAATTGTTGGAATCTCTTGGCTATTCCCATGAGTCTGGAGAAAGCAATAACAGTTCACATGAGAGTGCGTTGTTGTAGGTTTTTCCGGGCTATATGGCCATGTTCTAGAGGCATTCTCTCCTGACGTTTTGCCTGCATCTATGGCAAGCATCCTCAGAGGTTGTGACCCCTCTGAAATCCCCTCATGACCACCCCCCCTGGTTATGAAAAGCTGGTATAGGACAAGATAAAACAAAACCTAGTGGGTAACATTTTGATAAGGGCATTTTTAATTGTTTTGCAAGGTCTTTCATGCATTGAACCTGTTGGCTGTGTTAATCTGCTGCCTTTAAGTGCTTGTGTTCATTTTAATTTAGATATTTTATGTTATTGGCAGGTGTGTTTTACTATTATTTCAAATTGATTCATGGCCCTGTGCCATTTTGAGGGCTTGCTTGGGCCATATTTTCTCTGATCTATAGCTCCCACTAAACAAATTGCCATTCTCAGTAAACAAGATTTAACGCCTTGGTGTCAGTTTTCTTTCATTAAGACCATCATGCCATTGTGAAAGTGAGTCACAAAGTCCTGCTTCATTACAGTGGCAGGGCGAAGATGCAAGGACGTTCCATTGTATCCAGCTGACAAATACTCTTGCAAAGGCAATCACCGGAAAAGGAATCTGCTGCCAGGGCTTGTAGTCCTGTACAAAATGCTTCTAAATGATAAAATGCGTAGAGAGAGCAACTCTAGATAGATGATGGGGAGCACTGATTTTATTTATATTGTGTGAGGAATGAATAGCAAAAGAGGCATGAGCAGGGAGATCATGACTGCATTTAAAATATGCTGATCAGATGTGTACGACTGAACAAAAAGCACAGGACACTAAGAAATTGGTCACACAGCTATGTAATTCACAGAATGACTGTAAGCAAGACACATAAGAGATATGATGTGGCAGCAAAAAAAGCCAATGGGATTTTGGCCTGCATCAAGAGGAGTCTAGTGTCTAGATCCAGGGAAGTCATGCTTCCCCTCCATTCTGCCTTAGTTAGACCACATCTGGAATACTGTGTCCAATTCTGGGCACCACAATTGAAGGGAGATGTTGACTCTAAGCTGGAATGTGTCCAGAGCAGTGTTTCTCAACCAGTGTGCCGGGGCACACTAGTCTGCTGTGAGCAATCATCAGGTGTCCCGTGGGAAATTGGAACCTCCAGGAAGGGGGGGGAGGAGAGTCTAGTGTGTTGAGTATAAAAACCCTAAGAAACCTACCTCGATAAAGGCACAAAATTACACACACCCCTCCCCACCCGTTGTCTACTTGGTCTCTCCCTCTCCATGCATTGGGAAGGCCCGCCTCCCTTTTCCCAAGTAGAGACCACCTTTTGCCTCCTGGGGGGTTCTGTGTGGGAAATTTGGCCCAGTTCTATCATTGGTGGGGTTCAGAATGCTCTTTGATTGTAGGGGAACTATAAATCCCAGCAACTACAACTCCCAAATGTCAAGGTCTATTTCCCCTGAACTCCATCTGCGTTCATATTTGGGCATATTGAGTATTCAGGCCAAGTTTGGTCCTGACCCAACATTGTTTCAGTCCACAGTGCTCTCTGGATATAGGTGAACTACAACTCCAAAACTCAAGGTCAATGCCCACCAAACTCTTATAGCATTTTCTCTTGGTTATGGTAGATCTGTGTGGGAAGTTTGTGTCTTTCTGCCATTCCATCATTGGTGGAGTTCATCAAAATAGGCCCAGGTTTCACACTGAGTGTATAAATACATTTAAAAACATGTTAACTATATGTATTACTGTGCTAGAGTGTCATTTTCTGTCATTTTGGTTGGTGGTGTGCCCCAGGATTTTGTAAATGTAAAAAGTGTGCCGCGGCTCAAAAAAGGTTGGGAAACACTGGTCCAGAGAAAGAGTTTGACTAAAATGATCATGGGTCTGGAGAGAATGCCCTATTAGGAGCGACTTAAAGAGCTGGGCATGTTTAGCCTGAAGAAGAGAAGGCTGAGAGGAGACATGATAGCCATGTATACATATGTGAGGGGAAGTCATAGGGAGGAGGGAGCAAGCTTGTTTTCTTCTGCCCTTGAGACCAGGATGTGGAACAATGACTTCAAACTACAAGAAAAGAGATTCCATCTGAAGATTAGGAAGAACTTCCTGACTGTGAGAGCTGTTCAGCAGTGGAACTCCCTGGTGGAGGCTCCTTCTTTGGAGGCTTTTAAAGAGGCTGGATGGCCATCTTCTTTGAATGCAATGTTCCTGCTTCTTGGCAGAATGGGATGGGACTGGATGGCCCACAAGGTCTCTTCCAACTCCTATGATTCGGTGATATAATTCCAAGCAACCAGGGAAAGGAATGTTTTGACAGAGGATAAATATTGAGGAGCATTTCCATGTTTACATTTTAAGAGGAAACTACTTTCAGAGTGTTATTTCTTATCTAATTGGCATTGACTCATGGTGACCCTAGAGTCCTATCTATCAGCTGGATTCATAAAGTGTGATAAACTCGGAACTGTGGCTTCCTTTATTGAATCAATCAGGCAGTAAAGTGTCCTTCCTCTTTTCCTACTGCCTTCTATTCTTCAAATCACCGAGTAGGAAGGGACCCCAAGGACCATCCAGTCCAACCTCGTTCTGCCATGCAGATATATACTACCAAAGCAATCCTTAAAGTTGGTTATTTAACTTCTGTATAAACACTTTCAGAGAAGGAAAGTGCATAATCCTCTAAAGCAGTCTATTCACTCTCAATCAGTCCCTACTGCCAAGAGGCTCTTCTTAATGTTTACACTAGCATTGTGAACCTGTAAGCGCACACAACCCTTACCAAGGAATACAACGTCTTTTGAGTAAACATCTATAGACTTATTATGCAAGTTTTGTTTTATTTGGTTAAAGCAACCTATAGATTTTCATTTTTTACTTCTATACTCTTCATTCAGGTGCCACAGAGAAATCAATATGTGGCAGCATTAAGAAAAGAAATCAAACCTAACACAAGCAAAGTGATCTATTGATTAAGCAGGCTGACAACACTGATGATGGTTGTAGTTTAGATGTGCACTTGCTTCTACATTCTTAAAAAAACCCCTATTATCCTATCATAGAGATCAAAGCTACCTTATAAACTCTTGTATGTCAAGAAAATTTAGCCAAAATATCAACCCCAAACACCTGGGTTGACTTATCCATGGGTGAATACAAGTATTGTACCTTCACTCTTATCTTAGAAGGAACCACCTCCTTCTCTGAGTAAATCTGTGAAAGGGAAGAGCTTAGACTGTCCTGGGAGTAAATACAAGAACCAACCACTCCTACCATCTCCACCATGGCTTTTTTGGTCTTTTTGAATGCCTAGATGGTGAAATGGAGGTGGCAGTCGTAGGCAATTGATTTCTGGAAACAGTATTCATGCTTTTCCTTCTCTACAGGATGTCTCACATATCCATGGGCCAAATCAAAATTCTTAATTTCAACCTCCAAATCTGCTCTTGACTTATATATTGTTGCAATGGAGCCCTGAAAGACCTTTTCACCACAAATCACACTATTTCCAGACAATCCAGTAAGTAGAAGTTGATTGAGAGAAGAGTATATAAAAAATAAGGAAATCTTAAAAAAGGAGAATCAAAAGTAAAAAGTTATTTCCAAGATAGCCATGATTCCAAAAATCCTTTCAAATACTGCCAATTCATAGATATATCAAATACTGAATCAGGCAACCTATTCAGGAACAAACTTAGAACTTCATATCCATAAAAGAGCCATGGTAGCCCATCTAGTAATCACACAGTGGCCCAAGTTGTACACATCTCGGCAACCTATGCCACCCCCAAACCAGCAACTAGAAACTCCGAGGGCACAAACTTTTCAGTAACTTCAACTATCCATGATGAATCCAAATTGTCAGGCTGGGACACAACCTCTTCTGGAATTCAAAAACATAGGACCAGGAAACAAGAGCGGTTCATCTAAATACAATATTGCTCTCACAAAGTATTGCACCAGCAGAAAACCACTTAAAAGGCTTCAATCCCTCCCATGACATCATTCCTCACCCACCTGCTTTTCCTCTCCTTATCTCTAAGCCACTGGGAAAAAGTGAGTCTGTATTTGTTATACGCTCTGCCTCTAAAGTTCAAAATGCCTTGATCTGGACAAACATTTGTCTCCCACATTTCAGAAAACACATTTTTGATGGTCTTAGGAACCCCTTTGGCAGAGAAAGCTGAAGATCTCTCCACCTGTTCTTCTCTTCTTTTCTGGAAAAAGACGGTGGTGAATCCCCCCACCAAAATCCCTCCTCTGCTGTAATTGGTCGCTCTTTCAGCCAGCCTCTCAGCAAAGGGCAGGGCTTTTTCTAAGACTCCAAGTGGGGAGGGGAGAGCAGTTGTGCTCAGTGCATGGCAGTGTGGCACGCATGTGTGGGTGAGGGAAAGCATGCAAGGCTGGAGGGAGGCTCGAGTCAGTGAGAGTCTTCAAAGCAGGTGGGTTCTGTGTGGGAAGTTTGGTCCAATTCTATCATTGGTGGGGTTCAGAGTTTTTTTCACTAAACTCCACCAGTGTTCAAAGTTGGGCATATTGATTATTTGTGCCAATTTTATTCCAGGTCTATCATTATTTGTGTTCACAGTGCTCTCTGGATGTAGGTGAACTACAATTCCAAAACTCAAGGTCAATGCCCACCAAACCCTTTGAGAAACAGTACCTGGGCCAAGATCACTAGGAGGTATTCATAACTGAGAAGGTTCAAAGTTGTGTCTCCCCATATACCTTATACGCTAGAGCTTACGTTCAGTTTAGGGATCAAAGTTGTCCCTGAATTACATTATCTGCACAGAACTGATGACACAAACATAAAGGCCCCCTTTCCTGTGTTAATTGTGTATGTTTTTTCATCTTTTTTGCTTCATGTAGCAAGAGCGGCTTCAGCTGGACCGCCTGAAGAACCAACTTTCTGATGCCATCCAACGGTATGGGACCATACAAAAGGTAAAGAGAGATTCCCAGGTTGTTCCTTTGGTATATATATAAATTGTGTTGAAATGGAGGGTACACAGGGATTAAAAGAGTGCTCACAAATGTCTTGCCCTTGATGCAAAAGGGGTTTGTGACAGAGTGAGATGCCATTGGGACTGCTTGAAAAACATTTGTTTGCTCAAACAACTTGACTTTGACTTCCATTTGCAGTTAAAAATGAGACTTTAAACATAAGAGTTCAAAAGGCATCAACTAATGTGCCCAGCAATTCTCAATCTCTTGCCTAATTGAGGCAAAACTTTTGATAATATACATGTGTGGATGCTAGAATTAATTCCATCCTTTTATAGAATGTGCTCCCCTTGGTTTTAATGTTTTACTAAACAGGCATCATATTTCAGTCACATTATTTCTTAAACCACAGCTAGATATTGCATTTAGTCTGATATCATCCACCACCAACCTAGTGTCCATTACATTATTCCACCATTCTTGATCTCTGCCCATTTCAATTATAGTTGCTGAGAATTATAGGCCATTATACTTTGGGAGAGGCACCAGGACTTTGGTGCAGCTGGTTGGGAGTCAGCTACAATAAGATCACTACTGACCGAATGGTGATGAGTTCGAAGCCACCCCGGGTCGGAGTTAGCTTCCAGCCAATTTTGTGTAGCCAGTTGTTGACCTTTGCAACCCGAAGGACAGTTGCATCTATCAAGTAGGAAATTTAGATACCACCTATGTGTGGGGAGGCTAATTTAACAAAATTTATGAGGCCCCCCAAAAAATCTCCAGCAAAAAGCATGCGGGGAATGCGGAAAGTACTTCATCAGTGTTGCAGATGGACGGTGAAGCAACAGCTCCCCTGATGGCCAGAAAAAGTTAAATAGCCTCTGACTGTCTTGTCTATATGTGTTGTGTGTCTTTGGCATTGAATGTTTGCCATTGTAATCTGTCCTGAGTCCCCTGTGGAGTGACTATTGCTGAAGCATGGGAGGAGGACATCCAGAAGACCAGCAAATCTGTGTTTGTTATTGACATCACAGAATATTTCTGCTTACTTAGCACTGCTGGGAAATAAGCTGTGTGAGAATGGGCTAGCTATAGCTACAAGTTGAAACTTGGAAGGTAGCTTCCTCCCTTCGTGGAGCTGATCAGGTCATCCTCATCCTGCTCCACAATCTGTCCACACTTAAAGTTACAGGAAGCCACTCTAACCTGGCAACCTGAGTGGGAGGAAATTCATCTTTTGCAGCCCCAAAGTTGAGATTGCTGGCTCATGGCTTGTCCTTTTTTTGCCAGCTTTCCAATGTTGCCATTTTGCGACCCTTGGAAAAATGTAACCACTGGGAGAGGTTCCCCAAAAGCTTCAAAGCAATACTGCTACCTCCCAAAGAACTTCCTTTACTGAATTACATATTCTACCTGAAGCTAAACATGTGACATTCAACCTGTGCATTTATTTTTTAAATAAATTGCAATGTGCTGGAATTAGTTATGGCCTTCTCCTCCCCTTTTCTGAATGGCCTGGGTGTGTCTGGAGACTTTTTGGCGTGACAAATTGCCACTTTTCCACACTTCACTTTTAAAATATAGTCTTTGCTTTCCATAACACTGCCATCCTTGAAGTTGGCATGGCTTTTAGTTTCTCAAAAGCCTAGTACTTTTTTTTCAAAGCACACCCCCTTGTTTCCAAATCACATGGTTAGTTTACCCCTCATCTCATTTTTATTCCTCCCCCCTCCCAAAAGTATATTATGAATAAACAAGACTCTGATGCTTTTTCCCCCAGTTCTAATTATAAGTATAATTCTACCATTATTTTTCCCATATTGACAGAAAATTGCAGAGAAGTCCAAAGCACTGCTTCCCAAAGGACAGAGAAGTAGGAAACAGGTAAGTGTTGTGTTTCTTTATCTGGTGGTTACCATAAATTCTGAACAAGTGAACCAACCTTTTATTTATTTCTCAGCATTATTAAATCATGGTTTTTTTCATGGGGGAAGATACTCCTTTGAACATGGTTCATTCCTTTACATTCTTAACTCAATTCTGTTTGAAGCAGGGTAAAGAGAAAAACAGGGTGCATCTACATTGTCAAATTAACGCAGATTGATGCCATTTCAACTTCTAAGACTCAGTTCAGTGGAATCAAGGGAATCTGTGGTTTTACAAAGTCTTTGGCCTTCTCTGCTAAAGAGTCTCGGTGCTCCACCAAAATACTTACTTACTTAAGCAATCCCTCGTAGTCCGAGGATAATGGTCCTCCAAGTGATGTGTCTTGACGATGGATATGGTGGAGCCCTATTCTTGACCTGCATGTTCTCCCACAGTGAGGGCATTGGTTTCCAGGTGGAAGGCGGTCCCGGTCAGAGTTGGCTTGATGTGCTTTCCTCTTGGCACATTTCTATATTTCGCTCTCCATTTGTGCCTCTTCAAATTCTACAGCACTGCTGGTCACAGCTGACCTCCAGATGGAGCGCTCAAGGGCCAGGGCTTCCCAGTTCTGTGTCTATGCCACAGTTTTTAAGGTTGGCTTTGAGCCCATCTTTGAATCTCTTTTCCTGTCCTCCAACATTTTGTTTCCCGTTCTTGAATTGGGAGTATAGTAACTGCTTTGGGAGGCGGTAATCGGGGGTGGAAAGTACATAGAGGTGGAAGTGGTAAGAGAAGAGAAACCTGAGTTTTCATGACCCCTTTCCCATCATTCTAATCCTCTTCTGTCATATTCCTCAAAGCTTGGTTCACATATGAATTTAAAGATAAATATTGACTATAATCTGGTTAATGTGTTCCAGAGAAGATGGGAGGATTCTGCCCGTTTCTGTGTCCACTGACGGAAACAGCATCCTGTCCCTGAAATGTCTAGTTCTCTCTGTAAGACACAAGAACCCAAAGTCCTCTTTCTGCATCAAAAACACATTTTTAAAACAAATAAGATTTCAGCTGGAGCATTTGCAGCCTGACACACTTGCCAGTCTGCATCTGTTCTCATTTCTTGATTTCTTTTCTTTATATGGTTTTGCTCATTCCTCTGTAAAGCTAAATAAAGCAAGGAAATTGACAGTATAAAACCAATGCTGCCGTTAATGCAGTGTTACTCTTGATTTTATTTTCTCTTGTGCACAATGGTCAGGGAATTCATAAAGCCAGCACTCTGCGCGCCAGTCATTTGAGTGTATTGCACATCTATTGAGGCAGTAAAGTTAACACTCTATATAACAATAGATTGAATCCATGTACACTCAGAAGTGAGAGAAGAGTCACAGTTCCTTGGAGAGTAGGCACCTGAGATTTTAGATGTTTTACTGATAAAAAAATAAATTGCTTTTCTATACTGTACTGATTGTTGTCGGATCCCAGTGGGCCTTAGACTAAGACTCCTGGTCAGAAGGGAGTCCATCACCACCAGTTTTAGTTTTTGTTTATTTTTCATGTCAGGAGTGACTTGAGAAACTGCAAGTTGCTTCTGGTGTGAGAGAATTGGCGGTCTGCAGGGACATTGCCCAGGGGACGCCCGGATGCTTGATGTTTCTCCCCCCTCCCCATCCTTGCGGGAGTCTTCTCTCATGTCCCTGCATGGGGAGCTGGAGCTGACAGAGGGAGCTCATTTGTACTCTCCCCAAATTTGAACCTCCAGGACCTGTCAGTCTTCAGTCCTGCCAACACAAGGGTTTAATGTTCTGGAGAGATATGGTGAACAGATATTGTTGTGTGTTGGAATCAGATTGTCCGAAAGGTTTCGACCCTGAAACTCCTGAATCTTGCAACTTACCCAACATGTAGAGGTAGGGCTCATCTCTCAGCCACGACTCCCTGCCAAACTGCCCGATATTAGGATAATAATGCTAATCTACCTTAAAGATATTCACCAGATTTGTACAACTGATTGCCTATGGTCTTGTGCAATTGAATCCCAGTGAATGGGGGATGTATTTCAAGTCCTAGTGAAGGCTTGGAGGTCATTTCCATGTTGGTCTGTAGAAGCTTGTTCACTGTTCTCTGAAATCTCAGGCAATGGAACAATTAAAGGCTGAACCACAACAATACCCATCCGAATGGTGTCTTTTAAGGGCATGTGTGTGGTTGTCAGAACCCAAAATGGAACAGTTTCCTAAATGTGCCCGTACGTGGCTTTGAACTGTTTTAACCTTTCCAGCCATCTCAACCTGCTCCATTGTTTCAGGCATTCCCAGCCTTTTACATACTCTTGAAGGTTATTAAGTTTAAAGTGTTTAAATTGATTTTACTTGTATGTTATCCTGAACTCCCATAATATAGGGTGGGGCATAACTTTTAAAAACAAATAATATTCAAAACAATAAGCTTTCCTCCCTTTTTGAGGCCAGGGAAAGCATGTCATTTGGATGACCATGTTGCTTCTCAGCGTCCATGATCGCCTCCGTTGCTCTGCTCTCTCCCGGCTGCATTTGCCAGAGCTTTAAATCACGTCCCCTGCCAAAAGGTCATACAGTTACCAAAGAAATAAATGGGAGCCCTCACCCTCCTTGTCATCTCATTTCGATGTGAAATGCAGCATTATTTTAATACCCGCAGAGATGGATTATTGACAGGGAGGGAAATTGTATTCTTCTA
Source organism: Anolis apletophallus (assembly GCA_030556195.1). Classification (NCBI taxonomy): domain Eukaryota; kingdom Metazoa; phylum Chordata; class Lepidosauria; order Squamata; family Anolidae; genus Anolis; species Anolis apletophallus. Next base: position 143,699,884 of record JARBWK010000007.1, on the reverse strand, counting down.
AAACCCTCTTTGGAGGCAGCATTTATAACATGATTAAAGGTGAATGCTGCCAGCCATCAGTTCCTCTCTCTGACTTGCTCATTTCCTCTGCCTCAGAAGCGGCTTTCTAGAAGGGAGTTAGTCTTTATGTCTTGAGGAAACATACAGACCAGAGCATAGGTGGAGCAAGTGATTAAATTGCTGGATCTAGCCAAAATCCTAAAGCTGAGTAGTGTGGTATAAACTTCTACTCATGTGGTTGGGTATTTGTTGTGCTGAACAGACTTTGTGTTGACTGGCAGTACTGTGCAAATGGGTGCATAAGAGTGTGCGTGCATCTGCCCCTGCTTGCATAGTGTTACTTTATGTGCAATTACATTTCTGTGACCTAATTGGAAATGTTTTACTTTGCACAAAAATGTTGAGAAGAGAGAGTGAAATACCCAATGAGGAGAGTAGGAAGAAGAGACACAATAGAACAACTGAAAATAGAGGTCTGACCTAGAATAAGGTAGGGGCTGTGGTGGCGCAACGGGTTAAACACTGAGCTGCTGAACTTGCTGACAAGAAGGTTGGCAGTTCAAATCTGCAGGACAGAATGAGCTTCCACTGTTAGCCACAGCTTCTGCCAACCTAGACGTTCAAAAACATGCAAATGTGAATAGATCAATAGGTACCATCTTGGCAGGAAGGTAAATGGCACTCCATGCAGTCATGCCAGCCACATGACCTAGGAGGTGCCTACAGGATCTACAGCTTAGAAATTGAGATGTGCACCATGCACCAGAACTGGAGATGAGCACCACCCCTCACAGCTGAAAGGGGAAGCCTTTACCTTTATCTGTGTCTCGTTGTTTCTAGGCACTGAATGTTTGCCTTTGTGTTTGTGTATGCTGGAATCTGCCCTGAGTCCCTTTGGGGAGATGGGGTAAAATACAAATAATGTTGTTGTTGTTGTTCTGACAACAGCAAACAAGATATATATGCTGGATTTTGTATCACAAAATCACGAGTCGAACACTTCCCAAGCGTCTAGGGCTGTGTGATGTATTTTCGAATGATGCATGCACATCCAAGTAAGGTGACCTTTTGCAGTTGACAGATCATGGTTTAGACAATGTTTATTGTTTTCAAATGTTGGCTGAGATCTTTTGGCATGGCGCCCAGTGTGCCTATGACCACTGGGACTACCCATACATGTTTATGCCAGAGCCTTTGCATTTCAGTTTCGAGGTCCTGATAATGGCTGATTTTTTCCTGTTGTTTTGTGTCAATTCGACTATCACCTGGTATGGCAACATCAACAATCCAAACTTTTTTTCTTTTCCACAGTCATGAGGTCTGGTATATTGCGTTCCAAAATTTTGTCAGTCTGGATTCAAAAGTCCCACAATATTTTTGCATGTTCATTTTACACTACCTTTGCAGGTTTATGATTCCACCAGTTCTTTATTACTGGCGCAGTTAAAATAAACAGGTTACATAGTCACAGCTTCTTACTTAACAATCATAGGCTCTTCTGAAGAGCCATGTCTTGAGTGCCCCTAAAAAATTAATATGACATAAATGTATTTATGACATAAGTTCCAATGAATCATTTGGGCCACAGTGTTGTGCCTCTGTTTGTAGTCCATATGTGTGATTTTTTTGTAGCAGCTGAGGATATGATCAATGGTTTCATCGGCTCCCTTGCACTGTCTTTATGTTGGGCCATCAGCTGATTTTTCAATCCTGGCCTTAATGCCATTGGTTCTCATGGCTTGCTCCTGGGCTGCAAGAATCAGGCCTTCCATCTCTTTCTTCAGTGTTCCATTTGCGAGCCATAACCAGGTCTTCTCCTTAGCCACTTTGCCTTCAAATTTGTCAAGGAACTGCCCATGCAATGCTTTGTTGTGCCATTATTATTGTCAGAATAATATAATAATAATGTTGGGAGACACCACAAGTTCCATCAGTCCCACCCCATTCTTCCATCTAAGCCATTCTTACGGATGGCCATCCAGTCTCTGTTTACAAACCTCCAAAGAAGAAGATCCTACCACACTTCAGGGCAGTTGATGTCACTGTTGAACATTTCATACTTTTACAAAGTTATTTCTAATATTTAAGTGGAATTTTATTGTAGACTCCATTGTTCTGTGTCCTAGAGTCACATGGAAAAGGGAGAAAGCTTATTTCTTCCTGCTCCTGAGATTAGGGGTTCATTTACACCAGTGGTTTTCAACTTGTGGGTCAACTGGTATTTTGGCCTACAACTTCTAGAAATCCCAGCCAGTTTACCAGCTGTTAGGATTTCTGGGAGTTTAAGGCCAAAACATCTGGGGACCCACAGGTTGAGAAACACTGATCTACACTGTAAAAAAGAATAAGTTGGGTGTCATTTTAATTTCCATAGCTCAATACTATGGAATCCTGGGTATTTCAGTTGTATGAGTCCTTTCTTTAGCCTTTTCTCACAAAGAATGCTGGTTGTTGGTGCCTTACCAAGTGGAACTGAACTACCAGAGAGCAAAAGTGTTACTATCTCAGACCCCCATATGTCTATAATTTGGGATTTTGGAATTCTGGACAAGGGATTCTCAATATGTATGGATCCACTTCAAATTTTATGTTAATATCTTATGGCAGTCTGGAAGTTGCAGTATAGGAAGAGTTAGGACTGGGTTGTAGCACAGCTAGTTAGTAGCTAGCTGCATTAAATCACTACTGACCGAGAGGTCATGAGTTCGAAGCCAGCCCAGATCAGAGTAAATTCCTGACCATTAATAGTTTAGCTTGCTGTCGACCAATTCAGCCCGAAAGACAGTTGCATCTGTCAAGTAAGAAATTTAGGTACCGCTTTATGTGGGGAGTCTAATTTAACTAATTGATGATGCCATAAAACCTTCCAGCAGTGTGCAGAAGAATGAGGAAGTACTCCATCAAAGGAGTAGGTGTCACAAGTGGACGGTGAAGCAGCACACCCCCCCCCCCGGCCAGAATCGAGCATACCTTCATGAAGCCGGAAAAGCTGGAGTATTAAATTGCCTCTATGTCTGTTTATATATCTTGTATGACTAAATGGCATTGAATGTTTGCCATGTATATGTGCATTGTAATCCGCCCTGAGTCCCCTGCAGGGTGAGAAGGATGGAATATAAATACTGTAAGTAAGTAAGTAAGTAAGTAAATAGTTAATCAAGGATCTCTTGCTCTTAAGAAACTATAAATTCCATGTTTCCATAGGATGGAACCAAAGCAAATGAATCCCCATTTATTTCTCTCTGTATAATTTCCTTCAACATTTTAAATTACCATGCTTTTAATTCCATATCAGAGATATCTTGAAATGCTTCCTTACCATTCATTCATTCTTGCCTTCTTTTTTTCCATCCTTGGCTTCCTCCTTTCTAGCTCCCAGAAGACTTCCTCTCACTGACATAAACTTGCCCCAGAGATCTAAGCCTTGGCAGATTCCTTTTTTAATCACCATTTAACTTGTTAAAAGACAATATCATCAGAGGTAAAGTTCTCCAACCTCTTGAGAGCTCCCTGGGCACTGCTTTAATTTCAGAATTAATGGCAGGCAAGAGAAATGAACAGAGGAAGAAGCATCAGGCACTGGAGATCTATCCTTCCCCTTCAGCTTCGAAGGTTTTCTCTGTTAATCTGGAAACTTAACAGAGTGATGGGAATATCCACACTTGAGTGCTATGTGCAAAGGACATTGAAAATGGCTCCTTATTTTGGAAAGTAAAGGTAATGCAAACCATCTTTCTGGATAGGAATACAGTGTGGCTCTGTGGCAAAAATTGTGCATTCCTTTCAAGGGGGCCCTATGATTTTATCCAAGGACCTAAACATGAACAGGGCAGCCAAACTTTATTTTGGGATGCCCCTCATACGGTTGCTGTCTATTGATTGAGAGTGCTCCTAGTGTGGACTAGGAATCATAGAATTTTAGAATCTCAGAATAGAATAATAAAATAATATTTAATAATAATAATAATAATAAAATATTATTGGGAAACTATGATGTGGGGAATCATGGACCACTGAGAATCTTTGTAGTTGGGCACAAACTTTGCACATGGCTTATTTATTTATTTATTTATTTATTTATTTATTTGAATATATCTTTATTAAAGAATGCTTTTTTTTCAAATATATACATAAAAGCAGTATTTATTTATTTATTTACTTACTTACTTACTTATTTCATTTACATACCACTTTTCTCACTCCTGGGGGGGGGGGGGACTTCAAGCAATTTCCAACATATTCAGGGGAAAATTCAATCCCTTAAAAAACATGAAAAACCTAACCTAAAACAACAGTAACATAAAACTATCAATTAAAGCATAAAACATAACTACATTTAAACATTAAAACAAGGGATTTAAAACATATTAATATAAACATTAAAATCACATGATCCAACAGCATGGTCCAGGCCGTTCCAGTATCAAATAACAATTGCACATAATCCATGTTCTTTTCTTGTCCTGCTTACTGCCCAAATACTTGATTCCACAGCCATGTTTTTTTTAAATGAGGGGCCACCACTGAGAAAGCCTGTCTCTTGTCCCTACCAACCACACCTGCAAAGAGGGTGGGACTGAGAGCAGGGCCTCCCTAGATGATCTTAGCCTCCGAGATGGTTCATAGAGGGAGATACGTTTGGACAGGTAAGCTGGGCTGGAACCGTTCAGGGCTTTATAAACTAAAGCCAGCCCTTTGAATTGTGCTCGGTAGCAGACTGGCAGCCAGTGGTAACAAGGGGGTTGGGTGCTCCCTGTATCCCGCTCCGGTGAGCAATCTGGCTGTTGCCTGTTGGACCATTTGAAGCTTCTGAACAGTCTTAAAAGACAACCCCACTTATAGTGTGTTGCAGTAGTCTATTTTGGATGTAAATAGAGCGTGGACCACTGTGGCCAAGTCTGACTTCCCAAGGTACTGGCACAACTGGTGCACAAGTTTTAATTGTGCAAAAGTCTCCCTGCCCACCACCAAGACGTGGGGTTCCAGGCTCAGCAATGAGTCCAGGAGAACTCCCAAGCTGTGAACCTGTGGCTTCAGAGGGAGTGTAATCAATATGTGCTGTTTGGCCTTGTGACTGACCAGGAGTGTCTCTGTCTTGTCTGGATTCAGTTTCAATTTGTTTACCCTCATCCAGACCGTCACAGATGCCAAGCACCGGTTCAGGACCTGAACAGCCTCCTTAGCAATGGGTGGAAAGGAGTAATAGAGTTGAATGCTATCTCTGTTCAGATGACGTTCCGTGACGTTCTGCTTTTTTCTGTGTACAATTATTATTAATATTAATAATTAATATTATCCCTTAATCCTTAGCAATCCCTTTGGGAATGCAGAGAGCAAGCATTGGCACAAAGCTCGAAGGTCGAACTCTTGTGTTCCATGGACATTGTGCAGCCCTTGGGACTCCAAACTTTCAACACACACTTTCTCCAAAATTGTTAAAAAGAAAAACTTCATGGCAAAAATGTCTTCCAAGTAGCCACAACAAATTTCCGATTTAGAAAATGGTTCATTTGTGTCCCTCAAGAGAAGAATCAGACATGTGGAGTATTGTGTTCTGTGCTCTCTCCTTGTTTTTGTTTCAAGCAAACTATTTAAGATTGATTGTTCACAGGGAAGGGATTTTTAATAATGTGCTGTATTGGAGCCAGCATGATGTAGTGGTTGGAGGGCTGGATACGATTCTAGAAACAAGGTTTTGAATCCCTGCTCAGCTATGAAACCCACTGGATGACTCTGGGAAAGCTACACTCTCTCAGCCTCAATGAAGGCAATGACAACCTCATCTGAACATCCTTGTCAAGAAAGCCCTGTGATAGATTTACCTTAGGGTCTCCATAGATCAAATGACTTGCTTTAGTGCTTTGAGTTTTAACCCGGTTTTGCTGTCCACCATGGCAACTGTTGCAGAAGCTGTATTGTTGCTTCTCCCGACGTTTCACCCACATCTATGGCAGGCATCTTCAGAGGTCGTGAGGTCTGTTGGAAACTAAGCAAGGAAGGTTTATATATCTGTGGAATGTCCAGGGTGGGAGAAAGAACTAGTCTGCTTGAGGGAAGTGTGAATGCTGCAATTGGCCACCTTGATTAGCATTTAATGGCCTTGCAGCTTCAAAGACTGGCTGATTGCTGCCTGGGGATCCTTTGTAGGGGGATGTTAGCTGGCCCTGATGGTTTCAAGTCAGGAATTCCCCTGTTGTTTGAATGTTTTTTTCTTTATTTAATGTCCTGATTTTAGAGTTTTTAAAATACTGGTAGCCAGATTTTGTTCATTTTCATGGTTTCCTCCTTTCTGTTGAAATTGTCCACATGCCTGTGGATTTCATTGGCTTCTCTGTGTAGTCCGAAATAGTAGGGGTTAGAGTGGCCGAGCATTTCTGATATTTATTTATGTATGTACAGTATTTATATTCCGCCCTTCCCACCCCGCAGGGGACTCAGGGCAGATTACAATGTACATAAACATTCAATGCCATAGATATCTACCTTCGGGGGTGGAGAAGGGCGAGGTACAAATATTTGAAATAAATAAATAAATAAATAAATAAATAAATATAGACAGACAGACACTCAGAGGCTATTTAACATTCCAGCTTCTGGCCACCAAGGGAGCTGTCGCTTCCTCATTCTTGGTGTATTTCCTGGAGATTTTTATGGCCTTTTAAACCAGTTAAATTATCCTCCCCACAAAGTGGTACCTAAATTTTCTACTTGGCAGATGAAACTGTCTTTCGGGCTGCAAAGGTTGACAACAAGCTACACAATTTTGGTCAGGAGCTCACTCTGACCCGGACTGGCTTCGAACTCATGACCTTTCGGTCAGTTGTGATCTTAATGCAGCTGACTGCCAGCCAGCTGTGCCACAGTCCCAGAGCACCAGATGAACCAGGTTGTGGGGTTCCCCAGGGGGCAATCCTCTCCCCTCTATTATTTAACATCTATGTCCGACCACTAGCTCGGGTGGTCCATAGTTTTGGGCTGGTGTGTCACCAATATGCGGATGACACCCAGCTCGTTCTGGGGATGCAGGCCTGAAACCGTACTTGATAATTTCCACCAGTGCCTTGAAGCCGTCACTGGATGGCTGCGAGCCAGTAGGTTGAAGGTGAATCCAGCTAAGATGGAGATCCTGTGGCTGCGTCACCCGGGCGGGGTGGAAATCCAACTTCCTTCCCTGGATGACGCAACACTACGTCCGTCGTCAACAGTAAAAAGTCTGGGCGTCACTCTGGACTCTCAACTGACGATGGAGGCACACATCTCTGTCCTCAGTAGAGTTGCTTTATTCCATCTTCGGCAGACAAGGAAGTTGGCTCCTTACCTTTCCCGTCGCAATCTAGCCACAGTGGTCCAAGCCAGGGTAATCTCAAGACTGGACTACTGTGATGCTCTCTATGTTGGCCTTCCTCTGCTTGTGATCCAGAAATTGAAACTGATACAGAATGCAGCAGCTCGACTGCTGGCTGGCATCCCCATGGCCAGCCACATAACACCCATTCTGTGCGATCTGCACTGGCTACCAGTGGAATGCCGGATCACTTTCAAAGTGTTGGTACCAACCTTTAAGGCTTTGAACGGTCTGGGGCCAGTGTACCTTAGGGACCGCCTCATTCCATACTGTCCCACTAGGCCACTACGTTCAGAGTCGGGCCAACTTTTGGAGGTCCCCAGTTTCAAAACGTACCACCTTACGGCCACAAGACGGAGGGCCTTCTCGGTAATCGTCCCTACGCTATGGAACGCACTGCCTTCCAATGTTCGTGCCCTTACAGATCTGCTGGCATTCCGGAAGGCGTGCAAAACCCTCCTGTTTCGGCAGGCTTTCGGGGATTAAGGCTGTAATATTCTGATTACCTGCCCTCATGCTGTATATAACCCAGATGAATTGTACTTTCATCTGTTGTCATCTACTTGCTGTGCATTTTACTGTGCTTTTATTGTGTTTTTTATTGTGTATTATTGTGTTTTTAATGCGTTTTTATACTGTGCTTTTAAACTGTAAATCAACTGTTGTGAGTCGCCCCGAGCCACACCGGGAGTGGCGACTAACAAGTGTGAATAATAAAAATAAATAAATAAGTTGCATTGGAACTCAGGGACATGGGAGAAAAGCTGGACAGGAGTAAGATAAATAAATGCATGCATGGATTTTGAAGTATCTTTTGCTGCAGGTCTCTGCTGAGAGATGATTCACAATGAACCCTTTTCTGAATTGCTACTTGGACAGCACTTTTGCCTTTCTCATTATTCGCTACAGCAATATTTTCTGTTTCTTCTTCAATCTAATATCTCCTTTCCCACATCTCCCTCTGGTTCTTCTGTGCAGAGCACTGTTCAAGATAAGATTCCAGGACAAAGAACAATTAAAACTCTTCTCTGACATATGTTTCTCCCCTTTTTTAAAATAGCTCACAAAGCAATCTCTTACATTTCTGCCCGTAACCATCCTATTAATGCTTAAATTGCTCTTATTGACATAATGATACCTTTTTTGGGTGAAGCTAACGATGTAAATATGCTTGAGGAACAGCCAGGGAACGGAGATAAGAATATTTCGACGCCCAAGGGATGTGCGCGAGATGGGGAATAATAGGAGAGCATTATGCATTTGGCTCATCAACAATTTTTCAAAAAGAGATTTCAAAACTGGAACAGCTTTCAGCACATTTAGTTTGGAGCTGGAAAACAAATTGGAAGTAGCAGGCAGACTGTCCTCTGTGGTTTCTTATTAGCAATGTTTTCTGTTGCAATCAGCTAAATGAAACTAGGTTTGATTAGAGAGGAGGGACATGGCGAAGAGAAGGGGCCGATGAGAAGGACTCTGCAGCTAGATAGTGTGGAGAAGTGGTTCAGGGATTGGAAACGCTACATAATATCTCCCAGGTAGCATTGAGAAGTCTTCTCTTCTCTTCTGCTGGTGAAGGAAAGTAGCAAGTGATGCTATTTGATTCATTTGTTTGTTCTTCTCCTGCCTTTCTCCAAATACAGGGATTCAAGGTGACTCTTAGCTGGCAATATTACATTTATAGATATTTCTCTAACCTAAAAAGGGGAAATAGAAGGGAATCAACTACAGTATTGTTGTCCCTCCACAGTCACAGATTTTGCTTTGACAGATTTGAATATTGATGGATTTAATCAATACGGGCCAAAGGTTTAGCACAGTTGGTAAATCACCAGCAACAATAAGATCTGCCAAGCAAAAGGTTGTGAGCTCAAAGCCCCAGGTCAGCATAAGTGGCCGACTATCAGCCCTGCTCACTGTTTACCTAAGCAGTTTGAAAACAGTTTTAGTTATAATTAGAAAAAATAGGTACCCCTAAAAAGTGGGGGAGGTGTTTTACAATGTCATAAAGATCAGAAAATGCTTGGCGACCAAAAGGAAGAAGGAAGTCCTGACGCCTCTTCGTCATAGAAGATGTTGCAACAGCACCTCCTGTGGCTGGACTCAACCTTCCTTGGCATCAAAACAACACACCTCCTTTCTGTTCTGTCTGCCTGTGTCTTTACAAAGTGGCACTGAATATTTGCCGTGTATGTGTGCTGTGATCCGCCCTGAGTCCCCTTCAGGGTGAGAAGGGAAGAATATAAATGAAGTGTTGTTTTTGTTGTTAATGTTTTATCATCATCATCATCATCATCATCATCATCATCATCATCACTAGCCGTCCCCTGCCACAGATTGCTGTGGCTCAGTCTGTGTATATGTGTTTTGTGTGTGTGTATATACAGGCCCGGATCAGGCCCTTTTGCCGCCCTAGGCCAAAAGGGCCATCTGCCGCCACCCCCGGCTCCACCCCGCCCCCTCACCGGCGAGGAGGAGGAAAGCCCCACCCCGGCTCTGCCCCGGCTCCTCCCTCCCTCCTAAAGCCACCATGCCGGCAAGGAGCCAGGGGCGGAGCAGGGGCGGGGGCAGAGCCTTTGGAGCGAGCAAAGGGGGGTGCATGCATGCACACTTTATTTTTTAATTATTTATTTTATTTTATTTTTTCCTGATTTTTTTGAATTTTTAAAACTTTTTGGGGGGAGGTCCAGATCTGCTGCCCCCCCCCCCCATGGACGCCACCCTAGGCCTTGGCCTAGGTTGACCTTATGGGTAATCCGGGCCTGTGTATATATACTGTATATGTATATCTCTCTCCCTCTCCCCCTTCTCTCTCTATGTGTGTGTGTGTGTGTGTATTTGTGTATATGTTTGTGTTTGCATATGTGTGTATGTGTGTGTGTGTATACACACACACATGTGTGTGTGTGTGTGTATAGATAGATCGATAGATAGATAGATAGTTTTGCGGATGTGTTGTAATATATTTTTTGGCTTTTTAAGTCTCTTCCGCTGTGTTTTTCAGTGTTTTTATGAGTGATAGTCACTTGTTGGCCTGATAGTTATGTTGTGTTCAAATTTGGTGTTGATTCACCCAGTTATGTTAATCCCACAAACGAACATTATATTTTTATTTATATAGATTATGTCCCTACTAGGAATCTCTAGGTCATCTTTTGTGCCCCGATGGCCAGTCTTCATTGGAAGTTGAATATAGAGTCATACTGGAGGACATAGAGATTCCTAGGGTAGCATATTGCTAGGAATATTAGATCCTGTATTGCAATTCTGTGGGATATATTTTAGTACTATTTTATTTATTTATTTATTTCTTTGGACTTATATGCCGCTAACTCCATACGGCTCGCAGCGGCTTACAAAGTCAAGAAACAACAATACAGAATAAAAAGACAGACAAGACAATGCACAACACAGGGAATGGGGGAGGTGGACACTATCATGTCCAAAACCAGCATTTTCTGATCAGGAAAATGCAGCCAGATTGAAGTCTCTTTGTTTCTAATCCTCTCAAAAGTATTGAGTGAAGCTGTCATGTAGAATTGTGATGGGATCCTTGTTCCGATTGTCATGGCATCAATTGCTGGGACTGCAAGGTCTTACTCAATATGAAGGCATTATGGATCTGTGACTTTAGGATATGAATCCATAACTGCTAAACAGAAGGCCAGGCAGTAATTATACTTATTTATTAATAATAAGATAATTGTATTTGTGCAATTGTAGAATACTACAACTGTAAAATTACATTATCAATAATAAATCCAACCATGAATATTATAATTGCATCATGAATAATACAACTGAATAGTACAATTAGATTGTAGAATTGAACAATAATGCAATTGTAGAACTGTATTATTATGAATATTAATTCACTGCATTATTAATATGATTCAAAACAGACTCACAAAATGCCTGAGGATCATGTGAGCAAAGTTACACTGCTTGGAATATGCCATGTTATCTGATGATACCTCACAGATACCTAGATTCTTGGATACACCTGGTGAACCATGAATCTATTTTTAGACATGGATGCATCCCCAGAGATATACCTGTGAAGGTGGTGGGAATGAGAGAATGGACTCTCCTGTAGATCTCAGGGTCCAAACAGGCTCATATAGGCAGTTATAATTTGCAAGGTAGCCTGGACCCGAGCTATATCAGGACTGATAGATCATAGCCAGAACTTTGAATTGTGTCCAGAAACAAGATGGCAGCCAGTGAAGCTATAGCAAGGGAACAGTATGCTATTCTTAAAATTGGTCTCATAACTCATAAGATATTAAAATTGGTCTTATAGCTGGAGACCATCATAGGAATGTTCTCCAGTTACACCGAGCAGATAGGAACAATAAGAGTTTATCTCCCCAGTGGACAATGTAGGATCTTCAGTGGACATAACACATGTGTTCTGCCCTTTTCCCAATATAAGGACCCTTTCCTGAGCATAACACATTTTTGTAAATAAATTCCCTGCATAAGTTCTTTTTATTGCAATTTCCAATGTGAGAGGGTATATCAGATACTCATGCACCAAAATATTATTATATTATTTTTCTCCCTCCTTGGAGAAGCTCCTTTTAGGCTAGACCCACAGGGGTGGGCAATTACCGGCCCTCCAGGTGTTTTGGACTTCAACTCCCAGAAATCCTAGCCAGTTTACCAGCTGTTAGGATTTCTGGGAGTTGAAGTCCAAAACACCTGGAGGGCCAGTAATTGCCCACCCTGACCCTGCTTTCCTGCAGCCTGCCAACACACAGCTCCAAAACTTCCATAACTTTTATTTCCCTATGCCTATGCCTATGCCAGTGCCAATGCCTATGCAATGCCAAGGACCAGATCTCTCTTTTCCATACAGCAGAACCTGACTCTCTGCACAAAATCTAAGACTCCAAAAGTGCAGTTCCTCCTCTTCCCTTGAGAAAGAAGCTTCAAAGTGACCAGACTGCTCCCTTGCAAATCTGCCACTCTCCAAATACACCATCTCTGTCCTTCTAATGGAGCAGAGCATGGTGAGAGAACCAGACTCCTCAGGTTTGGCACAATTTGAGCATTATTAGACTGAGTCTTTTATAGGAATATTCTGCTGATGTAGTCCCAAAGTTAATGTGGCGCAGCTGGCTGGGAGTCAGCTGCATCAGATCTCTACTGACCAGAAGGTCATGAGTTCGAGGCCTGCCTAGGTCGGGGTGAGCTCTCAGCCAATTGTGTAGCTCGTTGTCTGTCTATATATGTTGTATGTCTATGGCAGTGTTTCCCAACCAGTGTGCCGTGGCACACTAGTGTGCCATGAGCAGTCAGCAGGTGTGCCGTGGGAAATTGACACTCTTTCCCCTCCTAGCAGCTCTTTCTCCCTCTTTCGTTCCCCAAAGATCCTCCCTGAGGCAAAGGAAGGGCTCCGCCGAATGCCAGAAGCTTCACATTGGTGAATTGGGCAGTGAGCGAACCTGGGAGCATCGGGAGGCTGTAGCATTTACAGGTTTCCAAGAAACAAATTGAGCCTCTCCGCTTGGAAATGTTTATTTTTTAAAGTATTTTACCGAATTTTTCAAGAGTTGCCCCCCAAAAAAAGAACTGTTTATAACAGCTTCATGACATCTATAGTTATCTGGAAGCAAGTTTCACTCAGGGTGAAATTTCACAAGGGTCTGGAGAACAAGCCCTATGAGGAGTGGCTTGAAGAGCTGGGCATGTTTAGCTTGAAGAAGAGAAGGCTGAGAGAAGACATGATAGTCATGTATAAGTATGGGAGAGGAAGTCATATATATGTTGTGTTCATCGAAACAGGCCCAGGTTTCAAACTGTGTGTATAAATACATTTAAAAACATATCAACTATATATGCATTACTGTGTTAGAGTGTCATTTTGTGTCATTTTGGTTGGTGGTGTGCCCCAGGATTTTGTAAATGTTAAAAATGTGCCGCAGCTCAAAAAAGGTTGGGAAACACTGGTCTATGGCATTGAATGTTTGCCTGTATATGTGTATTGTAATCCGCCCTGAGTTCCCTGCGGGGTGAGAAGGGCGGAATATAAATGATGTAAATAAATAAATAAATAAATCTTCTATCCTGGCACCTTTCTCAATTTCCTGGCCAGATGTTGACTCCTCTTGATTGGTGCTGACAAACACAACGTTTGTGTTGACTTCCTTCTTAACATAAGGAATGCTGCAAACATTTCCTTAACTTGAAAGAACCATTGTCACAGTTCTTATCAGAGTTTACTTTTCAGTTCTTATTAGCAACTTTTAATTACAGTCCAGCAAACAGGTAGTGCGTCATTTCAGGCCTTGGTCTTTTATTGGTGTCTCCAAAATTAATAACTCCATCCATGCATCCTTCCATTCAACCATTCATTCCCACACATCATTAAATCCATATTCATCAAATCTGCAATGATAGTTTTGTGACATTTTTGTGTAATAAATAAGTAAACAAATTCCCTGTTTGGTAGGAAAAACACCCATCTTTCCATGTAAAATTATCTCCTAGAACACTGAGGGATGTGCAGATACCTGAAGAAAATGGCAGAAACACCTTGCTGCTGTATCTTTCCTTCCATTGGAGTTTCTCACATGTCAGGAAACCCTTTTATTTTTTTATTTTTTTTATTTTTCTGGTGGGAAAATGAATCTTCTTTTCCTCACTTCCTGTTTCAAAGAGGTAGCATCAGAGGGTGTTGTTCTTCCATCCTCCTTTGTTTCAGAGGAAATGTTTATTAGACGGATCAGGGAGGGGAATAATTCATGCAAGCAGTCAGCCCCAGGTTAACTGGAGAATGAGAGAGTCCTCCTCTCTGATGTAGCGCAAGCACTGGACCATCCATCAAATAATCAATTACCATGTCCATTAGTAGCCTTTAACCGCACATTAGAAGAATTTACCAGGCACTCTGATATCCAGGTCATCACCCCTCAGGATGAGTACAGACAGGAGGAATCTATCAAAGTTCTGATGTCCTGCAATGTTCAAGCCAGCAAGCAGGCTCCGAAAAAGCAGACACTGTCTCTTGTCTTCTTGGGTGGCTATTTCCAAGGCATTTGAGAATGGAAACACTGTAGGACTGGGTTGTTGTAGGTTTTTCGGGCAGTATGGCCATGTTCTAATTGCACTGGGAATGTGGCGCAGCTGGCTAAGTGTCTGACCAATAGGTCATGAGTTTGAGGCCTTCCCGGGTCGAGGTGGGTGCTCGACCTTTAAGTGTAGCCTGCTGCCGACCTTTGCACCCTGAAAGACAATTGCAGCTGTCAAGTAGGAGATAAAGGTACCACATTAAGTGGGGAGGCAAATTTTGACTGAATTATGAGGCCATTAAAGAACTCCAGGAACGCTGAGGAATGTGGAAGGAACAACAAGGGACGCTGGGAACACTGAGAGATGAGGAGTGTGTCAGCTCCCCCTGGTGGCCAGAGTTTGCCTCTGTTCGTCTATGTGTGTGTATTATGGAAACAGCAAGGATTGCCTGCTAAGTATGTGTACCTGTAATCCACTCTGAGTCCCCTTCGGGGTGAGAAGAGTGGAATATAAATGAAGTGTATTATTATTATTATTCTCTCCTATCGTTTCACCTGCATCTATCCTCAGAAGTTGTGAAGTCGCAACTTCTGAAACCTCACAATTTCTGAGGATGCCTGCCATAGATGCAGGAAAAACTTCAGGAGAGAATGCTTCTAGAACTTGGCTGTACAGTAAAAAAAAAACCTACAACAACCCAGTGATTCCGGCCATGAAAGCCTTTGACAATACGTTGTAGGAATGTTCTCCAGCCATAACTGGGCAGATATGAAAGTTTCCCATTTTGAAGGGCTGAAATCCTTCATCAGGCAACATACATTTGGAATGTGGTTACACATTGCCAGCTTCCCTCAGAAATCCAACTTTCAAGTGATAGTGCCATGCTCTCAATGCCATCATTCCCAAAAGAATTTGGGCGGAGATACTTCTATCTGTCTTCCTATAGTTGTGTGTGCTACATCCAGGGAAACTTTCATAGCGTTTTTGAGAAGTCCCTGTAGATGAAGTCCTTGCATCACATCCACCTAAAAAAAAACAATCCTCAAATCATGCAATCAGAGTTAGAAGAAACCACAAGGACCAACCAGCCCAACTCCCTGCCACGCAGGAACATTCATTCACTCTCCAATAACATGGAAATGGCTATGCTGAATTTCTATCCCTGCAATGACCCCCCAAAAGTATTACTATAGTCCCAGTCTGGAAAACTGAACTAGCTTTCAGAGTGTTCCAGAGATTAAAAACCACAGCAAGAAACAGGATCCGGTGTCAAATAATCCATGGTTAATAAGCCATAAATCAGAACAGAGTCCATGCAGTCAAGGTAGAAGAATCAGTAACCAGTACAAGACTCATAAATCAGTACTTCCAACAGCCAAACTAAAAGGTGAACTGAACTTTTGCTTTCAGTAGTTTGAGCGGAGGAGACTCCCTGCTTGTAACTCCAGCCAGCTCAATAACACCCACAACCCAGATCATATTTAAGGAATGTATCTTGTGAAGGACAAGGCAGGGTAAAGGACCTTCGAATTCTACAGCACTGCTGGTCGCAGCTGAAATCCAGCTAGAGCGCTCAAGGGCCAGGGCTTTCAAGTTCTCCCTGTCTATGCCACAGTTTTTAAGGTTGGCTATGAGCCATCTTTAAGTCTCTTTTCCTGTCCTCCAATATTCCATTTTCCATTCTTGAATTCGCAGTAGAGCAACTGCTTTGGGAGACAGTGGTCAGGCATTCGGATAATGTAGCCGGTCCAGTGGAGTTGATGGTGGAGGAGCATCATTTCAATGCTGGTGGTCTTTGTTTCTTCCAGCACACTGGCATTTGACTGCCTGTCTTCCCAAGAGATTTGCAGGATTTTCAGAAGTGATGCTGATGGAATCGTTCCAGGAGTAGTTTCTGATGTCTGTAGATAGTCCACGTTTCGCAGGCGTATGGCAGGGTTGGGAGGACAATAGCTTTAAAGACAAGCACCTTTGTCTCTCTACAGATGTCCCGGTCCTCAAACACTCTGTCCTTTATTTGGAAAAATGCTGCACTCGCAGAGCTCAGGCAGTGCTGTATTTCAGTGTCAATGTTAACTTTTGTGGAGATGTGGCTGCTAAGGGAACGGAAATAGTTAACATTTTCTAATGTTATACCGTTAAGCTGTATTTCTGGCATTGCAGACGGATTGGCTGGTGCCTTCTGGAAGAGCACTTAGGTTTTCTCAATGTTTAATGCTAGGCTGAGCTTCTCGTGTGCTTCTGCGAAGGTGTTTAGAGTGGCTTGTAGGTCTTCTGAATGTGCACAGACAATGTTGTCATCAGCACATTAGAGTTCTATAACATATGTTGTTGTAACCTTGGTTTTGGATTTCAGTCTGCTGAGGTTTAATAGCTTGTCATCTATCACTAGCTGAAAAAATGGCTGCCTGTTCTTTGCCTTTTTAAAAACAACAACAAAACAAAACAATTTTCCACAGCCATCCCTGAAACACCAGCCCTGCATAGTAAGCAAGTTTGTTACATATATCATAGCTGTATCACATTATTTATCAGTGTGGTGCAGGGTCTGCTGAGGATGGTGAAGAAATAACTTTTGTTGGGTGTTGGGCCGTGGTTTTTTTCAGCATTCAAATCACCTATCAATTTATGAGGGCCTATGAATAGGATTTTCATAGACAAGGCATTTTCAGAAGTGGTTTTGCAAGGTTTTTTCTCTCTGAGTTTATGGAACCTAGTATGTATTGATTGTCCTTTATCTAAGGATTAACCAAAGCTGACCCTACTTAGCTTCCAAAATCAGATATGGTGCCTTTAGTGTATCTAGGTGTACAGCTATGAATTCAAGTTTCTAAGGTAGCTAGTAGCTGGGTGCATTTCAGAAGAGTGGTGAGACATTTCTGGATTTCAGATTGATTTTGAATCGGCGTGATGTGCTCCCTTGCCGGCGTTCCCGCTAGCAAGCGAGCAGCGGCGTTCTGCACTAGCTTGAGCTTCCGGATTGTCGCCAAGGGAAGGCCAACGTAGAGGGCGTTACAGTAGTCAAGCCTCGAGATGACCATCGCTTGGATCACCGCGGCCAGGTCATCCCTGGACAGGTAGGGTGCCAGTCGCCTAGCCTGTCTTAGGTGGAAAAACACCGTTCTGCTGACCATGGAGACCTGAGTCTCCATGGTCAGCGAGGGATCCAGTTGAACACCTAAGCTCTTAACCAAGGATGACGGGCTGAGACGCTCGCCATCCAGGGTAGGCAACCGGCACTCATCCAGCCCAGGGCGACCAGGCCACAAGATCTCCGTCTTCGACGGATTCACCTTCAGCCGGCTGGCACGCAGCCAACCAGTCATGGCTTCAAGGCAGCGATGGAAACATTCGGGTACGGTGTCCGGCCTGCCGTCCATTCTCGGCAGAAGCTGGGTGTCATCAGCATACTGATAACACTCCAGACCAAAGTCGCGGGCCAGCTGGGCCAGGGGGCGCATATAGATGTTGAATAATAAGGGGGAGAGGGTGGCCCCCTGGGGGACCCCACAGTTAAGTGGGAGCCTCCCAGAGACCTCCCCGCCCCCTCCACACGTTGTCCCCGGTCCCAGAGGAAGGAGGCCACCCATTTAAGGGCAGTTCCCCCAACTCCGGACACGGCTACACGGCGGGTCAACAAGGCGTGATCTACAGTATCAAACGCTGCTGTCAGGTCTAACAGAACAAGCAGGGCTGATCCACCCTGGTCCAGCTGGCGGCGAAGTTGGTCTGTAATGGCGACAAGCACGGTCTCCGTCCCATGCCCAATACGGAAGCCGGACTGGAAGGGATCAAGTCCAGCTGTGTCTTCTAAGAACTGCTGCAGCTGATCCGCTGCTGCCCTCTCAATTACTTTGCCTAAAAAAGGCAAGTTGGAAACAGGCCTGTAATTGGAGGGAGCCGAAAGATCTAGATTCAGCTTCTTCAGCAGGGGTCTTACCATGGCCTCTTTCAATCCCCCTGGGAAGACTCCTTGCTCAAGGGAGCTATTTATGATCACTCCCAGGGGGCCTCGTAGCCCCTCCCGGCAAGATCTAATTAGCCAGGAGGGGCACAGGTCGAGGGAGCAAGTAGTTGGTCTAGCTGCAGCAAGTAACTTATCGACAGCTGCTGCGTCCAGCAGTTGGAAGCGGGTGAAGGAGGGCCCGCCGAGTGGCGGCAGAGTCTCGTGTTTACTGACTGTATCAAGAGTGGTGGGGGTTGCAGCTAAACATAAAAAAAACAAGATTATGGCAACTGAACTGATTGATAACAGGCAAATAGAGAGAGAAAACGTGGAGGCAGTGACAGACTTTGTATTTCTAGGTGCAAAGATTCCTGCAGACGCAGACTGCAGCCAGGAAATCAGAAGATGTTTCCTTCTTGGGAGGAGAGCAATGTCCAATCTCAATAAAATAGTGAAGAGTAGAGACATTACACTGGCAACAAATATCTGCATAGTCAAACCTATGGATGTGAGAGCTGGACCATAAGGAAGGCTGAGCGAAGGAAGATAGATGCTTTTGAACTGTGGTGTTGGCAGAGAAGACACTGTGAGAAAACTTGGAAGCCCAACTGACAATGATGCTGGGGGCAAAATGAAATGGAAACAGGAAAACTTGGGGACAATGACCAAGGGCAAGATGGATGGATGGTATCCTTGAAGTGATGGATGGATTGTATCCTTGAAGTGAGCTGGGGAGGTGACGGCCAACAGGGAGCTCTGGCGTGGGATGGTCCATGAGGTCACGAAGAGTCAGAAGCGACTGAACAAATAAACAACAACAAAACTTTGGATAGTTCCTTAGACATTCAGTCTGAAATCTGGAGCAGACTCAATCTTTCCACTGGCATGCTAGCCAGTGGCTTCAGCTGCATCCGTACATACATATGCAAGAGACAGCCATGTAATGTTCACTTTAACTTTCCTAGTTTCCACCATATGTAAGGCTGAACTCTCTATGGTATAATTAGCATTACTATAAAAGTGGCAGTTTAGGAGCCGTTAGTCAACCTGTCAGACTGACCTTTAAACAGTGTGACCTCCTGTGTTCTAAATTCAAAGCAGAAGAGACAGTTAAATCACACCTTGGAATTGCATTTTTAAATAAGACACAGTGGACAATTCCTTTTTAATGACACCTACATGCAGCTTCTTCACAGGGCGCAAGCTCGCAATGTAAAATATGCTTTCTAGGAAGGCCTCTTGATTGTGGTGTGATTTCTGTTGGAATAAAGGTGAAGGAAATGGTATTAAATAGATTAGGGGCGGGAGTATTGTTTCAAGCACACAAATTTTACATTGTTGGTGGAAAGCAAAGTCAGAACATATCCAGACATTAGGCTTGTGCATTTCAGGTGAATCGCTATGCCAGTTCTGCATATCCCTTTTCCAGCAACTCCCAAAAATGGGCACACTGACAAATGGGAGTTGTCATTCAGCATTCCCCAAACAAAAAATGCTCTGTTGGACCCATTGGCAGCAATAGGGAACTTATGAGGCTCTCCCTTCCCCTGGCTGGGACCCTTTCCTATTTTTTCCTTCAAGGGAACCTGGGAGTCAGCAACCCTCCTCTAGCTCATTGGGGGGGGGGGACTTGCCACAGATTCCCCTTCTATATCCTTCATTAAGACCTGGATTATTATTTTTTAAAGCATTGGAGCTCTTCAGTTTCTGAATCCTTTCCCTTCTGTTTGTAGAAGATGAGACTGGCATTTTAAGGAGGCCCAGGAAAAGGAGAGCAATGACCTGGAGCTCTGTCGAGCCATCCTTCCTGGACAATCTTAAAATTTCCCTCACTTCCTGCAAGGCTGCAATATCTCTTTTCTGCTTTGGTTTAATGCTTCCTTAAAGCTGTTTCTACTTTCTGCTCTAGAGGAGAGGTAAGCTCCTTTTTGTTTGCTGGGATTACTATTATTATTAATAATAATTACTGTCTTTTAGAAGTATTTTCTGAAGGAGAGGAAGGGAAGGAGAAAAATCGAATTCAAAATGAAGATAATGCCCCCTCCTATGACAAAATCAGGCAGGAATGCTGGAGAAGCTATTGGGTCTAGAGGGCAACAACACCTGCAACAACAGTACACAAAGCAGGAGATGAGTAAAAAAGAAATCAGATGGGATCAAGGAAGGAAGGCTGGAAGTGTGAATTGCCGGCCCACTCAACTGTGTAGCACATCCTGTGGCTTCATTTCAATATATTTCCTTACCCTTTGTGGCATTTAGCCAGTCTTCCTAACAACTACTGTATATATCTATTGAAGAACACCTGGAAGCTCCAGATGGTGCAAAATGCAGCAGTCTGTGAGGTCTCAGCTGCCCACTTTGTAGAATAAATGAGTGCTCCAATGTCTTCAAAGATGATTCTGGGTATAATTCTGAGTGCTGATGCTTCCTATATGACAGAAGTGGGCACAAAACAGACACCAGGGCCATTGGTGGCCTCCATACCTCCCATGAATCAACATTTTTCATCCCCAATGCCCTAAAGACTTTATAAAGTTTATTAACCCCTGTATGCAGACTCCTACCACTCCATTTTGCCTCCAATTCTATGAAGTGTTTTGCATGCTGAGGATCACTTTGGGGTGCCTGGAATATATTGATTACCTCTGAACATTTTGTATAAATGATGGTTATCAGGTGAACAATGGCTTCAAACTACAGGAAAGGAAATTCCACCTGAACGTTAGATAGAACTTCCTAACTGTAAGAGCTGTTCAGCAGTGGAACCCTCCACCCCAGAGTGTGGTAGAGCTTCCATCTTTGGAGGCTTTTAAGCAGAGGTTGGATGGCCATCTGTCAGGAGTGCTTTGGATGTCATTTTCCTGCTTCTTGGCAGAATGGGGTTGGACTGGATGGCCCATGAGGTCTCTTCCAACTCTGATTCTATGTGGGGTTAATTGGAGAAGTCATTCTCTTCCTGCCACATCCAACTGCCACCATGATTTATTGCAGCTTTTCACAACCTGGGGGTTGGGACCCCTGGGGTGAGGTTGCGAGGGGGGTGTCAAAGAGGATGCCAAAGACCATCTGAAAACACAATATTTTCTGTTGGTCGTGGGGGTTCTTTGTGGTAAGTTTGGCCCAATTCTATCATTGCTGAGGTTCAGAATGCTCTTTGATTGTAAGTGAACTATAAGTCTCAGCAACTACAACTCACAAATGTCAAGGTCTAGTTTCCCCAAACTTCACCAGTGCTCACATTTGGGCATATTGAGGATTCATGCCAAGTTTGGTCCAGATCCATAATTGGTTGAGTCCACAGTGCTCTCTGGATGTAGATGAACTACAGCTTTAAAACTCAAGGTCAATGTCCACCAAACCCTTCCAGTATTTTCTGTTGGTCATGGGAGTTCTGTTGGTCATGTGTGCCAAGTTTGCTTCAATTCCATTGTTGGTGGAGTTCAGAATACTCTTTGATTGTAGGTGAACTATAAATCCCAGCAATTACAACTCCCAAAGAACAATCTCAATCAACCCCACGAGTTTTCATATTTGGGCATTTTGGTTATTTGTGCCAAATTTGGTCCAGTGAATGAAAATACATCCTGCATATCAGATGTTTACATTAAGATTCATAACAGTAGCAAAATTAGAGTTGTGAAGCAGCAACAAAATAATGTTATGGTTGGGGGTCACCACAACATGAGGAACTGTATTAAGGGGTTGCAGCATTAGGAAGGTTGAGAACCACTGATCTCTTGGATCTCTATAGATCATTGTGGTTCTAAGCAACTCAGGGAATCATATATAGAGATTTTTCACTGACTGAGAAAGCAATAATAACACAGAAGCCGCATCTGGGAGGCCTAAGAACCTGTGATGAAGAACTAAATTTACGTAGGTCTGGGAGGAACGTTTGGCACAAAAAATGATTGTACTCTATAAATACTTTCAAGGTGACAATAGACATGAAAAATTGGTAATTCATTTACAGTGCCGGGTGACATGATATCAGTCAATATGGCTGAAAGCAGAGGATAGAAACATTTAAGGGCTGATAGCAAGCCAATGCTTAGCTTTAGGAGATGCTGGAGATCAAAATAGATATCCCATGGGGAATGATCAAGGAACGCAATCTCTCTGGCCAAATCCATGGATAGCAATAAGGTCAGTTTAATAATGCTGGGTCTATGAAATATAAGCCAATTGAGATTTCAAATTATCTGTAGAGCCAACAAATAAACCCTTATTTCAGGGTTTCCCAGGAGAACATTTAGATTACAGGCAACTCTACTGCAGTACAACTTCCAAGCAGAATAATCAATACAGATTAAAGGCAGGAGACATTTTTCAAAGTCAGAAAGTGAATCTCAGCATTGCTCCATCGCTACTGCCAGACTTAATGAATTTGGCTGGAAAAGGTACGCATCATAACAATGGAGTTGATCTTTGTTGTTGGATTGGCACAGTCTTCAGAGGAAATACATTTCACACTGATGCTATAATCATCAGCTGTGGAAGCAAGTCTTAGAGGGATCCATTCTATGCAGTCATAGCATTTTGAGGCTATTTTGCCTGGGTTCTGGCTCCATCATATGAAAATCTGTGGTTAGTATGAGGAATGAATGAAAAGTAATGCCTCCACCTTTGGAACTGCTCAACAGATGGCAATACTGGCATGTGTCAGGTACTGGCTTGTTCAGTAGACTCTCCTCTACACTTCCATTTTGGCGTGTAGCCTTAGCATTGAACGGTTGTGTTGTTAAAGTGCAAAGTATGGAACCCTGCGCAGAGGGTCGGTAAATGCGACTTAAGCAACATGCAGTCATTGAATTCTTGGTAACGGAAGGTGTCACCCCAAAGGAGATTCATAAGAGAATGCAAGATGTTTATGGTGATTGTGAGTGCTGTCATTGGACAAGTAAGTTTAAAGATGTTGAGATGGGAACATCTGAGTTGCATGACAAACAAAGAGTTGGACATCCTGTGACAGCAACCACCGAGTTTCAAAAGCAAAAGGTTGACAGCAGAACTTCAGAGACTGGATCTGACCACTGTACGGCATCCTCCATACAGTCCAGATTTAGCACCATCTGACTTCCATCTGTTCCTGATAATGAAAGAAGATCTGTGGGGACATCATTATGCTTCTGATGAAAACGTTGAGAGAACTGTGAGACGCTGATTATGGAAACATAGTGTCGACTTCTTCCGTGACGGCTTCAGAAAACTTGTTCATTGTTGGCAGAAATGTATCCAATTATCTGGTGATGATGTGGAAAAGTGAATAATAGTAGTTAAAGTGCACAGTCTAAGGATTATTTCTGTGTTTGATTTATTAAAATACTCCCATCCAAACCCAAGTAACGAAGGTGGAGGCATTACTTTTCATTCATCTCTCATAGTTTTGGGAATTCCTAGCTGAAATCCAGTGTGTGTATATTTTCAGGACCCTAAGTAATCTTCAAGGAACAACATTTTCATAATAGAGATATGAAATTATTTGGTGTCCCTTTTCTCATCCAAATGGTTTGTGAAGGAGCCTTTTCAATTGCATACAGCGCAATCTTGACATTTGGATAGAAGGGGAAATGATTTAAATAGAATCTATGAAGAATGTAATGCAATAAGTTAGAAAAAGTTTGCAGAAGGCGTTTGTATTATTGGCAGAGATACAAATATGATATTAGATGAAAAACAGGCTGTTGCTTGAGGAACAAAATCACAGAATCAGTCTTCTGCATTAGAGAAATTAATATATTACACTGGCTTTACAGACTCATGGAAACACATCAACCCAAATGAGATTATGAATGTGACTTGGGAGAATATCAGCCTTACCCAGATATATGTCATATATGTATTTGTTTGCTATAGTACAGCTATAAGGACAGTGGAGTGTGATTCAATCACTTGTTCTGATCATTCTCTACTATTATTATTCGCTTAAAGAAAAGGATGATGATGGTACTAACATTTGGATTTTTTCTCTCTTTTGCGTCAAATGTACAGTCAGCTTTCCATATCTGCTGAGGTTAGGGGTGCAGGATGCCCTGAAAAAGTGGGGGGGGACCACACCCTACAAACTGCTATTAAAATATAGCTGGAAATCGAACATAAAATTGCACTGGAGGAGCTAGAGATTTCTAAAGAAGTGTTCCCTCCAGAAATCCCTAGGTTCCTCAGCATGTCTGCAAAAAGTTGACCATAGAAGTGGCAGAAACCTGAGCTCTGCGCGTGCAGCATTTTTTCGATCAAAGCGGAGAGTGATTGAGGACCAGGACATCTGTAGAGATACCAAGGCACTTGTTTATAAAGCAATTGTCCTCCCAACCCTGCTATATGCCTGAGAAATGTGGACTGTCTACACCAGGGGTGCTCACACTTTTTCATCATGCGAGCTACTATATGAACAATCAAGTTGAAAAGATCACCTGTTGTGCATGTGAGTGTGCGCGCGCACGCTCCTCCTGCTGCCTTCTATCCGCGCGGGGCTTCTTTCTTGCCTGCCCACGATCACCCGGGAAGGGGATCCTCCCTGCCTGTGCGCGCTCTCTCTCTTAATGTCTTTGTTGCCTTCCTCCTTCCTGCTGCGTGCTTTCGCAAAGCAGGAAGTCCCCATCCCATCCTGCTTCTTGCGTGCACAGCAGGCCCCTCCCACGCACGCAGCAGGAGGGTATTTATAGGCGCACCCGCCAGCACTCCGGCCAGATATGGCTTCGGCGGCGGCTCGGAAGGCGCAGGGCTGGGAAGAGGGGCTGCCTGGCTGCTGCTTGGGCCGGGAAACTCAACCGAGAGAGGGACCCACGTGAGGCTGGAGCCTCCCACGGCAGCCTCCCTCCCTCCTCCTCGAGGCTTCCTTACCTGGGCAGGAGAAGGAAGAGTGGAAGAGGTGCTCCCAAAGTGACAGATGCAGCGGGGGCGCCCTTCCTGCCTTACTTTGGAGGTTGTCACTCAGAAAGGATGCCCAAGTGGACGGCTGGCAGGAAGGGGGACCCCTCCCACTGGTGGCAGTCCATGCCCACGGGAGAGAAAGAGAGAAAGAGAGAGAGGGTGGCTCTTCTTAGCCTGCTCTGAAGAGCCACCCCCCCCCTCCCTCTCTCTCTCCTCTCTCTCCCGTGAGCCCTCGCCGCCTTTCTCCTTCGAGGGCGAGGGAGGGCGAGGCGGAGAAAGGCGGCGAGGGCACAAGCAGCAGCAGCAAATGGAGTCTCCATCCCCGCAGCCCCCTCCTCGCGTTCAGCCCCAGGAACACGGTGGAGCCCTCCCTCCTCGTCCCCAACCAAGGAAAGAAAGCAGCCCCACACAGCTCGCTCGCCCAGGTCTCGGCTTGGAATGGGAGTTCTGATGGCAGCAGCAGGGTTTGCGGCGGGGCTTGCTTGGTTTTCCCCCACTTTGCCCGGCCTCCTTCGCCTCTTTCTGTCTCTCTCTCCCTCTCTCTTTCCAGCGCCCGCCTGCCTGCCTGCCAAAAGGATCCAAAAAAGTTCTCCGGATTTCTTTCTTCTCTCCTTGGCTCTCTCTCTCTCTCACACACACACATTCCCTCCATCCCTCCCACAGCCTCGCATCCTATCCGTGGACGTTCCTTCGCCTTCCTTCCACCCTCCCCCCCAGCAGCAACCAATGGGCGGTCATGTCACCACACCGTGCGTGGCAAGATGAGTGCCAGGGCCCGCCCACTAAAGCCTTATTTTGGCAAAAGAAGCCCAGCAAAGGCGGCGGCGGGAGCACACATGCGCGCGCATGGCAGGAGCGCACCATCCGGCTGGTGAGGCCCAAAGATCACCTGGAAGAGGGCCGAAGATCACCTAGGTGCTCCCGATCACCATAATGAGCACCCCTGGTCTACACAGACATCACATGCAACTCCTGGAATGGTTCCAGCAGTGTTGCCTCTTAAAAATCCTGCAAATCTCTTGGGAAGAAAGGCAGACAAGTGTCAGTGTGCTGGAAGAAGCAAAGACCACCAGCATTGAAATGATGTTCCGCTGCCATCAACTATGCTTGACTGGTCACATTGTCCGAATGTTCCCAAAGCAGTTGCTATACTCCCAACTCAAAAATGGGAAATGTAATGTTGATGGACAGGAAACGAGATTTGAAGATGGGCTTAAAGCCAACCTTAAAAACTGTAGCATAGACACCGAAAACTAGGAAGCCCTGATCGTTGAGCTCTCTAACTGGAGGTCAGCTGTGACCAGGAGTGCTGCAGAATTCAAAGAGGCACAAATGGAGGGAGAAACATGCCAAGAGGAAGGTGTGTCAAGTCAACCCTGGTCTTGATCGCCTTCCACGTGAAAACTATGGGCGAACGTGTGGATCAAGAATAGGAATCCACAGCCACCTACAGACCAACCACCAAGACACTACACTTGGTGGACCCTCAACCTTGGGCTACAAGAAATCATCTGTGTATGTAAGTAAGCAAGTAAAGTAAGTAAGTGGAAAACCTAGAGATTCCTGCTCTGAATTTATGAGTGGCTCAAAATCAAATAAATGTAAATAATTAGAATTAGGGAATCAAAATTCTTTAAATATTCCAAAGGCATTTTTTTAAAGTCGAACTTAATGCAATCTAAAACTACATTAAGTGTACAGATTTGAACCAAGTCATTGTGACCTGTAGATTTTTAGAAAGACCCATGACTAAGCTACCCTATTTGTATTTTTAGATTGCAATCTAAATCTGTGTTCTTGGTTCATTGATTAGATTGTAGTGTTCATTTGTTACCGTTGAGTGCCTCGCACTGGGCATCCGTTTAGAGACCCCGTTGCTCGTTCAGAAGTCCCTTGCTTCAAGAGAATGTCTAAACTTTGGATCTACGAAATGGTGATTGGTGTGTTGGCTTTCAGAAAAGAAGCCATAAAGCTTCACTTGCAGGTACAAAGCTGAATGCAATGTATAATTTTCAGCTGCAGCCATGACAGCCAGAACAGTTTGCTGGCAGGTGAAACATGGTGGAACTTTTAGAATGATGTGGATATAATTCAGGCAGCTGGGAAAGGGCAGAAGCAGCTTTCAAAATAGGCTGCTATACAATAATAATAATAATAGTTAAATAATCAACTCAGAGCTTAACATTTGCCAAAGAGCAGTTCAAGGTCACCATGCAGAGATTGTATTCAAATACATCCTTAGGTCTCTTAATTTCTCGTTGTCTGGGCATTTGTTCCTACTGAGATCAAAACTATATATATATATATATATATATATATATATATATATATATATATATATCTGTAGATATATATGCACAAGGAGGAGAGGGTGGAGAATGCAAGCATGTTTATGCTTCTGCTCCACTTTATGATTATTTCACTTCACTCTTGTTGCCGCAGGACCATCTGTTGGCATTGTAGATAAAGCCATCAAATAAATGCAAGCGGGCGGGAGTGGGAAGGACTTGAAATAGAAGCATACAAGGATCTCTTTGGAAAAGGAAAAATGCTGGAGGCACAACAGTTGGGTGAGTACAGCCACCAACATACAAGGAAAAGCCTCATCAGACGGTTAGTTCATCTGGTCCAGAGATGGGCAGCTTCATAATGACCTGATTGCAATTCCCACCTTAGACTGCTGTAGGGGCTGTATCCCTCTCACAACAAGTCCAGAAATCTCCACTTAACTTGGTAGCTTCTCCCCCAAATGGAAACAGAAAGTGACGTTCCCACCATGACATAGAGCAAATCAAAAAGTCAACCTGTAGATGTAGCACCCCCCTAATGATACATCTACCCATAAACTTTCGTACTGCAGAGCTCAAATGAGGCAGTCGGGACTCTGAATGCATTGCTTTTCCATGTGAACATTGTTTTTCCATGTGGCATGGACAAAGCAAGCTGGGCAGACAGAAATGTCCAGCTTAATATTCCACCAACATAGAGATGGTTTAACATCCTTGACCTTTTCCTCCCTCAAGATTGTCTTGATGGTATTTGATCCTTCCAGACTCTCCTGGCTGCCCTTTCTTTGGATTTACATTAATTTTTGTTTTGTTTGTACTGTTTTGAACAGGTGTGGGCAACTGTATCGGGGGCCAATTCCATGTAGTTTCCCATGGAAAGATAGCAAAGGACACGTAACAAAATTCAACGGGAAGTCAGAAAAGTAGAGAACAGGCAATGCCATGATTCCAACCATTTATGGTAGAGTTCTTGTCTGAAGCACTGAAACAACTGCAACTACGTACATACGGTTTAATTATTCCAGCATTTTCACTTTAAGGCAGACCATATCATTGTCTTTTATTTTGTTGCTGTGTCTTTAATCTATGACACACTAAAAGTTGAAGCAGCTCAGCTCAGTAACAAGATAGATTTTCCCCTACAGAAGAACTTGGATGAATTGGATTCCAGTTTGGAGGTGTTATTTTTCGGGAAACAGAAATGTGGACGTTATAATCCAAAAAAAGAGTTTTCTTTCAGGTTCTGTATTGGAACGGGGTGAAGAACGACCCTACTAGTAATGTGGACTTCAAGTCCTAGATCACACACCCAGTGTTTTAAATAATAGGAGTAGTAGTCGAAATCATCTAACAAACCCCTTCCCTTGGATTAGAGTAAAAGTGCCTTCTCTAGGATGTTGACAATGTGCCCACAGGAGGGCAACCCAAATGGCCAAGAGTCTGAAGTGATGAATCCATATGAGGAGTAGCTTACTGAAGTGAATATATTTAACCTTGAGAAGAGAAGGTGAAGAGGTGACAGGATAGCCATGTTTAAATATTTGGAGGAAAAAATGACATATTGAAAAGGGAGCCAACTTGTTTTCTGCTGCTCCAGGAACTAGGACATAGAGTATTGTTTCTCAACCTTCCTAATGTGGTGACCCCTTAATCCAGTTCCTCATGTTGTGGTGACCATAAAATTATTTCAGTTGCTACCTCATAACTGTGATTTTGCTACTTTTATTAATCATAATGTAAACATCTGATATGCAGTATGTATTTTCATTCACTGGACCAAATTTGGCACAAATACCTGCTACACCCACATTTGAATACTGGTAGGGTTGGGGGGTTGATTTTGTCATTTGGGAGTTGTAGTTGCTGGAATTTATAATTAACCTACAATCAAAGAGCACTCTGAACTTCACCAAGTTTGGTTTTGAACCAAACTTGACACACAGAACTCACACGATCAACAGAAAATACTGAAATGGTTTGGTGGTCATTGACCTTGAGTTTTGGAGCTGTAGTTCACCTGCATCCAGAGAGCACTATGGACTCAAACAATTATGGACCAAACTTGGCACAAATACTCAATATGCCCAAATGTGAACACTGGTGGAGTTTTGGGAAACTAGACCTTGACATTTGGGAGTTATAGTTGCTGAGATTTATAGTTGACCTACAATCAAAGAGCATTCTGAACCCCACCAACGATAGAATTGAGCCAAACTTTCCACACAGAACTCCCATGAACAACAAAAAATACTGTGTTTTCTGTTGGTCTTTGGTGACCCTTCTGACACCCCCTTGTGACCCCCCCCCCGGGTCCTGACTCCCAGGTTTAAAAACACTGACTTAGAGCAATGGATTGAAATTGCAGGAAAAGAGAGTCCACATAAATATTAGGAAGGACTTCCTGATGATTAGAACTGTTTAACAGTGGAAAATTCTGCCTCAGAGTATGGTGCAATCTCTCTCTTTGGAGATGTTAAACAGAAGCTGAGTGGCTATCTGTCAGGGGTGACTTGATTGTGTTCCTGCGTGGCAGGACTGGGTGGCCCTTGCAACTCTATGACTCCATGTTTCTACTATGCCCCCCAAAATGGGTCTACGGTTCCAGAAATCCATAGGCAAGATATGAAGATGTTGCCCAATAGTCACATAAATGTGGGTTTCTGATTTTTCCCAAATTTACCCCCAGGCACACATTTTCCTTGCATATAATATGGTAAATGAAAAACAAGTGAAATCCCATCACAAATTATGTTCAAATAAAAGATGATTTGCATCCAAAATTAAGGACACACTTCAAGAAATGTGTTCAGCCATGCTTCTTGAAGCATGTGTTTTCTGAATTTTTACGCTTTAACGTGAACCATTTTTAATTATTTTGTTTTCTTTGAGAAAGCAGATTATTTTGGATAGAGAGAAGCTGTGGTGGCAAGAGGAGAGGTGGAGATAACAGCAGGAAGGTACGCATAATAGAAGTTGAGTAAGGACCAGGAGAGAATGAGATGCCCAGAGTTATTTGCTTGTTTTAAAATCGATAGACAACCTCTCAAAATGCCCGAGGCTGACAACCAATTAAATCGGTTTGTGATTAATTATATCAGCCTCAGCATTCTGCAATCTGAACATGGGGAAAATGAATCAAACACAATAGCTGATAGCCTGTATTTGGTTTACAAAGAGTAAATGTCTTTGGTCAAAATTATTGCATTCATTGTGAGCTGTTCTATGTCCTGAGCAAGGGGAAGGGCTGGATTAGATAGGTAGATAGGTTTGTGGCATAGTTTACCTTATCTGAGGTCTTATATGTGCTAGTTTGTTGCACCAGGAATGGCCATTAAGAAAGAAAAGACCACCCCATCACAATTGATTTGCCAAGTTCCCTTCACACCCATCAACAAAGTGCAGCTCCCAAGATTTCATTGAACCATAACAGATGGGGTCCCAATGCACCATGCCCACAGTGCAGAGCTTACCATTCTCCTGAAAACAGTTGCTTGCTCTTGGTTTTGATTTACAAAGGCACACAGTGTCCTGATTCATTTGGGAAAATTAGAAGCCGGCAGTGCAGAGGCGGAGAGCTAGGGTAACAATCAGAAGCTGAGGTACCAAAATCAACTAGAAGACTTGTCTGGATTCAGGAAGATTCAGGAGGAGAGTGAGTTCCTGAGCTGGCTTCTATATCTCTCATGGAGTGAACAATCAAGAAGTGTCCATAGAGCAGTGCTTCTCAACCTGGGGGTCGGAAACCCTTGGTGGGGGGGTCGCAAGGGTCACCGAAGACCATCAGATAACACAGTACTTTCCATTGCTCATGAGGATTCTCTTTGGGAAGTTTGGCCCAATTCTCTCGGTGGGGTTCAGAATGCTCTTTGACTGTAGGCGAACTATAAATCCTAGGAACTACAACTCCCAAATGTCAAGGTCTATATACCCCAACCTCCATCAGTGTTCACATTTGGGCAGATTGAGTATCCGGGCCAAGTTTGGTCCAGATCAATCATTGTTTGAGTCCACAGTGCTCCCTGGATGTAGGTGAACTACAACTCCAAAACTCAAGGTCAATATCCACCAAGCCATTCCAATATTTTCTGTTGGTCATGGGAGTTCTGTGTGCCAAGTTTGGTTCAAAACCATTGTTGGTGGAATTTAGAATGGTCTTTGATTGTACGAGAACTATAAATTCCAGCAACTACAACCCCCAAATGACAAAATCAACCCCACCCCACCAGCATTCACATTTGGAGGTATGGGGTATTTGTGCCAATTTTGTTCCAGTGAAAGAAAATACATCCTGCATATCAGATATTTACATTACGATTAATTACAGTCCCAAAATGACAGTTGTGAAGTAGCAATGAGAATAATGTTATGGTTGTGGGTCACCCCAACATGAGGAACTGTATTAAGGGGTTGTGGCATTCTGAAGGTTGAGAAACACTGCCATAGAGTGTTTGCTAATTACTTTATCAATGGAATCATTTTGGCCTCCAACAACAGCTCGATTATCCAAGCTAATGAAACTAAGCAGATCTCTGAATTGTATCAGAGCTAGGACCTGAAGCTTGGCAGACGTACAAGTTGTTTCCTTCCTAAATTAAAAAAAACAAGGCAGTAAAGCAGGTACTTTGTTTAGCATGCCTAGTTTGAAAAGTCATCTCTTCAATCACCAACATTTTTTAAATCAGAAATTGACAAATGAAGGTTTGCTGAGCATATCCAGAAACACTGTAGTCATGGATTTATAGAATCATTGAGTTGGAAGAGACCTCATGGGCCATCTAGTTCAACCCCCTGCCATGAAGCAGGAGAATCCCATTCAAAGCACCCCTGACAGATGGCCATCCAGCCTCTGTTTAAAAGACTCCAAAGATGGAGCCTTCACCACATTCTGGAGCAGAGAGTTCCACTGTTGAACAGCTCTCACAGTCAGGAAGTTGTTCCTCATGTTCAGGTGGAATCTCCTTTCTTGTAGTTTGTAGCCATTGTTCCGCATCCTGATCTCCAGGGCAGCAGGAAACCAGCTTGCTCCCTCCTCCCTATGACTTTTTCTCACATATTTATCCATGGCCCTCATCATGTCTCCTCTCAGTCTTCTCTTCTTCAGGCTAAACATGTCCAGCTCTTTAAGCCACTCCTCATAGGGCTTGTAGGGCTTGTTTTCCAGACCCTTGATCATTGTAGTTGCCCTCCTCTGGACACATTCCAGCTTGTCAACATCTCCCTTCAATTGTGGTGCCCAGAATTGGACACAGTATTCCAGATGTGGTCTAACCAACGCAGAATAGAGGGGGAGCCTGACTTCCCTGGATCTAAACACTAGACTCCTATTGAGGCAGGCCAAAATCCCGTTGGCTTTTTCTGTTGCCGCATTTTTGGTTCATATTTAACTTTTTGTCCACGAGGACTCAAAGATCTTTTTCATACGTACTGTTCTTTAGTCCTACTAGTATCTCTGAGGGAGACCCAGCACTTGAACTTTGGACCTCTGAACCTTGTCTGTCGTTAAGAGCAGGACACAGGCAATTGCCGACTTTCAGTGTGAGGTAGTGAATTGTAGCCAAGTCTTTAATGCAGCCTTCTAACTGGCTCCCTCCCTCTGCTTTGGATGAACACCTCCATCACCCCCAGGCAGCATGGCCTAAATTTTTGGATAATGGTCCTGGGTTTGGGAAGGCTGCCATAGAGGTACCACAGCATATAATGTCATCCACCACCCCCACCCTCATATTTCACTTTATTTCATTCTGTGTTCAGCCAAGTTGAGCTCAGCTAGGACCAATTACAGTTTGAGTAGAACGGTGGAAGACAAACTTGAGCCTTTCCTCCTAGCTTTCCGCTGACCTGGAGCTTTGACCCAACTTTGTTATAAAAGAGAATGGCAGTTATGAAATACCTCTCTAATCTCGAGATTCTCCTCACTTGTTCCCCTGCCATTTGTCTTGTGTTGGGTTCTTAATGAATTTGTCACACCTTCAAGCACAGTGGCAAACACTAGGGACTGGAGCCAGGCTGCAAAATTGGGGAGGAAAAACAGAGTAATGGGCAGGTCAGGATCTTGGCTGTGAAATTAACAAGCTAAGGTGAAAGGCAGCTTGGGCAGGTAATGCAAGATGTTGAGAAAAGAAGAAAAGAGACAAGGGAAATTGGATTGCTGATGTTACATAGAGCAGAACCAGACAAAGGGAATTGAAGTGTGCAGGTACATTACCCATCTCCCATCCTAATCGCTGTGCTAACTTGATAAGCAAGTTGCTAAAATTCCCAAAGTCAGTTCCCAGCCTTGAACTGCCAAGATCTACTAGAAACTCATTACCACTTTCAGTGTTACTAGTAAGACGGCTGATAACATTTGTCACTTTCAGTAGAACCCATATTCCTGTTGACAGGAACCATACCCACTACAGAAGGTGTTTTCCCCTTGAAATCACAGGATTCCCCCACACTAAGCACCAAACATTTGAATTTAAGGTGGGACTCCTAAATTCCCAAGACTAGGCCCAGTTTTCCTAAGTACCACTGTTACAACCACTCTAGTTTTGGCTTATTACATTGGTGGTACACTTTGTCTGTTGGTTACAAGGCATACCATTTCTTCTTTCTCCAAGCACTAACCCTGAACTAGAAATCCATTGAAAGCTCCAGATATCTATCACCTCATTACCAGGCTGTGGCGCAGCTAGTTAGTAGCCAGCTGCATTAAATCACCACAAAGTTTATGAGTTCGAAGCCAGCCCAGGTTTCGCT
The DNA here is from genome assembly GCA_030556195.1 of Anolis apletophallus. Lineage (NCBI taxonomy): Eukaryota > Metazoa > Chordata > Lepidosauria > Squamata > Anolidae > Anolis > Anolis apletophallus. The sequence goes on along the minus strand of JARBWK010000007.1, from coordinate 143,665,677 downwards.
TGTTGTTGACCTATGCAGCCCTATTTAGCCCAAAAAACTAGAAAATTTAGGTATGGCTTTATGCAAGGAGGCTAATTTAACTAATTTATGACACCATAAAACTTTCCAGCAGCATTCGTAAGAATGAGAAAGTACTCCATCAAGGACTCGGTATCACAAGTGGACGGTGAAGCAACAGCTCCCCCTCTGGCTGGAATTGAGCATATCCTCATGAAGCTGGAAAGCTGGAATGTTAAATTGCCTCTGTGTCTATATATGGTGTATGTCTAATGGCATTGAATTTTTGCCATGTATATGTGCATTGTAATCTGCCCTGTATCCCCTGCGGTGTGAGAATGATGGAATATGCATACTGTAAATAATAAATAAATATATTATGTACCACCTTTCCCCATCACCTGGAATTCAGAGGAGGGGGGTTGTTTTGTTGACTTCAAGTTGATTTTCAACTTATGATGGACTTGACAGTCAGAGCTGTTCAACAGTGGAATAGGAAATCTTGGAGTGAGGTGATTCAAATGACAAGAAAAGAGATTCCACCTAAACAATGAGGACAATATCTTTCAGAGCTGGAGGCTTTTAAGCAAAGGCTAGATGGTCACTTGATATGAGTGCTTGGTAGGCATGGGTGATAAAGAAATGGTTCTAAACTGTGTTCAAAAGTAGGGGGCGCTAGTGATTCAATTATAGATTCACTTCTGAATCTTGCTGGGGGGGAAATCAAAACTTTCAGAAACTTCCGAAATTCCCGAACAATTTGTTAATGGCTGACTGATTGTGCAAGTTGGGGGGGGGGGGCACAAAGTGGGGAAAACTTCAGGGACTTCTCTCTACCTCTCATTTTTGAGCTACCCTGATGAAACTTGCTACAGTTGTAGAACACACTGACCACTCTTAGCTCACCAAATCTCAAACCGTTTGTCTTATCCACGGATTTTTGGTAAAATTTCAAAGCTTTTAAAAAAATAAAAATATGTATAATAATAAAGAAAATTTGTTCCTGGTTTGAAAGTATTATTTCCTGTTTCACTTTGTGATCTTTACTTTGAAAGTAGTAGTTCTACTCCAGAAATTTTGTTTTTGTGGAAGAAACTGTGTTAAATTAGTGGAGACTCAACAAAGCAAACTGATGATGTCCCTTGAGTAAAGACGAAGTTTTTTTCCCCCAGTGTAATAAACTTTTGCCATGTTTTTATGGCAGAACCAAATAGGAAATGGCATTTATAACCCAGGAACATAAATTGTAGTTCAGACACCAACATCTAGACAAGGACATCTAGCCTGACCCCCTTCTTCCAGGCACAATCCAAATGTCCAAATAATATGCTTCCAATTAATATGCAACCAAAAAACTACAATTTTGCACATAATTATACTATACTATTTACTTACCTTAACCCTCTTGAAGATTCAATGATATTATTTATTATAGGCTGACTAAACGCCACAACTTGCTGCCCAATGCATTCTGGGAAATGTAGTTTCGCTCAGACATATAGCTTAAATTACTATAAATGGGGAAATTCATGGGCTCCTATCTCCCTCATTTTTGACACTATTGGGGTGAAACTTGCTACAGTGGTTGAAAGTATTTTGTACTTTTTGCCTATCAAGTTTCATAACTTTTCACTTGTCCACAGAATATTTGGGAATTTTCAAAGTTTTTAAAAACACTTTTTAGCTATCTCCGTCACTGCCTCCCCTCCTTCCTCCCACAGCCCTAATTGACTTCACCCCTGAGCAGGACTTGGTTGCCCTCTGAATTTTAGATCCATCACAGCTACATCTGAACATCCAAAACTTAAGGCTCATTTTGATTCAAATTCTTAATTTTGGAAGGGCAGCAAGCAGGTGTGTTGGAACTCGCTTCAAAGGTGCTAAACATCCGAACTAGAACCGAACCAAGGGTATTTCTGCATCAAATGCCCAAGTGTAGTGTTTGGATTGTGTGCATAGCAGAAGGGGTTTGGGCGGCATGGTACTTGAAGGTCTCTTCCAATTCTATGATTCAATGAAGACCAAGGCGAACTTATTCTTACATCCCTCCAAATTGACTCCCAACTTGTGGTGACCCCCTTCATAGGAATTTCCTAGCAAGATATAGCAAGAGGAGTCATGTCATTGCCCTCCTCAAAGGCAAAAAGAGTGTGACGCCCCTAAAGTCACCCAGTGGATTTCCATGGTTGAAGAGGGATTTGAACCCTGGTCTCCTGGAGACATAGGACAACTCTCAAATCCCTATCCTGTGTTAGCTCTCTCTCAAGGTGACTCACAAAACTGCATTGTACTAGTGAAAACATGCCTTTTGCAATGATTAGGCAACTACTGATGTGAATGTTGTTGCTGCTGTCATGCTTCCCTTTTCTGGGTCTACCAGAATGGTGTGTATCTGTGACAGAAAATCTCAAGCAAGAGGAATGTGCTGCTATGTCACAATAGCCTGTCAAAAAGGCAGGTTCCTATCCCTCAGTGCTCTCTTCTGGATGAAAGATCATACAAAACGGTAATCACACTGCTGTCACATCTCAAAAAGCATTTCGAGAGTCCCAGGTCACATGTTCCTCTGCTTCCTTGGGCCCTCTCTACCCATAATTGCTTTGGGCTTCTGCTCGCTGGATTGTAGCTCTGAATCTCCAGGTGGCTTCAAGGTTCACTGTGTTCAGGAAGGCTGAATGGAGCCGGGATTATCCATGCTAATGAAACCAAGCAGATCTCGGAGTTGTCACAGAGCTAGGAGGTGAAGCTTAGCAGATTTACAGGTTGCTTTCTTCCTAAATTAAAAACACAGTGGTAATGGTTGTACATTGTTTAGGATGTCTATTTTGAAAAGTGGCCTATTCAATCACCAAATCTGCCAACCTCTTTTCGAATCTGGAATTGAGAAATGCTACCTGGCTTAGGTTGTTCTGCCCCCTTCCCCTTTCTTTCTCCTTTTCTCTCCCTCTTTTCAATATTGCTTTTTAAGACCCATAGTTTCCCTGCAATTGTTTTTGGAAGGGGATAGATAAAGCTGGAAGGAAAACAATGAAAAAAGACAGCTTGTGTTGTGTGAGGTTGCTAGGTGTTTATTGCTAACAGAATATTCAAACCATCTCTTACATTTGTTTTTTGTGTTCCCCTTTTCCCAAAAATATTTATAACTAAGTATAAAGGTTTCCCCTTTATGTTTGTGTTCAATTCTGTGGGGTGTTCACCTCCATTTTTAAGACAAAGAGCCGACGTTGTCCATAGATGCCTCCAAGGTCATGTGGCCAGCATGACTGCATGGAACACTATTTCCTTCTCACTGGAGCGGTACCTATTGATCTACTAAAATGGGCATGTTTTGAACTGCTAGGTTGGCAGAAGCTGGGCCTAACAGCAGGAGCTCACCTCACTTCCTGGATTCAAATCACTGACCTTTTGGTCAGCAAGTTCAGCAGCTCAGCAGTTTAAGCCGCTGCACTACCGGGGGCTCCATAAAGATTAATAGAGAGGGTTAATAGGTTTTGTTTTCAAACTGTCTGGTTGGCAGAAGCTGGGCCTAACAGTGGAAGCTCACTTTGCTCCCTGGATTTGAACCACTGACCTTTTGGTCAGCAAGTTCAGCAGCTCAGCAGTTTAACCCGCTGCACCACCAGGGGCTCCAGAAAGATTCATAGAGAGGGTTAATAGGCTTTGTTTTCTTTTGATAGGTGGCTGTCTAACAGCAATGTGAACAGGAAGACACTATTTCAGTACTTTCAGTGTTCATGTCTTCTTTATCCCAGGATGCTTTGGTGAAACTTCCCCTTTCTTGCTTGGACCAAACAAACCCAAATAGTTTTGAATTTCCCAAATAATTGTTAAGTTTTGTCCACATTTTTACTCATAGGGGAGTAAAGTTAAATACACACAGGGGATTTGGGCTCATATTTCACTAAGTACTTCTCCTGGCATATCCTCCCTCCCCAATGTTGCTTTACTAAACAACAGCTACTGCAAATAATAGGACTTTGTTTTGACATCCGCCGGAGCTCAACAGACTGACATGTTGACCTCCTTCCCTCCAAGAATCCCCATTGTGACACTCCAAAGCAGGATCCCTTTAACAGTTCCTGTAGAGAAAGCAAGTCAGAATTTGCCGCCTTGCCTTGGAAAGAGAGAGAGAGAGAGAGAGAGAGAGAGAGAGAGAGAGAGAGAGAGAGTAGCAAGCAGATTCTGTAGCATGCAGATTCTGCACGAGCAACTGCCTGCAACTGAGTGCCTCCTGTAGAGTAAGAAAGTCAGAATTTGCCTCCTTGCCTTGGAAAGAGGGTGTGTGTGTGTGGTGTGCAGGCCCAGAAAGTGTGTGCAACTGCCTCTCCTCTAGAGAAGAAAGGTAAGAAGCCTGCTTAAAGCATGTGTTTGCCTGCAGATGAGCACCTCGCCTCTAGAGTAAAACAGCTTAAATGTCTGAAATGATGGGAAGGGGAGCCTGGGAATTCCCCCTCCCCCATAATTGGGCTGATAGAAAATGGATCTTTAGGCACCTCAGAGTAAAAAAAAAATCTGCCCTCCTGATTTTGGGATGCTCCAAAAAAAAAAAAACCCCCCCCAACAGATTGATGCCCCCACCAAAAGCCAGAACATGAAACAGGTCAAGGTTTACCACAAATGCACAGCCCTAATATGTATAAATACCAGCATTATAATATTAGAAAGCCCTTATAAAATAAGATATATGGAGATGGAACAAAAATCTAATTATGAAATCATTTGTATTTTGCATACAATGTAAGTACACAGCATTAAGGTAATATATAAACACATTTTTGAATAGCATTGTGTTTGAAGCACATTTTTCATAGATTGAACCATAAGAAACTCTCTTAGCAAATATGGACAATTTCAGATTTTGAACACTTTTGGATTTTGGATGCTCAACATATGCTGTTTCTGAACGTATCAGCTTTCTAAGCGTATTATTCTCCCCCTACTCCTTGTTTTCATTCCTTCCTTTCTCATTTAAGTGTGTGGATGTGTATTTGTTAATTAAACTTCATGTTGAGTGCAGCTCCAATGAACTCTTAATGTAATAATAACCAATTTTAGATATTAATTTATTACATTAATATAGATAACTCAGTCTTATATAAATGCTGGCATTTGGAGGCCCTGAAAACGTGACAAAATATCTAGCACTGAATTATGCATAAAAATAGCATACATCATTAAAGCTTATATTCAGGAAAGCAGAAGTTTTATCATAAATGTAGAAACAGAGATACTCTATATACTAGGCATGAGAAAAAAGTTATGAAAATCAAAAGAAATCGTAAGTGATTTGTATGTAATGGGCTTTCTAGTTTATACGCATCACGGCAGCTAACCAGGAAGTAGACTTTCTTTTACGGTCCTTGAGGCCAACAATTTGCGTTATGATCGTAATAAATTCTTAATTATTGTACTACTCACTTCTCCCTGTCTTCTCCCCCTCATTTCCTTCCCGCCTTCATTCAGCTTCTTCTTTTTCCCGCATTTCTATGGGGAACTGGAAGTGACGCTGCTGCTAGGCAATGCATTCTGGAAAGTGTAGTCCTCCTCTTCCTGCTGGCTTCTCCCCCCCTTCTCTTCCCCGTTGCTCTGTCTTGCCCCATCGCAGGGGCCAACTTCTCACACACACACACACTTCTCCTCCTCTCTCTCCCTGCGCTCTCTCAGATGCTTCTTCCCCCCTCCCTTCTCTTCCTCGTTGCTCTGCCTTGCCCCATCGCAGGGGCCAACTTCTTTCTCACACACACACACTTCTCCTCCTCTCTCTCCCTGCGCTCTCTCAGATGGTTCTCCCCTCCCTTCTCTTCCCCGTTGCTCTGCCTTGCCCCCGTCGCAGGGGACAACTTCTCTCTCCACACACACACACTTCTCCTCCTCTCCCTCCCTGCGCTCTCTCAGATGCTTCCCCCCCTTCCTTCTCTTCCCCGTTGCTCTGCCTTGCCCCATCGCAGGGGCCAACTTCAGCCCTCCAGGTAGGTGTTTTGGACTTCAACTCCCACCATTCCTCACAGCCTCAGGCCTCTTCCTTTTCCTCTCAGCCTGGGCAAGAATAGAATACCCCCTCCCTCCCTCCTTCCCTCCCTCCTTCCTATTTGGAGAGTCCCATCTAGAATTCAGGGTGATTTATTCAAGTTTGGCCTACAACTCCCAGAAATCCCAGCCAATTTACCAGCTGTTAGGATTTCTGGGAGTTGTAGGCCAAAACCATCTGGAATGTGCATGCTCTGGCATACGAACTACTAACGAATTTTGATAGCAATTAAGTTACATTTTAGAAATTTTTGGATAATTTTTTGTAAGTCTTTCTTTTACTAATCAACACCCCCCCCCCCATTTGATTTTAGAATCGCCATTTTTGGGTTCGAAACCATGCCTACTATATACTTATGTATAAGTTGATGTCATTTATAAGTCAAAGGTAGGTTTTTGTGCCTAAATTTTGGATTTTGATATGACCTATGGAAGAGTTGAGGGTTATTCCACAGAGAGGGGGAAATATCAAATCTGACTCATGGACCAGTTGCCCTTATCTACTAGGGATATTCAATTCGGTTAAACTCAGTTTTGTTTTTGGTATCTGGATATCACTGGACCCCCAGATCCATTTTTCAGCTACCTCCTAAATTCAGTCAAGAAATATTTTTTTTCCAATCTGGTAACCAAAAGATCTGGGAAGATCTGGCCTACTGATAGCAATAGGGAACTTACGAGGGTCCTCTTTTCAAGGGGATCAGTCTTAAGAAACTGCCCTTTCTTGGATTGTTTCTCCTTATATCCTTCAACAAAATCTGGCTTAAAGACATCCAACTTAAGAAACCACCCTTTCTGGAATTGTTTGCTGTCAACACTTTTCATTTAAGCTGAGTTAAGAGAGTCACCCTTTTCAAACACTTACTTTAGTGAGAGCCAATCCATTTGAAGGAGTATTCTATTCTATAAAGGAGGTCCCGTCATGGAATGACCGTCCTAGGCAGAGAAACCTTACAAGGCAGAGCCACCAAACTTGGCAACAAAAATAGGCCTCAGGCAAGGTAGGTTTTTAGCAAAAAAAACTTTCCCCCCAAAACCTAGAAGGCCCCCAAAACAATAATACAAAAAAACCTACATTTCCCAGCATCCTCCGCGACCGCCAACGAATCTTCCGGCCTCTACATTCTGACAACATGATTGGTTGCCAATGAGGGAGTATTTGCATAACGCCTCTATTGGCCAGCCAACATGAACATTCCGACCCATAATAAACTGGCAGAGGAAGATAAGGCAAAGGCCTGAGGCAGTCGCCAACACAAACATCCAATTCACTTCCCGCAGAAAATTTAAACCCCTACAAATCACAAACCACGCCCAAAATTGACAGTAAGGCTTCATTAACTTGATTTCCCTGACTAGGCCTCACTTACTGGGATGCTGTTTAAGCTCTGAATTGACAGTAAGGCTTCATGATTTTGATTGGCCCAACTAGGCCTCATTAACTCATGGCCTCAGCTCACATTGTGTATGGCCTGAATTTACAGTAACCTACCTTGGCACACAGAGCCCCTATGACCCACGTTACATTCTACTGCAGTTTGGAGGAGGGTGGACCATGGATGATGGGATTTGATGTACCTCCATGGATTATGGGATTTGTAGTACTTTTAAACCCTTCATTCTCTACAGACCACTGTGGCCCAGAAGCATGACCGATAAAGACCCAACTTGGCACACAGTGCCCCCATGACCCACACTCCATCCAACTGCAGTTTAGAGGAGGGCACACCATGGATGATGGGATTTCAAGTACCTCCACTCACTTCCAAAGTACCCCCACCCACACAAGCATCAACCTCTACATCTACACAGCAGACGGAAAGACAAAAAACATTGTACATCCACAAGCTATGCAGAAGGCCAGCAACACCACACACCGACAACTCCACAGGACTTCAACATCCCACCCACCAGAACAACCCACAACGACACAGCCATGACCCCACCAAGACCAAAACTAACATCAATTCCAACCCTTACATACTCAGACTTTCTCACATCTCCTAAATAGGGCACAGCAACGTGTGCCGTGTACAGCTAGTTAGATATATATCTCCTCATTTTCTGGCAGTTTTAGAAATTGTAAGATATGTACTCTACCCCACATTTAATGCTTGCCTCATGTGAAGGGCACCATCGGTGGCAGTTTCTTAAATGTGTAGAAAGTAAACTGCTTTTTTATTACCATTTGAGTCAAATAGCATGTCAAGCCGTGCAGAGCTGTGAACGGCACTGAGAATTTATATGACCAATCTAGCTTTCTCAGAAGGCTGCTTACAACAGAAACATGGAAGGTTGGCTTGGCTAAAAGACACATCATGGCTTTCTTCTGTTCTGATTGGCTCAACAGGCATGGCTCATAGAGAAACCCTGTACAGCCGTGCAGCTGCCTCTGGGCACTCCACGTGTAGCCAAAAACCCCAGAAAGCAGTTATTTTTGCAGCCCTGTGCTTTATTGTGACTGGGGGAAAAATAATGGTGGAGTGTGTGCCGTTACGGGTGGCTGAAAAGGACGACTCAGCCGGAGCTTGTTTTGAAAAATAGATCGAAGACCTTTTGCACTACTTAGAGAAGGAGATAGCTCCTTTTTGATGGGAAATAAGGTACAGTATTCACATTGACCCATGCATGTCAACCCAGGTTTTTGGGATCGATTTTTGGATCAATTTCTAGGTGTATACATTATTATTTACTCCTGACTAACCTATCATTTATTCCAGTGGTATTTTGTAACCAAGTCTGGACTTAGATCCAATTGCTACTTGCCAAATCAGCGGGCATAATTCTATGGTTCTAATAATGTAACAACTGCCCTCCAATTCAGTGGGTCAGCTGTACCTGGAATTAGCAGTCTTCTTGATACAGCCATGCATCCTGTTGGTGTCTAGTATAAATGTTGTCACTTTCTCTTTCAAAAGAGATCCAAAACTCATTATACTAAATGTTATGCAAAGGCATGCTTTGTTAAAAGGGAAAATAATTGTCAGTCCACTTTCCTGAATTAGTTGGTGATCCATTTTCTTGATGGATTGTTTATGTGTATGAAAACACTTCATTCTTGTCATATGGACTTTATCACACAAATATGCTGTCCCTCCACAGCAGTGATTTTCAACCCGTGGGTCCCCTGATGTTTTGGCCTTCAACTCCCAGAAATCCTAACAGCTGGTAAACTGCCGGGATTTTGTGGAGTTGTAGGCCACAATACCTAAGGACCCACAGGTTAAGAAACACTACTCTATAGTCATATTGTCATTGATAGTGAATACATAAAATATTGAACACCTTCAATATTGCAACTCTCTTTAACAATGAAATTATACTTATTAACTATTTTGTGGTCATGCAAATATACTTTCACATACTCTCATAATGCCACCTTTCTATAGATAAGAGGCAAATCCTGCCTCCTGGCATCACTTTTCTGTTAGAGGTAGAAAGGAATCATTACACCCAACATTGTGGAATTAGAAGTAGCGGAGAATTGGGGGTAGGGGAGTACACCATCAATCTTGGTCAAGCTCCAGTATCAGTTTGCTTGCCTCGTGCAATAAAGTCCTAAATCTTTTTTAAAAAAATAGAATCTTGTCAACTGAACATCTGTTTTGTTCCTGTCTTTCAACAGAGTCCTAAGACCCCTTTCTCTGATTTGGCTGATGATGAGAAGATCTTCAATGGAGGAGACAGCATGTGGCCTGAGCAGAACCAGGAGCATGCCCTGCTCTCTGAAATCACAGAGGAGGATTTGGAAGCCATCCGGCAGAGAGAAGAAGCCATCCAGCAGATTGAGGTCAGTGCAATAAAGTTTTATTTCTCTTATCTTGGTTAGCGAACTTTCAAAGCTAATGAGGGCTACATGGCACCTTGGGGATGCATCCCAGCCATATGTCCCAAATATATATTTTCCCCTTACTTTCATAGAAATATCTCCATGCAGTCCACTGTATGTATCTCTTGTCCTCCCAATAATGATGGCTCTATGAGCACAGCATAATGAAGGGTAATTTCTATCATTTTGTGGATTCGTTAATAATAATAATAATAGTAATAATAATAATGGCAACAACAAACTTTATTTATAACCCACCACTATCTCCCCAAACGGGACTTGGGGCGGCTAACATGAGGCCAAGCCCAAAAGTAATATAACATAATAGATGCAAAACCATAGAGAAATACATCACAACAAAATACATAAAATAAAAGAAAATAAACAGTGCAAAATAACATAATACAAATCAAACACAGAGAGCGGGCCAAATGCGTGAGATAAAATATTGAAATGTTAAAATGTTAAAACCTTTGGTGAGATGGGAATGGAAAACGTGTATTTCTGAAGAAGGAGCCCAAAAAGGAGGAGCAGTGGGGTTTGGCCTTTATTAAGGACAGGGGAAAGTGCATCATGAGGACAACTGTAGATGGAAGCAAACAAATGGGTTGAATGGTCACTCTCCAAAAGCACATCGGAAAAGCCACTTTTTAAAGATCTTTCTTAGAGATCTAAGATCTAGTTGTGTAATTTGAGTTATATTTACAGTTCAAAGAACTTAAAGTTACCTCTTTTTCATACATAAACTAACTACATGATTTTATATTTGTAGCATAATAAGGTAATTTCATTTTCAATCTTTTTTCCCACCTTGGAAAGTGTGTATGTATATTTTAGTTACCGTATTTTCTAGCATATAAGACTATTTTTAACCCAAGAAAATATTCTCAAAACTCAGGGGTCGTCTTATACGCAAGCGTCGACTTATAGAGTAGGCGCTGAAACTTCCAATCCGGATTGGAGAATCTGTGGTTGCCACATATGGTAGTGAGAACTCGAAAATGGCAGTGGCCGCGTCTCTGCTGTATGCAACGATTGTATGAAAGCATTAAGGGAGACACTGTACAAGTACGGTAGAAGAGAATCCATTCCTCAGGATTCGTGGACTTAACGCGGTCCCGTTGGTGACGTGAATGGGTGCCTCAACGGGAAGGTGTAAGTAAAGGGCGGAGCAATCTGCAGGCATCCAAGGCGCCCGGGGATGGAAAAAGAGTGGCTTTGGGCCCAGAAAAACACACCTTTTTTACCTGCCTGGCCCGCCCTTGTATCCTATTACCGGCTCTCCTCCTCTGCCTCTCAGATTCCGTTCCTGAAGACTGCAGTGAAGCAGTGCAGGTGCGCATGTGCAAGATCTGAGAGACAGAGAAGGAGGAACAGTAATAGGAAATTACCACATTGAAATCAAATGTGATGCTTTTTAAATTTTTATTTGGTGTGCATTGGAAGAGGGGAAGTCTTATACGGCGAGTATATCCCAAAACTCTATATTTTTACTGGAAAAGTTGGGGGTCATCTTATATGCCCAGTCGTCTTGTATGCCGGAAAATACAGTATTTCTATTTTTCTTCAGAAATCATTTTACAAAATAGAGGAAACAGTCCTTTTTGCAAAGAAAATAATGTTTACGACTAAAAGTGTCATTTTTCTGCACAGAAGATGTAACACCTTGCACACAACAACTACTGTTTAGCCCACAAACCAAGTGTGAATTTTGTGCAAAATAACTCTCAAACTGTCAAGATTCTCATTAGTCTAAAATTCTCCTCATCCTACATATATATATCATCAACCCTCTTTCTAGCCCTAATAGCTATATCTTCCTACTTTCTCCTGCACCAATGTTTCTAAAGCCAGAAAAACCACAGGGAAATAATAACGTTTATATATATCTCTTTCCATGAAGAGTTTAAACTAAGAATGAACTCTGGAATAGGACTACAGACTAAATCACAAGATTGGATTAAGAAATATTGTCTTGGGTCTCTCTAATTGGATTAAGCTAATTGTTTGGGGGTGGATTTGGAAATATTATTAGCACAGGAAGAAATGTGATGCTATCGACATGGCGCGAAGAACATAAACGTTCGGAGAGCTGCCTCTTGCCAGCTACTTTTTAGCCCAGGATGAAAGGAAGGAGCAGAACTAGGCCTGATTTAATGTTAGCACTATTTTCAATTCATCTGATGGGAATTATATGGGGGAATGCTTCTCTAATCAAGCTATTTTTTATGATGGCATTTCTCTCCAACACTGAGAAGTACACAGAGTTTCTAGGCATACACTTAAAGGAGACAGCTGATTCCTTTTCCAGCGGATCTTTGAAGGTTCTTCTGGGAATCCCATGCCCAAGGAAATGTGCATTAATTATAGTGGTGGACTATGGAAGGAGCAGAGCTAATGGTGAAGCACATCGAGCAATGCATATCTTCATTTGACAGTTAGATCTGATTACAAGTTAAATTCACAGCCAAAAAGCCAAGTCTTGAGCGCCTGTGTAAAAGATCTCAATTGGGACACATTACTGACTGAGATTAGGAAAGCCCCCACTTTAGTAACCTTCAAAAAAGATCTCAAAACCTGGGTTTTCTATTCTGCATTTGGTGATTAAACTCACGTTCAATCCTTATCCCTATAGAATAATTCTCCCCCACTACTAGAAGGCCTAACTATAGGATTCCATGCTATGAATCTCTCCCTTAAAGATGTATGCTCCACCTCTATCACACCATGGGTTTTTAATATTTTTAATATTTTATCTTATATATGTGGCCCGTCTATTGTTACTGTGTTTGAATGATTTTTTGTACTGTTTTATTTTGTTTGGTACACTTTTGATTTCTTGCCTCATTGTGTTGCTGTTTGTGCTTTGTTTTGTATTATTGTATGGTATGTTATGCTGGGCTCGGCCTCATGTAAGCTGCCCTGAGTCCCCGCTGGGGAGATGGTGGCGGGGTATAAATAAATATTGTTATTGTTGCTATTATTATTATTGTTGTTGTTATTTTTATTTCTCTAATGGTTTTGTATCATGGGACTGTGTAAGATTTATTTGGGAAGATTTTTTTCCTGTATATTTATCTCCTGTATTATATCCCTTTCTCAAATGGTTACATATAAGGGATCCCTCCCAAAACAACTGCCTATATTTTTTTGCTTCTTTCTCAAAAATCCTGAGCATAGAATTTGCCTTTCACCTTGTTGCTGCACACGGAGTTGACATTTTCATTATACTGTCTTCCTTTGATCGTAAGGTCTTTGTTCCTTGGTTCATTACTACCAGGTGAGACTCTACTGCTGTATATATGAAGCCCTTTCTTTTCTTGTTGCTGTCATTACTTAGTGTGCAGTATTTTTTCATGGGTTTGCATCAAATCTTGTTACTATAAGCAGCACACAGAAGAAGAGAGATGCTGAGCTCTAGGATAGTTGGTCTGAGCAAAACAGTATCCTCTTAGATTCTTGTAAACTAGAAATGCCGTACATTTGCCACCACAGGAAACCTTTGTAAATAAATTTGCTACCTATGTGTTGTTCAGCATCATGGCGGAATATCTAAATATTCCATCTATAGTCTGCCTTCCACATTTTTCGGATTTGACTTCTGCAGATTTGATTATGCACAGGTTTGATTAAAGTGCCCTCTCTAAGAATCTGTAAGTTGACCAGCTTGATTCTGTGATTCTGGCAGGCCTAAACATTCATAGAGAGGACACCTCTTCAGGTATTTCTGGATCTTCCAATCCAATTCTATGGTCAACTTAATTATTATTTTTTATTATTGTTGTTGTTGTTGTTGTTGTTGTTATTATTATTATTATTATTATACCCTGCCCTTCTCACCCCAGTGGAGGACTCAGGGCGGCTTACAATCCATGGCATACAATGCTGCATTACACATATAATCTCTCTCGGCATTACTTCGCGAACGAAGATTCTTAGGAAGGACTCATTCCCACGCTTTTTACAAGCGTGTTGATGACTAAAAAGGCCAATCTGAGATAGGCAAGTTCAGTTGCAGAAAGCACAGCAGAAAGTCTCCTTGGGTGATGTTGTTTCCAAGTTGCGGTTCTTTCTGCGTTGTCGTTTCTCTTCGAGACCCATTTGGTGTGTCTTCTCGAAAGAGGCTGCAGCATTGTGGATAGTGCATCTCCATGCCTCCCGATGTGAGACCAGGGTGGACCATTGTTGGTGATCAATCTGGCCGAGCCTGAGATGTTGTTTCAGGGAGTCCTTATATCTCTTTTTGGGGGTGCCTCTCTTGCGCTGACCCATAGCGAGTTCACCATAGAGTAGTATCTTAGGGAGGCGGTGGTCCTCCATCCTAGAGATGTGCCCTGCCCAGCGCAGCTGTGTTCTCAATAGCATGGCCTCAATGCTGGTGATCCCTGCTTGCTCAAGGACAGCAACATTAGTCACATAGTCGGTCCAGTGTATATTTAGGATTGTGCGAAGACAGCACTGATGAAAGTGTTTGAGGAGTCGTAGGTGTTGGCGATAGGTTACCCATGTTTCAGACCCATATAGGAGAATAGACAGTATGATAGCTCTGTATACACTGATTTTGGTGCTTTGCCTCAGGTGCTTCTTGCTCCAGACTCCTTTGTGAAGCCTTCCAAATGCACTCTATGCCTCTGATAATCTGTGATCTATCTCTTTGTCAATCTTGGCATCTGAAGAGATGATGCTTCCCAGGTAGGTGAACTGCTGAACGGACTTAAGCACAGATTTGCCTATACTGACGTGGGGATGATGGTGTTCTTCCTGTGGTGCGGAATGGTAGAGGACTTCCGTTTTCTTCAGGCTGACTTCCTGCCCAAAACAGCTCTGCAGCTGCTGCACAGCAGGATGTGAGGCGTATATAATAAATATATGTTTATTACATATAATAAACATAACATAGAAATGTAAACAATTAACATATCAATTTAAACATACAGTAATAAATATGACATAATAATTGCACAATTCAAATATAAATTCAATAGAAAAGCTTAAAATAAACATCCAATCCCAACCAAAGTGGGCTGATGGAAGAAAGCTGCAACTGACTGCAGAATTATGCTGGAAGATTAACAGAGGTATTCTTTGAGGTTTTTCCATTTTGTGAGAATACCCAGATTTGATTAAAATGTTCTGTCAAAGAATCTCTAGGTCTTCCAATATGACTCTATGGGCAACTTGTGCTAGAAGCTGACTATAGTGTCATGCTAAGGGGCCTAGAAGCCTGGACACAGCATATTATTTGAGAACACAGAAATGCAGGACTACTCTAACAACCGCCATGCCAGACTACACAGAGAAGCCATTGAAATCCATAAGCATGTGGACAATTTCAACAGAAAGGAGGAAACCAGGAAAATGAACAAAATCTGGCGACTAGTATTTTAAAAACTCTAAAATCAGGACAGTAAATAAAGTGCAACATCCAAAAACAGGGGAATTCCAGACAAGAAACAATCAGGGCCAGCTAATACCTTCTAACAAACAACACCCCCCAGACAACAACCAGCCATGCTTTGAAGCTGCAAGACCATTAAATGCTAATCAGTGTGGCCAATTGCAACATTCACATTTGCCTCAAGCAGACAAGAGTTCTTTCTCCCATTCTGGACATTCCACTCACTTGCCTAGTTTCTGACAGACATCACCACCTCTGAGGATGCTTGCCATTGATGTAGGAAAAATGTCAGGAGAGAATGCTTCTGAAACATGGCCAGACAGCCCAGAAAACTCACAGCAATCCGATCTAGAAATTCATAGAAGGAACACCTCTTCAGGGATCTTGGAAGTCCTCCAGTTCAAATTTATGGTCCACCTAAAGCTGAAGTTGACTATGGAATCATGCTGGAGAACCTAGAGATCCCAAGGGAGGTATTCTTTGAGGTTTTTTGCTTTGGATGAAGTCCTGTGCTCCTAAATCCAGGGAATGTGGACGGATGACTGTTTTTAGTTCTCAGTTGTTTATGTGGGATCTGCCAGGCAACCACTGCAAATACAGCTGGGCAGTAGGCCTGGGTAGGTTCGTCGGAATGCTCCTAAAATCAGAATGAATTCAGATGTAAGCAACCCGGAAGTGAATTTGCCATTTTGAAGCCACCGCCGCCATTTTCGGAAAGGAATTGTTTGGATGCGGATGTGCTTCCCTCCGCGTTAGACCTGGGGCGAGACATGGAGGGAAGCACATCTGCGTCAAACTGGGTGTTTAACCAGTGCTGCTTCTTTCTTACTGCTCATGCATGTCTGCCATTAACAAAGCCATCCCGAAATTTCCGAAAAATTCGTAAAATTTTCACAATTTTTCGGGGAATTTTGGAAGTCATTTAGATTCGAACTGCCAGCACCCCTTACATCCACAACGAGTTTTGCACCATTTTTTCCCTTGATCAAACAGGCCTACTGGGCAGCCTTGAATGGTGCTTCATTATTTGTTGGTGCTTCCTATGTATCCCATGATTCCCTAGGATTTTAGAAACAGCCATCGTGGCTCTTGTTTTACTCAAAAAGCCAATAAGCAAAGATTTTACTACACGTTGCCATCTTTCACAGATGAATGATGTGATACAACTACCACTTAGCAATGCAAATGTAGATTTACCCCAGATCAGCATAGTGAAGGATCTTATACTATCAGCCTATTGTACCCTAGGCTTGACTGGACCTTAGTAACCCATACTCGACACAGTTTCTGCGGTTAATTGCTTTATTTAGAATAAATAATTAAGAAAAGGCAAAGAAGAAGATTCAAACTTGAAGCAATAAAGTATCAAAGTTCAGTCTCTTGGAACTGCAAGGTAAAGTCTCGGGTAGTTGCAAAGGATAAAGTCTCTTGATTGCCACAAAGACCCGGTAGCCCAACTTGGTAACAAGGTCCCCACGGCAAGGAAGACCTCTCTGGTCCCCTCAGTGGAGCTTAGCAGGGTAGATCAAAAGTTGGCACGAGATGGGAACTGTAGTCCAGCTTGGACCTTTATGGGTTTTGAGCTGCGCTGGCTTCTCCGGGGCTTTCCCACGGGAACAGAAAGGGAGTCTTTTGCTTCCCTCCTATCTGCAGACTTCTGGAATTCCACCTCGTTAGCAGGGACAGCTGTGGAAAAGGGAGGCTGGGAGCCGACTCAGCTCCAGGTGCTGTTATCTCTGTGAGAAAGGGCCGTGCTGCACCTTTCCCTGACCCGCTGGGGCCCTGTTGAGGGAAATGGCGGAGCCTGGCTTTTTGGCCTCTCTGCCTGCTTGTTAAGGACATGGCGGCGGTTTGGTTCACCGGAACCAAGCTGAGGTGTGACAGCCCCTGGTAGCACAGTGGGTTTAACCCTTGTGCCAGCAGGACTTGCTGACTGACAGGTTAGCAGTTAAAATCTGGGGGGAGTGGGTTGAGCTCCTTCTGTCAGCTCCAGCTCACCTTGCGGGGACATGCGAGTAGCCTCACACAAGGATGGTAAAACATCCGGGTGTCCCCTGGGCAATGTCCTTGCAGGCAGCCAATTCTCTCACACCATAAGCAACTTGCAGTTTATCAAGTCACACCTCACACACACACACACACACAAGGAAAAGGCAAAATAGACCTGGATGTAGGTCTTGATGCCTCTAACTGCCTTCCTGAAGTTAGTGAGAAAGGGAAGGACCTAACTCCAGACTTGAAGGTGATGCACGTCCCCTAAGTGCTACAACCTTGAGCCTGCTAGCCTTGCAAAAGCGTGCTGAATGCAAACACCTGCTTAAACCAATCCTTATTCATGAAAACATTTAAGTGAACATTCAAGAGCTTTGCTGAACCTGAACGCAGGTTGGAGGCTCAGATGCAAAGTCCGCGTTAATGGGGGAACCGTCTTTGACTTCCAAATAGGGTTTAGATTAGACCGTACGAATCTGATTTTACAGATCCCAGGGGAAGATGACTGTTATATCTAGTGATTATGAGAAACCAGTCGAAATGACCTCAAAATAGATTTCCTTACATAATCATGTCACAGTTCGGGCTCTAGCTCTTCACTGCTAAATATTGCAGCTGCAGAAACTTCAACCGAAGCCGCTTATTATTCAGAGAAAATTCTCCGTCTGAGGAACAGATGGAATAATTTCTTTTCCCCTACAGGATTCTTTTCTTGCCCTCTCTTTGCTCTTTCCATTTGCAAATTTCTATTTTCCAGCTACTTACTTAGGCGATCGCTCATTGTCCAAGTAAAATTGTCCTCCAAGTTCAGTGTCCTGGCAGTGGGTCCGTAGGTGATTGTGGAGCCCTATTGTTGACTTGCATGTTCTTCCACAGTGAGGACATTGGTTTCCAGGTGGAAAGCAGTCCCGGTTGGGGTTGGCTTGATGCACCTTCCTCTTGGTACATTTCTCCCTTTCTCCCTCCATTTGTGCCTCTTCAAATTCTACAGCACTGCTGGTCACAGCTGACCTCCAGCTAGAGCGGCCATGTTTCTAAAACATACCATACTACCATGTTTCTAATACATAGGGTGGAAAGGGAGAATTTTTCATTGCCCCACATTTAAATAGGAGAGGGGTAATGGTCTGAATCTTACACTATGTTGACGGAGACCAGGATTCAAATCACTGCTTAGCCATGAAATTGACTGGGCAACCTTGGGCAAGCCACTCTCTCTCAGCCTCAGAGAAAAGCAATGACAAACCTCTTTGGTGCAAACCTTACCAAGAAAATCCAGTGATGAGTGCATCTCAGTGCCGTCATAATTTGGAAATGATTTGAAGGCACACTGGAACACAAAATAGCAGAACTACTATTGATGGTTGTGTTCCTGCACCATCAACGCGCTTGTAAAAAGCGTGGGATGAGTCCTTCCTGAATCTTCGTTCGCGAAGTAATGCCGAGAGAGAGAGAGATTCCTGCACCATCCTCATAAGGTGAGTCCAGACAGCACTAAATTGTGTGTTTTATTCAGGGACAAAAAAACCTCTAAGGACCTGAGAAGATGTTCAGATACAGATCTGTTGGTCCAGGAATTTCTGCCTCCATCATCCACACTTGCTGCTTTGTTGTGGGATTTTGCAGACCTCAAGATGACTGCTGCAGATCTTCCATTGGAAATTTTGTCATTAAAAAATCAGATATGCATATGCAAATATACAAATCGAAAGTTCCATTCTTTCTCATGGCTACAGAAACTTTGTGATCCACACATTTCGTAAAGTTTTTGACACACAAACAAAGTTAATGAGGCACGAACACTTCTGCCCAAGTCAGCACTACACAATTAAACAGGAACAAACAAACCCAGGAACAGAATTTTTTGTTGTTGACACTTTTAGAGCCTGCCCGGACATTTGTGCAGACAGATTTATTTGTGTACTTGCTGTCCCTGGGTTATACATGCATGTTCCTGATTGTTTTTATTGTGAAAAGATGTACAGTGTCGACTAGGAGGGCACAATTTTGTTCTGGCCAGAGAAAATGTGCCCGCCACACGTTTCATGAAGTTTCTGGCACACACAAAAATGTTTTTGCATTCTACTCAACTGTCACCTTCTTTTTAGGTACCGATCAATCTGGAACAAACATCTAAAACCTAGGAACAATCCCAGATTTATTTTTTTTAAGGGACATACAGACATTTGAAGATGCAAATTTTCGGCTCAGACCCGGGATATTCCCGCACTTGAAAATCTTGTGTTTTTTTGCTGTTTGTAGCTATTGCATCTATGTTTACAGGGAACAGTGTTTGGCCACCCTGGGATAAGGGCTTCTGGGATAAGGGTACTGTCTAGATGGGCCCTTCATTATTATTTATAATCCCCCCCCGAACAACCTGGTAACACAGACATGACATTTGCACTGCTTCCCCGTCACAAGATATCTTGCTAACAGGCACTTCTTGGCAAGATCTCTCTTTCCATGTGCCTGGTGGAATATAGATACATAATGGAAGTGCCTATTATGTATGTATATGACTGCAATTCCATATACATATATAATAAGGTATCTTGGTGATGGGACCCACTTCTAAACACAAAGTTAATGCACATTTTATATACGTATTGCATCTGTAGCTTAATAGTCATTTTATATGATATTTCAATAATATTATGGAAGAAATAAAGTTTGAGTGCAATCAGTCATCAGGAAGTAATGGTATCCTGTGTGGACAAGTTCAGATTTCGGAGTATTTCAGATGTTGGAATTCCATAAAAGGGATACTCAACCTGTACCTACATTACACACTGACCATAAAAGTGCAGTTGTATTCATAAGGGAACTTATATGTGTAAAATTATAGGAATCCAGTGGTGTTTTCTCCACTGACTTACGAGTATCTTACATTCGAGAGCACAGTGTTGATAATGTCAGATCCTGGAATGGACAGCTAAACAAAGCACGCTCACAAAAGATTCTTCTGAAGGACACGGTTTATTTAGATCCACACTCAAAGAGGAATCTGGGCTTTCACGCTCAAACTCTCAGTGATAAACTCCCCTGGACATCCCCCTTCCCACCTCCCGCCTTTTGGCCCATACATCCCAATGCTAGCCATCTGGTTGCCTCCTTATCTTGATGCCAGCCAAGGCCAGGCTGTTTGTTTATCTAACGGCTCTGGCCAAGGCCTGACATTACACCCCCCCCCCAACGCCTGCCCTGCAGGGAGAGAAAAAAGAAAAAGAGGGAAGAGAGAAAAACATTAAGGACCAGGCTTGATGGGAAAGGAAGCATGGAAGTGCTTAACAATTCTAGGGGCCTTAACATGTTCTGCCAGAACCAACTCTGGATGCAGTTCCCTAGAAGTCCACTTAACTAAATAACATAACTTTCCCCAGTGGAGCTCAGAGTCCAGGATGTCCTGTATCTCAAAATGGGTGTGAGCCCCCACCATGATAGGGACAGGGGCTGACTCAGGCGACGACCACTTGTGGGAGGTGCACGCCTTCTTGAGCAAGCCAACATGGAACACAGGATGGACCTTTTGCCAGGTATGGGGAAGAGCCAGTTTGACAGCCACCGGGTTGGTCACTGCCGTCACGCAGAAGGGTCCCAAAAACTGCTCAGCAAACTTTTGAGATGGCTGGGTAGACTTGAGGCATTTGGTAGACAGGTAGACCATGTCCCCTACAGCATAGGTCGGCTGGGGAGCCCTCTTCTTGTTAGCATTTTTTTTGTAATCTTGCCGGGCCACTGACAACGCCTCCTTGGTGTCGGGCCAAGCCGCAGCCACCTTGGCACCCCAACCCTCAGGGGACAGCTCGACCTCCGGTTTGTCAGCAACGGCCGGAAAAGGGGGGAAGTCACGACCACTCACAGCCTTGAAGGGGGAAATGCCTGTAGACGCGTGGTCGGAGTTGTTGTAGCAGTACTCCGCGACGTCCAACAAGAGGGCCCACTGGTCTTGCTGGTAAGTAGAGTAGCATCTCAGGAACTGCTGTAAAGTCTTTTGGACCCTCTCAGTAGCCCCGTCGGTCTCTGGGTGGAAAGCAGTGGAAAGCGCCCTCTCGGTCCCCAGGTAGGACAGAATTGTCTTCCAAAACCTCAACGTGAATTGCGGGCCCCGGTCACTAATCACCCTGCGAGGGCAGCCGTGCACACATGGTGGGTGAACAGCTTGGCCAATTCAGGGGCCGAAGGGAGCCTCCGCAGCTGGATGAAGTGAGCTTGTTTGGAGAAGAGGTCAACTACTGTCCATATAGTGGTATAGCCGCCGCTCTCTGGAAGGTCAACTATAAAGTCCATTGCTATTTCACACCATGGCGTGGGGGGATCCACGACGGTCTGTAAGAGGCCTATTGGTTTGCCTATCTTTGGCTTGGCCTTTGCACAAACAACACATTCGGATAAGTAGTCCTTTACATCCTTACGGAGTGAGGGCCACCAAAACTGCCATGCCAGCAGTTTTAGCATCTTGGTGAAGCTGAAGTGCCCAGCCATCTTGGAGTCGTGGGCCTGGACCAAGACCCGTGCCCTCACTGTTTCCGGAACATAGAGCTTAGTCCCATAGTGCCAGACGCCGTCACTCTGGCTTATGTCATTCTGATGGCTTTGGAGCCAAGCGTCACCAGCCGCTGCCTCACGTAGGGCGCTGAGCAGCCCAGGTGGTTGGCCCGTAGGGTCCAGTGTGGCCCTTGACGTGGTTCTGGTGCGGGCTAGCAACCCCAGCTGCTGTTTGGAGAAAACCGTCCCCACCTCTCCCGGGGCCGAGTAGTCGGCCGCAGGCATCCGCGACAGTGTGTCTGCCAATTGGTTCTTCTTGCCGGGGAAGTATTGTAGGGTAAAGTTAAACCTACTGAAGAACTGGGCCCACCTCAGTTGTTTGGCGTTCAGTCGCTGCGGCGTTTGTAGGGCCTGCAAATTATTGTGGTCAGTCCAGACTTCAAAAGGCAGGCTTGTTCCCTCCAAGAAGTGGCGCCAGTGAGCTAGGGCGGCCCGTATGGCATAAGACTCCTTCTCCCAGATGTGCCACCTCTTTTCAACCTCGGAGAACTTCCTGGACAGGTATGCACACGGCCTCAGGTGTCCCTTTTCATCCCTTTGAAGCAAGACCGACCCGTAGGCTGCTTCTGAAGCGTCGCAATGAAGGACGAAAGGTTTGTCCTGTCTGGGATGGACAAGCAGGGGCCGGCTAGTGAACCAGCGCCTTAATTCTTCAAAGGCCTCCTGGCATGGCTGCGTCCAGTTCAGTTTGGCCCTGGGGCACCTAGCCTTCCTCGTTTCTCCCAGCCCCTTAGTCTTTAGCAGTTCGGTTAGTGGGAGAGCTATCTTTTCAAAGTCTTTGATAAACTGCCTGTAGAAGTTAGCAAACCCCAGGAACTCTTATAGCTGCTTTCTGGTTTTGGGTGGTTCCCAGGCCAGCACGTCCTGCACCTTATTGGGGTCCATGGCAAGTCCCTCCGTCAATATGCGGTACCCCAAATAGTTGAGTTCTGTTTGGTGGAATTCACACTTAGACAGCTTGGCATACAACTGATTGTCCTTTAGTATCTGGAGCACCTTTTGGGTCAACTTGACGTGCTCTTCCATTGTTCGAGAGTACACGAGAACATCAACCAGGTACAAGAGAACGCCCTTGTAAAACAACTTGTGAAATATCTCATTAACAAATTGCTGGAAAACTTGGGGGCTCCTTTTAGTCCAAAAGGGGTGACCAGGAATTGAAACTGCCCCAGATGGCAATTAAAAGCAGTCTTCCAACAATCTTCAGGCCGCACCCGAATACGATAAAATGCCTCCCTGATGTCCAGTTTGGTAAATATCCGGGCCTTCCCCAGTTGGGCCAGGATCTCCGACATGAGGGGCATAGGAAATTTGTTGGAGGTACATATAGCATTCAAGCCTCTATAGTCCACACAGAGTCTCAGGGACCGTCTGCCTTGGGCCGGAACAGGACGGGGGCTGTCAAAGGGCTGCTTGATGGCTCTATGAACCCCCGCTGTAGGTTTTTGTCAATGAATTCACGGAGCATCCTTTTTTCAGGCTCCGACATGGCGTAGAGCTTGAGGCTTGGCAGCTTGGCGTTGCGCTCTATTTCAATAGCATAGTTTGTCTTCCGGAAGGGGGGCAGCTGGTCACTCTCCTTTTTGCTAAAGACCTCAGCTAGGTCATGGTATATGCTAGGTATCAAATCCGGGGGAACCTCGTGGGAGGTGGCCACCTTTGCCTTCTCTTCCCTGGCCTCTTGGGATGCCTCGGCGGTGGGGCCTGTTCTCTCTTGAAACTCAAGGGTCCCTTTCCTCCAGTCCACCCATGGGTTCTGCCACCTCAGCTAGGGGATTCCCAAAATGATTGGTTGATGTGCCATTGGTGAAATTACGAACTGCAGGGTATCTACGTGGGTCCCCACTGTGAGCCTCAAATAGCCCGTTCGCTCTTTTACCGGGCCCCCGTTTGCCGGAGACCCGTCCAGTTGGGCGAAGACCACGGGGGCCTTCAAGAGTTGTGGCTTCACTCCTAACTGACCGGCTAGGCTCGGGGAAATTAGGCACCGGGTACACCCACAGTCCAGTATTGCTTCTGTCTCTGCCTCCCTACCCGACTCTGGATTATACAGCTTTACTTTTAACTTAATCACAGTTCAGGGGTCTCAACTCACCGCCCTGAGGGATCGAGATCTGTCGTCGGGCACCTACAACAGATCGTTGTCGTTTCCCTGCAGCCACTCAGCATCATCTCCCTCTTCTTCTGTCTCGGCCTCTTCTGCTGGGAGCTGCGAGAACAGGGCTCGCGCCGTCTCTGCTGCCATCGCCGCTTTCTCCTTCATCGGCTTTGGAGTGTAGGCTGGCTTGGGGGTGGACGGTTTCTCTCCCTTCTGAGGGGCTTGCTTCTTGGAGCACTCTGCTGTGCGGTGTCCTTCTTGGCCGCAGGTGTAGCACGCTTCTTGTTTCCTTTGCGCTCCCGGCTGGCCAACCTGCCCCGGGGGAAAGGGCACCTCGCGCTGACTGATGAACTCATGGCGGGGTGCTGGCTTCTCCCTCCTTCTCGATAACGGCGAGGCATCTGCTCCTTGTCGCACTCCACCTGCCTGGCCAGCACAATCCAATCTTCTAAGTTGTTCAGGCTTCCCCGGTGCATCGCCCACTCGAAGATATCAGGCCTCAGGCCCGCCCTGTAGTATTCCAGCTTAGTAACCTCGGACCAGTCTCTAATCCGGCCAGCTATTGCCTTGAACTCTAGAGTGTACTCGGAGATGCTGCGGTTGCCTTGGTATAACCTTTTCAGCTGGCCCTTTGCCTTTTCCCCTGCTAGTGGGTCTTGGAACCGCCTCCGCAGGGCTTCTAGGAAGTCTTCCAACCTCTGCAACTGGGGTGCCTGGGTGTCATATATCTGCATCAGCCAGTCCACCGCTGCTTCCTTCAAATTGGCTCCCACCACATGGATCTGGACAGCCTCTGAGGGGAAAGCGTCTCCGTAGTCCCGCATGAAGTGGCGCACGTTGGTTATGAAGTAGGACAGCTGCCTTGGGTCCCCATTGAATTTGAATTTCAGGTCTCCTTGGACCTGGCCGGCCCACATCTGGCTCCTTCCTGCCGTCCCTGTGGTGAAGGTGGAAGCACCTCGCCCTGGGGAGAAGGAGAAGCGATCCTCCTCTTCTGCAAATGTCACTCGCCCTGAAGGCCTACCTGGCGCCACCAGGGTTGGCGGCCCAACCTCCTCTCCCGGGTTTCTTTGGGGGGTCCCCAAGATCTTGCCGCCTGGCTATTCAACACATCCAACCGGAACGCTATGGTTTGCATCATGCGGTCCAAGGCATCTACCTTCTGTTCCAACTGGGTGGTCTCGGGGTTGCTCACGTTCCTCTGCCTCCATCCACGGGGCCTTCCTCCTCACTGTCACGTCCCTGTGAGCAAAGTGCTGGGGGGCGTCCGCCTGGGCCCATCCTCGAGTCCCAGGGTTCTCCACTTCTCCGTCATGGAGGGGGTATCTCAACCCATCACCCAGCCCGGCAGCCTCCGAGTCATCTTGGCCAGCCCAGCCTCTTCTGCCAGCAACTCTCCCGGCTCTTCTCCAAGGGGGGAGGACTCGACTTGCAGGATCTCACTGCTTTCTGAAGTTATGGTGCTCTCACCGGATAATAGTCTTTCTCACGGGATAGCAATAAGGGAGATTCCTCTTCATGTCAGATCCTGGAATGGACAGCTAAACAAAGCACGCTCACAAAAGATTCTTCTGAAGGACACGGTTTATTTAGATCCACACTCCAAGAGGAACAAAGAGGAATCTGGGCTTTCACGCTCAAACTCTCAGTGATAAACTCCCCTGGACATCCCCCTTCCCACCTCCCGCCTTTTGGCCCATACATTCCAATGCTGGCCATCTGGTTGCCTCCTTATCTTGATGCCAGCCAAGGCCAGGCTGTTTTTTTATCTAACGGCTCTGGCCAAGGCCTGACAGATAATACCTAAGTTACAGAGGCACCCATTTCTCTTGGTTCTTTTTTACTGATTTCTAGCCTTGATGCTAATAAAATGAATGTCAGAAAAAATAATGTGCTCTATTACTTTTAGGAAGAAAAATTCAGGTACATAAAAATTAGAATGGGTGGCTTGGTTTTAAAAAGTACGTTTTTAAAAGGATCTAGAAGTTTTAGTAGATGGCACATTACATTTGATTCAACAGTGGATTCAGCAGTACAAAATGTCAATGCAATTCTAGACTGCATCGAGGGAACCATAATGTTCTGACCAAGAGACATAATGCTACCTGCAAAAAGTGGGTGCTAGAAACAACATCATAAGAAAGCTGACTGACACAACCTGGGGATCACAACCAGATACAGTGAAGACATCTGCTCTTGCACTTTGCTACTCTGCTGCTGAGTGCACATGCCCAGTGTGGAACACATCTCCACATGCGAAAACAGTGGATGTGGCTCTTAATAAGACATGCCGCATTATCACAGGATGTCTACGCCCTACATCACTGGAGAAATTATTCTCAGTAGCCAGCACTGCACCACCTGAAGTAGCTGTCTGTAATGAAAGAACCAAGCCAGTGATATCTCTGGATCATCCCCAGTTCGGATATCAGCCAGCAGGCCAATGCCTTAAATCAAGAAATAGTTTTCTAAGATGTACAAAGATACTTGCAAGAACCACCTCAGCAAGCGAGAGTCCAAAAGTGGCAGGCTAAAATCCGGAACCTTTAGCCATGGCTGGTACCGAATGAGAGACTCCATCCTGGGCACTCAGAAGACTGGGTGACTTGGAAAGCACTGAACAGACTGTGCTCTGGCACCATGAGATCAGAGCTAACCTTTAGAAATGGGGCCATAAAGTGGAGTCCACAACATGCAAGTGTGGAGAAGAGCAAACCACAGACCACCTGTTACAATGCAACCTGAGCCCCGCCACATGCACAATGGAGGACCTTCTTATGGCAACACCAGAGGCAATCCAAGTGGCCAGCTACTGCTCAAAGGACATTTAATAGAATGCCAAATTTGCAAACTTTGTGTTTTTTAAATACATTACACATATACCTTCTGTTTACTTCTGATACGATAAATAAATAAATACCTGCTATTATGCTTTGTTGAACTTCATCTTGAATTTTAAGTCCAGTTTTGGTCAATAGCCTGGTAAATAAGCTGAAAGCTTCTAAGGAACAGTTGAGACACTGCAAGATAGAAGACAGAGGTGATATGATAGCCACCTGAAATATTTGAAGGGATGTCAAGTGGAAGATGTAGCAGATTTGTTTTACGCTGCTCTGGATACTAAAATATGTATCCATGGATTCAAATTACAAAGTTAGGATTCAGTCTTGTCAAGATGAATCCCTTTAGTACAAGCACTTGAAAGGTGATGGACTCTCCTTCTGAGCTATTAAAATGTAGGTTGGATGGGCACAACAGAAATGCTTGAATTTTGTATTCCTGCAGGGTGCTTGGAGTTGTTTCGATGCTTAAGATTCTGCTCCAAGTCTAACTCACAAGAAAAAAGTGGAGTTACTTCTATCTTACTGTTCCCTGATGCTGTCATTTGAAATCTGAGCATACACATCTCATACCTGATAGGGAAAATGCTGCTAATAAAGTGTTTTTTTGTGGGGCCATAATTGTCTCGCCAAAAGGGTTTGAAATGCTAATTCTGCCTCTGGTTGTGCTAATAGAAAGTGTGGTTGGATGATACATCGGTTTACATTTTAGTTGCTAATTAATGATAAGATGCTAATCAGTGTAGCATGTAACCACATTTTATTGCTGCACTCTCGAAGCTGCAGAATTGTTG
This sequence comes from Anolis apletophallus, assembly GCA_030556195.1. Lineage (NCBI taxonomy): Eukaryota > Metazoa > Chordata > Lepidosauria > Squamata > Anolidae > Anolis > Anolis apletophallus. The sequence continues at coordinate 143,638,154 of JARBWK010000007.1, read as the reverse complement.
TTTCTCTCCTTCACTTAACGTTGCCATTTTGCTGGGAACTTCAGAAAATTGCTTTGCATAGCATTTCTTTTGGCCTGGAGAACAGTGTTCCTTGTAGTTGATATCTGGGGCTGCCTGTCTCCCACAACCTGGATCCTATTGGTGTCTTTCACATATGTTTATTTTCAAAGCAACTGGTGGAAGCATTCCATATAAGTCCAGTGTTGCAGAAATATTCATGTTCCACTCCATGCATGGGATGATTAAATATGCATCCAACTAAGGAGCTCCTGGTGGCGCAGCTGGTTAAACCGCTGAGCTGCTGAACTTGCTGAGCAAAAGGTCAGTGGTTTGGATCTGGAGATCGGGGTGAGCTCCTGCTGTTAGCCCCAGCTTCTGTCAACCTAGCAGTTCAAAAAAATGCAAATGTTAGTACATCAATAGGTACCACTTTGGCGGGAAGGGCATGGTGCTCCATGCAGTCAAGCCAGCCACATGACCTTGGAGGTGCTTATGGACAATGCAGGCTCTTCAGCTTAGAAATGGGGATGAACACCAGGCCCAGAGTCAGATACCACTAGACTTAATGTCAAGGGGAAACCTTTGACCTATGGAGTTTTGTGTGGTTTCCGGGCTGTATGGGCACGTTCTAGCAACATTTTATCCTGACGTTTCACCTGGCATCTTCCTTGTCTTTCTTCCCAGGGATGCAAGAATAGCCCCCTCTCTGTTATCCTCCCAGCAACAGGTTACACTCTTTTTATTCAGGCTGGCTTCTAAAGAAGGTGTTTCTAAAGTTCAAGTCAAGGGGTGCTGTGTTTTTAGCTTTGAATGCAATTTAATAAGCTTTTTAAGGCTTGTATCTGTTTACTTTTTAATACCATTAATATTTAATTCTATTTTGATTGTTGTATATTTTTAGGTTTGAGCTTTATTTTATTTGATCTTACTGTAAGCTGCTTTGAGTCTCTTTTGTAGAGAGAGAAAGTGAAAAAATAAACATAAACATCATCATCATCATCATGGCCATCATCATCGTCGTTGCCAGTGTAGACTTACCCTAAGTCACAAAGTTGTGTCTCTGATATGGGATTTTGGTGTTGATTTAAAACAGAGTTTCTCAGCCTGGGGGTTGTGACCCCTGTGGGAGGGGTCACGACGGGGTGTCAGAGGGGTAGTGAAAGACCATCAGAAAACACAGTATTTTCTCTTGATCATGGAGGGTTCAGAATACTCTTTGATTGTAGGCGAACTATAAATCCCAGCAACTACAACTCCAAATGTCAAGGTCAATTTCCCCCATTTTACAAGCAACAGTGTGGGCTCAATGAGGCAAAAGGGCCCAGAGTCCCTAGGATGATTGTGACGATCTCGGTCACCAAAATTGACTAATTGACACTCCCGGTAGTCTGCCACCAACCTAATGGGTCATTAGGATTTACTTCCAATTAAACTCTAATTAAATTAAGTGTCTGTAGCGTTTGGCCTTACAACAACCCACCCACCAAGAATGTAAACTGAGGAGACCGAAAGATGACGGAGGCTTCTTTTAAAGTTAATAATAAAAGTATTTATTAACTACAAACGAGGCTATGAAATAGGCACAGATCGTATTGGTTCTACTCAGAGGCAACTAGCGTACGGTTACAACAATGATAGATGTAGGACAGCGTGATGGTTGCAAGGTTATATATGTGTGCTAGAGCGTAGAGGTTACTTGTTAAAAAGGCTATTATTACTTCTTCAGATGGTACGTTCAGTTCCACAGACAGTACTGAGACTTGTCTCCCAACTCCCACAGTTCCACTAGATGAAACTTCTGTCATCTAATCACTTAGATCGTTCCCTGAGTCTGGCTACTACCCAATTGGGTTATGGAACTCACTTCCAGATTGTGAGCTGTCAGCCTGAACAACTTCAAGGCAGGATTAGACAGGGATTGTTAGTTACTGAAAAGGACATTCAAGTGCCACCTCTAATTTCACTGGTTGTGGGGGTCGGGAGCAGGTCAGGGTTTTGCCCTCCCTTCTGCTCGAGATCCCCGTGTACAACTGGTGGGCCACTGTGTGATACAGAATGCTGGACTAGATGGGCTGAGGTCCGATTCAGCATGGCTCTTCTTATGTTCTTATGTAACCCACACAGTCTAAGAGTCCAACTACCTGTCACTCTATCTCCAGAGATGACCAGGTAACCCAACTGCCTATCACAAGAACAGTTCTAAATTGGCACTCTTCCACAAGCGTCCCCACTAGAATGACTACTGGCCCTAAGGGCGGTCAGAACTGAGTCGTGACTCCCACTAGTCCAGCCTATTCCTACGTGGTGGTTGCTTAGGACAGACTGTCAGTCTCTGTTGCCAAGGCTCTGGTGATACTCCCCCAGAAACCTTGCTCAAGACTGCCTCAGGCTTAGATGTTGAATCTACAGCCTGACTCTAAACAGCAGAGGCTGGAGATGTGCGTCTGCACAGCCCTGCTCTAAACTCCAAACTCCAGACTGAAACTTTCTCTGACAGGATCTTCTACTCTGTCAGCTCCAACTCCTCCCCCTCTATACTCCAGACTGAAACTTTCTCTGACAGGATCTTCTACAGCCTCTTCACTGTAACTAGGCACAAAAGCCTGCCAATCACAGCCTCTTCACTGTAAGGCCAAGCCTGCCCACGCCCCCCTTGCTCTGGCTTTCCCTTCTCTTAATGGTTGCTGGCTGCAGCCACCTCTCCAAGATGGATGCCAGCACAACCAAAACAGGATTTCTAAACCTCTTCTAAGCAGGCCTCGGCCCTGCTTAAGGCAGGTGACTCCTTACAATGATACAAATCCAAAACAGATTACGATAGCCAACTCCTAGAAGCAGGCGCTAGAATTTTTGCTGCTAGAAGCAAAAATAATGTTATGGTTGGGGATCACCACAACATGAGGAACTACACTCTGTTTCTGCAACCAGTGTCTCACAGTTCTCTCAATGTCTTCATCAGAAGCATAATGATGTTCCCATAGATCTTCTTTCATTATCGGGAACAGAAATGCCGATTATGTTTGAAATTTCTCTCTGAGTGATACGACGATCGTCCTGAATCAATCTGTCAACCTTTTGCTTGTGAAACTCGGTGGCTGCTGTCACAGGACGTCCAACTCTTTATTTGTCATGCAAGTCAGATGTTCCCACCTCAACATCTTTAAACTTACTCGCCAAATGACGCACAAAACTCACATCAACACAATCACCATAAACAGCTTGCATTCTCTGATGAATCTCCTCTGGGGTGACACCTTCTGCTGTTAAGAATTCAATGGCGGCACATTGCTTAAGTGGCATTGACCGACCATCTGCGCAGGGTTCCATACTTCATACTTTAACAACACAACCGTTCAATGCTAAGGCTTCCTGCCAAAATGGAACTGTAGAGGAGAGTCTACTGAACAAGCCAGTACCTGCTGCATATCAGTTCTGCCATCTGTTGTGGAGTTATGAAGGTGGAGGCATTACTTTTCATTCAACTCTCGTATATTAAAGGGTCGTGGCATTAGGAAGGTTGAGAACCACTGATGTAGAAAGAAGGGATCTTCTGGGCAATGCTTGCCAGATTCTTTACTGAATGTGAAAAACTCTTCTTACTCATTTTGACTGTGAACTGAATGCTGTTGCTCCCACTGTATTTGCATTTCAGTGTGGATACAAAACCCAGCTGATCAAAAGGCAGAGCAGCAATCTCCCCCAAGCCTTTTCTTGAATCAAGAAACAAATAACATTTCTTTTTTTTTTCTTTGACCCAAGGCAATTTTTCTCTCTAGGGGTACATTTCCACGCTCCGCAGTTCAACCCATAATATCATGACTTTGTCAAGGGAAACGAAATAACAGTCGGACTCTCTCAGGGCATGCGGCAGATAGCCGCATCAAGGCAGAAGACAACTTCTCACTTGGAAGCATTGCGGGATTAAGTGAACCATAAACAGGCAGAGGAACATGGGATCAGCAGGAAGTCAACACATCAGGAGGGGGCCAAGAGAAAACCTCACATTTAGAATGGCTATGAGTAGTATAGACTTTAAAAATGCTCAGCCCAGACAGATAGAAGGATATCCTTTTAGGTGAAATTATGTTGTGTTTGTTTGTTTTGCCTGGGATGATCAAGGAAACTCTCCCCAAGATCTACATGGAAATTGTATGGCATAGAATCATAACGTTAGAAGAGCCGTCTAGTCCAACCTTCTGTCATGCAGGAAAAGCACGATCAAATTACTCTTGACAGATGGCCATCCAGCCTCTGTTTAAAAGCCTCCAAGGAAGGGGCTTCCACCAGACTCCAAGGCAATGAGTTCCACTGTTAAACAGTTCTTACAGACAGGAAGTTCTTCCTAATGTTCAGGTGGAATCTCCTTTCCTGTCCTTTGAACCCATGCCTCCATTGAGTACTAGTATCCGGGGCAGCAGAAAACAAGTCCTTGCACACATTAATTCTGCTACACCACCCATATGTGGAATGGCAACATTGTTCACCTGAGCCATGTATAGTAAAAGTAAAGGTTTCACCTGACATTAAGCCTAGTTGTGTCTGACTCTGGGGGTTGGTTCTCATCTCCATTTGTAAGCCGAAGAGCTGGTGTTGTCCATAGATGCCTCCAAGGACATGTGGTCTGCATGGAGTCACCTGTTTGACACCTGATTCCGCTTTACAAGGGTCACTTTGGGAGCAATTGCTGTCCAAATCTGTTGACATCATGTCATTGTGGAGGAGCCGCAGGATGTTCACAAATTTGTTAGGGCACCTGATTTTTGGGAGGATAGTCCAAAGAGCACTGGGATTCACTGAAAGCCAAAAAAAAGTTACAACATCATCTGTTATACAACTCCAGTATGCTGATGACAATGCCATCTGTGCACATTCAGAAGACCTACAAGCCACTCTAAACACCTTCACAGGAGCATACGAGACGTTTGGCTTGTTATTGAACATCGAGAAAACCAAAGTGCTTTTCCAGCAATCGCCAGCCAATCCCTTTTCAATGCCAGAAATACAGCTTAATGGTGTAACATTAGAAAATGTTGACAATTTATTCTCCCTTGGCAGCCACCTCTCCACAAAAGTCAACATTGAAACTGAAATACAGCATGCCTGCTGTGAGTGCAGCAGTTTTCCGAATAAATTACAGAGTGTTTGAGGACCGGGACATCCGTAGGGATACCAAGGTGCTTGTTTATAAAGCTATTGTCTTCCCAACCCTACTATATGCCTGTGAAATGTGGACTATCTGCAGACGTCACAGGCAACTCCTGGAATGATTCCATCAGTGTTGCCTTCAAAAAATCCTGCAAATCTCTTGGGAAGACAGGCAGAAAAATGTCAGCATGCTGGAAGAAGCAAAGACCACCAGCATTGAAGCGATGCTCCTCCACCATAAGCTCCGCTGAACTGGCCATGTTGTCTGAATGCTCGACCACCATCTCCCAAAGCAGCTGCTCTGCTCTGAACTCAAGAATGGAAAATGGAATGCTGATGGGCAGGAAAAGAGATTTAAAGATGGGTTCAAAGCAAACCTTAAAAACTGTGGTATAGACACTGAGAACCGGGAAGCCTTGGGCCTTGAATCCTCTAGCTGGAGGTCAGCTGTTGCCAGCAGTGCTGTAGACTTTGAAGAGGCACAAATGGAGGGCAAAAGAGAGAAATGTGCCAAGAGGAAGGTGTGTCAAGGCAACCCCGAACGGGACCGCCTTCCACCTGAAAACCAATGCCCTCTCTGTGGGAGAATATATGGGTCAAGAATAGGGCTCCACAGTCACCTATGTACCCACCGCCAGGACACCGAACCTGGAGGACAATCTTACTTGGACAATGAGAGAGCTCATAAGTAAAGTAAGTAAGCCAAACAGCAAAAAGATTTAGACCTCAGAATGATATTCCAGCCAACAGAACTGCAGTTTTGGACTCCTCTGCACCAGTCTTTGCATTCTGTCGGCTTTCTTTGCCAGTTAATAAAGTCATGACCATTCAAATCCTGAAATCTTTATCTGCCTTTGCCTTATATTTGGCTCCTGCCGCAGACCCTCTTACATCTTGGAGAGGAAAAGCCTGGGGCTTTGCCAAAGGCAATAATAACAACAAGAGTCCGGGGTCTTTATCGTCCCACATCCTCCCCCCCCCCCCCCAAGAAAGAGCATTTTAAGAATGGCTGGGCAAAGGAAGACTTTCGCAATCCGGCCTGGTGCTGAATCATGTTTGTTGGAAGGCTTTATTTATTTGTGAAGTCAAAGCTGGGCTTGGAATAACCTTCAGGGCACTCGGAGTGGTTGCAGAGAAAGAAATTAAATTGCAGAACTCGGGGATTTGCAAGGAACAAGTAGTTTTGCCAATTAACCCCAGAAAGAAAGAAAAAACAATCAGATATGTGTGACCAAATGAACAAAAGCCGAACAACCCCCCCCCCCCAAAGGTTACAAACACACTCTGCAGCTCTAGAGGCTTGAGAATAAAACCTCCTAGGTTTGGGATGTCACACAATATTCTTAAATATTCCAACAGCTGAAAAAGTTCACAGAAGAATCAGCATGAAGAATAGAGCCTAAGACATGTGAACTGGGATAGAAAGGCTGCAACAAGGAAAGGGCTGTTTTCACTTTCTTTTCGGCATTTCCGCTTTCCTGCAGGGAAGACAGCTAGAGAGACTTGGGGGCCAATTAAAGAACAATGCAGAGGCAGATTGATGAAAAATCCTTTTATTGCCTGCATGAAAAGTGAGATATCCAACTGCAGTGTTTGACAGCTGAAATTTTTAAGGGCCTGCAAGCCACAGCACTCAGCAGGAGGCGATAGTCTCATCCATAAACAGAAGGGCACTATTGGAGGCTTAGGGTGTATCAGCTGGTAAAGGCAAAGGTTTCCCCCTGACATTAAGTCCAGTCGTGTCCGACTCTGGAGGTTGGTACTGATCAACATTTCTAAGCCGAAGAGCCAGCGTTGTCTGTAGACGTCTCCAAGGTCATGTGGGTGGCAGGACTGCATGGAGCTACAAACACAGTAAAAAAGGGGAAGCAAGGCTAAGCTAACACACAAAAAGGGAGGACTGAATAACAAGACCGGATGTATGTATACAAGGGCTGCACAAAGTTGCGCAAAAAGCCAATACAGATAATGCAATTATCTGGATTCAAATAGGGTATCAATAATGGTTCTGCACAGACAATAATATAGGAGTCCAAAATCCAAAGTCCCACACAACAAAGTTCAAAGAAATACCAGAGTTCACAGGAGGCACGGTCAATCAATGCAAAGCGTGCCAGATGAGGAAAATGTGTGGCGGAGGCGCCTGGTTCAGCTCTCGGGAGTTACCTCAGGAACACAGGGCTGTGGTAGATAAGACCAGTCAATGCCAGGCTGTAAATAAAGTTCAAAAGGTTTGAGGAATCCAGCGGTGTTATACCACTCAATCCGTGGTATGCTTGCTGTAGGACTTTTTTTGTAGGACTGCATGGAGCGCCCCGCAGTTTTCAAACTGCTAGGTTGGCAGAAATTGGAGCTAACAGTGGGAGCTCGCCTACTCTCCGGATTCATACCTGCAACCTTTCAATCAACAAGTTCAGCAGCTCAGTGATTTAACCCACTGTGCCACCGGAGTATATAAGCAGGATTAATGCAGTTTGATACCAATTAACAGCTAAGGCTCAGTACTATGGAATCCTGGGAGTTAGGTCGTTAGCCTTCCCTGCCAAAGAGTGCTGCTGCCTCACCAAACTACAAGCTCTCATATTTCATAGCTTTCGGCCATGGCAGCTTAAGTGTTGCCAAACTACATTAAGTCTATAGTGTAGACGCAACCTTAGAATGTTAGGACACATCTACACTGACCATTTAATGTGGTTAGAAGGCAGATTGACAGCCTGGTGTTTAAATGAGACAAGCCACAAACATGCAGTGCAGCCTGTATTCAGGGCTTAAAGATTACTGAAATCAGGGAATACCCAGAAATACATCGGCACAGGGTTGTTGTAGGTTTTTCGGGCTGTATGACCATGTTCTAGAAGCATTCTCTCCTGACATTTTCCCTGTGTCTGTGGCAGGCATCCTCAGAGGTTGTGAGGTCTGATTGCTGTTGAATCCTTGGTAGCACGTCTGTATGTGTTTACATGGCCGAAGGGAGGGTATAAAGTATATTTTACACAGTCTTTCCCTTTCTTGGAAGACTTTCTCCTTCTGCTATGTGTGTCTGTTGCAGTAATACCTGGGAGATTTATGTCCAACTGGGTGATATTGAATTTGCTTCAGTGGGCAGAAATTGCCTGTCCACCCTCACACAGCAGAAGTACTAAAGAGCTTGAAGGAATTTATCTCTATGTTGCTTCTGTGAGTTTAATGTAAGCTGGCCATCTCTTGCTCTCAACACTGTTTTACTTTCTTTTATTTTTGTTGGGGATAGGGTTGAGCAACTTAGGACCTCATCAAATCCTGACTTTCCCTCTTTTCTAAACATTTAAAAGGCATTTTAAAGATGGAGTCCCATGGAGCCCATCAAATGATGCAATAATACTTCTGTTGGTTACCTGTGGGACTCTGTTTATAAAGTTTGTAGAAACTGAGGTTTTTGAAGTCGGACAGGAATCAACACCAGAACTCTCCATTTGGATAGACATCGCTATAAGCACTTATTTTAAGATTGGGCATTCTAGTGGGCAGGTTTTAAATATGCCTCGATGCTCCTTTTGTTGCAGGCTTCACAACCTCTGAGGATGCTTGCCAGAGATGCAGACAAAACGTCAGGAGAGAGTGCTTCTAGAACATGTCCATACAGCCAAAAAAAACCTACAACAATCTAGAGCAGTTGTTCCCAAACTTTGGTCCTTTGGCTATTTTGGACTATTTCCCAAGATGGCTTGGCCTTCTGGGAGTTAAAGGCCAAACCACCTGATTCTGGCCATGAAAGCCTTTGACAATACATTGAACTGCTCTAGATTCAGCATTGGAAGTTGTTGAGGAGGTATTTTTCCATCCATGTCTACTCAGTGGGCTGCATTGGTGCATTTGACTTGCCAAAAATGATATGGCATCATTTCTGGCTATAGTTTTGGCCAATTTGGTGCATTTTTAAAAATTCCATTGCTGTTTGGGGAAAGTTTGTGGGATTTTTGGGAATTAGGCCACATAAATTTGGACACATTTGAGGCAGTTTGGGGGGGAAATGTCTGAATTGTATTTACTTATGTACTTGTGTTTATCCCATCTTTTCCCAATTTACGGACTCAATCACCCTGGGATTTTTTTTAGTCAAGAGCTTCAAGGGCAGCACTTAGCTCTTCCAAAATGTCCCAATTTTTTGTGATGGTATGCCCAATCATATTTGTGGTCCTTCTATTATGTGGTGATTTTTTCTATCTGTGATGTCTCTACTGCAGTTGGCTACTCTGCAAAGAAGCAAACTTGCCACTTTCGCAAATAGTGGGGATTTCTTAAAATAAAAAAACCCTCTGTCTTCCCAGAATTCCCCTTTGTTGTTTCCAATGACAGAGAGCACAGTATTGGAATCAGCCTGCTATACTTTCCTTACTTTTCAGAATCCTGCTCCCTTCTGCTTTATCTTAATCACCTTTATATCCCTCCCAGGGCATAATATACAATCACATCACTTTGCAAAATATATTCCACGTTCTCCCAATTGCAACACTGGCTAAGCACCCAGAAAATAAGCCTCTTGTTCCATCCCTACAGCTTCTAAAAACAGATTTTGGTCCTTGATTGGCGGCTCTTGAGCTGATAGCATAGGAATCACGTTAATGTTATTGTTCTTGGCTAACGAGATGAGCCTGGGTTGTCTGATTAGCTTGTGATGTGAGTTAATGACCTGAAATATCTTCATCACTTGTTGTTCAGTTGTGAAAGTTTCAGAGGTTGCTGTGTTACTCGATTGAAATAAAAACAGGACAGAACTTGAGCAACTTAGTATTTATTAGGACAATGGTGTTTTCTGGGTGAGATGCATTATGGGCATATCTACATAATTTTTTTAAAAAAACCCTACAACCCATACTCACCCTGAAGCCAGTTATGTTTATAATGTGAAATGGCTCCCAGAAATAATCTGGATCATTCACTCCTTGACCCAACCTTGTTCTGCAGTAAGCAATAGGGGTGGTTTTATTGTGTTTTATGTGTTTTACTCGCTATTTTAATTCTGTGAACCGCTCTGGGCTCCAGAGCGAGCAGTATATTAAGTTGAACTAATAAATAAATAAATAAAATATCTCCGGTCGTAATACTTTGAGTTCCGTAATTTTTTTGTATTTGAAATTATTTTGACCCTATATCGACCCTCCTTGTCCAACCCAGAAGTGACCTTTCTAAATCAAACCGGGTCAGCCATTTACGTAAAGGGTGCATTATTAGGTCGTTTCCGCCCTTTCTTATGTTTAACCCGCCTTTGGTTGTCAGCTGGCAAAAGGGGAGTGGACAGCAGCGTTTGGGTCTCGGCTGGCGAGAGGAGGGTGCCAGGCTGCCCCCTCCACCCTCCTGTCACCATCTGACACGCGGGTTAAAGGGAATGTTTCCTTTAACCCAGGTTGGTTTCTGGGCTGGCAGGGGGGAAGGGAGGCGCCTCCCTTCGCCCCTGCGAGCTCAGAATCCAATACGGGTTAGCCATCCACTCCTCTCCCTTCTTGCCTCCCTGCCCCCCACCCCAGCTGACAGGCATCGCACATTAAATATAATGTGTGATGCTTCTGAGCTCGGGGGGAGGGAGGGAGGAGTGGAGTGCTTGCTCTCCCTTCTTCCCTCCCTGCCCCCCCCCCCCAGCTGAGAGGCATCGTGCATTAAATATAATCATGGGAAGAGAGGAGAGCAAGCCCTCCATTCTAGCCCCCCAACTGGCATCATGAATAAAAATGAAAATACGTTAGTAATTAAGTTTCAATTACGAAATTTAAAAATTTTCGGGAAAATTTCTATAACGACCGAGCAAGGGAAATTCCCCCACACACGAGTTTAGAATCAATTTTTTATGGGTCAACCACCCCTAGTAAGCAAAGTTGAGGGATCTTTAAGAGTAGCTAGGAACTTTGCTTTCTTGCCTCTCTCTAAAGGCTCAGGACTTCATGGACCAAACTGGACATTTTAGTTAACTCAAACACTTTATTGTCCACGACATGAGTTAACTCCACTCAGGCACATAGCTCAGCATCTCCCCAAAATAATAACTGGCTTACTTTAAAGTTCCTGTACTGTTTTGGTCCTCAAAGATGTAGCTGAAAAGTCCTTTGAGTCTTTCTCTCTCAATGGCTTCGAGGTAAGAACACTCTCAGCCCCAATCAGATGGCCCTTTGAAGTCACGAAATCTTCCTCTCGATTCCAAAAGACTGGTTTGGAGGTGCTTGGAACTCCTCAGAGCTACTCAACCTTATAATATATTGAGCCTTCCGCTTGAATTCCAATCTTGTCTTGAAAGATAGCCTGACCAAGGGCCTGATCTGGCAAACCTTCTAAACATGTTCTTTTCAGGAGAAGTCTTGGTAACCTAATGAATGTAAAGTGGCTGATACCTAGCTCCCTGGGAAATGGGGTGGAACAAACACAACTGGGCTCTGCAAATGATGATTGGCAGGTGCTAAGGACCAATCAATGCAACTAAACCTTTAGCTAACTGTACAGGCTACAAAACACAATTTAACAAAGCAAACCTTTTAGAACTCAAGATTTTCTATGCAAGTGGCGCTCGCTGCGCCATCACAAGACAAATTTTAGCAGAAGGTGATAGACTGTCCTTCTTTAGAGCTTTTTTAAGGGGTTGAATGGCCATCTTGAGGCCTTGCCATTGTTCTGCTTGTATAGTGCTGCATGGAGAGAGGCTAACTCCTGTAGTCAAGGCATGAGCAAACTTCAGCCCACCAGGTGTTTTGGACTTCCACAATTCCTTGCTGCCAATAAAATGGCTGAGATTTCAGGGAGTTGAAGTCCCTTTTAATTCAGTTCTAAAATATTAGCAGTCTCAGAAAGTCCATTAGAAGGTCACACTTACAATTGTTTGTTGGAAGGGTATTGTAGTGTAGCGGCTTGAGCATTGGACTAGCCACCTCATCACACGGAGAGAAGAAAGTATATGCTTGAACGCTGCCAGGACGCTTCCTCAGTGGAGCCCGCCAGATGCCATCACTCAGTGTAAGGCTACTTCTGGCAGGATTCCATAAAAGGACTGTCCTGGCAATGTGCTAGAATGCTTCCCTGAGAACACGGGAGTCTTCCCGTGTTCCATAGAAAAGAACGGGGATGAAACGAGATGGCAACACTTCCCCCTCGGGATAAGGTAAGGGGTGCAGCAGGTGATGTGGGGTGCAAGGCAGCACCCACACACACACACACACACACACTGCCCCATGAATTCAGTCATCAATGTGATGAGATCCTAGGACACTGGAGGATAGGTTTCAAATCCATACTAAGACACAAACACTGATTAGGCAACCTTGGCAAGTTCACCCTCATTCAGCCTCAGAAAAAGGCAATGAAAACCCCCTCTGAACAAATCGTGCCAAGGGCACATCCAGGCAGCCCCTTTATTGCGGAAACTTCCCCAATAAAAAAGGGGGCTCTCCAGATGACGTTCTGGGCAACCCACAATTCATTTGTCACAAACCAGAAAAACCCTGGTTTGTGGCGAATTAATTAGATAGTGAATTTATTCCGTGCCTTCTTGGAAGATAGAAGATAAACCCACTACTTCTGGTCCAGACACCATTCACACAGTTTTCCGGACTAAATTAATCCCGAAAACTGTGGGAAACCCAACCCCCTCCCCCAAGAGGCCATTCTTTCCCCTCTATTATTTAACATCTATATGTGTCCACTGGCCCAACTGGTACATAGTTTTGGTCTGGAGTGCCATCAGCATGGAGTGCCATCAGTACGCTGATGACACTCAACTTGTGCTGAGGATGGAGGGCAGACTCTGTACCCGATTATTTCCATCAGTGCCTAAAGGCCGTGACTGGATGGCTGCGAGCTAGCCAGTTGAAGGTGAACCCATCGAAGATGGAGATCCTCTGGTTGGGCCCCCCAGTGGGAGGGGGTGCCAGCTGCCTACCCTGGACGGCGTGGCACTTTGCCCGTCGCCCTTGGTAAAGAGTCTGGAGGTCCAGTTAGACCCACTGCTGACTATGGAGGCCCAGGTTGCCATGGTCAACAGATCTGCATTTTCCATCTGCGACAGGCTAGACGGCTGGCACCCTACCTGTCTAGTGGCGACCTGTCCATGGTGATCCAGGCAACGGTCATCTCGAGACTAGACTACTGTAACGCCCTCTACATTGGCTTTCCTTTGTCCGTGATCCGGAAACTCAAGCTGGTGCAGAATGCTGCAGCTCGTCTGCTCGCCGGTGCTCTGGCGAGATGCCTTATTGCACCTATCCTGCAGCAACTGCACTAGCTTCCAATAGAGTACCGGATTATGTTCAACGTGTTGGTATTAACCTTTAAGGCCAGACATAGCCTGGGGCCTGTGTACTTGAGGGACCGTCTTTCCCCATATACTCCCCAGAAATCACTGCGGTCTGGAGATCATAACCTTTTAGAGGTTCCTTCAGTCAAAACTTACCACCTGTCCTCTACGAGGCTAAGAGCGTTCTCTATTGTAGCTCCAACACTGTGGAACGCACTGCCGGATAGCACCCGGGCTCTTACAGAAATATCTGCATTTAGAAGAGCCTGTAAAACAACATTGTTCCGACAGGCGTTTAACATCCTATTTGACTGTGTTGTGATAAATTGGGACAATTGTTAGTAGCTTATAGTGTTTTATGTATAGTGTTAAAGTTGTTTTATTGTTATTGCCTGTTTTATCTATGTAAACCGCCCCGAGCCTAAGGGAATGGAGCGGTATATAAATACGAATAATAAATAAATAAATATCTAAAACCCCTTTTAAAAGTAAGGAAAACTTACCAACCTCCAGTAGAGTGCCGGTAACTTGCCGAAGTTCTCCTGGCACGTAGAAATGACACGCCAAGAAAGTCGGGGGGGGGGGGATCGCCCCCGCTCTCATGGTGCATCATTTAAAGGCGCTGGGAGAGCTCCGACAACACACTACTGGAGGCTGGATAAGTTTTCCTTACTTTTAATGGAGGTTTTAGGGCTTTAGGGAGGGGGGTTGAGTCTCCAGGTGCTCTCCCGGGCCAGTCCTGGAAGAACATCTGGACACCCATCCCAGAAAGTGCACACTTTCTGGGTTGTGTGTGGTTAGGGGCCCAGGAACATTCACATTTTTAAAACATGGATGCTCCTAGGATAAAGGGCTGTGTGGAAGCCCTCCAAGAAAACCCCATGGTAACCTTGCCTTAGGGTTGCCTTGAGACAGAAATGACTTGAAGGCACGCAAGGACAACAATTTTGGAAAGTGATATTGGTTTCACTTAGGGATCAAGGAAAAGCCTAGTTGTCTATTACAGTTTTCAGACTTCATTGATTTATCTCAATGTGCTAAGGCACATGATTTTAAAACTGTTTTAACCTTTAAAACCTATTGTAACTTGTTCCTCATACTTAATGACTTCTTGCTTTCTCTAAAAGGCACCTGCAATGCCAATTTATTCTCTTCTGTGATCTAATCTCAGTTGGTGGTCTCAACTAGAACTTGTCTTGTACTGACTGAGTGTATTGATTTTTATGCATTGTGGTTATGGTGACTCTAAGGCCAAACTGTTACAGCATTTTCTAATATATTTTTCATATAATATTGATAGAAAGGGGATACATTCCCTACTCACACTGTGGGGTTTCCATGTTGCTACTAACAGTTTACTAAAGGCTTTTTGCTAAGTACGTAATAGCAAGGATCTGAACTATTCTATTACAGCACTAAAGCACCTTTTATGGCTTATTTGGGTATGTTATCTACTTACTGTACAAAACAAGGTACTGAGTTTGTGGTTGTTGAGCTTTGCATTAGCTTAGCTTGGTTCTGTTTTAGAGCTGGTAACTCATTGGAGCTGCAATCAACAGGTGGCCGTTTTTGTTGCTGGGAGCAGACATGAAGCATAAGTCAAGGCAAAGAATACTGCTTATTTAAACTAAAAACCAGGGGCATCTTATTTTCAACAAAGTAGACAGAAACTGAACTATTTACTACATTTATTTCCTGTCATTGTAGAAGACACATTGATAAAAGTGTTTGTTTATTTACTTTGTATCTGTGACGTCGCACCCGGTATGTATATACTCAGGAAGGGTGAGGACATAGACTCTCTCTACCGGGGGATTGCTTCTTGCCTTCCTTTAGAGGCTTGGGGCTCCAAAGGACCAAGCTGAACACTATAGATAACTCAAAACAGGCTTTATTGCTTAAACCATGAATTATCTGCACTCAGGCACTTTACTTTGTTCCCCAAAAGGATAAAGAAAAATACTTTACAGTCTCTTAGTTGCTTGAGTCCTGGAAGCTTCAGCCAGATGGCTCTCCAAGTCCTCTCTGTCTTTATGGTCTTGAGGTAAGGACACTCGAGACCCCAGCCAGCTGGTCTATACTGAAGGTATGGGACCTTCCTCTGAATGCCAGCTGACTAGTTTGAAAGCAGCTGGGTCTTCTCAGAGCTATCCAACCGTCAGGTATGTTGGGCTTTCTGTATGAGACCAGGGAAAGTCTTTATCTTATGTTGAGAGATGGCTTGACCAAGGCTGGCCCTGGCAAACCTTCAGATACGCCCTCTTCTGGAGAGATCCAGGAAAGCTCTATAAAAGAATGGCTAGATTTCCAAGTCTCTGGAAAAGGGGAGGAATAAACTTATTTGGGCTCTGTTAACAATGATTGACAGGTGTAGAGAACCAATCAATGTAACCAAACCTTTGCAAAACTAACCAGGTTTGCAGAAAAGCAATACAACAGTGCAAACCTTTGCAACTTAAAGTTTTACATAAAAGTGGAGCTTGCTGCGGTCACAAAGCTTGTTTGCTGCTGCCCTGGAGACTAGGACACAGTGGAACCATGGCTTCAAACTACAAGAAAGGAGATTCCACCTGAACATTAGGAAGAACTTCCTGACTGTGAGGGCTGTTCAGCAGTGGAACTCTCTGCTCCAGAGTGTGGTGAAGGCTCCTTTTTTGGAGGCTTTTAAACAGAGGCTGGATGGCCATCTGTCGGGGGTGATTTGAATGCAATTTTCCTGTTTCTTGGCAGGG
Organism: Anolis apletophallus; assembly: GCA_030556195.1. Taxonomy (NCBI): domain Eukaryota; kingdom Metazoa; phylum Chordata; class Lepidosauria; order Squamata; family Anolidae; genus Anolis; species Anolis apletophallus. Next base: position 143,622,026 of record JARBWK010000007.1, on the reverse strand, counting down.
GGTTGGCCTGGATGGCCCATGGGATCACTTCCAATTCTATGATTCTATGACTTTATGAACTATTCTATGCAGTGAGAATGCGAAAGCACTGCTAACCAATGTGATCTTGCAGTCAACAAAAAGAAGCAAGGTTATGGTTTGAAGATTGAAAATGTTCGGCAGACTAATAATAGCTCCTTGGAGTAGTTTTACCAGTGTGTGTATTTAATTTGTCCTGAATTATTTCAGGCTCCACACTAATGCATGTATTAATAATAATGACAATGACATTCTTTATTTAAACTACTTGCCGATTGGTGTGTGTGCATTTCTTCATTTCCATTATACAATTGATTTGTTATTGCAGGAAGAGTGATGCTAACGTCATTTAAAAAGGGAAAGAACAGCGATAAAACAAAACCCTGCTTTAAAGTATAATTATTAATGACTGGATAGTCATTTCTCTCAGGCTTGTTTCTGAGGAGGATGCTTAATGGCATCAAGCTTAAAGAAGCAATCAAGAAAATCTAATATCTGTTTCTTTTTCTGGGTCGTCATAAGCTTGTTACTATTTTGGTTGGAGGAATATTAATTATGCAACTTCTGCTTATCAGAAAATGGTTCTTTGTGCACCCACACAGAAGGCACTCCCAAAGAAAGTTGAGTTTTTAATACCACAATCATATTATGTGTGCTCATCAGTTCCTATATTTGGGGCTGTGTGTACATGGATGTATGTTTCCACACACATGTTTAGCAGTTTGGGATCTTTACGCTCAGGCAGAACTCATGGATGAACTTGGACTACTCAATACCCTTCGGATTTTCTCCCATACTCATAGTATCTAATTGGCTCTACTGCAGTTTCCATCATCCCTTGTGTGTGTGTGTGTGTGCGCGCGTGCGTGTGTGTGTGTGTGTGTGTGTGTGGGAGAGAGAGAGAGAGAGAGAGAACAAGCATATGAATGACCAGGCTGTGGTGCAGTTAGCTGAGAGCTAGCTGCATTATATCACTACTAACCGAAGCCAGCCCGGGTCAGTGTGAGCTTCCGGACATTCATCTAGCTTGCTGTTGACCTATGCATCCTGAAAGACAGTTGCATCTGCCAAGTAGGAAATGTAGATACTGCTTATGCGGGGAGGCTAATTTAACTAATTTACAACACCATAAAAACCTTCCAGCAGCATGCAGAAGAATGAGAAAGTACTTCATCCAAGGACTCGATATCACAATGGATAGTGAAGCGGCAGCTCCCCCTGTGCCTGGAATTGAGCCGGAATCCAGCATACCCCCATGAAGCTGGAAAAAGCTTGGGTACAGCTGGAATGTTAAATTGCCTCTGCATATATATGTAGTATGTCTAACTGGCATTGAATGTTTGCCATGTATATGTGCATTGTAATCCACCCTGAGTGCCCCGCGGGGTGAGAAGGGTGGAATATAAATACTTTAAATAGATGATAAATAAGTGTATTTTGTTTGAATCGTCTGAAATTGTTATTGTAATGGCTGGAATCCTGTTGGTGTCTTTTTCATGTGATCTTTGGCCAGTCAATACCCCCAGTCTTTTCCCATCCTCATAGTATCCAATTGGTTATATTGAAATTTCTATCATCCCTAGTGTGTTTGTGAGAGAGAGGAGGCGGCAGAGAGAAGACAAGTGTGCATACTCATTTAGTTTAAATTGCCACGTACAGTAATTGGTTTATGATAGCTATAATCCTGTCTTTTTTCATGTGCATGTTCCCTTTGCACATGGTGTAAGGCAGGTGTAAGAAAATCAATGTGGGATAGGGTCCCCTTGGCACACCCAATAGGCCGCACAGACCCCACAGGAGGCCCAAATATTTTCATTTACTAATACAGTCCTTCTCAAAATGGCTACCAGAAGTGATGCCAAGTCAGTTCTCATTTCCATTTTGTAATGGACGGCAGTGGCAATAGAGATATTTGGTCACACCAATGGTGTTAGGGTGCTTGTGGGATAGGGAGGAGATTTTCATGTTCATACATGGCTTTGTTCTGCATGGCTTTGGGGAACAGAAATGCCTGAACTTGAGCATATCTTGAGCTCCCTCTCCAAGATATCCCATGATGCATATACAGTATATATCAGTGGTCCGTGGTCCACCAGTGGTCCCTAAGAACAAAAATATGGTCTGTGGGCTCAACATTACTACACTGTCACAATGAGAGCATCTAGTCTCATGAAACCCTCTGCTAGTACCAAGCCAACGGGGATGTCAATAAGGGAAATCCTGACTACCCACTATTGGTGCGACAAGTCTCTTGACTGCTGCTTCTCCTCCGCCTCTTTCCCCCTGAACAGAACCAATCCATGTGGCACCAGGAAATGGGGGCACCTTGGGGTTTCCATTTTTATATCTGTTCCTGAAGTTATTTGGGGTGCTGATTCAGAAAATCCCTCTAGAAAATTGCTCCACATCAGCTCTAGAATATTAATATGGTTTTCTGTGGGCGAGCAGATCATGACTAGTGGATGACATATGTTCTGTATCAGAAACTAGAGCTGATGTGCTCTATCCAATGCTATTTTCTGAATCAGCTCCCCAACAATAACCAAACTGAATCTGAAGTTGACCAAAAACTGATTTGTAACCGTAATGTTTGAAGAGTGATCCCTGGTCAAAGTGGTTCCTGGTCAAGTGGTCCCTGGCCAAAAAAAGGTATATGTAAATACATATATTCCAAAATATAATATTTATACCCAAAAAGCAAAACACTTCAGATATACTCAACCTGTGTAGTAAATACCGATTGCAGCAAAGTATGTTGAGTAAACCAGAGACTTACAGTGATGTTGCTGCAATGCTAAGACATCATACTATTTCGAGGGAGACATATATCTGGCAGACAGCCTACTATACCCCAGGAAGTTGAGCTTGGTTACAGTGCCATTGCATCATATTTCCACACTGGGTGAAATGTGGAGGGAGACATTTTTGTACCAACTCTGATTTAAACCTTTGCTTGTTGTGATATCTCACCCTCCAACTAAAGTTTTTCCCTTGCTTGGTTTACAAGCTGTTTGCCTGATAAAAGGAGCTCAGAAGAAATAAATCAGAAACTGGGAGGACAAGCCATAATTTCTTTGCTTGGCTCTTGTGCAATTTGTGACCGAAGCAACCGTTCCTGTTTAATACAAACCAAAAGTGAATTTTGGAGGTGAATTTTGTTAAGCCATATAATCCCCTCTTCTGTAAAAGGTGGGATATGAATTCAAGCAGAAATTACTATATTGACAGCCCTATATTTTCAGGATGCTTTGTACACCTTCTGTACATGTGTTAACATGAACCTGATAGTAGGCTTGTACATTTTGGCTGAACCTTGATCTTTTTCTGCTGACCAGATCCTGGTAGACCCCCATATCCATTTTTGCATGCCTCCTGAAAACAGGTGGGTAGGCGGATAGCCATTTTCAGGTCTCACCCAAAAAAAGCAGCTAGATCTGGCTCATTGGCAGCAATGGGGAACTTATGAGGCTCCCCTTTCCATTCCTAGGAACCTTTCCTTTTTCCCTTCAAGGAAGCCTGGATGTCCACAATGGAGATAAGAAAGCATCCTATCTCGCCCATTATGGGGGGGTTACTAACAGGCTCCCCTTCTATATACTTCATTAAGACCTGGATTAAAATTATCTGAGCTAAGATACCACTCTTTCTGTGAACCTTTCCTTTCTGTCTGTACAGACACTGGGTTTTAAAGCTGTTTCTACTCTAGAGGAGAGGTGTTGCAGGCAGGTACACACTTTCTCTCCCTACAGCACATCACCCAGCTTTCCAAGGCATTTTAAGAAGGCCCCGGAAGGGAAGAACGATGACCTGGAGGTATCCTCCCTGCCATTATGGGCACCTGAACAAACCAAAGAGGCTGGATTGTCTGAAGGAAATGGCTAGAAATAGATCCACACGCAAGCCTGCCAGATAGACTATGTTTAGGCAAATATGAACTGTGTGGACGTTATTACATGAACCTATTATTTCACTAGAGTCACAATATCATAGATAGTTGACACATACTTGCTATTGTTCCTCTCTTCATTCATGCAATATGCAGTCCCACAATCATATTACCATAGAACCACATAACCTCACCTGCTGTTCCATATTTTTTAAAGATGGGATGCCACACAATGTGTTGATTTCACTCATGGGACATAAAGGAATCCTTTCCTTCAGTAAATCTAAGTCCTCTGGCATATACATACGGTGTAGGGCTGTTTCCGAATTTTGGATACTTCTGTATTTCGGAAGTTTTTTTGCCTACTTCTGACTTTTGAAGCAATTTTGAAAGCAGCCCTTCCAACAGGAATTCCGAATTTTGGAATTCCGAATTTCGGATGCCATTTCCGAATTTTCTTGTTGATTGTTCATTGGCTGATGGCTAACAGCTGACTCTCCCTTCTGCTGTTTTTTTTTTGCCCATTTTTGAAAGCGGATGCCATTTTTGAAGACTTCCGAAGTCTTCTGAATTTCGGGAAATACTTCCCAATTCCGAATTCCCTCCCCCCAAATCGGAAGTCTATCACATCCAAAGCTACATCACAATCAACATCCAAATTGACTTTTGAAGCACTTTTTTAAAAAATTCAGAAACAGCTCTAATACGGTGGCATGCATTTCTTTTATGTTGGTATCTGAAGCCATTCAGAGCTTTAAAAACCATTCCAAGCACCTTAAATTCAGACCAGAAATATATCTTCAGCTAGTAACAATTCTTTTCAGACCTTCATTGTATGCTGTCAATATAATATTCCATTCAACAGTTGAGTGGCTTAATTTTGCATTAGTTACAGTTTCTAAGCCTTCTTCAAGGGCAGTCCCACATTGAGTACATTACTGTACTCAAATTGGGAAATTGTCAATGCATGGATTACCTTGGTTAGGTTATCTCTGTCCAACGATGAGGCTTGGGAATGATCCTAGGATGCTTCTTCACCAGTCTAGTAATGGATTGGCAGGCTGCCCATCCCATGACATCACTGGACTTCTGGTGGAGGCCCCACCCACAACTGGAGTGGAAGCATCATACAATGTTTTCCTCCCATCACAGGATCCTGCCCGTGCTGTGCTGACTCCAATGGAGCCAGTACGGATCCTTGTTGCTTGGACAATGCTTCTCACATGTGGTGGGGGAAGCGTTGTCATGAGTGCGGGCAACTGATTCACCCCACCGCTTCTCTGTTTCTTTGGCAAAGCCAGGTGAAATTGGACGCAAGAAAAACTGAGCAACTATAAGGTAAAATAGCTCCTAATCTTGCAATTTTCCAGTTGAATATGTTGCCTTTAGGGGAGCCCCCGGTGGTGCAGTGGGTTAAACAGCTGAGATGCTGAGCTTGTTGACTGAAAGGTTGCAGGTTCGAATCCAGGGAGTGAGGTGAGCTCCCACTGTTAGCCCTAGCTTCTTCCAACCTAGCAGTTAGAAAACATGCAAATGTGAGTAAACCACTCTGTTGGGAAAGTAACGGTGCTCTATGCAGTCATGCTGGCCACATGACCTTGGAAGTTTCTATGGACAACGTTGGCTCTTCGGCTTAGAAATGGAGATGAGCACCACCTTCCAGAGTCGGACACAACTAGACAATGTCAGGGGAAAACCTGTACCTTTACTTATGTTTAAGCATGTTGCAGTTTCTTTCTCCGGGGGTGTTGTGTTTAATCAGAGACTGGAGGAGCATCTATCAGGAGGCTTTGGTTGTATTTCCTTGCATGGATTACACTAGATGACCCTTGTGATCTGTTCCAACTCTATAACTCTTTGACCTTACCTACCTTAGTAAGATGAGTCCCTTCCACTCCTACGCTGTCATGCCAGCAATAAAGTCACACCAACAGGATTCTCCTTCTTTCCCTTTCTCTCCCATCCCCCTCACTATTTCCAAACTGAATATTTTTCTTTTCTTTTATATTTATAATTGCCTTTTTATGCTGGGATTGTGCAATTGCACTAAGATAGTTTTAAAATTAAGGAACAGCACTAGTGTGAGATGTTGGAATTACAAAGGTGTACAAATACAATTGTGGGGCTGCAGATTGGTGAATAGTGCTCTGTTATAAACCAGAATCCAGGAGACTGATGTTTCCACCCCACTCCCAACTGTGTTCTCTGATGAGAGGAAGGACTGCCATAGGGATCCTGCTTCTGGCTGTCATAGTGGGAATCGGTAGTAGGAGGTAGATAGAAACATCAGTCCACCGCATCCTGAGTGATCAAAGAGCAGACCCCCGCCACTCTCAGTGGTTGCTGCCTGATAAGTCTGGATGGAGTGGGAGGCTTTGGGCTGGGATACACTATTCAGCTACATAGTCACGCTGGTTACATAACTAATGAGCTGATTGTCAGTTACATCTCTGCCTATATTACCTCAGCCTATATTTCTAAATGTTCAAGTGAAGTTGCAGAAATATTCAACTTTTGAAGGATGAAGAAAAATTCTCTTTTTTTTGGGGGGGGGGGATACTTATTTGGGATCCACCACTCTCATTCCTCCCCTCACCCCCCCCCCCGACTAGCCCAACATAAACACTACATTTCTCCATCTTGCTTTGTAGTTCTCTTTTAGCATGTGTTTTCCCAGCAAGAGCTTGTTTCAGTTGAGAAATAGACAAGTTTCTCTTCCTAAAGTCAGAAATAAGTTTCCGCTGAATGATTGAGAGGGAATGGTAGGAGGGCTCGGTATAATTTAGAAGGTGAGCTTGTAGAACAGACAACCAGTGTAGCCCCAAGGACATTTCATCAGGTCTTTTTGTAGAAACAGGACGGAGAGAGAATATATCTGTCGATGTGCTTCAACCCAATCACATTCTGGGTGGGAAGAATTATTTAAGACAGCTGAACATCGAGGGGCATATCAGAGGGAGACTAGAGAATGGGAAATGTAAATGAGGATAGGAGAGGTGAGATAAACCCTCTGAAGTTAATTATTTGGGAGATAAGGATATAACTTCCAAGGGCAACTATTGAGGCAGTCGTTTCAGGAAGTGCTCAGGTACAAGGCTGATAACAACATCAGAGGTTCTCAGAGGTGGCTCAGTAATACTCTCAAAGCCCCATATGTTCTTAGAGGCACTCTTCTTAAAATCCTAGGCAGACACTTTGTATGTCTGGATGCATAAAATTCTTCTGAAGGGACTTCCAGGATCATTCAGTCCAACCATATTTTGCCATAATGTAAGACCTTATTAAAACACTGGCCACACCGGCTCTACTTAAAAACCTCCAAAGAAGGAGACTCAACCAAACTCTCAGGCGAGAGTATACCGTGTTCCCTCACTACTTCGTGGTCCGCTTATTGTGGACTCTCTGTTTTGTGGGGAGCAGTGAGGAAATACTGTATAGCTGCTCCCCGCTCCTTCCTTGCCAGGCTGGGTGCCCAAGGGACCTTCAAGGTGGGGAGCAATGGAGGTGGCAAGGAGGAGGAGGCCACCACCAACTGGGCAGAAAGTCCCTACTTCGCAGTGGCCTCCTCCTCCTCGCCTTCATTGCTCCCTACCTCTCAGGCCCCTTGGGTGCTCAGCCTGGCGAGGAAGGGGTTTCTGAGGCAGGAAGAAGGATAAGGCCACCGTTGAAGAGGCCTTGGTGGTGGCCTCCTCCTTGCCACCTCCGCTGCTGTCCGCTCCTTCCTCGCCAGGCTGGGCGGAGCATCCCTACTTCATTGTCTTTTCACTTATCGCAGGTGGTCCTGGTGCAGAACACCCACAATAAGTGAAGGTAGTCCACCATCCAACTGATCTTACCATAAGCAGGTTATTCCCAATATGTTGGCATAATCTTTTTTAGGTGTATAAATTCTCATTCTCAGATGTCATTCTCCTTTGCAAGAATATGAAACCCACAGGGAATATGTTCCTCATCTGTCAGATGGCAAGACATTAGATCCCACATCAGGTTTACATATAGTGTAAATCCTGCTACGTGGAATTATATATTCATTGTTATATTGAGCAGCAATGTTGTACATCTGATTGAGACATCCTAACACTTGGCTGAGTACGGCTTGAGAAAGCTCAAATACTTGTTTGGTACCATTCCTCTTTCCAGAAATATGTACAACTGTTAGCAATATATCCAGGAATAATTCCACTTCATACTTATGTATGGTCCCCCCCCCCCAAAATCATTTCAGAGGCTAGCATTCTCATCTTCAACAACAGACAAAACACTCTTCCCAGACTCAACTTTTTGCAATGATAAACTGCATGGTCATTATGTGATTGTTAGAGAGAGAAGGAGATTGGAGGAATATCTGACATATCACTGTAGCCATATGTAAAATGTTGGTGTTATCCACCTAGGTTTCTAGAGTAGTAGTTCTCAACCTGTGGGTCCCCAGGTGTTTTGGCCTACAACTCCCAGAAATCCCAGCCATTTGTATCAAAACAATGAGTTGTGGGGTTGGTGAGTGGAAAGCTGTGGGATTCTTACATGATGTTGGACAATGCAGGGTCTCAGTTAAGAAATGTATCAGTGTCATTAATACCTTTTTACCTTAAAATGCTCTTTAATCAATTTTCAGTGGGACAAAGTTCACCAGACACTTTCAGAAAAAGAAGTAGATACACAGACTCCAGTATTGGTTTTATAATAACTATATTGGTTACACATCACATATACTCAGCATTCACTCATATACATTCACACTCACCATCCTTTCCCCAGTCAGGCTTGCTGCTGGAGAAGAGAACCAGATGGACAGACTCGTATCCTTGCAGATCTGACACACAGTCAAAGAGGAAAAGGGTCTTCTTATATCATTTTTTTTGTTCTCCATTATTTGGTTGTTTAGACCAGTGTTTTCAACCTTTTTTGAGCCGTGGCACATTTTTTACATTTACAAAATCCTGGGGCACACCACCAACCAAAATGACACAAAATGACACTCTAACACAGTGATACATATAGTTAATATGTTTTTAAATGTATTTATACACTCAGTGTGAAATCTGGACCTGTTTCGATGAACACAACATAGATATCCTGGCAGGAATGGCAGAAAGACACAAACTTTCCACACAGAACTCCAATAACCAAGAGAAAATACTATAAGAGTTTGGTGGGCATTGACCTTGAGTTTTGTAGTTGTAGTTCACCTATATCCGAGAGCACTGTGGACTCAAACAATGTTGGATCAGGACCAAACTTGGCATGAATACTCAATATGCCCAAATGTGAAAACAGATGGAGTTTGGGGAAAATAGACCTTGACATTTGGGAGTTACAGTTTCTGGGATTTATTGTTAACACACAATCAAAGAGCATCATGAACTCTTGCAACAATTGAATTGAACCAAACTTGGCATATTGAACTCTCATTACCAACAGAAAGTACTGAAAGGGTTTGCTTGGGAATTGACCTTGAGTTTGGAAATTGTAATTCACCTACACCCAGAGAGCACTGTGGGCAGGAGGGGAAAGAAAGGGTATTGGAGGTTCCAATTTCCCACGGCACACCTGATGATCACTCATGGAACACTGGTTGGGAAACACTGGTTTAGATAACCTCTGTCACTCAGTTCAGACCTGATGGAGCCTCCTGAATCCCAGAACAGATAGGTTGTTTAACTTCTTTCTTAAAGTGTGGTTGTCTTTGACTATGTAACCTTCTGTTGTTTACAACCAGAGTTCTCAGGTCAGCTTTCATCAGCACCTTTCTTGCCAAAGTTCATCAAATTCTTCACTTCCTTTGTTCTCCATAATGCAGTTTTCCAGGTGCCTTAAGCCTTGCCAGACCCCAAACATGGAATTCATTTTATCCACTCCTCACATCAGTAGGTCTGACATACGTTATTCAATTTTGAGAAGTTCTCTTCCTCAATGCATGATATCCCTCCCTTTAAAATTATCTGGATGGCTGTAGATCAGATAGACAAGATACATTTTTCTCTTTCCCACTATTTTATGTGTATGTGCAATTGGTATCACACTTTAAGTCAGATAAAAATTCAATGGCAATTTATTATTCATGACAGTTTAAGGTGGCAATAATTATTCTGGTTTTCCTGGAAGTCTCTTTATATGAATTTCAGACGAAGGCTTGAATTTCTCTGGGGGAAATAGGGAGAAGACTTCAAAGAACAAAGCTACTGATTAAAAAAAGACTAGAGATTGAGGCACACTTGGATCTTGATAACACTCTTAGTAGCATGTTTGTGTGTTTATTCCAACTTTGGGGAGGCCCTTTATTCCTAGCCTTCATGAACAGTAATGAAGTTGAAGGCTTTCATAGCTGGAATCAATGGGTTGTTGTAGGTTTTTCGGGCTGTATGGCCTTGTTCTAGAAGCATTCTCTCCTGATGTTTCATCTGTATCCATAGCAGGCATCCGCAGAAGTTGTGAGGTCTGTTGGAAACTAGGAAAATTGGGTTTATATATCTGTGGAAAGTCCAGGGTGGGAGAAAGAACTCTTTGTCAGTTGGAGCTAGATGTGAATGTTTTAGTTGGCCACCTTGATTAGCATTTGATGGCCTAACATTTTTTTTATGTGTGGCTTGTTACTGCTCGGGGAAATCCTTTGTTGAGAGTTGATTAGCTGTCCTCATTGTTTATTGTCTGGAATTCCCCCATGTTTGAGAGTTATTCTTTATTTACTTTTATAATTTTAGAGTTTTTGATACTGGCAGCCAGATTTTGTTCATTTTCATGGTCTCTTCCTTTCTCTTGAAATTGCCCACATGCTTGTGGATTTCAATGGCTTTTTTCTGAAGCCTGACATGGTAGTTGTTAGAGTGATCAGCATTTCTGTGTTCTCAAACAATATGCTGTGACCAGGTGGGTTCATCAGGTGCTCTGCTATGGCTGGCTATTTGGATGAAATAGTCTGCAGTGCCTTACATGTTCCTTGATTTATGCCTGGGCAATGCTGTGTTTGGTGGTCCCCAGGTAGACTTGTCCATAGCTGGAACATTCACACCTAACTCCAACAGACAAGAGTTATTTCTCCCACCCTGGACATCCCACAGATATATAAACCTAATTTTCCTAGTTTCCCACAGACTTTACAATCTCTGAGGATGTCTGCCATAGATGCAGGTGAAACATCAGGAGAGAATGCTTCTTGAACATGCCATACAGCCCAAAAAATCTACAACAACCTGAAGTACAAAATGCATGTCATAGATGTATTAACTGCTGTGGGGTGGAATCAGAGTGTGATGGGACACAGAAATATGAACATTGCAGCCAATGTTTTAAAGGCCATAAACCTTTTTAAAGAGTGTGTAACATGGACAGTGTTGAAGTAACAAATTTATAATCCTCAAAATAAAATAAATGAATGGCTGTCCAAAAGTCAGTTCTCTTGTGATGGGGAAACTTTCTGAATCATTTGTAAAAATCTAGAACTTTGATGTAAACATACAGAATTATATAGAGAGTGTGCCAAGAAACCATTATTTTTGTTTGTAGCTCTATTAGTGGGTTTGAATTTTTAAAATCATTTACTAAGTCTTCTCTGTTTTGGTGATTTGAAGACTCACTTTAAACCCATGGAAAACCTTGATGGGACGTCTGCGGCTCCAGATTCTATTAACTCCCTCCTCCTCCTCCTCCTTCCCAGACTCTTGGAGTATCTGCTTGGCTTTCCTCAAATTGTGGATCCATCTCACTCTTTTCTTTCTTCAGCACTATGGCCAACATAGGGATGCGGTTCCTCTAATACCTTCTTGTTAGATGAGCCCACACGTGCTTGCAATAAGCAGTTTTCTTCCATAGCTTCTGCCAATCATCCCGGAATATTAGTTTAGCTTGTCCAGCTAGCTGTAGTTGTTTACATTTTGTGTAGACTTGGGCAAACATTAGAAGATTCTGAAGTTAAAAGGAAGTGTCTGTGGTACCCCCAAAAGAGTCAACTCATCGGTTTCTTCCCTTCACCCTTAAATCATTTTGGTTATGGGATACTTTGTTCTCAGAAATCGTTTGAGAGGGAAGGAATTCTGCTTTTGCAAGATAAATCCTGGAATAAAATTAATTAGTCAAGACAGGCTTTGCATGGGTAATTTGGGCTGGGTTCCAGTGCTGGCAAATGAGCAAGCGAATAACTAAAACTTTTCCAGGTTTAGTGTGTGTCGAAACTCTCCTTCTCCAGCCTGGTGTTCCCATATCAACCTTGATTTAAAAGCAATTTGAGAGATGTGGAAGTTTCAGAGCACCCATTCACTTAATTGTACGTGTCAGTGGCCAGGGATGATGGGCATTCTAAACTCAAGGCATCAGCAGAGGCATTGGTTTTTGCTCCAACTGAGAGGAAGATGAGGAAGAGGAAATGTTGTATAGTTAATTCTGGTTGCAAGAACTCAACCAGTGGGAAGGCAGTTTTCATAATTGAACATCCTGGCTTCAGATTCACACCCCACACCCTGCCACACTACCATCAGAATATCCTATATATAGGCCTGGGTGATTAAAAAAATGGTTCAAAACCCGTTTTGGATGTAGGGGGCACTGGCGTTTTGAAACTTAAATGATTTCTGAAAATTTGCGGAAAAATGTTTCAAAATTCCCAAAATTTTGGAAATGCTTCCTTAATGGTTTCAATGTGTTTTTTTCCTGTTTCATTTGAATGAGGCTTTCCTTCCTCCCGCGGGGGAAAGAAAGCCACATCCAAACTGGTGTTTGACCCGGTTTGGAAGAGGCTTTCATTCCCCCCGCACAAGAGCAAGGAAAGCCGCATCCAAACTTGGTGTTTAGCCCGCCGATTCCTTTCCGAAAACGGCGGTGGTGGCTTTGAAATGGCAAATTCACTTCTGGGTTTCTTACATCACTTCAAAACCGCTTCAAAAGTGAATTTAATCCAAATTCATTCTGCTTTTAAGAGCATTCCGACAAACCTACCCAGGCCTACCAATATAACACCCGACCCCATCTGTGACTTTGGAAATAGTCATCAAGAAGTGGATTCCATTAGAGGGCAAAATACAGCCAGCCCTCCACATTGCAAGTTGGAGTTTTACAGATTTGATTATTCATGGAGTTGATTAAAATGTTCTCTGTATGGATGATATCACATTGGCATTTTATAGTGTTCACTCCTGCTTTCCTTATTGTGTATCTGCCTCCTGCAAAATTCTGGGCAATGTAGTTTAGGGCAGGGCCTTTGGAATTCTCAGCCAGAGATTTTATTGGCATTCTTAAACTACATTTCCCAGAATTCTGCAGGAAGCAGCCAGGTGATAGAAAAGCAGGTTCCTCTGCTTTATAATGCTCATGTGATCATCCTAGGCTCTCCAGTGCACCACTATGGTCAATTTCTGTAAAAGTGTTTTAGGTGCATTTTCATTTTCCCCTCTTGTTTGCCTGTTGTTTCTTGCACCTATGGAAAAATCTCACAATATTTGACTTAAAAACTAAACAAGGTATATAGTCTCGCATTTCCAACATTGACCTTGATTATTTTTATAACTCTTGGCCAGTTTTTGGGGCATCATATACCACTGGTACATCATCTTTTTTCTTAAAGTCATATGAGTATGTATATTTCAATTTTGTGTAGTCACCTGTTCTCTTTGAGGATGATTCAATGTTATGGATATTCCTTATGCCCTTATTTTCATTCAAATGACTAATCCCAACACAATCATTTTCCTGGATTTTTCACAAAATAAGAACCGTATAGGGAATATATGGTATATGTTTCCCCAAAGTCTTTTTCTTAAAATATCTTTGCATGTGTGTGTCTATCCTTGTACAAATTTAATTGGGGCAGGCTTAGAAGGAAGGAAGCAGGTGTATCTGTTGAAAAAAAAGTGATCTCTATTCTCCATCTGCTTCTCTCAAGGTTGCAGGAAAGATCTTTGATCCCAGTATTTTTCCTCTGTGGGTGAGAAAGGGATTGGAGGGTAGGGACGCAATTTTGACTCGTTCTGGAGAAAAGTTTGATCCAACTTTACCTAAGGGTGGTTTAGAACGATTTGAAAACAATGAAAAGTGGAAAGCATTCAGGAAAAGCCATCAAGTAAAGGAGGAACATCTCAAGATGGTGAAGAGATGGTCATTTATTAGCCAAAAGGTCCAACACTTTTGGGTCTATGGAATCTTTTTCTTGGCCCAAAAACAAAACAAAAGCCACTAATTGTAATATTTATGCACATGTTTTCATTCTGCCCATAAAATATCTTCAAGTTCCTGACTCAAAAATTCTTGCAATTTTGATTGTGTTGCTCATTTAGAATCCATAAACATTTCTGCTTTTTAAAGCTAAAGCTGGATCTACATTGTCATATAATACAGCATCACAATGAAAATTAACTGCATTGAACTGGAGTCATATAGTTAAATCCAGCTAATCTGCATTCTGAAACTGCATTACATTGCAGTGTAAATCCATCTTTAGGCTCCATGATCATAGACAATCTCGTGTGGCCCATGAGTCTGATTTTCTTCCAAGAGATTAGTCTTGATGGTGGGTTACCATAGAGACGTATTCTGGATCTTCATAGTCTTTCACAATTAGAATATACATTTCCCAATAGAAGGCAGCCCTGACAAGGGTTCGCTTGATACACCTTCCTCTTAGCATGTTTCTTTCTTTTGCCCTCTATTCATATTTCTTCAAATTCATAGCACTGTTGGTAACAGCTGACCTCCAGTTAGAGTGCTTGAGGGCCAGGGCTTCCCAGTTCTTGGTGCTTATGCCACATTTTTAAGGTTAGCTTTAAGCCCATCTTTAAATCTCTTTTGCTGTCTACCGACATTCTGTTTTCCGTTCTTTTTTTTTATAATAGTTTTTATTGGAAATTTTGGTTACATAAGAATACAAGATAGAAAAGGGTTTTTGGGCCAGGAAAGAGTAAGGGTCGGGGGAGGAAGGAGGGTTAGGGAAGGGGTGAGAATAGGAAGTATTGGGGCGACGGATTGAACAGGGATCCTGCGTGGAAAACGGGCAAGGGTAGCGAGCTAAGATAGAGAGAAAAGCAAGAACAGCGGGAAGGGGGGGGGGTCTTGTTGAGTTCCATCTTCCTGGGTCACTGGTTTCATTCTGACGCATCTGATACAGTTCATCTTATTCTTTGAGTTGTCGCTTCTTTCTTTCTGTTCGCCTCCTTTAGTTGTATGCCCGTGTCAGGTCTTCTTACGTCTCTTGAAACTATTCTCTTTTACTATTATTAGTATTATCTCTTCTAAGTCTTTTAAAGAACCCTTCAATTAAGTGTTTAGAGTGCCCATGTCCATTAGCTAGAATTTGTCGGTTAGGTAGTTAGATCTGTTCGTTCCTTTTTCCCTGAAGTCGTAGCTAACCATTTTCTTTGGGGGGATGCTTCCTCTCCTTCATCCGCCTCTGGAGGATCATGTTTCCAGAGGCCATATCTTGTAAGCATCACTGCAGTGGGAGGGGCATGCTCTCTTTAAATTATCTTTTTTTCTTCGGCTCACTTTGTCCCCTTGGCTTTTCTTTTTGTTTGGGTGCTTTCCAGTTCCGTTGGTTGTTTTCTTCGTTGGTATCTGAGATGGGTTCCTTTGGAGGACAATGTACATCTTAGTCTTGGTAGGCAAACAGGCAGTTTTCTGCGGTATAGCCCCAGCATTTTGGCTCTCTGATGGGGCTCCCACTGCTCCACTACTCCTTGCTTTTGATCCGTATTTTCTCCTCTCTCAGCA
This sequence comes from Anolis apletophallus, assembly GCA_030556195.1. Taxonomy (NCBI): domain Eukaryota; kingdom Metazoa; phylum Chordata; class Lepidosauria; order Squamata; family Anolidae; genus Anolis; species Anolis apletophallus. The sequence continues at coordinate 143,606,431 of JARBWK010000007.1, read as the reverse complement.
TTGTGGGGACGCCTCTTCATCTGGTTCTGTTCCTGCCTGTTGGGGGCTCCCAGGCCGCCCCCATTTGCTTCTCTTGCCGGGACAACCTGGCATCCATCCTCCGCAGAAATCTGTCTTGGGCTTCTCCTATCTTCCTCAGTTCTGCCAGGATGTCCCTCAGAGTCCCTCCCTCCTCTTCTGGTCCCTCTCCCTGCCTCATCCTCCACTATTCAATTTTTTTATGTATTTATTCTTAGTGAGTGGGTTGTCCTTGCCTGCGTGCCCTTCTGCCCACCAAACCTCCTCCCCAAGCCTGGTGGTGTTTTCAATTCTTGTTTTTGGCTTTGTTCTTCTTTTGCCTCCTTCTTTTATTTTTATTTTGATTTTGGATTTGTCCCCCCCTACCTTCTGGCAGGAAGTGATCCAGCAGGGGCTTCTGCACTTGCGTCCCCTGTGATCTTGTGGCTAGGGGAGAAGGAACCGCTTCACTCCCTCTCCAAGAGGGCGCTCCCGCCAAAGCTCCCTTCTTCTTCCCCTTAGTGGGCTGTAGTCGCCATCTTGTGACCTTTGCAGGTCTCTTCTCCCTCTCTCTCTGTTTGTGCCTGCTAGGCACTTGTTTGTTGGGGGCCCGATCCCCTACTTATGGGGGGGGCGCTCCTCCGGATTCGCGCCGGTCTCCGCTTCCCCACACTCCCGCTCCTCCTCCTCTACTCCCGCTTACCTCCTGCTCTCGGCTTGGGGGGGGGGTTGGCCCGGCTGGGCCAGCAGTTAGTGCGGGTCGCCGCCCGCTCCCTGCTCCCCGGCCTGCTCGCTGTGCTGGCAAGGGCCCGGGCCCGCTCGATCTCCTCCTCTTGAGGAGGGGAGATCACTGGGGCCACCGGATCCCGCACTGCAGCTTCGCGCCCCTCCGGACCCTCTGTCCACTGGGAGGGAGGGCGCAGATCGCCTCCGGCCAGGTGAGTACGTGGCGCTCTAAGGAGCCCTCAGAGCGCCCGTCCTGCCGCCATCTTTGCCAGGCCGGAACTCAATAACCTTCCCTTTTCAGAGGAGTTCAGCCAGATGTAGAGCTCTCCTGTTTTCCGTTCTTGAGCTGAGAGAAAGGACCTGCTTTGAGAGACAGCCATCAGGCATTTGAACGATGTGGCATTAGGTCCAGCGAAGTTGATAGCAGAGGTCATTGCTTCAATGCTGAAGGTCTTTGCATTTTTCCAGAACACTGGTGTTGGTCTTCTTTGTAAGACATTTGCAGGATTTTTCATGGCAACACTGATGGAATCTTTCCAGAAGTCAAGAGACGTTTGTAGACTGTCCATGTTTTGCAGACCTCTAACAAAGTTGGGAGGACAATAGCTTTGTAAACAAGTATCTCTATGAATGTCCCAATCTTCAAACACTCTCTGCTTAATTCTGAAAATTCTGCACTTGAAGAGCTCAGACAGTGTTGTGTTTCAGTATTGCTGTTGACTTTTGTGGAGAGGTGGCCACCAAGGTACCATATATTCTGGAATACAAGGCGTGTCACTAAGAATGATTTTATTTTTTAATTAACTTATTATTTTAATTTACACCTGGCGTACTAGACAACCCCCAACTTTTCATAAGTATTCTCTGTTATACTTCCCTCCGCTGCAGTTTCCTATTCACACTTTTGCAAAGAAAGGGGTGTTTCTGGAACTGCTTTTTGTCCACACTGCACTATCCATTTTCTGCCCCAATAAAGAGGTATAAGGAGATCTGAATCATTGTCACCTTCAGAGTTCAATGTGACCCTTTCATGTGTGTGATGCAGACTGCAAAAAAACAACAACACTTAAAAAATGGGGTGATATTTATATCTGTTTAATTAGAAGGGCAGAGTGAGGGAGACCGTGATCTTTTGAAGACATTCTCTATTATGTGTAACAAGCCCTTACTCTTTTTCTGCCTTTCTTTTGCTCTTTGTTTCTTATTCCTTGCTTTCAAATATGAATTGCAAAGCCCTGAAGAGTTTAGCCATCTGGACGGATGAAGTGGGAAGCCCCCTATGCCCAGCAGAAGGGAAGAAGAAGAGGAATACAATTGCTCTTTGTGAGCCGAGCTGACATTATTGTCTGCTCTCCGGAGAAACACCTTCCTCTACTGTTGCTTTATGTGCAGATCATTTCTCGCTCCTAGGATTTTCCATTCTGATTGCATACTGAAAGGAACGGGAGATTTGGAAATAAGGAAACTGAGGTTGGGCATCTATACTTAGGATGAATTGAGAGAAAGAGGACTGCAGGTCAGTCTAGGCTAGACCTTGCTTTCTCTGACATTGCCATTAATTGCCTGCTCTCAGGATCTAGCCCTTCTCAATGAGAGGGGGACTGTTTTGAAAAGTTTCTGTGAACACATTTTCCACATTACTTACCTGATTTATTAATATCTAGAAAAATTAGTAAAAGAATTAGCCAAAACAAACCCCAAAAATCAGGGTTGAATTACCCATGAGGTTAATATGAATAGTTTAATTTACCTCTTATTTTTAAAGGAGCCACCCCCTCCTCTACGTTGAGTAGTGAAATACAAACATTTAATCCATCTTTGGAGAACATAAAAAACACCAATGCTACCTATTCTCTGTAGTGGTGTTTCTTTTGGGCCTTTTTGAATGCCTGGGTGGGGGAAGATTAGTTATGGCCAGGGGCAACTGGCCTCCTGAGTCAGCATTGGGGTTTTCACCTCTCCATGGAATGACTCTCATTATATCAATATCCCTAATTTTGGCCCGCACAACTGCTCTCAACTTGTAGATGCGAACATTGTATACATGGTTATATACAGTAGACTTGTGTGCAGATCTGTTTAGCCCTTTTCCTTCAGCTTCTTTGGCTTGGTCAGAAGGTCGTAACCGAAAGGGCTCAACCATCACGTTTTTTTGTCCATGACGGGATCACATGGCAGATGATCACAGCTCTTCCTCCACTTTTCAGTAGCATGTGGCACACAAAGAGGCTGTGCATGTTCCTCGCATAGGGTTTCCCTGTGAGCTCAGTTTCTTGGGCTAATTGGAGTAGAAGAACAACATGACATGTTTTATGCAAGCTGTGTCTGCTTCCTTAACCCAGGCTCCCTTGAAGGGTCCCTTGAAGGGAAACCCAGGCTCCCTTGAAGGGAAAAGGAAAGGGTCCCAGGAATGGAAAGGTTAGCCTTGTAAGTTCCCCATTGCTCCCAATGGACTGGGTCTAGCTGTATTTTTATTTATTTATTTATTTACTTTATTTATTTACTTTATTTATATTCCGCTCTTCTCACCCCGAAGGGGACTCAGAGCGGATTACAGTACACGTACTTTGCAGACAATCCATGCAGTTCAACATATGACATATAAACATGTGACATTTATCACAATACAGAACAGTACATACATTTAGATAAACAGAGGCAAACTTTCTGGCCACCAGGGGGAGCTGACGCATTCCTCATCACTCTCAACGTTTCCTTCCAACGTCGCTTTGTTGTTGCTTCCACGTTCCTCAGCTATTATTTATGGCTTTATTTAGGCAGGCTGGTTCTCCAGTGAAAACACTCGAGGCAGCATAATAATAATAATAATAATAATAATAACAATAATAATTCTTTATTTATACCCCACCAAGGGGACTCGGGCGGCTTACATCAAATTGCAAGTGTGCTGGGCCCTTGGTCAAATACTCTTGTACTCCTTCTATCCCAGTGAAAGCATGGCACTGTGGTGGATGCTTAAGGCATCACTAGGTATCACTTGTAACATCACCTGGGTCCACCCTTCATGATATCAGAAGGGGCTGATGTTAGGTCTAGGATTTTGTTCCTGGCCTGAGGTAGCCCTAACCTAACAAAACCTAGTTCCCAGTGCCAGTATGCTGGAAGTATTTTTGGAGGTGCACTAATACATTATGATGCCCACATCTGCAATAAATATATTTCCAGAATTATATTGTAAACCCTATTTATTTCTTGAAATGAATTATCCCTGGCTCAATCATACCACAGGCTTGCACTGGAAGACCTAGTGATTCTCAGAGAAGTGGTATTTCTCTAGGAATCTGTAGGTCCTCCATTGCAACTTCTAACAAAGGCATACCATATCATCATGCTGGAAGACCGATAAAATTCCTAGAGAAAACATTTTGAGGAATTTGGTAAGTCAAACTGGATACTGCCGATCAGTGTTTCCCAACCTTTTTTGACCAGGGACTGCCTTACACCATCTCTGCAGCGCCTGCACTGGCTGCCCGTTGAGTATAGAGCCTTATACAAGACCTTGACCTTGGCTTTCAAAGCCCTACGGGGCCGGGGCCCAACATACCTAAAAGACCGCTTGCTGATGCCTGCTTACTCAAGGACCCCGCGGCCAGCAAACAAGAACCTTCTTCACGTACCAGGCTTGAAAGAGGTCCACCTGGAGACCACGAGACGGAGATCGTTCTCCGTGGTGGCCCCCGTTCTTTGGAACTCGATGCCACCGGACCAGAGAGCCTCCCTCGACCTGCCCCAGTTCCTGACCGCTCTGAAGACCTGGCTATTTAGGAAAGCCCATGGTTAATGCAGAACCAGGAACTCAAATACCGAGCCTGGCCCCTGCATTTAACCACTGAATATTTTAATCTAGTTTTAAATACTCTATTTTAATTGTGGAATTTGTTGTGTGTAAGTCGCCCGGAGCACTAACGTGGAGGGCGACTCAGAAATAATAAAGTCAGTCAGTCAGTCAGTCAGTCAGCTTTGATCAGGGACCGTTTGACCAAGGACTACTCTCCAACATTAGTACCAAATCAATGTATTGTTGAAGGCTTTCATGGCTGGAATCACTGGGTTGTTGTAGGTTTTTCAGGCTTCTGGAACATGGTCGTACAGTCTGAAAAACCTATAACAACCCAGTTACAAATCAGTTTTTGGTCAACTTTAGATTCGGTTTGGTTATTTGCGTGCTGATTCACAAAATTGCATTGGATAGACCATATCAGCCCTAGTTTTTGATACAGAATGCATTCCATCCAGTAGTCACCATTGGCTTGTCCACAGAAAACTGTACTTGATAATCTAGAGCTGATGTGGTGATAGTAATTTTTCATGGGTAGTCAGCCTCTCCCTTCCTGACATCGCCATTGCCTCCACACTATAAGAGAGTTTTGAGAGACCAGTCGCTTCCATTGCCATGTGGTTTCGAGGCCTTTATTCGCATCCTTGCAGACCACTAGTGGTCCATGGACCACAGGTTGGGAACCACTTCTTTACATGCATATAGAATTATAAAGCCCATTAACAAAATGTGTCCTTCCAGGCTCATTGCTCCAAAACCTCCATTTAGGTCTCAAAATGGCAAGTATTTCTCCCAGAAACCTTTGCAGCACCATTTCCTATGCTGAAGCTATTCCCTGCAGGAATGTTTAAAGGGAGTGGCTCCCCCTCTCCTAAACTGCCAATCCCAGAATTCCTTGGCAGCTAAAATCGAATAATAGTGCTATAAATCTGTAGTGTGAATGCATCCCTTAACTTGAACTAAGCCACACTCTTACTACTTGCTAACTGTTTATTTATACATGCAAGTTCTGGTGTCATTAAAACATATCTCCGGAAGCAGCTAATGGTGCTTTTGTCAGTGATGCAATGAATCTAGTTTGGGCTTTAATTCAAACCTTAAAGGCACAATCCAGGCAGCTAACTCGTATTCCAAAAATAGGTTCAGTTCCTTGGTTAGTGCTTTTAGACTTCAGATTAAAATCCAGCACAGACGCCACCAGCTCTTACCCTCCTCTACAGCAGTGACAAAACGTTCTCCAAGATATATAGCAACTGGGAATATTAGCATAAATAATTAAAGGCAAAGTCATTTGACAACAAAGAGAGCTGACTCTGTTTGTGATACATCGCTTTTGTTCAGTTTCCTTCTTTTTCTTTTTGTGTGTGTTTGGTTTCCTGGATTTGTTTCTCAGCTCATGTGTGTGTATGTGTGTTCAGTAATTCACAATGGTTCTCTCCAGCTTTATTACAAATTAATGAGATTCTCACTGCATTACATAATTAAGTACTTTGGCATTCAGAGATGCATAATGAACTCTTCCCCCAAAAGCACATAGATCTAGTTGACACCGCTTATGAATTTATCACAGGAGACAGCTTAGCAATATAAGCAGCAGGTTGGGGATGCTCAGGCACCATGGGTTCTAATCCTGGAAGGTCCAAAGGAACAAATAAATTGTGAACCATGCTGTTTAATATGCAAGTCAACTGTTCTCAAGGTATCATTTGATAACCAAACAGGAGAGGAGCTTTGCCAAGGTAACAGGGAGAGACTCCTCGAGAAGAACATGTGGGACCTTGACAAATTAGCTTGACTATAATTATCAACTGCCATCAAGTCAACTTTTACTTATGATGGCCCCATGAATGAGACAACACTAAGTCCTCTCCTAGCATCAACAGCCCTGCTTAGTACTGGCAGATTCTGCTTTGATTGTGTCTTCATGCATGACAGTGGGTGTGGCCTTTGTGGTCTCTTCCAGCTCTTTGACTCTATTATTCTAGACTCATGGTCATGGTTTCCTTGATTGTAGAAGACCATCTAGAACAGTGGTTCTCAACCTGTGGGTCCCCAGATGTTTTGGCCTTCAACTCCCAGAAATCCTAACAGCTGGTAAACTGGCTGCGATTTCTGGGAGCTGTAGGCCAAAACACTTGGAGACCCACAGGTTGAGAACCACTGATCTAGAATGTGGTCTTCCTCTTTTCCTATCTCAGGAAACTGTGTGAATCCTGAATGCAGATTCCTTAATGGAAGACTATTTGGATGTTGTCCTCAATTCATCTTGACTTGTGAATGGAGGGCCCTGCTGTTTTTATCTACAGAAGCTGGCACACTTTCAAATTGCCACTGAGGTTTGCAGAGATATTATCCCACAAAGAAAGAGTAGCAGAACCAATCTCTGATCAAGTATCATAGTAGTGGCATTTCAGAGGAGTTATTTATCCACAGGTCATATCAATATTCATATTTTTGTCCTCAAAGCCTCCCCTCAAATGAGGTCAACTTTTATATAGAATCATAGAATTAGAAGAGACTGTGTGGGCCATCCAGTCCAATCCACTGCAAAGAAGCAGGAAAATCACATTCAAAGCACCCTGACTGATGGCCATCCAGTCTCTGCTCAAAAGCCTCCAAAGAAGTAGCCTCCACTATGCTCAGGGTAGAAAGAGAGTTCCACTGCTGAACAGTTTTCACATTAGCTTTTCCTAATGTTAAATTGGAATCTCATTTTCTGTAGTTTGAAGATAGATACAGTGTGTGTGTGTGTGTATACACACGTGTGTGTGTGTGTGTGTGTGTGTGTGTGTATATATGGTAAATAGAACTGCACAATGAATTCACTTTAGTGGGATCGACCAGTGTTGGAGAAATCACCTTATTGCCCCTGGTCTTGCAGAGTTGCTGCCAGGAAGAATAGATGATACCGTACCTCAAATGATCTGTCCTGGTCAGAGGCAGCTTCCTACAATAGGAGGGTCTTTATAGAAATCCAGCTGCAATATTAGTCTTGTACATTATATAAATAGTCTAGGGAAGCAAAATCCTTATTTGTTTATTCCACATCACACAGTAATTTGTGACAATAAGAACTGGTGAGCCATAATGGAGGGACCCAATTCATAAAAACGACAAAGTCCGAGCAATAGGACCCTCTTGGTCATTTTTCCTACTTGGTATTATAGCACGGCAGTAATACAATTTCCCTGGAATATCCCAAGCGGAAATTGCTCCATTATGGTCTCTTCTTTTTGATGCTGAAATTATCCTCGGCAATTTCCCTCTGCATTTTTGGACTCTGTGTGGCACGGAAATATATGACATCATGGCGATCGCTGAAATACAATCTTTGAGGTAAACACAGAGGTGCCCATTAGGTCAAAGCACTGGGGAAATTGTAAGCAAGGAGATGGGATTGAAATACTGTTTAAAGTAGAAAAAGAATGCAAAACAATAAAGCAAAAATGGGATATTCCTCCTCAGGCGGAATCTGTTAGAAATTTTGAGAGAAGCATATGATGTGGAGACATTGTTCATTGGTTTGGAGAAAATGAAATTGGGGCCAGTCCTATCATTAGAAAAAGTCTGGCAATGTGTCAGATGACAGAAAGTGGAACTAGAACTGGAACTAGAAAGAGGAAAAGAACTGTGAGGTGGTTGGGGCCATTTTGACTATTTCAAGGGTAAAATGTCCACAAATCAGTCCCCAGATTTACATTAAAACTTCAAAGGGGGACTTGAAATTCTCCAAGGGGGGTTCAGCAAAGACAAAGATGGAATCCCATGTCTACATGCAAGCCAGAGACGTCACTTTTTTCCACCATCACCTTAAATAACTTTGCTGGTTGTATGACTGTCCTGCCGCTGGTATTGAAGATTCAGTTCATTGAACTGAATTGAAGGACACAGTTTCCATTCCCTCTCCAGTCAACTTCAGAGTTGGGGGTGAAGGCTGGAGGGGAAATGAGTTGGAAAAAGCACCATCTTGTCTTTTTGCTTTTGATGGCAAGATCTTGTGAGGTTAAGGGAATTCTCAGCCCCCTTCAGTAAAAGCTGGTAACTATTTAGGGAAAGAATTCAGCACTTTGGATAGCTCCATCCATCAATCACATTATTTATATCTGGCCTTTCTCTCAGAAGGGGACTCCTAGCAGCTCACAAAGGCCAACTATTACAGCAAAAACACACATTTACTTACTTACTTACTTACTTACTTACTTACTTACTTACTTGCGTACGTACTTACTTATTATATTTGTATATCGCCTTTCTCAGGCTATCGGCGACTCAAGGCAATGCCTGAAAACATACCAAAGGTGAAACTGGAAAGCAACAACAGAATTAAAACCACATAAAACCTTGTCGCTGTTCTCGAAGTCCATCCCCCCTCCCCCCATAAGCATGTTTTCCCTGTAAAGGATGCTATTTCGAGTACTCCACCCTGAGTTTTAACATTTTAACATTTTATATATGTGCTTACAGCCCGCCCAGTCTTTGTGATTTTAGATACCTAGTTGTATATTGTTTTTATTTATATTTATTTATTTATTTATTTATTTTATTATTCGGGTTTCTATGCCGCCGACTCCCTGAGGCTCTTATATGTATGTATATTTTATTGTGTTCATTGCTGGTGTTTTTATTTTATTTTATTGTAATTTGTTGTTTGGGCTTGGCCTCGTGTGAGCCGCCCTGAGTCCCCATTGGGGAGATCGGGCAGGGTATACATAAAGATTATTATTATTATTATTATTATTATTATTTGAAATGGTACAATGCCATTCAAATGCCCTTCTTTTGTTAACAATGAACTCCTTAAAAAGACAGAATAGAAGGGGCTTCAGGTGCCCCCAAAAGGTAGCAAAGAAGAAGCCTTCCTAACTTTGGTGTCTGGAAATTTAAGCCATATAGGGCTCTATGGGTCCTACCCATCAATCTGAATTATGTTTGGAAGGAAACAAGCAGTTGCTGGGTGATGACAACAATGGGGTTCCATGTTCCCTGTTACTGATTTCCACCAGTACCTTTAAAGTTTGTATTAAAATCCTGAGCTCCTTTTCCACCCCATTGAAATTGAAGGCAGCAGCTTCCACTGACTAAGTGACCCAATCATAGAATCATAGAGTTGGAAGAGTCTTTGTGGGCCATCCAGTCCAACCTCCTGCCAAGAAGCAGGAAAATCTCATTCAAAGCACCCAAAGTTATCAGATTCAAAGTCATAAATTCTGTATGTGCAATTCCGTATTTGATAAACCCCTCCTTGACTGATCCTATCAAGCATGTAAAGATCGAGCCCTCTTGCAAGATGTCCTTCTCGACTTTCTACCCACTTCCATGAGAGTCTATACTGGAAGGGGTGACCAGAGGGCATTTAGTCCAACCCCATTTGGCCCTGCAAGAAGGCACAGCAGAGCTCTCTTGCAAAGTGCACTTCCAGTCTTTCTTTATAGACCCCTTTCTACCTCCTTCCAAAAGAGCCTGTACTGGAAGGACCCCACAGGGGGCATCTAGTCCAATCCCATTTGGCCATGCAGGAAGGCACAAGTGGAGCACAGGATCTAATCCTGGAATCCAGAATACTCTGAAAGCCAAATGTTTCTACAGGGATGATTGAGATAGTGATACCTTTAATTTCATATGGTTTTTAAAATAAAACTTTGTTTTAATGCACACAATTATTTACAATATTGTATATGAAATTAACACCAAGATTTGTGTATAAAGTGTAGATGAAACATAAATGTGTCTCACTTTTATATTTGTATTACATCTCTAAGGCACCTCACAACCTCTGAGGATGCTTACCATAGATGCAGGCAAAACATCAGGAGAGAATGCTTCTGGAACATGGCCATATAGCCTGAAAAACCTACAACATTCTCAGAAGTATTTTGAACATTTCTCAACTTCTGACAAAACTCAACCAAAGTGATGTTTCAAATGGACAATCAAAGACAGGGCTGTGTGGCACTTTGAAGAGAATGACAGAGGGTTGGAAAAGACTTGCAAAATTGTCAATGTTCTCTAGGCATTTTGGTTTAAAGTGGTAAGCCTTACTCACCTTAGATTTCCAATAATTCCATTTATTCTTGTCCTTTTAAATTTGTATTTTATTTTATTTTTCAGAGTGATATGTTGGATGTCAACCAGATCATCAAGGACTTGGCCTCGATGGTGTATGATCAGGGAGAAACAATAGGTAGGTGCTCCTATTAGTATTTGTTTCTTTAAATCCATGATTAGCCCTTTCGGAGGCTGAGTGCATGCAATGAGACAAGACAGTTTGCCTATGTCTGAATTCTAACACTTCAGACTGCAGAAGAGGCCATAAGATTGAACATCTACATCGGAAAATAGCTGTGTTTCCTGACCTGCTATTTTCTCTCTCGTTTTTCTTGTTCCTCCCTCCCTCCCTCCCTTGCTCCCTTCCTTTGTTCATTTGTTCCTTCCTTCTTCACCTGAAGACATAGGGACAATTTCACCCCTTCTTAGCTGTTTTAGGTACAGAAGACATTTTAAAAAGAAACTACTGATGTGACAAATATGCAAAATGAAGCGAAAGGAAAAAGATTGGAAGTCACCTTTTTATTTTTACTTTTTCTTAATATTGTTTTACATTTATTTTTCCCTTTTTTTCCTTTTTTAATTTTTTCCCATCACTCCACAACAGGATTCCATCCTATTGGATTTTCTTTTCTTTTTAGATGTTGCATAACTGCACAATTCACAATTTTGGCCCAGAATACTCTTTACACTCAAGAAGAAGCCTAGAAATTTTAGTCAAAAAATCAACTGTAGGTTGACTTATCTATGGGTCATTGTGAGTACTGAACCTAACTTGTCTCAAAAAAGAGGCCATCTCCTTCTCTGAGTTGAGAACTTAGTCTGTCCCAAGAGAACATAAAGGAAACACTATCTCCTCTCTCTACGCTTTGCAATTACACAACATCTGGCCTTTTAAAAATGTGGGGCAGCAGTGGTTTTCCCTCTATATGTAATGACCTTCAACTTATCCATGGTCATAACAAAATCCATCAGTTTGGCCCGAAATCTTGCCCTTTACATATATATAAGGTTGACGTATGTATATACTCTATCTGTTAAATTACACTGGCTAACACACATTTTGGTGCCTCAAACGTTGGACCTGTTAGATTATCATATCTGACCCGTTGGTAGCAAAATCTTTACCAATTTTCTCCTGTCATCTCTAGTTTTTGAAATGCCAAACACCTGACATCTACCAGTCTTCATCAACTCATGCATATAAAACCATGACAACCATATCTAAGAAACTAGAGCTGATTCAGCCTATCCGATGCAATTTTCAGAATTAGCGCTCCAAATAACCCCAGGAACAGGCCTAATTATTGAGTTGTGTTATTTTTCAAATATTGTCAATTAATGTCTGCACCCCTATAACTGAATAGGAATATTGTAGTTCCCCAAAACCAGTAACATAACCTTGCAATTTCCACATTTAAGAAACAGCAATCTTTACCTCAATGGAGGTGTTGGGGGTTTTTTTGCATAATTATTAGTTAGCCAAGAACTACAACCCCAACACAATTAATTTCCATCTGCATATCAGAGTTCCAGGTACGTCCCCCACATTCAAAGCTTCCAAGGCCCTGAGCTCTGTTAGACAAAGTGCCTTCGTATCCCAAAGCACATTTTATTATTGGAAGACAAATATTTGCTTAAATGCCTCCATTGGGTTGGAAAATTGTCTCAATTAATGTGAAGACACTCCTTGGTTTGTTTTCCCTTTCATGAGCACTGAAACACAAGGCATGTGGGACTTCTTTCCCTTAGCTGTCATTTCACATTAACCTCCCTTTGAATTTGCATGAGAAATTCACGGAGGCTGAGCTTCATGACTTGAAGAAAAAGACATCTGGCCAAAAAAGGATAGTGCAGACACAAGGAGGTGCCGAGCACACCTGGCATTCTTTTGACGATTTCATGAATGATGGTGCCCAAGAGCTCATCATCCACAGACCAAATCTAATTGGTAGATGAGTATCAGCATCATGCTCATTGGTAGATGAGCATATACAGTGCCATCTCCTACACCTATCTTTCAGGTTTCTGTTTCCTTGTGCATCTTTCTCTTTTCTTCAAGCTTCCTTTAATTCAACTGGGCTTCACCAACTCAAGCACAATCTTAATAAACACATTTAGAATTATCCATTGCTTGAAAAAACCATTTAATAAACAAACCTTTGAGCATCTGAAGATGTTAACATCCATGGGACATCTTAGAACCAAAGCTCTACAGATACCAAGGACCCTCAAAATTATTGCAGAACGTGAGAAATATTAGTGTATCTCACAAGTAGAGAAAATAGTATCCTCAAGTAGTAGGTGAGTAACAACCAGTTACTCCCTCGTGCTCATAGGGTCTATCATACAAAATAAATACAGAAGGTGCTACAGGGTGACACGTGTTTGGCTCTGCAAACGTTGTCTTGTGGAGTCCCTCAGGGTTCAGTACTATCCCTGATGTTATTTAAAATCTACATGAAACTGCTGGGAGAGATCACCCGGAGTTTCGGAGTAAGGTGTTATCTGTATGCAGATGATGTCCAGATCTGTCACTCCTTTCCACCTGTCACCAAGGAGGCTGTCCAGACTTTGAACTGGTGCTTGTCCACTGTGTCGGACTGGATGAGGGCTAGCAAATTGAAACTTAATCCAGATAAGACAGAGGTCCTCCTGGTCAGTCGAAAGGCCGAACAGGGCATAGGGTTACAGCCTGTGTTTGATGGGGTTACACTCCCCCTGAAAACGCAGGTTCGCAGTTTGGGAGTGATCCTGGATTAATTGCTGAGCCTGGAACCCCAGGTCTCGGTGGTAGTCAGGGGAGCTTTTGTACAGTTAAGACTTGTACAACAGCTGCACCCGTACCTTCGGAAGTCTGATCTGGCGATGGTGGTCAATGCTCTTGTCACATCTTGAATAGATTACTGCAATGCACTCTACGTGGGGCTGCCTTTGAAAATGGTTTGGAAACTCCAACTAGTCCAATGGGCAGCAGCCAGGTTACTAACTGGAGCAACATACAGGGAGCATATCACCCCCCTGTTGTGTCAGCTCCACTGGCTGCCTGTCCATTTCCAGGCTCAATTCAAAGTGCTGGTTTTGACCTTTAAAGCTCTATACCAGTGTTTCCCAACCAGTGTGCCGTGGCACACTAGTGTGCTGTTAGTGATCATCAGGTGTGCCGTGGGAAATTGGAACCTCCAGGAAGGGGGGAGAGTCTAGTGTGTTGAAGTATAAAAACCTTAAGAAACCTACCTCGATAAAGGCACTCCATGTGTGTTCATAGTTGGGCATATTGAGTATTCATGCCAAGTTTGGTCCAGATCCATCATTATTTGAGTCCACAGTGCTCCCTGGATGTAGGTGAACTACAATTTCCAAACTCAAGATCAGTTCCCAAGCAAACCCTTTCAGTACTTTCTGTTGGTAATGAGAGTTCAATATGCCAAGTTTGGTTCTATTCCATTGTTGCAAGAGTTCAGGATGCGGTCCTGATCCAGCATTGTTTGAGTCCACAGTGCTCTCTGGATATAGGTGAACTACAACTCCAAAACTCAAGGTCAATGCCCACCAAACTCTTATAGCATTTTCTCTTGGTTATGGGAGTTATGTGTGGGAAGTTTGTGTCTTGCTGCCATTCCTGCCAGGATATCTATGTTGTGTTCATCGAAATAGGTCCAGGTTTCACATTGAGTGTATAAATACATTTAAAAACATATTAACTATATGTATTACTGTGTTAGAGTGTCATTTTATGTCATTTTGGTTGGTGGTGTGCCCCAGGATTTTGCTAATGTAAAAAATGTGCCGCAGCTCAAAAAAGGTTGGGAAACACTGCTCTATACGGTTCTGGCCCAGCTTACTTGTACGAATGCATCTGCCGTTACGCCCCACCTCGTAACTTAAGATAATTTGGGGGGGGGCTGCTTTCACTTCCACCAGCCACTGGACTGTGGCTGGTGGGGACGAGAGACAGGATCTTCTCGGCTGTGCCCCCCCCCCCTGCCTGTGGAATGCGCTTCCAAGCGAAATATTATCAACCCCATCCCTCCTAGCTTTCAGGAAGAAAATATAATCGTGGTTGTGGGACCAGACATTTGCACAGTAACTGCAGCACTTTATTTGGAACGGACTCTTTTAACAATGGACATGAAACACGGCTTCCGCCATTGATTGATTGTTTGAATGTGCATTTTATAGATAGAATTTAAAATGAACTGGATAGCTAATGTTTTAATGTTGATGCTTTAATCTTGTTGTATTAATGTTTTTATATTGTGTATTGTTGCCGGCATCTAATTGTGCCTTGTAAGCCGCCCTGAGTCCCCGTCCCCCCCGAGTCAATGCTAGGGTTGAGGAGGATGGGTTAGAAATACAGTAAATAAATAATAAATAATAAATAATAATAAAGCAGGTTTACTATTTCTTGTAAAACATATGAAATTGGCAAACTTATAAATAGTAAGGATTATATAGCATTGTGATAAATGTGACGTGTTGATTTAATGAAATTGTATGATTGGTGTATGACTGGGGTCTGGTGAAGACTGAAGACACAATTCTAAGAAGATTGAGGCCTGGAAACTGCAAAAAGGAAGTGAAGAATTCATGAACTGCTGAACTGTGATAAAAAGTTGCTGATTAAAACTGTTGGCATTCCAAGACATCCCCCCACCCCTCACAAAACTCCTTTAAAAACCCTTAAAACTGAAAAATAACTTACCTGGCCACCATTCCTCCTTCTCTGGGGCTCTCCTAGCATGTAGAAATAACATGCCAGGAGAAGGAGGGAGGAGAAAAATCATTCCTGTCTCCCATTTTCCTGGCACATCATTTCTATGTGCCATGAAAGCTCCAGAGAAGGAGGAATGGTATCCAGATAAGTTATTTTTGAATTTTAAGGCTTTTCTGGGGGGGGGGGGGGGTTCATGTTCTGGACACCCCACCTCCCTCAGGAAGGCACCTGAGCTCAATTGCATTTAGAAAACCCGACTGCACCTGGGTTAAATGGTTGTGTGGATCCGCCCTGAGACAACATTGGAGACAACTATGTTGCATTCTTGCTTGGCAATCCCCTTTGGCCGAGATTTAAGATTTTCAAATTTTCTCAGGCTTTGAGGAGGTATATCACTTGTGAATGCCTGGAGCTAAATACATCAGCTATTTATTTGACCCTTGTCATTGTTTCCCTTGTGTCTACATCTATTTTTCTATGGAATTACCCATGAAAGCAACAGCCCCCTATACGAACCTGTCAGAGTGATAGAAACTGTTCAGAAGAGGGTTTTTTTTAATGTTTCTAAGACTTCATCGTTTTCCATCTCCCCACCCTCCTGTGGCCAAACTGGCGTTTATACACAGCACATCTTACAGCTGGCAATGTTTGGCAGTGTGTTTCCTTTTGACAAGTCCCTTTTTGATCAAAATAAGTCTGCTGATGCACATTATCTCCGGGGTTAACATTTGAGCAGACCAGACTTTGCTTCATTCGATTCTTCAGTTATAAACACGGGTAACAGAAAGAAGGTAAGAAATGAAGTGAGAGCAGCATTATTGAATGCTGCTTTCAATTGGAAGGATTACACTAATCCCAGAAACATCCCATGAACAACATCTCCGGCAAGCAGGAAACATTCTTCAACAGAATTTCTCAAAATTTGAGGCTAGAGCAGGGAAACAGATGTGATACAGAAAGCTAGGTCAGACCATGATCCATTTAGACTATTGGCTGTATAGGCAGGCAGTCACTCTCAGCCAAGGGCCTTTCTTATCAAAGCAAGGAAAGTTGGCTAGCATTCTGCTTGGAATGTATTTCTTTTTCAATAACTGCACATGAGTGCAGAATCGAATACTTGTGCAACATGCATGAGTTGACCATGTGTGAAATGGGCACCAGTAGAAATAGGGTTCTCCCAGATGGGCCTCAATATACTAGTGTAAGAGCACAACAGGGTTGAGTATCCCTTAAACAGGTTTCTATAATCCAAAATCTGAAATTGTCCACATAGGTGGCTGTGATCATGACACTTTCGCTTTCTGGTGGTTTGGTACACATTGTACACATTGTTTCATATAAAGAGTTATTTAAAATATTATATATAAAATTACCTTCAGGTTATATGTGTTGGGCATATGTGAAACACTCCTTCGATGGACTGTCACCTTGTCATGGTGAGGGGGCTTCTGTGTTCCAATGAATCTGCGGACACAACAACTGGAGTCGTGCACTCCCAGGAGTGGCTGCGGGGGAGGTTCCAGACCAAAGACCCAAAGGCCTCAATGGTGGAGCAGGCGGAGAATAACATGGTACATGTTACAATGGCTGTGAAGGTGGAAGAAGGCTGCAACAGAATGTTGGGTTAACTATGCCACCAGTGGAACGTCACTCTGTGAAGACTGTGTGTTGGTCAGTTGCGCACTGACCTCCACGCATTGAAAAACTCATGCACAGGCTTCTTCCAAGAAAAATAAAAACCAACCAACAAAAGTCCCATGGCGATCAGCGAGTGGTGACAGGGGCAGGACTGTGAAATCTGGAAGCCCTTAGTCACAGACTGGCACATGAGTGGTGGATACAGACTTAGTCGTTCTACCTCGAGGTCCAAGGCAGTTGAGTAGTTTGGCAGCTGTATTCATGACTGAGCAGCCCTTTTTAGGATCCACTCTGCTCACCCCACATGGGAAGGGGCTAGAAAAGGTGCCCTAAACATAGTCTGCCTTTCTTATCCCTGACTGGACTGCCACGTCCAGTGGGGTTACCACCCTATCGCCAAAAAAGAAAAATGTACTTCGGAACACGTTCCATGTTCCGTACGGACACTGATGAACAACACTGACAGTGAATGCCCCGAACACAGAACTGCTATCATTGCAAGGGAACTTGGACGCTTTAACATCGACATAGCAGCACTTCAGGGGACCCGGAGAGCAGGAGAGGGACAGTTGAAAGAAGAAAAAGTAGGCTACACCTTCTTCTGGAAGGGACTGCCTGAAGAAGACCAAAGAATGCATGGAGTTGGCTTTGCTATCAGAAATGATCTGCTGAAGCAGCTGACCAAAGCACCCACTGGCATCAACAAACTACTCTCAACCCTCTAAATTAAACTTGCCAAAAACCAACAGGCAACCATCATAAGTGCCTATGCACCAACACTAGATGCTGATGAAGACATCAAGGATTTTTTTTATTGTCAACTGGACACCGTCTTATTGGAGATACCTAAGGAGGACAAAATCATCCTCCTGGGGGACTTTAACACAAGAGTCGGATGAGACTTCGACCTGTGGCCAGGGACCATAGGGAAAGACGGGGTTGGAAACTGTAACTCGAATGGCATCCTTCTTCTCACCAAATGTGCAGAACACAACCTTGTCATCACCAACACACTCTTCCACCAGAAAAACAAGTTCAAGATATCATGGAAGCACCCCTGGTCAAAGCATGGCACCTCTTAGACTACGTAATCACACGTGCCACAGACCACAGTGATGTGCTTCTCACAAGAGCCATGACAGGTGCTGACGACTGCTGGACAGACCACAGGCTAATCCGATACATGATGACTATCAAGATCGCCCCCAAGCGCAGACTCCAAGGAAGAAAGACAAGTCTCAAAATAAACACCCAAGCCCTTCAGGAGCCTCTACCATACTTCAGGTCAGAGAGTTCCACTGCTGAACAGCTCTCACAGTCAGAAACTTCTTCCTCATGTTCAGAAGGAATCTACTTTCCTGTAGTTTGAAGCCGTTGCTCCACGTCCTAGTCTCCTGGGCAGCAGAAAACAAGCTTGCTCCCTCCTCCATATGGCTTTTTCTCACATATTTATACATGGCTATCATGTTTCCTCTCTGTCTTCTCTTCTGCAGGCTAAACATGTCCTGCTCTTTAAGCCACTCCTCATAGGGCTTGTTCTCCATAGCCTTTATCATTTATTTGCCCTCCTCTGGTCACATTCCAGCTTGTCAATATCTCCCTTCAATTGTGGTACCCAGAACTGGACACTATATTCCAGGTGTGGTCTAACCAAGGCTGAATAGAGGGGTAGCAAGGCCTAAATTCCATTGACATTTTTAGCTACAGCATCACGTTGTTGGCTCATGTTAAACTTCCTGTCCACAAGGATTCCAAGATCTTTTTCACATGTCCTGCTGTTGAGTCAGACATAGTCCTTGTAGAGACGTAAGGTTTCCTTTCAATCCCACCACTCTACCACCAATTTGTGGAAAAGTAAGGTTTACTGTTTAACTTTCTTAAAACTATGGAGACTTGTGAAGATTTGTGGAGAGGCTATCAACTGGACAGGGTGGACCCTCTTTTAGAATCCCACCACACTGTCCCTAATCCACTATATAAATCCTTGTCTTTAAACTGCTGCCACCATTTTGTGAGAGAGAAGTAATCTGAAACCCTTTTGTGAGGGAAACTCTTTGTGAGATAATGAACGCTTTCATGCGACAGGAATAAACTTTTGAAACGAGGCTTGACTTCGAAATCAATGGCACAGAGAGGTTTTTAGATGAAATAACAACTAATAGTTTATTCTGGTACAAAGCTTGGTTTGGTATAACTCTTCCGAGGAGGCACAACTTAAAAAGGTTACTAATTCTAGTTATGGCAAAACCAAAGTTACAATGGCCTAACTATTGTCATCAACCAGCTAGATTAGCTTTTCACTCTTTCAATATATAGGCACACTAGCCTTCTTCAGACACTTTGTCTTTCTTTAGCCTTCAGGCTTTCTCTAAATTAACTGACTCACAGGTTCAGTTAACCAAGACTGTATTCTCCCAGCCGTAAACTAATCCTAACCCTGCTCTCTCTCTAGAGCTGGTCAGACTTAACCACTCACTTTGAGCTCTTCCCTCTCTAAACTCTAAACTCTCTCTCTCTCTCTGAGCTCCTCACACACTGAGCTCCTAACCCTAACTGACTAGAATTCCCTCCTTGGTCTTGTCAGAAGCCTTTTGGCTCCTCCCACTACAGCTTCAGAGCCAAGTTGCTATGGCAACTTTGCTCTCCCTGCAGAAATGTGCTCTTAATATCAGCTCTCTCTCTCCTGTTCCCTCTCTCCCAACATTACAATACATATTCATTTATATAACCAATTAATCACTTCAACACAGTCCTCCATTCTGTCTCTTTGCATTTCATTTTTTTTCTGCCTAAGTGGAGTATCTTGCATTTGTCTCAATTGAACTTCATTTTGTTAGTTTTTGCCCATCTCTCTAATCTGTTAAGACTGTTTTGAATTCTGCTTCTGTATTCTGGAGTATTAGCTATATCTTCTTAGGAAAATAGTACATGTCTGATCCCAGGTAGCTTGAATAAGGGTTAGACACCCTGTAGTTACCTTCCGACTTTTGAAAAGTTGATCTTATTCCCATAACAATGTTGCTTTTACTCTCATTGTGTGGGTTTTTATATTAAAAAAATTATCTGAATGCTACCAGTAACTGGTCTGTGATATATCACACATAAGAAAAAACCCACAGATATAGATATTGATATCATAGAAAAAAGAATGGAATCAAGCACCCGGTTCCTTTCTTCAGTTAGATTTCTGCTGTTTGTTTGTTATGTGCCTCCAAGTTGACTCTGGCCTAAGAGTGATTCTGAGAAGGCTTGCCATTGTCTTTCTCTCTGGCTGAGAGTGTGTGACTTGCCCAAGGTTGAGTGGAGATTCAAAGCCTGATCTTCCAGAGTTCTCATTCAACAGTCAAACCACTATGCAATTCAGATTCCCGCTTTGTTTTATTAGCCTTCAAAGTAGTTCGAGCACATAGCAATGCTGAGACAACCTAGTCTGACAGTGTCTTTGTAAGGCTTGGTCGGAGGAGTTTTTCTTTTGCCTTCCTTTGAGAAAATGTGACTTGCCCAACGTCACCCAGTGAGCTTCAAGGCTGAGCAAGGACTCGAATCCTCATCTTCAGAGTCATAATCCAACACTCAACCCACCTGCTTCTGCTCACAAAAACCTGACTTCTATGCTACAGCTTTTGATTCATGTCAAAGATATAATGGGAATACTGTAATTGCTACAAAAGTTGAAGCATAAAGCAATTCTCTATAAGCGCATTGCTCTCTCCAACCTTCCCTGGGAAAATGTGATAATTATAAAAGACAGGAATACAATAATACCATTATAATTTCCAAAATAGCACATACTAAAGCATAACAATGGCGGCACTCAAGCCCATTCTCTGTATAACAGTGCTAGGATCCTCTTAGTATGCCAAGAGCTTGAAAGATGGTTTTAGAAAGTGAATGTGTTGACGTTAAAGGCGCTTTGCAAGAAACCCCTCATTGTTGTTCACTATACATGTAGCATTTGGTATTTGTGCTAGCAAAATACAGGACTCTAGAGTTGGGTGCTCAGTAAGGAAGAAAGAGGAAACATCTGTTGTTTTGAGAAATCAATTGAAAGTTGATGTGAAATCCTTAAATGTAGTTTCAGAAGCTCCCGAAACTGGGTCCCTTATTTGTAGGGCCATCTCTTCACTTGCCTGTACATCTGGGGCCAGTCCATAACATTAATGTTCGAGATTGGACCTGGGGCCAGCTACATGCACCTTTCTGAACCCATTGCAGTCATTTACTGGAGTCCACACAGTCCAACTGGCCTGAGACCACATCAACCCTCTGAATGATCACCTCACTGTTCATGTCACTGTTGCCACTCTCAGACAGCTACAGAGCTGTGTGTGAACACCTGGCCATCATAGACATCCTCATGGGGATACTCCTGACCAGGAAGAATGGGGGGCGGACAGTTCCTGTTGAGGCCTGGTCTGAAGAGGAGGATGGGACCCTTTGGTGGGGCCTTGTGCTCCTGAATTGGAACAACACTAAGGACATGGATGTGGGAAAACAATAGGAAGGAAACCGCTCATAGGTCGCAAATTGAAATAATAATCAACAAGTAATATCAGATTATAAATGTAAAGCTTCATTCAGTTAACATATATGTGTGAAGTTAATAATATTTACCACCAACAATATTGTACATGGGAAAATATACATTTCTGACCTGTGACCAACCCGGTATTGATAATGTTCGTTGTATTTATATATGGTCCCAATGTAAAATTCCAAGTAACCCGTATTATTTGGCCATGTCTCTGTGGGATAACAAAATCTCCAAATAATGGTGTAGATCAACTGTTGGCGTTCCTTATCTGCAGTACCTCCGGGAATGGTGTTGCTGGTGTGCGATGCGGTATTTCCGTATAATCCGAATGATATGCGGCAAAAAGAATAGAAGCCTCAAATGAAGTGAATAAACAGAACTAGACCATCTATGCCATTATTTGGAGATTTTGTTAGGGATCTTGCCAAATAATACAAATTACTTGGAATTTTACATTGGGACTATTTATAAATACAACGAACATTACCAATACTGGGTTGGTCACACATCAGAAATGTATATTTTCCCATGTACAGTATTGTTGGTGGTAAATATTATTAGCTTCTCACACATATATTAACTGAATGAAGCTTTACATTTATAATCCAATATTACTTGTTGGTTATTATTTCAATTTGCAACATATGAGCTGTTTCCTTCCTATTGTTTTCCCACATCCATGTCCTTAGTGTTGTAACTGTTACAGTAAGCGCCCCCTTCTTCCGTTCTTAGCTCCTGAATTGGAGCCTGAATTTGAGCCCACTACTTCTGTAGTGTCTCAGGAAGAAAGTAGTTCTTCCATGGATGATGGTAATGGCTTTACAGACAGATTTGCTTTTAGTGAGCATGTTTCACATGAAATGCAGCCAGAGGCTCTGCTCCCTTATCTTGGGGAGGTGGAAGGCACTGGATTGTTGCCCATAACTCAGTGTCTTCAGTTACGGCAGAGGCAGTTAAGGTTTTCTCAGTGTTTGGAAGATAAACAGAGGGATTTCAAGTATTCGGTAGATAGTGTCTCCATGTGAACCAATTTCTTAAGCTAACTCCTTGGATTTCTCCATGTGAGAGCAACTTTGCATTTTCAGAAGAAAGTCACATTTTACTTGCATTCCATGATCGGAGATTCTAGTCTTGCTTTCATGTCATGTTTTCCTGTTTGGGATTGGGGAATCTTGTTTGGAAACAGTTCTTGCTCTAAGTTTTGTGAACTTTGACTTTACTTTCAATGTGGGACTTTGTTTATTGCTGCCTCAAAAGTACTCAGACTGCAACATATATTTTGGAATAACTTTTGGAGCTTATATTTTAGATGTACTTTCACTTTTGCCTTTTTCATTTACCTTGGAAATACTTTTGTACT
Source organism: Anolis apletophallus (assembly GCA_030556195.1). Classification (NCBI taxonomy): domain Eukaryota; kingdom Metazoa; phylum Chordata; class Lepidosauria; order Squamata; family Anolidae; genus Anolis; species Anolis apletophallus. The sequence goes on along the minus strand of JARBWK010000007.1, from coordinate 143,583,615 downwards.
TTTTACCTTGGAATGTATTTTTGAACTAGTTTTTTTTATATAGAACACTCCTTTCTTTAATAAACTTTTAATTGGTTGATTGCTTCCTGTTGGCTGAGCTATACTTGGGTTAATTAGCTCTTCATTTTGGGTGCAAAGGAGTCACATAGGTGGCTGGGATGTAACAATTCCCTACTTTTTCCTGGTCACACTGCCTCTTCTGGTGTGTATATGTGGTGCCTGCTATGACCAGGAATTTACATCAAGCTCTACAACCAGCTCAGAGCAGCAGTGGTGGAAACATGAGCATGATCCATCCCCTTCCCTTGTACTGATGAGTATAGCGGAAAGAAGATGGTGATTGTGCCCCTAGGTGGACACTAAATCAATCCAAATTGGATGTGATCCTGCTGTCTACACTGGCAGACCAAATAAGTTTAGGAATCTCTGCTCTAGAGTTTACAGTGCTGTCCAACTTCTTCCGACCCAAGGGCCGGAAGAAGTGTCACTGATCACCTGGGGGGCCGTAGGTGATCAGTGAGCGGGGGCGGGGCCACGGGGGGGGGTAGGGCGGGCAGGGCGGGGGGCGGCGCGTCATGCCAGGCCTCTGACGCGCTGCCCTTGGCACCGCCTACTGCTCTATATATATATTTTTTAAAAAATTAAAAATGGCGGCCGGGGGCATAGCGGGGGCCGTGTCCAACAGGCTGGGGGCCGTGTACGGCCCCCGGGCCGCCAGTTGGACAGCCCTGCTCTAGAGTTTCAAGCATTTTTTCTTAATGTGGGGTTAAGATGAATTAACTCAATTGAACCTGTGAAGTGGAGAAGTGTCATGGGGACAGCCAGTAGTCAACTCCTGGTGACTCTTGCTTTTAATGCCCATGTAGATAAGCCTTTGATGTGCTGAAAAAAAACATAATGAAAAAGTCATTTTGAGCCTCCCAAGTGTTGCCAGGGGGATGGGCAATATCTAGCTGCAGTTCTAACGCTGAGGAAGAGAGCAGAGTGTGTGATTCAATGAGGTTCGAATTCAGCTCTCTTCCCCCAACTATGTTTGGTTGCTTTCCAAACACCACTCCACTCTCTTCCCTAGTCAGTTAATAGCTATGAAAGTACTCGCAGGGCTGACAAACTGCCCAGTAGTGGATGATTGATATTTGCAATTGTGCAAGGAGGTAGTGGATGCCTCCTTATACGACATCTCCAAAATACATTAGCACAATACCAAGTTGCATACATGTTACCAACAGGATCCACGCTCTTCTGTTTTACTGTTATTTCATTTGTCTTCATAATTGTTTGATGGTTCAATATTCGGGTAATAGTCACTCTGTTTGCAAGTTAGAGAATGTATAAATTAAATTTTAATTAATTAAATCAATTAAATTGTGAGATTTGCTTGTCATGCTGTGCCATGTAATTATCTTCTATTATCTTAATTTACAGATAGCATTGAAGCCAATATCGAGACTGCATCTTCTAACGTCGACTCTGCCAACGAGCAATTGGCAAAGGCCAGTCAACACCAAGTAAGTTGATATTATTATTATTATTATTATTATTCCTTTAAAAATACATAAAGAGAACAAATCTTGCATCAATAAACTCATGAAAACATACTATTAAAATAAATGAAGTAACTAGAGCTTGGCATAGAACCAGTAATTCTTTGGCAGTTTTTGGAAGTGACTTAAAGTGTTCCTAAAACAAGAGTTTAACCTCCTCCCCCCTGTGATTTAAATGACTTCAGTATTGGCAGCTTGCATTTAAATTCATCATTTTGAGATCTACATATTAAACAGATTTTTTTCCCACTAGAAAACACAGCAATTAGCTACTGTTGTTCTTTGAAAGATGGCATTAAAACACATCTTTTATGTCTGGATGTTCTTTCTTCTTGAACATCCTGTCTAGGCAGCCGATTGAAAAGTGTTGTTTACAGATCTGACACAAGATTTAAGCTGCAGTCTTTTAAAGTTCACAACAAGGGTTCAGTTGCACTGAAGCAAGAAGAAAACATATACAATCTTCTACATTTATTTGAAAAGACCTAGAAAATAAGTAGTTTTATTGATGTATCTAAGAAAATCGGACAGTTCTCCTAAAGACTTTTTTGTCCTTCCCACCACAATACGGAAGTTGCTACAGGCATGATATATAAAATTAATATCCATAGCTTCCAGTATGGGACCCTACACAGATCACGATCACTTACCCATCCATCCACATATTAGGAACTATCTGGAACAAAGCCACATTCGGTAGCACGTCTAGCATCAAGAACTAGCACTTGTAAGCATCTGCCACTGACCATATCATATACTGGAGATGAATTTCTTTCTCCAGTAGCACCAGGAATTTTTTTAAACTATGCTGGTGAATAAAGGATTATTGAAAGAAATGTTTAGGATATGAACAGAATGGGCATCCTGGATCCCTGGTTCATTTACTTTAATGTAGTTTCTAGAACAATAGTTCCCAACTTGTGGTCCGTGGACCACCAGTGGTCCTCAAGGACTAAAATATGGCCCATGGCCTCACCATTACTACACGGTTGCAATGAGAGTGACTGTTCTGGTGAAACCCTCTTTATAATACCAAGGTAATGGAGCTACCGGGAAGGGAGAGGCTGACTACTCATGAAAGGCACAACAACAAGCCTCCTGACTGCTGCTTCTCCTTCTCCTATCTCCCCCTGAGCGGAGCCATTCCATATGGCACCTCAAAGTGAGGGTGGCTTGATTTCTTCATTTTTAGGCCTTTTTATAAGGTTATTTGGGATGCTGATTCAGAACATTGTGCTAGATAGACCACATCAGCTCTAGATTATTAAATATGATTTTCTGTGGGCGAGCAGATGGCGACTACTGGATGGCATATGTTCTGTATTAGAAACTAGAGCTGATGTAGTCTATCCAATGCCATTTTTTGAATCAGCACCCCAAATAACCAAACCAAATCTAAAGTTGACCAGAAACCAATTTTTAACCCTTCTGGTACTAATGTTGGAGAGTAGTCCCTGGTCAAAGTGGTCCCTGGTTTAAAAAAAGAAGAAGGTTGGGAACCATTCTTCTATAAGGTTTAAAGATATGTTGTGTGTTGTGTAACTTTTAAGTTAGTTTTTTGTTTATTATAGACTTTCTGCTTTTAATGTTGAAATCTCTGGTCTTAACATTAACATTGTTTTTTTTAAAAAAAAACACACACACACACTTTTTAATGTTTTTAAAGTCTTACACTCCTGGTTTATGACCATAATAATGAAATTAAATCATTCATTACACACTAATATTTTGGTTGTCTATCAGAGTAGCCATACATTGTTTTCTTCTTCATGAACAACTCATTCTGCTCTGGAAGCCTCTGTCCTCCTCTCTTCCAGTAGTTACTTATTTATTGTATCAGGAGCAAACCCAACAGTTGTACTGTATTTTTTTTTTAAAAAAAACCTTAAAAAACCACAAAGTTTGCAAACTTGGCATTATATTAAATGTCCTTTGACCAGCAGCTGGCCACTTGGAGTGCCTCTGGTGTTGCTATAAGAAGGTCCTCCATTGTGCATGTGGCAGGGCTCAGACTTCACTGTAATAGGTGGCCTGTGGTTTGCTCTTCTTCACACTTGCATGTCATGAACTCCACTTTATGGCCCCATTTCTCAACCTGAACTTCTCTTCCAGTGAAAAAGAGGATAGTCTTGCTATAGCCTTCCCTTATGAAAAATCCACAGTTGCCCTTCCTATCTCTTTGGACTGAGGGATTGAATGTCCTTGCCACTTGTTTGACAATATGTTTACTGTCTGGGGTACCATTATCCCCTTCTAGACACACGGTTGTTCAATTCATAATTGTGATTAAAATCAAACAGGCAGAGTTAATATCAACACTCCATTTAAGCATTCTCAACTATTGGAATTTCAGGATGTTTTCATGGATCATAAGCAGACGTTTTTGTAATCTTTTTTAGTCATTATCATGCAGATGTTTTACATCCCTAATCTTTTAGTTATAAGGCACCATGCATTCACTACATTTCAGTATATGGTAAGTAAGATGTTCAGTAAGATGTTAAATTCTCATTAGTTTTAAACTGTCTGTGTTTTAAATTGTATGATTTTATGATTGTTTTGTGTATGTATTGTGAACCACCATGAGCCACTGGGAATGGTAGTATATAAATATGAAATAATGAATAAATAAATAAATGTTAAATTCTCAGTAAAAAGTCTAAGTATGAAGCTTCAGAGCTCTCCCACATTTTGGGCCTGTGCTAACAGTGGGGCCACATCCTTTCCGGAAGTGTCTGTGGCTGTTTACATTGCCATCCTGCTTTCCCCAGATTCAGACAGAACAACAGGGGCAAGATAAGGCTGCAGGTCTGTGGTGCTGAACTGGTTCCAGTACCACTGATCCATTCAGCCAAGCCAGCGGAGAGACAAGCAGTAAACTCAGAGGTGACTGCATGAACCTTTTACTAAGGGCTGCCGTGTAAGGACTGCACCAATCTGTTGGTCACAATCCTGTTGGTGCCATGCAAGATTCCCCCACGGAAGCATTTTTGTCCAGTAGGGAACGTCCTCATCGAGGTCAAAGTTGCAGAGGCAAGATTTATGTTGGTGGGTCTGTGTGTGTGTTGGGTTTCATCCCTGACTGCACAAGTCTCCAGCCCTCAATGAGTCACTAGCCTACATAGATTAGAGTGAGGGATTCCTTCCCTAAATTCCCTGTGCATGCCTGTCTCAAGAAGAGGCTTTGAAGGGGTGTTGTCTTACTCCTCCTGCATGCCACTATCTCTTCCCCTTTTTAATACTTAGCAATGTGATATCTTTGAGGGATGAGGTAATTTCTTATTTTAAAGGGTTTTTTTGGCCTTCTCTTCCCTTTGTTCTCCTTGAGTGAAGACACATTTTGCCATTCTCCAGGCAAGATGTAGATGCATGGCTATTTTGTTATTTCCCCCTTTTTCTTTTCTTAGAAGATAGCTCAGTGAAGCTAGTTAGCTCCAAGAACTTTTTCTATCCAATATGGATTTATTTTGATTTTAATATACATATTATTTTTAGAATGTATGAAGTTGTGGCTCTCTGCAATCCTGTTCCACCCTGTTGAATGGAAACTAATCCTTGCTCTCTACACATAAGCTTCTGCTGGTTATGAATTTTGCTTCTGGCATTCTGCTATATTTTTGTGGAATCACCCCCAAGTGAGAGTTACTTTTTGAGTCTAACAGCTCCTCATTCCTATCTGTGCGTATGAATTGACACTGGGTTGTGCATTTAATGGCACACTGCCATTCAACACAGGTGTAGTCCAGCACATTCACATGTAGCAATTTCTGCAATGCAACTCCAATGTAGAGTGTCATTTTGGCATTTGAAAAGTGCCATAAATGCTAAGAACATAATAATAATTCATAGTATCACATATTCCGAGGCTCTGGCAGTCAGGGATAGCCCCAGTTATGTGTAAGGTGAAGATTGTCGTCTACATTAACAAAATACAAGCTGCGAAGGGCTTCGCTTGCATTGTTAACAACAAAGAAGGCACACTGTAGTATTGTTTGTGTGAGCGGGACACACATTAAATGGTACTGCTTTAATTTCCATTTAGGAAAGGCTAGGAGCAGCTGCCCTCAATAAAATGTGCATCCTTGTTTATTTTGATTTTCCGTTTCCCTTCTCAGACGACTGCGTACAAATCCTTGCTTGTGATTACAGGTACACGGAGTGCTGTCTGTTAGCAAAGCAGCATCTGTGCACCTGTGGTTTTCATTTTTTTTCCATAATGCAAACCCTTTTCGAAACAGCTGGTTCCTCCAGAATGGAAAGCACTAGTCCAGTCTGCAGCCATTCAGTTGATAAATGAAGCAAATGAATAGAAGATAGATTTATCATTGGAGAGACCTGAGCTGTCTTCTTTATTCAGACTGTTATCTCTCTCTCTCTTTTATTGTGTGCCTCAAAAACTCCTCTTTCCTCCCTCAAAATGGACTTGTAATCCAACATTTATGGGGCATTAGTTGTTTAAGGCTTTTGGATGTCTAATGTACAGTCGCTTTAAGAAATAAAGGTTCAGTCCTGTAAGGAATGTCCCACAGTTTGTTGTTGTCCCAATTACCTTGGATAGGGGTTCGGGCAGCGTTCGATTTATCAGAATGTTTTGTTTTTAATAACAAGCATCAGGAAAACATTGTTTTCATGGGGAGAGGGAAGAAAACTTGAGCTTCAAGCAACAAATACCCTTGATTTTCTCAGAAGAACTTAAGAGCTGAGAATAATGTTTTATAAACTCTCCAATGGGATTTAAAAGGTGGAAAAATAGTAGAGGGTTAGAATCCATTTTAGGTTGAAATGGTGGGATTTGCACATATTCATATTCAGCCAGGCACTGGGGTTTTTTTGATGTTGTTGTTGTATACTTTCAGTTCTCTTCCAAAGTATGACAACCCTGTCTTAGGGTTTTAGTAGCAAGGTTTGTGCAGAGGAGATTTATCATTGTCTGAAATACTGTGATCTTAGTCAAGGTCACCTGATTGGTTTCCATGTCTATACTAAGATAGGAACTTGGCCTCCCAGAGTCAAAGCTCTCAGACAACTGGTTTAAAAGACTACAGTTACATTCCTCCAAGTTTAGTCTGACTTGCGTTGACAGCATCCTTATCAAGGTTTGTCCAGAGGCGGTTTGTCATTGTCCTCCATTAGACTAAGAGAGATTGGCATCCCCTTAGGGACATGAATATGTAAACATTTCCCTTACATGTGTATATGTCTTTTTGGGATTCTTGGCTACTGGTTTTCCTTAACCCACTGGAGAGCTACTGAACCCCGCTGCATGGCTACTGTTTTTCACATGAAAAACAAAAGTAGCAAGACATAAAACTATGAAATCAGCAGCAAGATTCACAAGCTCCTCAAGATAGCTCAGCACTGTTGAACATCCCATAACCTGACAGGTTATGGGACTTTAGCTCCCGATGAATCAGAGAATCATCATATGGGGAAACAATCTTCAGAGGCAGCATGGTAAGCCAGGTGGTCATGTATGTCTCACCTGACTATAGTGTACCTACTATGCTATACTGAACCATACAGGATGCAGACAGATTATCCCTTGCTCATAGCTGAATACTTCAGACATATCATGAGAAAATAGCATTGATTTGGGAAAAGACAATAATGCTTGTTAAGGTGGAAGGTAGTCACAAAACAGAAATATTGCATGACGGGATTAGCCTGGATGACCCTTGTGGTCTATTCCAATTCTATGATTCCAAATGGATATATTCAGCTAAGAAAGCCACAACCCTTTGTTTGCAAGACTTGAGCAAGTTTGTTGTTAACAGGGTGACTTGGAGGTCTCTCATTCATAATGTTGCCATAAATTGAAAGTCAACCTGATGACAATTATTAAAAAGAACAAGCTTTCTTCCAATATGGGTACCAAGACGACTTAGAGCATAGAATTAAAACTAAGCTGAAGACATAGTTGGATGTAAATGTCTTCCAGATGTAATTATCATGTTCCATTCATTCCTGTAAGAGAGCATTTCACTCATGCCCCACCTGGCATTGGGCTCTTCAGTATAAATTCCCAATTTTGCACAAGTGGGTTCTGTTGGGTAGCTCTAACGCATGGTCCAAGTCACATAAAAGGAGCTTGTGTATTTTTATAAGTGACAGCCCAATGAGGGCAAGTAAAACTAAGCATACCAAAGAATTCTGTGTGACTCAGAAGAGAGAAATGGCCCAAGGTTGCCAAATGTTGAGTGTCACAGCTGTGAAGCCTAGAGCTGTAGTACTTTGGGCTGTCGCCTTGTCAGATCTTATCAACTAAAAATCCATTGGGCACAGCTCAAGTAAGAAAATCCAAGGGTCCTCGGATACTAAATGCTTTGTATAGGGAGCTGCATTCCCACCCCCAGTTGGGTATCTATAGTTGGTGGGAACTCCATGGAACATCTTGGTCCATCTTAAATAAACAAATTGATGCGTTCACACTTCATGTATTTGGAAGGTTTGATATGTCTCTGTCCACTGAAACTGAGAGCTAATCTTGTCCCGGTAACCACAAGTGCCAATTGCTCAGGCAGGGCTATGCAGAATAAATCTTTACAGAATTCTGTGGATGTCCTCTCTAGAAGCAGTTGACATTTCTGCATAATAGAGATCAGCCATATTAGACTCAAGACTGTAGAAGCAGAGTGGCACATGGGGTGATATTAGACATGATTGCACACTGCACATTGAGGGAAATGGCCCTTGTGTGGTATGCAATCATAAGCCCCTTCTACACTGCCATATAAAATCGAGATAATCTGTTTTTGGACTGTATTATTTGGCAATGTAGACTCATATAATCCAGTTTAAAGCAGATAATGTAGATAATTTGGATTATATCGAAGTTTAGAAGGGACCTTAGATAGCCAATTCAGAATAATAGCCACTTTTATTATATTTTTAATTCCTAAAAGGGTAACAAAAGTGATCCTCTCCACCCCCAACCCATGTACAGTTGGTTGCTTCTTATTCCCACCATCACAGCAGTTCTATGTCTGCATTCCCTCTTGCAAATAATCCAACTTGCTAGATGATTATTTCTAGCTGTCTCCTTTTGGTTTCTCTCTGTGTGTCCCAGGAATGAGAGCGCTGACGAGATGTGCAAAGCCTCTTGCAAATTTAGGAATTCTGCCAATCCCTTTGAATACATTGGGTTGGCGGGGGGGGGGGGGGCGTTATTTCAATAATGTCAAACTCAACCCTGCCATTGGTTTGGCTGAGGGCCCATTCCAGAGTTCCCTTTGACAACAGATATTAACCTCCCTTGAACCAAATTTCAAATAATGATGACTTCAGCATAGACGGGGAGCCTCTGCTAGCTTTCAGCAAAACTGTATTTAATTGTTGCTTGGAGAAATACAGTTTATTACATAATTTGCCTGCTTGAGAGAGAGCCAAAGACTTCCTCTTTGGTCATATGCCATTCAACTGTTCATGGGGGAATGGCTGAGGTCCTACCTCAGGGTTGAGTCCCATAAATCTCCGTAGTAATTCCTCTATGCATCTTTGTGTGCAACTGATTTGAGACACAAAAACTGACATCCCATTGGTGATGTATGCAAGCTTTATTGTCCTTTATTATTTATTTTATTTTATTTCTAAACCACGACTCTCAGCCCGAAGGCGACTCGAGGTGGTGCACACGTGGCAACAATGCCACAATATAAAATACAACAATCTATTAGTACACAACTTTATAAAACAGTACAATTAACAGTTAAAATCATAAAATTGTCCCCCAAAAAATCTCAGCATCTCATCAATAGGGTCACTTTCCATAGCATCATCATATTCATTCCAAGGGTCTCAGTTAAGTGAATTCATCTGCAAATGCCTGCTCAAACAGCCAGGTCTTCAGTTTATTCCGAAAAGTTAGGAGGTGGGGGGGGGCAATCTGATGTCCTTAGGGAGGGCATTCCATAGCCGAGGGGCCACTACTACTTTATTCAACTTTATTGTCCTATGTTTATGGAGAGCAAACTTCCAATGGGACAGATTAATTTAAGAGAAGCAGCTATGGGGTTTCACTTACTCCAGGCACAGCTAGAAGGAGGTCTGGGAAAAGGTCTACATGCACATCTACAGTGCCAAGATAATCTGGAAGAATTGTGACTTGAAGCTGCCCTGGATCCAGCAAAAGGATGTTTACATGTTTCTGCTGAACCCAGTGGCCCATGCTCTTGTGTTGTTGTTGTTGTTGTTGTTGTTGCTGCCTCATTGGCCAAGGCAATCTTTGTAAGGGCCTAGCCATTGTTGTTGTATCTGGCGAGGTCAAAATGGGGGACTAGTCAACAAGAACCCTCTCTTTGTTGATCACATAGCTGGGTACTCCATTTTCACTTTTAGAAATGTAACTGCATACTCCTTGTCTGACTCAAACTACTACACCATGTTGGCTCTCCAAAAAGGGAAGAGCTAAGGTACAACGTGAAAGTATGCCTGCTTATCATGAGAACAGAATTCCAACCAGTGATTCCACATGCACACATTTCACAGGCATCATGGTTGAGTTCCTGGAGATTTTTTTTTTACTACAGTGTTTCCTCGCGTATTGCGGGTTTTACGTTCCAGGACCACCCACAAAAAATGAAAATCTGTGAAGTAGGGACACTATATTCATTTTAATATTTATACATTATTTTAGTAGTTATAAACTATTTTAAGTCTTTATAAACCCTCTACAGTAATTCAACATATTGAATGCCCAACACGAGAGAGATACTTGTGAGCAACACCACCATAAGCATAGTTTTCTCCCCTACTTTCTACTCCAATTAGTTCAGTCCATAACAGACAATCATGGAATGATCCATTCAGGATGGAAATTGAGGGGGGAATAGTGGTTAAGTTATTTATTTCGTATCAAAGACAAAAAAACTGTTTTTAATTTGCTTTGTTGTATTTTTTGATATGTTGTTGTTCTGTTCTTGTATGCGGCATTGAATTGTTGCCTTTTGGGAGCCGGCCTGAGTCCCCCTTTGGGGGTAAAGAAGGGCAGGTTAGAAATTAAATAAATAAATAAATAAATAAATTAGTATAAGCTGATTAAAATAGAAGGTGTGCAGGTAGCTAAATATCTTCTGACCAAAAACGGGCAACAGCAATGGCATTGTATGTAGCCCCTAACAATTCCTCCTCTGTACATGAGGCTGGGCACAGTGGACAAGCATACAGATGTGGAGTTGTCTGTTCTGCTCCACAGTCACATAAGGTTAAGTTATTTTATGGAATGAAGAGACAGAATAAGGAAGGCTTTTTGGCCAAAGCTTATCCATGAAGATTACTTTAAATAAAACCAATCTTCATTTATTTCCCAATGGGTTTTTTTTTCCTATTTGTGCCCTCATTCTTGTTTTGGTATTACGACTCCCCCTCTAACCGGGGACAGTGCTTGACTCGATCCAGTCTGAATGAGGGAGTGGGGTTGGTGGAGATACCAACAAACCCTCAGAAGCCACTGAAGCTGTTCGAAGGTACCCAGGAACACTGGCGCTGCCGCCTCCCTCCCTTCGCTGTGTCCCAGTGCTTGGTCAGACCTCATTTCCCTCCCTTCCCCTCAGGGTAGGCAAGAGGATGCTTTTCTCCCATCTGGGTTGAGCATGGCTACACTGGCAGATGGGCCAGGCCTTGCTGGGCATGCCTGTTTGCATGATAATTTTTTTTACATTACTATTTATTGAAAAAACACATAACAGCGAGTCCGCGAAAAGCAAACCACAAAGTAGCAAGGGACCACTGTAATTTGTATTGTGTCTAATAATGTGGCACAGCTGGCTGGGTGTCAGCTGCATAAGATCTCTACTGACCAGAAGGTCATGAGTTTGAGGCCTGCCCGGGTCAGGGTGAGCTCTCAACCAATTTGTGTAGCTCGTTGCCGACCTTTGCAACCCGAAAAGACAGTTGCATCTGTCAAGTAGGAAATTTAGGTACCACTTGTGGGGAGGCTAAATTTAACTGATTTATGGGACCATAAAATCTCCAGGAAGTACACAAAAAATAATGAAGGAATGTGACAGCTCCCCCTGGTGGCCAGAAGCTGGAATGTTAAATTGCTTCTATGTCTGTCTATATATGTTGTATGTCAATGGCACTGAATGTTTGCCTGTCTATGTGCATTGTGATCCACCCTGAGTCCCCTGCAGGGTGAGAAGGGCGGAATATAAATGATGTAAATAAATAAATACTAATAACAGTACTCAAGGTGGCTAACAGCATAAGATATATTAAGAATAATACATCTTTTAAAAAACAATACACTTTACAGAAAATAACCCTCTTTTTGTTATGATAATCAATCAACAGACTCAAGAAGACAAGCCCTAAACACTCATGCTTATATATGGAAGTATGCATTTGGTTGAATTATTAGGCATGAACTTTGGAGACCAGATTCGATAGTACATTGTACTAATGTTTTGGGCTGTATTGATTTGTTTGTATTTTGTTTTATAGATCATTAAAACAATGGCACAATTTGTAAATTAAAACATTAAATATTAAAATATTTTAATTGGTTTGCAACTACATCAAAACCTATCCAAAGCAGCACGACCCAGCAATAACACTCCAAAGCTTATCAGATTGTAAAGAGCTGAAGAATGGAAGTGTTTTGACCTGTCACCAGAAGAATAGCAAGGATGGAGCTATCCTGGTCTCTATAGGGAGGTGGTTCCAAAGTCTGGGAGCAGCCATCTACACTGTAGAAATAATGCAGTTTGACATCTCTTCAACTGTCGTTGCTCAAGGCTATGAAATGATGGGACTTGTAATGTGTTGAATCACCAGCGCTCATTGCCAGAAAAAGCCCAAAGCCTTATAAACAAGGCATGGACAAACTTTCTAACTGGGGGGGGGGGGCACATGGCAGGCTCGAGTGGGGTGGATGGGCGGGGGTTCTCCCCAAACCCTCTCCCTGCCCTTTCCTCCCCTTCCTCTTCTCTTTTGGAGCAGAAAGTGAAGGAAAAACAGGAAACATTTGGATCCCAAAAGGCTAGTCTTCATCAGGATGAGATGGTGGATGGGAGAGAAAAAGTGTATCCATTACACCCTGTATTGCCAACTCCTGATATAGAATCCTGGAGCTGGAAGAGACCCCCAAGGGCGATCCAGCCCAACCCCCTGCCATGCAAGAAGGTATAATCAAAGCACTCCTGATAGACAGCTTCTACAGAAAAGCTTCCAGAGAAGGAGACTCCACCACACTCCCAGGGAGTCTATGCCTCTTTAACAGCTCTTACTCTCAGGAAGTTCTTCTTAATCTTTTCAGTTGAATCTCTTTCCCTGTCATTTGAAACCATTGCTCCCTTTTGCCCTGGTCTCTGGAGCAGCAGAAAGTCAGTTTTCCCCTTCCCTCCTCAATGGGACCCCTAATAATAATAACAACAACAACAATAATAATATTTATATACCACTCTATCTCCCCTGGGGGACTCAGCTTCCAAATTGTAAAAACACAAAACCATACAGAGTAAGCAACCCCCCCCCCAAAAAAAAACACCAGAGCAATACATAAGCATAAAATAGTCAAACAACACATGTACAATAAAAACAATTGACCTTATTCTTTGTGCCAGATTAGCTATTAAGGTTGGACTTCAGAAAGGACCTAAGCAGTTTGGGATGGCCAGCCCAGAGGTGGTAGTAGTAGTAGTAGTAGTAGTAGTAATAACTTTATTTATACCCCGCCATCATCTCCCCAAGGGGACTCGAGACAGCTTACATGAGGCCGAGCCCAACAATACATCAGTAAAGCAACAAAGCAAGCAAGCAAATAAACATAATACAATATCATAAATAACAAATAAGCAATAACACACAAGGATTTTAAAACTCTGAGGGCAGGGCCATATGTAATAGATTAAAATTTTAAAAATACTGGATGTGAACAAAAGTAGGGTATCTAAAGAGGGGGGTTTAAGGGTAATGTAGGGAAATCATTCCAATGGGATAGATAAAGTGCTTCAGAGGACAAATTATAGGTAGTTGGTCAGATCAGGGCATCACTTTTTTATTCAGGGAAGGCACACTGAAACGGCCACATTTTCAAGCTCTTCCTAAAGTCATCCAATATGGGGCCTTGTCTGATATCCTTGAGGAGTGAATTTCAGAGATGGGGTGCTACTATAGAGAGAGCCCTCTCCCTCGTCCCCACCAGACGCGCCTGCGAAAGGGGCGGGAGCGAAAGCAAGGCCTCTCCGGACAATTGAAGAGATTGCGTGGGTTCATAGATGGAAATGCAGTCACGTAAGTAGGCAGATCCCAAACTGTTCAGGGATTTTTAGGTTAGAACCTGCACTTTGCATTGGGACCCGAAAATGAATGGCAGCCAATGGAGCTCCTTGAACAAGGGAGTAGACTGCTCCCTGTAAATCGCTCCAGTTAGTAATCTGGCTGCCGCCCATTGGACCAATTGAAATTTCCGGGCCGTCTTCAAGGGCACATAGAGCGCATTGCACTAATCCAATCTGGAGGTGACTAAGGCATGGACCACCATGGCCAGGTAGTGCAAAGTTAGCCATAGGGGGTCAAGAAAATGTGTAAAGTGCAGTATTTTTTTTAAAAATTTAGAAACATGGTTCTCATGTTTCCTCTCTACTTTCTCTTCTCCCAGCTAAACATCCCCTAGGAGGAAAGGAGGAAGGAAAAAGGGAAGGGAAGGGAAGAAGGAAGGAAGGATGAAAGGGTAGAAGGGAAGGAAGATGGGAGAGAGAAAGAGGGAGGCAAGAAAGGGAGAGAGGGAGGGAAGGAGCAAGGAAAGAGAGAAGAAAGGATAGGTCTATGAGAGAAAGGAGTGCCTGGGAAAAGAGCCCAATGGGCCACAGCCAGCCCACGGACCTGGGTTTGCCCATACCCGTTATAAACCTGCAGTCCCTCAATTGAGCCATGGCAGTGAAAGAACTGTCAAACTGCATTAGTACTGTAGTGTAGATGCATTTCATGAAGTCCTTCTCCATTGTTCCCACCAAATGAGAAAGGGGTGAAACAAAGAGAAAATCCCTTTTGGGGGCACAAATGGAGATATGGTCTTTCAAATAACCTGAACTCTCAAGTTTTATGGGTCAAAATAAAAAGAAAATTAATGGCTATATTCTTTTTTTCCTACTTCTTGACAAGAATGGAACCTGGCCCCGATCAAACGCAATCTCTACCATCAGCAGGAATGAAAAAAAGTGCTGATTCTTTTAATTCTTGGGCCCATCAGATTAAATTATCAGGATCTGGATTTCATTAGAAAGTCTGCAAAGGCTCTTAACAAGTCAGAACTCCCCTGCAAGGCAGGGGTCTTTTTTGCAAATGTGGATGTGTTAATCCTATTTGTATGGATCCTCGCTTCCGTGACATTCTGCGCCTTTCCCTGAAGTAGCTGAAAGAAACCGAAGTTTAATAACAATTGTATATATTTGCACTTGGTAAAGGGATAGTGTTTGTGTATTTAAAAATGAAAATAGCTCCTTGAGTCTTGTATACCCTTTTCTTCTCACCCACCTTTCCCTCTAAGTGAAAACTCATTTCCCCTCTCCTTCCGCTTCCAAAATTCTGGCCCTATATAACCTCTTTTTATGTGTTTAAAATTAATGCAAAGCAGGAGGAAAAATAACCTTGGGCAAAGATTTAAATCAATCTGTTCTGCACTAAATAAATACAAGGGAGATAGAAATCTCAGAGGCATTGGGGAAGAAGGAGGAACAAGAAAAGACTCTCTGAAATCGTTATGCAGCATAGGAAGGGGGAAAAGGGGGTCTCTTGGAGCTGGAATGTTGTTGAATTTGAGGTCACATTTTGAAGTTGTAACCATTGTTTGGACACACACACACATTTAAATGCATTGAGTAGTGAGCATAAAGAGCAGTAGCAAGGGGAAGGTGGAACACTGTAGTTGAAAAATAACATTTCCAAAAGCTGACATAGAGCAGCCTGTAATGTATCCCATGGTTCTGGTGAAAATGTCATAGGATGAGAAACATTGGACATAGTGTTATTATTCGTTAGTAGATGAAGTCTAACCAGTACTTTTTAAGTCCATAGCTAAGAGTAAAGAGTTCAGTTAAACCTTTGCTTTTGCAATCCCTGCGGCAGTGAAGGAAGCGAAGGAACCAGCTGCTTCCGGAGGTGCCCCAGCTCGGCCCTGCTGCATTCCAGGTGAGGGGCTGGGCCGAGGGGAAGGGCGCCCCTGGGGCCTCACCTGGGACGCAGCAGGGCCGAGCTGGGGCGCCTATGAAAGCAGCTGGTTCCTTCGCTTCCTGCGACAGTGAATCTCGGCTCCCAAGCAGGGCCTGGGCCCTGCGGGGAGCTGTTCTCCCGGTTCGCGAGCCACGAGGTTCACCAAGGTTCACAAGTTCCCGCCTCCTCCTCCCGAAGTGAGTCCACAGGATAGACTCTATCCTGTGGGCTCACTTCGGGAGGAGGAGGCGAGCGTCACCCGGCCCCTCCCCTCCTGACCCTTCCTGCCTCTCTAGGCCCTAGAGAGGGTCGTCTTTCTCAACCGCTGTTCCGCGATCAGCTGGTGTGCTGCGGGAAAACCTCAGAGGGGGAAGAAGGGGGGTTTCTCGCAGCACACCAGCTGTTCGCTCACGGCACACTAGTGTGCCGCCTCACAGCGGTTGGGAAACACTGACCTAAGCAGTCGAAAACAGCTTTAGCTGTAATTAGAGAAATTAGGTACTGCTAAAAAAAAGTCGGGGAGGTGTTTTACGACACCATAAAGAAAGTATATCATAAAATGTTAGACGACCAAAAAGGAAAGAGGACGTCCTAATGGCTCTTCTTCATAGAGAATGGAGTGATAGCACCCCCTGTGGCTGGACTCAAGACCAACCTTCATGGCACCAAAACAGCAGGACACTGAGTGGGAGGAAAACACACCTCCTTTCTGTTCTGTCTGTCTGTGTATTGTCTATACAAAGTGGCATTGAATGTTTTCCGTGTATGTGTACTGTGATCCACCCTGCGTTGCCTTCGGGGTGAGAAGGGCAGAATATAAATAAAGTGTTGCTGTTGTTCTTAATTATTAATATTATTATTATTATTATTAAAGCTCGAAATGGTCCAATGGGCAGCAGCTAGATTGCTCACTGGAGCGGCGTACAGGGAACATACAACCCATCTGTTATGTCAGCTCCACTGGCTGCCAGTCTGCTACTGAGCACGATTTGACATGCTGGCTTTAGCCTATAAAGCCCAAAATGGTACCGACCCAGCTTACCTGTCTAAATGTATCTCCCCCTATGAACCATCTCAGATATTAATTAATTAATTAATTAACTTCATTTACATTCCGTCCTTCTCACCTCGCAGGGGACTCAGGGCTGATTACAATGTACACATTACATTTAGA
This sequence comes from Anolis apletophallus, assembly GCA_030556195.1. NCBI lineage: Eukaryota > Metazoa > Chordata > Lepidosauria > Squamata > Anolidae > Anolis > Anolis apletophallus. The sequence goes on along the minus strand of JARBWK010000007.1, from coordinate 143,566,749 downwards.
CACACAAACACACAAGACAGAGGCAATTTAACATCTGGCCACCAGGGGGAGCTGTCACACTCCTTCATTCCTCAATGTGTTTCCTGGAGATCTTTTTATGGCCTTAATTTCCAACTTGACAGATGCAACTGTATTTCGGGTTGCAAAGGTCGACAACAGGCTACACAATAGGTCGAGAGCCCACCGTGATCCAGGCAGGCCTCGAACTCACAACCTTCTGGTCAGTAGAGATCTTATGCAGCTGACACCCAGCAAGCTACGCCACTTCCTGGTGATTAAGATAATCCCAGGAGGCCCTGCTCTCAGTCCCACCTTCTTCACAGGCACAACTGGTGGGGACGGGACACAGGGCCTTCCCAGTGGTAGCCCCTCTGCTGTGGAACTCCTTCCCCAGTGACATTTTTTTTAATTTCTAACCCGCCCTTCTCTACCCCCGAAGGGGGACTCAGGGCAGCTCACAAAAGGCCCCCTTCAGCCCCCTCCCTCCTAGCCTTCAGAGGAAAGGTAAAAACTTTGCTGTGGGATCAGGCCTTTGGAGAATAGTGCAGTGCAATTAACAGGTCTGGAATATATGGAATGACTTTGGGAACAGCTTGGACTATGACTTTGGATGGCGCGATTTTAATATGGAATGTAATGTTTTCAAATGTTTAATATGTTTCAATTTTAATCTAATTTTATTTTATTTTTTTGGAATTGTATGTGTTTTGAGGAATTGAATAATTGCCTCTATGTAAGCCACTTTGAATCTCCTTCAGGGTAGAGCAAGGCGGGGTATAAAAAAAATGTCCCACAGGCATTTAAACATTTCCTTAGAGTACATCTAAACTGTAGAATTAATATAGCTTGACACCACTTTAACTGCTCTGGCTTAATGCTATGGAATCCTGGGAGTTGTTGTTTGTTGAGAAACTGGCATTCTGCGGAATAGAAGGCTAATCTCCATGATTCCACAGTATTGAGCCATGGCAGTTAGTCATGGCAACCTGTATTAATTCTACTGTATAGATGAATCCTAATATGTGACAGAAACAAGTCTGGTAGCTCTCATCATTGCTAATGAATTTATTATTTATTTATTTACAGTATTTATATTCCACCCTTTTCGCCCTGCAGGGGACTCATGGCAGATTACAATGCACACATGCACGGCAAACATTCAATGCCATTACACATACCACATATATAGACAGACACAGAGGCAATTTAACATTCCAGTTTTCCAGCTTCATGAGGGTATGCTCGATTCCGGCCACAGAGGGAATTGCCACTTCACTATCCACTTGTGACACCGAGTCCTTGATGGAGTTCTTCCTCGTTCTTATACACGCTGCTGGAAGGTTTTATGGCATCGTAAATTAGTTAAATTAACCTCCCCACATAAAGCGATACCTAAATTTCCTACTTGGCAGAACTGTCTTTTGGGCTGCATAGGTCAACAGCAAGCTAGACTATTAATGGTTGGGAGCTCACTCCAACCTGGGCTGGCTTCAAACTCATGGCCTCTCAGTCAGTAGTGATTTAATGCAGCTGGCTATTAACTAGCTGTACCACAGCCTGTTTGAAGGCCTGTTTGCTTCTAATCCATTTTGGAAGGTCTATCTAAAGGTTAGGAAGGTTATTTATTTGGACAATAAGTGTCTGGATGAGTCTAAGAGCCATGGACCACGAAAAATAATTTTTCCTAGTAACTTTTTTCTAAACTGCTGATGCATGTGTGTTTGGGAGTCCCTGGAAACGTCAAATCAGTCCCTTCTGTTGCTTTGCTTTCTTAAAATGTATGGTCCCTGTGGCCCATAGAATTGGGTAACCACTGTATTGATTAGATGCCATGTTGCGTTATGGCAATGGATGCATATATACTCTTGGAACAGCGCAGGAGGTTTAATCAATAGAGCCGTACTTTAGTCACTGTTCCTGTCAGACTGGAGATGCAAGAACATAAAGATGGGTTTCCATGGCAAAACAGCCGAGGAAGTAAGTTTGCCTGCTCTCAAGCCCCAAGTGCCTCCCCTTTCAAACCAAAGGAAGGAATCAGTAAATGGACGCCAGCAACCACCTCACAGGAGGCCCCCAAATCAATAGTGGTCAGAAGAGATGTTCAAGAAGCAATGCTGAAATGTGATTCCAGCCAAATTCCTGGCAATGCTGCAACATATTTGAGGGAGTATAAATGGATAGGATACACACAATACCTTGTTCAGGCATTCTGCATTATGCAATAGCAGAAAAACTATGGTCCCAGTCCTGAAAATGCACATTTTCTAAAATGGCTCAATGTGAATGAAAGACATGGACATCCAGCTGGTGCCTAAGGCTGGATCTTAAATGCCCTATATTCCAGGAACTGATACCAAATTATTTGCTCATCCCCTATTATCTGGTGCTGTAGACTCATATAATCCAGTCCAAATGAAATCAAATATTGGGATAATGTGTCACAAAAATTTAATATGCATATTTGAGAAATAATAATAATAATAATAAACTTTATTTATACCCCGCCCCATCTCCCCAATGGGGACTCGGGGCGGCTCACACGAGGCTAAGCCCAAACAACAAATTACAATAAAATAAAATCAAAACACCAGCAATGAACACAAAAAAAATACATACATATAAATAAAAACAATATATAACTATATATATGCAAGCACATATATAAAATGTTAAAATGTTAAAACTCAGGGTGTAATACTCGAAATAGCATCCTTTACAGGGAAAACATCCTTTATGGGGGGAGGGGGGATGGACGTCGAGAACGGGAACATTGAGAAGAGCAATGATAGAAATTAAATAACTACTCTCCAAAAGCACAGCGGAAGAGCCAAGTTTTCAGGTGTTTTTAAATGTCTCCAGAGTGGGGGATTTCCTAATGTCTCCGGGCAAGGAATTCCAGAATCGGGGCACCACAGAGGGGAAGGCTCTTTCCCTTGTGCCCACCAGACAAGTCTGTGAGACTGGCAGGGGCAACAGAAATGTGAATTTAAAATTTTGTGTGGGCATGAATGGAAGGATGTATGGATGGAGTTAATAATTTTGAAAAAACACCAATAAAAGACCAATGCCTGCAATGACTAACTACTTGCTTTCTTACTGTAACTAAAAGTTGCTAATAGGAACTGAAAAGTAAACTGTGATAAGAACTGGACAGTGATAAGATAAATGGAAAACCGGAAAACAGGAAACCGAGATGGATCCAGAATGGAGGACGTCTACCATTAACTTACAACTTTGGGACTACATCAGCAGAATATTCCTATAAAAGACTCAGTGTAATAATGCTCAAAGTGTGACAGACCTGTGGCGTCTGGTTCATCCACCATGCTCTGATCCATGGGAAGGAGAAAGATGGTGTATTCGGAGAGTGACTGATTTGCAAGGGAGCAGTCTGGTCATTTTGGGGCTTCTTTCTCAAGGGAAGAGGAAGAAGTGTGTTTTAGATTTTGTACAGGGAGTCAGGTTCTGCTGTGTGGAAAACAGATCTGGTTCTTGGCATTGTGCTTAGGGAAAAAAGTTTTGGCATTTCAGCATTTTGAAGTTTTGGTGTTATGGAACTATGTGTTGGCAGGCTGCAGGAAAACAGGGTCTGGCCTAACAGGTGCTTCTCCAAGTACATGTGTGTGAATGGTGACTGAAAATGGAACACTCCTTTGTTTGTTAGCCAATATAATAGTAAATCCAATTTGGTTGCATAGAATCTGTATGTCTGTATGTCCAGTGACATTATTTGCATAAGAACGCATCTGCCTCTATGTCCCACCTCACATCTTAAGATCATCCAGGGAGGCCCTGCTCTCGCTTCTGCCAACATGCGGCTGGCGGAGACGAGAGACAGGCCCTTCTCAGTTGTGGCCCCCTGCCTGTGGAACGTGCTTCCAAGTGAGATTCTATTGACTCCATCCCTCCTGACATTCAGGAAGAAACTAAAATCTTGGTTTTGGGACCAGGCCTTTGCACAATAACATAACGCAGCACTCTGACTGGAATGGATTGGCAAGACGACAGATATGAGGATACGACTTTAGTGTTCTAGCAAGTGGGTGTGTGGACTGAGTATTGTTTTAATTTAATTGATTGTTTGTTTTTAGCTAATTGCTATTGTTTTAATTCTGTATGTATTAATGGTTTTATATTGTGTATTGATTTTGGCACCGAATTGCTGCCTTTGTTAGCCACTCTGAGTCCCCCCTCGGGGGTTGAGAAGGGCGGGGTATAAATGCTGTAAATAAATAAATAAATAAACAAATAAATAACATTTTTGTCAAAGTTCTGATCTACCCTCTCACACTGGAAATTGTTTGTCAGCCAATAAATTAAATTTGAAATGAATGTGAAAGTTTCTATTGAGGTATCCGAGGAATCGTGAACAAAAGCAAAAATATTGGCTAATCCTTGTTGTGTGCCTTCACGACTAGCAGATGTAACACATGGTTTAAATTAAATTTTGTTTTTCTCTTGCATTTACTGATAGGCAGGGGCTGATAGTCAAACTGGGAAAAGCTCCCACGTAGCTGGGGAAAATGGGATCCCAGGACATTGGTGTCTGTCAGAACTGGTAGCCCAGGAAATCGGATTTATTTAGAGGATATTCGGGAGTGTAGCGCCAAGTATTCTTAATGCAGAACCAGTCGCTCTCGTTCCCTCTCTCTCATTCTCTTTGCATGCCTGCCCAATTTTCTTCTGCATTTATGTATTTAACATCTCGGAGCTCCAAACTGCTCCAGCTGGGATTGAGAAGTGCTCTAAAGTGTCAATCCTGATGTCTTTCCTAAATGTGCAAAAACGATGATAATTAATTCCATCTGTCCATCTTTGTGGGATTTTTTAAAAAAAATAAATAAAAACTCTGCTTGCAGCAGTGAAGGACTGTTGAGATATGAATATTCCCAAATCTGTCAGCGTCTGACAGCTCTCAAGGCTTTTCCGCAAACAGAGAAGATGGTTTTGCCTTTGACATCCCCCTCTTAACTTCACATGCATGCGCCAACAACAAGGGAGAGGTGTTTATTTAATTATCTCGCATTGATCACCCTGGTCAATCTGTGTTTTGATTGAGATTCCTATCCGCGCAGATTGGCTTCTGTGCATAAGAGTTGCAGGCGAAAAGGCTACAGTCTGCCTCTGGATGCTGGAGGAGCATCTGTTAATGATCCCTATTAGATCTGTTTCCCTTCTAATGACTGGTAGTGAATCTTGAGCCAAATAGGTTTGGAAAAGTTGTGTATCACAATCCTTTGATTTCCTCTTGCAGTTTAAAATGCCAGGTATTATTCAGTGAACAGAAGAGAAGGGACAAAGGTTGTAGCCACTGGAAGGAAGACAATGAAGGAACTCTTTCTGGGGTAGAATTGCTCTACATCGTACTAATAATAAACTTTATTTATAACCCGCCTACATCTCCCCAAAGGGGACTCGGGGCGGCTAACAGGAGGCCAAGCCTAAAAAACAATATGGGATAAAATGTTAGAGGGTTAAAACCCTGGGTGTGATAGGAGCACAAAGTGTATTTGTAAGAAAGGAGCCCAAAAAGGAGGAGCAGTGGGATTTAACCTTTACAAAGGGTGAGCTGCTTTATCATGAGGGCGAATTGGAGGTGGGAACAAACAATGGGTTGAATGGTCACTCTCCGGAGGAACATCGGGAAGAGCCAGGTTTTTAGCTCTTTCTTGAAGGCTGCTAGGATTGGGCTTGTCTAATCTCCCCAAGTAGCGAGTTCCAAAGGTGAGGGGCCACAGCGGAGAAGGCACTCTCCCTCGTACCCACAAGTCGAGCCTGAAATATAGGAAGGGGTGAAAGAAAGGCCTCTCCAGAAGATCGTAGAGATCATGCAGGTTTGTGGTAGGAGAGGTGGTCACGAAGGTAGGGGGGCCCCAAACCATTTAGGGTTTTATAGGTGATGACCTGAACCTTGAATTGGAACCGGAAGATGAACAGCAGCCAATGGAGCTCCTTGAACAGAGGGGTTGACCGCTCCCTGTAATTCATCCCAGGTAGAAGTCTGGCTGCCGAGTGTTGGACCAATTGGACCAATTGGAGTTTCCAGGCTGTCTTCAAGGGAAGCCTCGTGTAGAGTGCATTGCAATAGTCCAATCTAGAGGTAACTAAGGTGTGGATCACCATGGTCAAGTCAAGCTTCTTGAGGTATGCTCGCAGCTGGTGCACAAGTTTTAGCTGTGCAAAGGCCTTCCCTGCCACTGCTGACACCTGTGCATCAGGAGGACCCCCAAGCTATGGACCTGCGCCTTCAGGGGGAGTGCAACCCCGTCAAGCACAGGTTGCCACCCAATACCCTGGTCACATGTAGGACTGACCTAGAGAACCTCTGTCTTTTTGGGATTGATCTTCAGCTTGTTTGCCCTCATCCAGGTCAACACATCAGCCAGGCACTGGTCCAGCCTCTGAGGGGCTTCCTTGGATTCCAGTGGAAAAGAGTAGTGGAGTTGGGCGTCATCTACATCGGTCTCAGCAGCCCTCCGTAAACCATCAAATGCTCGACATATATTGCCACCCTAAGTTACTGCCTATTGTTGAACTTGTATTTTGTATTGTTTTATTAAGATATGTGACTGTTTTTAGTATGTTTTTACCAATTGTACACCGCCCCGAGACTGTTGGGAGGGGCGGCCTATAAAATCGAAATAAATAAAATAGCACCCAACTCCAAACTCTGGATGACCTCTCCCAGCGATTTCATACAGATGTTAAAAAGCATGGGGGACAGAATCGAACCTTGCGGGACCCCACAGGTCAATGGCCAGGGATCCGAGCAGGTGTCACCCAGCCTTACCATTTGGGAATGACCCTCCAGAAAGGACTGCAGCTACAGTAAAACCATGCCCCCCAGTCCCATCCCGGAGGATATCATGGTCGATGGTATTGAAAGCCGCTGAGATGTCCAAGAGAACCAGCAGGGTCACACTCCCCCTGTCCAGTTTCCTGTGGAGGTCATCCACCAAGGCGACCAAGGCCATCTTGGTGCTGTGTCCAGGCCTGAAACCAGACTGTGAACGATCTAGAGAATTTGTGTCATCTAGAAATCCCTGGAGCTGCATGGTGACCACCCGCTCCATTTATTTATCGTATCAGGAGCAAACCAAACAGTTGTAGTATATTTTTTTAAAAGACAAAGTTTGCAAGCTTGGCATTCTATTAAATGTCCTTTGACCAGTAGCTGGCAACTTGGAGTGCCTCTGGTGTTGCTTTAAAAGGCCCTCCATTCAGTATGTGGCAGGGCTCTGCCTGCATTGTAATAGGCGGCCTTTGGTTTGCTCTTAACCCTGATCCAAAACCTTCTGTTCTTCTTAAATGCAAAGTTTGCCATACAAAAGTTGCCCCATCTTAATCGAACCTACTCGTAATGAAAAATCCTTGAACAACTCCATTGATTTCACCTTGGAGAACACGCAACTAAATAGAGCATAAATTCTGAGAGGCAAATTGGAATGAATAACTTCATTTGTTATTGCTTGACACACAAGATTCCACTTTCCAAATGTATTTGTATAGGCATGACATGATTGTCACTTTAATTAATGGTGCCTCGTTAATTAACATGAGTTGTAATATTGGGAGATAGTTAACAATAATCTAAATGTATGGCATACCCCTACAGCAATTAAAAATTGCAGAGATCTGTAATCTCCTTGGAGGAAATACCTGCACTTCTCCTTATGTACGGTCTGGGGAATTTTCTCATCTTCCTGGAGCATTTTGAGACTTGAACTTCCAGAAGTCTGTAACTATTTTAGTCCGTCTTCTGACTCCAAGTCTTTTCACCCTTGTCAGGCCTAGATAATTTCTCCCAAAATGACCCATAAAACTGGAGAAAAGTCTTTTACTTATTTTTCTTCACTTTTAGGGTTGTTTGGAAGAATGTGGAATACATTTGTTCTACTCTTATCTACAATCCAGGCTTGATTATGTCCATGATATCCCTGGGACAAATAACATAAAATTCAGCATTGGCCTGTAGACCTTATATTCCTGTTCAGAACAGTGGACTAGATATCATATGGGTATTAGATTTTTTTTTTAAAGAGTTGAATGTTGAACTGGGATTTCAGAAGGCTTTGCATCTCCATTCAATCATGGGAACCTGTGGGATTATCTTGATAGTAGACTTCCTGCTATGTTGCATTTATGGGTGCATCTGCAGCATAAAACTAATACAATTTGACATTTTAACTGCCATGGCTGAATCCTATGGAATCATAGGAGTTATAAATGTACAAGGTCTTTAGCCTTTTCTGCCAAAGAGTGTTGGATCCTCGCCAAACTACAACTCCCATGATCCCATAGCACTGAGTTAAGTTGGTGTCAAACTGCATTAATTCCACAGTGCAAATGCACCCTATATCCTGTCTTATATTTAGAGCTTTTAATATTTGTTCCCATGGTGTTTATTTATTTACTAGCTGGTCCTACAACGTGTTTCTGTGGCCAACCTTCCCTTTTTCTCTCCTTTCTTTCTCTCCTTTGTTCCCCCCTTTTCTTTCCTTCTCTCCTTCCTTTCTTCCTTCCCTCTTTCCTTCCTTCTCCTCCGTTTTTCTTTCTCTCCTTTCTTCCTTTTCTACCTATTCTTGGACTGTAACTCCCAGCAGTCCTCCTGATTGATTGATCTATCTACATACTATCTATCTATCTCTATCTAATCTATATATCTTATCTATCTGGAGGATTCCTGGGAGTGGCAGTCCAGGAATAGGAAATTGCAAATATGCAGGGATTGGGATCATCTCAAATAAATCCAAGGAACAGCAAGCTTGCATCTTGGAAGCAGTGCATTTGGAGCATCCTCCTCCCCTAAAGGGCCTGCTGGGAGCAGTCATTTTAGCATATGCGATGTACCATCATTTAGCTTTTTTGGGTTTTAAAGTCCTTTCCACTATTTTTGGGAGGGGTTTTTGAGTGATGGTCACTTGTTGATCTGTTAGGGGTGTACTGTCCAAATTTTGTGTCAATTCGCCCAGTGGTTTTTGAGTTATGTTAATCCCACCAACCAGCATTACATTTTTAATTTATATTTGGAGCATTTCTATCCCATCCTTCTCACCTCCAAAGAGGGACTCAGGACGGTTACCAACAGTATGGTGTCGGCTATTTATTGCCGACACCATATAAAACATAACATATAATACAATTAGCAAAATTAAGTACAGTTATAAATAAAGATTAAAAACAGATCACCAGTTCAAATCACCATCCTAATCAGTCCATTGCAGTCCACAAAAAAATCTTTCCCAGCAAATCAGTCTATTCTGCAAATGCTTGATCCCACAGCCAAGATTTGAGTTTCTTCCAGAAGGTCAAGAGGGGGGGGGGAGCAGATCTGATCTTATTAGGAAGAGAGTTCTACAGCTGAGGGGCCACCACAGAGAAGGCCCTGACTCTCGTCCCCACCAAACTTGATTGTGATGGCAGTGGGACCGAGAGCAAGGCCTCCCCGGATGATCTTAAAGCCCTTGATCATTCGTAATGGGGGATACGTTCGGACAGAAACGTTTAGGGCTTTATAGACTAAAGCCAGCACTTTGAATTGTGCTCAGAGACTAATAGGCAGGCAGTGGAGCTGGCATAATAGGGGAGTTCTATGTTCCCTGTAGCCCGCTCCAGTGATCAAAGTTACTTGCTAGACTATTGAGCAGTGTGTACAGCACATATGTACAATTGGGACCTGCACTGGCGTTTCATTGGAGGTAACATTTGGGTTATTGATGAGAGGGAACCCCTAAATCCTTGGTTCAGCAGAGCAGGCAATCAGAAACAAAGACAACCAGTCTCTTTTGGTGAAGTAGAAAAAATCCTTTATTTTCAAGTGTGGCCACGCAGGGACGGAAACAGCTGAAGACAGTGAGTACCTTCAAACAAAGAGCTGCCTGTGTTCTTACAGTCTCTCTGTTATCTTTTATTCAATTCTCACTAGGTCATGGTATAACCTCTCATTCAGTCAGGTTCTTAAAAGCATGCTTTTCTCAGTATTTTCTATTTGGCACTTTTTGCCCTAATAAGCTCTACACATGCGGCGCCAACATGTATAAACAATACATTATTTATACATAGATAAGTATTAAATTGTCAGGTCATTCCAATTGAAACATCCGAACATCCTGTGTTATCTGGAACACACAATCTCCCTTTTGCCTTCATTCTTTCTGTTCCCTTTTGCAAAGAGGCACTTTCATTTCTAACTAATATTTCAGCAGTTTGCACTATTGAAGCTCGTTAACCCCTTCATTGGCGATGTGTTTGGTTTCATAAATACTGATACTTCATTTTTTGTTGACACAACAACAGAGAAAAATTATATGATATAAACAACCAGCCCTCTGTATCCACAGGTTCTGTACTCATGAATTCAACCAGCCCCCGCCTTTCAAATAAAGCCAAGCTTAATTTGGCCTTTTTAAATGAAGGCCCCCCCTTTTACTATGCTATTGTGTTTTGCATCCGTGGATTTGTGTATCAGTGAGGTGTCCTGGAACCAAACATCAGCAGATACCTGATAATAAATAAGAAACTTGATAATAAATTAATATTGGTAACTCAATCATACTCTAAGTCATCTGTGTGTTTGTATGCGCGGGCAGGTCATATAGGACTTAGGCCCCAGCTACACTGAATGCCATTTCAAACCAGTATTAAACAAAGTAGTTTTGCTGTGCAGATGACTACATAGAAAACTCTGGAACCAGATTAAGGTCAAAATGGTGATTACACAAACCACACAGCCCTGGTGTGCATTAAGGGCCTTCTTTTGCATGTTTTTGTGGGAGTTGTTGTCTGTCCACCACAGTTTGAAGTTAGCTTTGTGTAGATGGTGTTTTGGGAGCCCATTTTTTTGGCACAGTGGGTTAAACCGCTGAGCTGCTAAACTTGTTTGGCGAAAGGTTGCAGATTCGAACAAGGAGTAGTGTGAGCTTCTGTTATCAGCCCCAGCTTCTGTCAACCTAGCAGTTCGAAAGCATGCAAATGTGAATAGGTCAATAGGTACCGCTTTGGAGGGAAGGTAATGGCACTCCATGCAGCCATGCTGGCCACATGATCTTGGAGGTGTCTATGGACAACGCTGGCTCTTTGGCTTAGAAATGGAGATGAGCACCACCCCTCAGAGTCTGACAAGACTGGACTTAGTATCAGGGGAAAACCTTTACCTTTTACTAGATGGTGTTTGCAATATTAATTTATGATGAGTCCCATAGAACCAATAGAGATAGATACATGCTTCTCCTCTGATGTGCGAGGAATCACAAGTTATTTGTTGCCTGGCGCAAACTCATAAGAAATCTTTGAGGAATGCTGCCTTATTTTATTTTATCTTTAAAAGTTTGGCATTGCAAAGGAAGCTGACATGATTTTTTTTGAAAAAGGAAAGGAAGCTGCAGCCCAGTTTTAAAAAATGTAACATTCGGCAACATCCGTGCATAGGTGTCAAGAGATTATCCATCTAATAGAGCTGAACACCTGGCCGTTTAATAGAGGTCACCAGCTAAATCAGGCGAAAACATCTTAGGACAGCATATGGAGGTGCTGCCGAATTAGAACGGACTGAATCCTTACTTTGGCCAGAAATGTGTGGAAAATGGAAGTAAATTAAGTTGCCTCGGCCCTTTCACTACCACAAACTGATATAAATTGGTTTCATTAAAAATCTCTAACATATTTTAAAGCGGCAGTCCTAACCTATTACGTTTTGTGCCGTTGCCGAAAGCTACTGGGTTGGTGGCATTTTATGTAGAAAATGAACAAGGGACAAATAGAATTTTATTGCTTTCTAAATGAAAAGGCAGGGAAGTCTGAGGATAAAATTGATTTTCACATCCAGGAAGAAAAAAGTCCTCTACTTTTCCCCCAACCCCTTCTCTTATCACTCGTTTGCAACCTTTCCCTTTCCTTCTGCCCGTTTTTGGCTTTTTTTTCCAAGCCAGGCCTGGAATCCTATTGTTTGGCTTAAACGACAACAGAACCGCTGAACTGATAGTGGAATGTTAAACCCACCATATAGATAAATCCTTTGGGTCCACTGGATCTACTTCACTTGGTTATATCTTCAGCGTAGAATCATAGAACCCATGAGTTGGAAGAGACCTCGTGCTCCACCCAGTCCAATCCCATTCTGCCAAGAAGCAGGATGTAACAACAGGGGTATTTCTCAAGGGGTTGATTTGTGACCTAAACAACAACCATCTACTCTGATGCAAGCAAAGAAACAACAAAGGGGTAAATACAGTATGATATATCCTAATGTATAGAATGGTAAAATCCACTAATGAATGACAATAATATCAACATGATACAGGTGTCCACGCATTGAATAATGAATGGATAATAGCATATAATGTACTATAATCCCTGCAAAACAGTAAATATATATTTCTCAAAATCTATCAATAATCACAAACAGCAATGCAAATAACAGTTAATAAGCATAAATTTGAATTCATAAAAGACAAAATGTTACACATGCAAGGCACTATATATATAATACAGTATATATATTCTCAATATCTATAATAATCACAAACAGCAATGCAAATAACATACATACAGTGTGTTACACATGCAAGGCACTATATATATTATATATATCTCTCTCTCAGAAAAGAGGTGCTCAGACCTCCAGGTGTATACATAAACACTATACAAATGTGTACACACAGAAAATACCTAATACATTATATACATATCTGTAGACTGTATGCTGCCATCTTTAGACTCTAGGCTACTGGTACTGAGTTAAGTTCTTTGTGACTGGGGCACACTGAGGCTGTTGTTTGAACAAACAAAACAAAGTTTTGGGAAACCTTTTTGGGAGAAGTTTCAAAAACAGTTAATAAGCTTAATGATTACAAGAGATCTTTGCATGAACACGTGTGGTTACTTTAAACAGTACAGGTCTTAGTTGCAAGATTCAGTTTCTTGCTACCTATACCATCTTACTGACAGGAGCCCAGGGGCAGATCTAATGTTCTGCAAACTATGCGGCCGCATAGGGTGCCACATGGTCAGGGGCACATCCGGCCGGCAGGTTCCATGCATGCGCATTTGGTGCGGCAGCTCCTCCGGCTGCAAAACACTCCTCCTTTTTAGCCTTGTGGAGGACGAATCGCGTCTGCGGCCTGCTGAAGTCACACTGCACCAAATGCGCATGCTTATTCCGCACATGCACATTTGGTGCATCGTGACTCCAGGCCGCAGACGTGAATCGCCGTACAAAAGGCCGAAAAGGAGGAGCATTTGCAGCACGAGGCGGAAGCTCCGCCTATGTCTGTCCAACGCTCCTTCTTTTCGGCCTCCTGTATGGCGATTCATGTCTGCGGCCTGGGGTCGCTCGTGCCGTACCAAATGCGCATGCGTGGAAGTTCTGCGCATGCACATTTGGTGCGGCGCGAGGAGGCGAGACCAACAGTGCGAGGAGGCCCACCAAATGGGGCCGGAGAGGAGAAGAGGTAGGCATTGTTGTTTGGGGGGGCACCAATTTTTTTTCACTTACCATTGAAAATTACCTTAGTCCGCTCCTGCAGGAGCCTAATCTCTGCCTAGTAAGGAATACAACATCTTTCACAGCTATACAACAGTTTACTAACAGGAGTGGGCCTCTGCCTAATAAACTTTGCTACAGCTTCAGATAGTCCACACTTTGGATCTATCTAACCAGGAAATCTACCCCCTTATCGATCTTGATAACAGTAGACTCCTATTTGCCAGCGATCCCTGCCAACCACCTGTTTGCTTACAGGCCTATTCTTAGTAAACTCTCACTAACCCTGGCCCTTGTCTTTTCAACACCAGACCTCAACTTCTCTAAATACCTTCTTCTTTAAAACCCCAGACTTAGACTGCCTGACAGCAGGGGCGGACCTACCTGTTCTCGGGGGGTACGCGAAAAAATCCCCCCCCAGTTGCTCCTGTAGGAGCTTCTGCGCATCTTGTGAAAAAGCTCTGTGCACATGCAGACTCCAGAGCGCACCTCCCGCTTTGGAGGCCAGTACGCACACGCTAAAGTGCGCCGCACACGCACTGGCTCCAAAGCGGGAGGTGCGCTCTGGAGTCAGTGCGCGTGCGCAGAGCTTTTTCACGCATGCGCAGAAGCTCCTAACAAAGGCCCAGCAGCGCAGGCCGCGGAGCCGGCTGCGGAGGCCTGGCCGGCGCGGTGGCGCGGCGCAGGTTGCAGAGCCGGCGGGAGGCCTGGCCGGCGCAATGGCAGGGCGGGGCAGCGTGGCGGGGAGGACAGAGCCAGCGCAGCGGCGCCCCCCAGGTGGCGATGCCCCGGGTGACATCGCCCTAGTCCGCCTAATGGACGAACCAGCCCTGCCTGACAGATTCCAAAAACCCTTACTATACGGCTTTTTCTCGTCTCCTAAGCTAGACTCCGCCCCTTTCCTAACAGCCAATCCTAACTCCCTATTTTCCCTCCAGACTGCACTTGGCCATGCCCCCTATGAGAAATGGGAAACTAAAAATGGTCGCCACCATTTCATCTACCCAAGATGGCTGCCTAGGTTTTTGGGCCTAGCTTTTTCCAGTCTTTCTAACAGCCAGGGCCGTAGCCAGGATTTTGATTTGGGAGGGGCTGAGTTTGAATGGGGTGGGGGCTGAGTCTGAGTGAGAGAGGGTCTACCCTAGCAAACCTTTTGTATCGTTATCCCAATACCCCCATGCATATGGGATATATTGAGCATGGTGATCAGATCATGATATGAATAAACATAACAGTTTAAATAATGTACCACCCTGAGAATTTCGAGGTGGGGTTCAAGCCCCCCAACCCCCACCCCCCGGCTACATGCCTGGTAACTGCCTTCCAGATATGGGACAATCACATTCAAAGCACCGCCGGTAGAGGGCCATCCAGCCTCTGCTTAAGAGCCTCGAAAGAAGGAGCCTCCACCTCACTCTTGGGCAGAGAGAGAGAGAGAGAGCCACTGCTGGACTTTAGCTGGATAACAGGATGACTTGTGGTGCAGCTACATGGAAGTTGCAGTTTTTCAAGGTCTTTAGCCTTCTGTGTCAAAGATTGCTAGTGCCTCAAAAAAATACATTTCCGAAGATTCCATGGCAATTGAGTTGTGGCATTAAAAGTGTTGCCAAACTGCATTAATTCTACATTAATGGAGGTCTCTCCTTCAGGGAGTTGTCATAAGTCAGTGTCAACTTATAGACAGTTAACACCAACAATTTGAACCTCTCTCTTCACCCCAAGGATATTTTCAGCAGCGAGAATATCATGCAATGACCACAATCTATTTTCTTGTCCTTTATTTGTAAGGCGATATCAAAAAGAATGGAATTTCTGATCATCTTTTAGCTCCTTGACTGTGTTGACAAGGAAGTTTATTCTGCATGAGTGTCTAACTATTGAATTTGCTGGCTGTGTAATTACTCTCTCCAATATCTCCTCCAAAACTCTATTCATCCCATTGTAAATAGAAGACAGCAAGAAGCTACACTTGTCATTCCTTCCTACGCATCTTCCACCCTTCATAATAATGGATGTGTTTGAGATTAGTCATCATGAAATCATTTGAATCAGCATGAAGCTTTTTTTCTGGTCCAAGGGAATGGGCATAAAGAACAGTTGTTATGAGAGTCTTTGGTGGATTAAATATTAAATAGCTATCCTTATGATCCAAATGCCACTGATTGCAGTGATTATACAAGCAGGTTTATTGATTTAAAATATTTATGTTCCTTCCTATCCTGCGCTTGTAGGTGACATGACCACCAAGGTTAAAATCACAATGTTACCTATTAATAAAGACAAAACTGTTCTCAAGCGTAAGCTTCTACAAAGAACAGTAGAGTCAGATCTGCATATTTATCTATCATATCAGAAGCGAACCGAGGGTATAGTTGTGATGTATTTAAAAAACACAAAGTTTAAAAAACTTGGCATTATACGAAATGCCCTTTTCACCAGTAGCTGGCCACTTGGAGTTCCTCTGGTGTTGCTATAAGAAGGTCCTCCATTGTGCATGTGGCAGGGCTCAGGCTGCATTGTAATAGGTGGTCTGTGGTTTGCTCTTCTCCACACTCACATGTTGTGGACTCCACTTTGTGGCCCCATTTCTTAAAGTTGGCTCTGCATCTCATGGTGCCAGAGTGCAGTTGGTTCAGTGCCCTCTAAGTTGCCAAGTCTTTTTTGTGTCCAAGGGGTAGTCTCTCATTTGGTATCAGCCATAGCTTGAGGTTCTGGGTTTTATCCTGCCACTTTTGGACTCTCGCTTGCTGAGGTGTTCCTGTGAGTATCTCTATAGATCTTAGAAAACTATATTTTAATATAAGGCATTGGTGTGCTGGCTGATATCCAAACTGGGGAAGGGCCAGAGATGTCACTGCCTTGGTCCTTTCATTATTGGCTGCTGCTTCCTGGCAGATGTCAGGTGGTACAATACTGGCTGAACAGTGTAATTTCTCCAGTGGTGTAGGGCAGAGACATCCTGTGATAATGTGGCATGTATCATTAAGAGCCACATCCATTGTTTTAGCATGGTGATATGTGTTCCACACTGGGCATGTGTAGACATCAGCAGAGTAGCAAAGCGCAAGGGCAGATGTCTTCACTGTGTCTGGTTGTGATCCCCAGGTTGTGCCAGTCAACTTTCGTATGACATTGTTTCTAGTACCCACTTTTTCCTTGATATTCAAGCAGTGTAATAAAAAACACAGCCTGTTGTAACAGAAATAATTATTTATTATTTATTTATTTACAGTATTTATATTCTACCCTTCTCACTCTGCAGGGGACTCAGGGCAGATTACAATGTACATATACATGGCAAACATTCAACGCCATAAACACACAACATATCTAGACACTCAGAGGCTATTTAACTTCCCAGTTTTCATGAGGGTATTCTGGCCACCAGGGGAGCTGTTGCTTCACTGTCCATTTGTGACACTGATGGAGTACTTCCTCATTCCTTGCATACTTGATGGAGATTTTATGGTGTCGTAAATTAGTTAAATTAGCCTCCCCACATAAGCGGTACCTAAATTTCCTACAACTGTCTTTCGAACTGCAAAGGTCGACAGCAAGCTACACAAATGGTTGGAAGCTCACTCCGACCTGGGCTGCCTTCGAATTCATGACCTTTTGGTCAGTAGTGATCTTAATGCAGCTGACTCCCAGTTCAATAATTTAATAATAATTTCCCAGTTTATTGGGGCAAATTGTTTAGTCATTGCTCAAGATATCTATTGAGCTGTTGGGCTGAGCAGGGCATGGATACGGATGGCAACTATTAATCAGAGGTATAATGGTAGTATTACCAGCTACTATTCCTCCAATCGTAAGCCAGTGAGCAAAGGTATGTATTTAGTTGTTTCTTGAAAGCAGGAAGGGCCATCTTTAACTTTTTAGGAAGGGAGTTCCAGAGGTGGGGGGCAGCCACGGAGAAGGTCCTTTCTCTATTTCCCACCAACCATGCTTGGGACGGGGGTGGGACTGAGAGGAGGACCTCCTCCAATGACCGCAGTGTCCAAGTTGGTCTATAGAGGGAGATGTGGTTTGTCAAATAGTCTGGACCTAAGCCGTTTAGGCTTTAACGGTAAGAACCAGCACTTTCCATTTAGCTTGGAATCAGACTGGCAGCCAGTGGAGCTGCCACAACATGGGAGAAATCAAGAATCAATGAAGCACCTGGCTATGTCCTTGATGACAGAAGCATTGAGATTTGTGGGGTTGTCTAGGGGCCTAAACTATCCTAAAAGTGGCAGAAAACACCACTGAAAAAGTCCTGGATCCACAAAGTAGTTACAGAACTTTATATGTTATCCACCTCTTTCTCTAAAGCTCAGTGGAAGTGGCTGACGCTTCAGCAACGGTGTCCTTTTACAACCTTTATCCTTCTCATTCTTCTAACTCCATCTGCTCCATTGTCCAACAGGAGGCTTCATGCTTTCTAACTTGATTGAACCAGGTTCTGGACTGGATGGCCCTTGTGGTCTCTTCCAACTCTAGGATTCTATGATTCGACTGCACAGATCTTCAGTTTATTCATTCCAGCCAAAGATTCATCAATTGCTTTCTAAAGAGTGCCATAGAAAGTGTTTCATGTGGCGTCACAAGAGGAGACGGCGAGGAAATGGGTGAATGAATTGAAGATGCCACTGAACGTTGTTTCATTGAGCTGCAGCTGGAGATGATTCTGTTTGTCTTTCTTTTCACCACTCTCATTTCCTTGTATTTCAGCTAATTTCTCCCGATGATGCGTAGCTGTAGCTGTTGCCATTTGCATTTTGAAGGTATTCAATAGAAGAACAGGAAAGGATCTTTTAAATTCTGCATATGTGGTCAGATTTGTGAGGATTCTACAGAGTTTGATACAGATACCCTTGATTGCCAAATAGACAAATAATTGGGTCCAAAAAAAATCAGCCAAGAATTCTCCCTAGAATCAAAATGATGAAAAGAGACAGTTGTGCTTGATAAGGTAGAAAGCAACAGACTCAATGAAGAATGCCATAAACCTACATTTGTAAGACCTGAGCAGAGCTGACGATAACAGGTTGACTTGGAAGTCTCATTCACAAGATTCCAATATATCAAGATTTCTCAACCTGCGGGTCCAGACCCTTGGGGCGGGGGTGTCAGAGTAGTATTTTCTGTTGGTCATGGGGTTTCTGTGTGGAAAGTTTGGCCCAATTCTATCATTGGTAGAGTTCAGAATGCTCTTTGATTGTAGGTGAACTATAAGTCACAGTAATTACAACTCCCAAATGTCAAGGTCTATTTTCTCCAAACTCCACCAGTGTTCACATTTGGGCATATTGAGTATTTGTGCCAAGTTTGGTCCAGATCCATCATTGTTTGAGTCCATAGTGCCCTCTTGATGTATACTCCATAATTTGAGGCCAATGCCCACCAAACCCTTCCAGTATTTTCTGTTAGTCATTCTGTGTGCCAAGTTTGGTTCAATTCAATCATTGGTGGAGTTCAGAATGCTCTTTGTATTTGACCTATAAATCCCAGCAACTATAACTCCTAAATGCCAAAATCAATCCTCCAACCCCACCAGTATTCAAAATTGGGCATATCGGTTATCTGTGCCAAATTTGGTCCAGTGAATGAAAATACATCCTGCATATCAGATATTTACATTACAATTCATAAGAGTAGCTAAATGACAGTTATGAAATAGGAACAAATATAATTTTATGGTTGGGGGTCACCACAACAAGAGGGACTGTATTAAGGGGTCGCGGCATTAGGAAGGTTGAGAACCACTGCTATAAGTCAACATTAAACTGATGTCAATTTATAACAACTGCAAAGTGTGGCCTGCCAATACAGTTTGGCCTATATTCCATTTACAGAACAACACCATATCCATTGGTTGTTGGATATCAAACCATGGATATAATAGTGAAGAACTTGTAACACAAGGTTATCATTGAATCACACTGTAATACCCAGAAAACACTTAGAGGGAGCACATTTTGTCAGATACGGACAAATGAAACAGTGGGGCCATGTTACAATTAGAACAAAACTACACAAAAAATTAGTTCCAAAAACTAAATGATGGGGAAAGCCCTAGAGCAGGAGTGCTCACACTTTTTCAGCATGCGAGCTACTTATAAAACAACCAAGTCAACATGATCTACCTACCCACTACAAAATGTGAAACATATAACACAATATCTGCTTTGAACTGGGTTTTCTGAGTCCACACTGCCATATAATCTGATTCAAAGCAGATAACATGGGATTTTATTCAACTGTGTGGAAAGGACCTCAGATAACCCAGGGCCGGCAGTACTTGGGCGGCGCCGGGAGCGTGTGGGGCCGGACTGAGCTTTCCCCCGCCCTGCCTGTGATCTACCAGGACACCCTACGCGATCTACCAGTAGATCACGATCTACCTAATGAGCACCCCTGCTCTAGAGAATGGATGCATCTCTGCCGTAGAATTAACACAGTTTGACATCATTTTAACTGTGATGGCGGAATGCTATGAAATTATGGGAATTGTGGTTTTACATTACCTTTAGCCTTCTCTGCAAAGACTGCTGATGCATCACCAAATTACACATTCCAAAATTCACAATATTAAGTTCAACTGCACTAATTCTACAGTGTAGATTCACGCTGGGAGACGGAATAATGGTTCCAAACTGCAGAAAAAGGAATGTAACCTGAATATCAATCAGAACCTCTTGACGTTAAGAGCCGTACAAGAGTTAAATGTTTGCCGTGTCAAGATGTAGTAGAACCTCCTTTTCCAGATGCTTTCCAACAAGCTGGATGACCATATGTCAGGAGAGGTTGGATTATATGTTCCTGCTTGACAAAATGGGGCTGGAGTGGATAGCCCTTGGGGTTTCATCTATCATTCTGTGAAAAGTTATAATAAGGAACCATGGTTTGATGTGAGGCTGAAATGATCCTAGCGTTGATCCCAGCTGAGCTTCCAAAGAGCAGGTTGTCCAAAAATGATGTCCCAGAGCAAAGATTACTGCAGACAGAGACACAGACTCCAGCCAGGAAACCAGAAGACGTTTCCTTCTTGGGAGGAGAGCAAAGACCAATCTCGATAAAATAGTGAAGAGTAGAGACATCACACTGGCAACGAAGATCCACATAGTTAAAGCAATAGTATTTCCCATAGTAACCTATGAATGTGAGAGCTTGACCATAAGGAAGGCAGAGCAAAGGAAGAGAGAACTGTGGTGTTGGAGGAAAATTCTGAGAGTGCTTTGAACTGCAAGAAGAACCAACCAGTCCATACTCCAGGAAATAATGCCTGGTTGCTCACTGGAGGGAAGTACTTTGGCCACATAAGGAGAAGACAGGAAAGTTTGGAGGAGACAATGATGCTGAGGAAAACTGAAGGAAAAAGGAAGATGGGTTGACCAAGGGCAAGATGGATGGATGGTATCCTTGAAGTGACTGGCTTGACTCTGAAGGAGCTGGGGGTGGTGACGGCCGACAGGGAGCTCTGGCATGGACTGGCCCATAAGGTCATGAAGAATTGGAAGTGGCTGAATGAATAAACAACAAAAGAGCAAATAAGGTCAAAGGTCTTCCAAGCATGCGAAAGAAGCATTCTCCCCTAAGATGCTCAAAAGACAGGACAAGGATCCAAATGGAGTTCAGAGGAAGGCTACATAGTCAGCACTGGGTATTTTTCACATCCTTAGCCACAAAGGAAATGCAAGGAAAAGAAAAAACGAGCTGAAGTTTGTTTGATTGTTTGTTTTCAGAGGAAGGTCGAAAGCACCGAAACTCTCTGGTAGTGCATCAATCCCGTCTGCCACCTAGTCAGCTTGACACCCGGCTTCCTCTAATGAATAGATTTCTTGCCTTGCTGCCCCGCTTTCCCCAGCATTTGACATCGTATGATTAATACGCCTCGTCTTTTATAAACAAACCTAATGCAAAGCCAATAATGCGCGTCCCCTGCCTTTATTGCCAAACCAGCGTCGGATTTGGGATATATTCATAAAGGAAGAGAGATGTATGCTCACTCGAGCTGAGGAGACAGAGACTGGAATGAATTTATGAAATGAAAAATGCACAGTGAGGGGAAGGGAATGAGTCATTAGGAGACCTCAGCCTCGCTCCTTTTTACTATAATGGCACAAACACATACTCACATGCCAACACGGACCAAGGAAAGGCAAAAATGACTTCTGGAACTTTAGGATATTAAACAAGGAGTCACCATTTTGAGAAGGAATGGGAGGATTTCTGCTCATCAAAATATGGCTTGGCCAGACTCACCGGGCCGAACGCGTTACGGTGCAGGGTGTCCTCACTGCCATCTTGGTCCAAGGGGGGGGGCTTCATCTCAGAAGCCCCCTGGGTAGTGGGAGAGTTTCCCGCCATCAGTGCCAGCTGGCCAATGGTGGGGCTAGCACCACCTCTCTTGCCCCATCTGTGGGCCAGGCCTCCCTTCTGCCTGGGCAGCTTACTTAAGGCTGCCTGAGGCTCCTCAACAGACACTGGGCCTGTTCCTGTTTTGTATTCACCCTGCTTGTATTCATTGTTTGTATCTTTTTACTTTTCATGCTGTGTATTCATTGTTCGTATCTTGTTAACTTTTCTTGCTGTTACTTGTGTTCATTGTCGCAACTCTGTGTTTGGCATCTTCATCGTCACAACTCTGTGTTTGGCGTGTGGCATGGGCCCTGGATGTGGCTGGCTTATCGTCCCTTGGTTCATGCCCTGGCCCCTAGAGTGCCGGGTTTTCGTGGACCGGTAGTGGGCCAGTGGCACCCAGGCATGCAAGCGTCTTTGGAGAATAGCAAGTTGTCCGACCCCGGATCCAGGACCCATGCATGGCTGCCAACCCTTGTTCCTGTTATCAATAAATGAGTTGCAGCCAATTTTATCCCAACAAATTGTGTCTGTGTCTTATTGGTTATCAGACGGGAGGTGTGTGACAACCCCTTGTTGACCGGCCTCAGACTGGACAATCTCTCTATATCCAAACTGCTGACCCTCAATGCAAAGGGACCTTGAAGTTACCTCAGCCACTTCCGTCTTATGGCAGGGTAGACTATCTTCTTTATAATTTCTCAGTATCCACTTGACCCCGCTGCCACCATTTATCTGTCCGACCACTGACCTTGAGGGCCACCACCAATAAAAGAATTAGGAGAGGTGTTTTTCTTTTAAGATGCAAACAATTTATTATGACACAAATGGGTACAAAATCTTGGTTGGTTTTATACTTCCTCAGAGGCACAAACTTATTCTGTTAGACAAAACACAATGGGGATATATTATAGGGTTTCCACTAAACCTCTATAAACCCCTGGACTCTTCCAACTTTAACTAGGTCTCTACACCCATACAACTGGACTGCTCTCTTGCAGACCTTAAGACCAACTAAAATACTGAACTGTTCTATTACAGTCCTCAGGACCAACTAACACAAAACAGAACTCCTCCCCTCTCTTGTGGCAGTTGGCTTCCAACCGCTCTTTATCAACTGTAAAATTCAAACCTTGAACATTCTAAAAGCCTCTAGCCCTGGTTGCCATGGCGACAGCTCTTCAAAGCTTCTGCCAAGCCTCCCCTCTGTTTCACCCACAGCAACAATCCATAGAATATTCCCCCGAACTACACAAAACAACATACATTTAACATATGTCACACAACATCCACACACAAATAATCGACATCATTACAAGGTGTATCACCCATGCACATACAATGTGTGGAGGGAAAATGGACCCTTTGCCCCATTTAGGTGCCCATCCTTGCATTAAATTAAATGAATATTACCATTATTTGCGAACTGGTTAATTCAAAGTATATTTCTCCATGGCTCTTCCTCATCCTGGAGAGAGGTGACCAGTGGCTGCCACAGGAATCTGTCCTAAGTTCAAGGCTATTCAACATCATTTGCAATGACATGGATAGAAGGCATGCTTATCAAATTTGCAAATGGCATGAAATTGGGAGGGATAGCTAACATGCTAATAAGGTTGTGTGTGGATCCCATTTCCTTTGGTTCCTGGAGTACCTCTGGCACCTTTGGGAGCTCGTAACAGAAAAGGGACCCCCGGAACAAAAGCCTGCTCAACACGAAAGCAAGTGGGAGCCGCTTCCACTTGCTTTTGTGTTGAATGGGTTTTTGTGCCAAGGATATCCTTTGCAGGGGTCTCTCTTCACTATTTTATCAAGATTGGTCAAGAAGTAAATGCCTTCTGATTTCCTGGCTGCAGTCAGTGTCTGCAGTAATCTTTGCACCTAGAAATACAAAGTCTGTCACTGTCTCCATGTTTTCTCCCACTATTTGCCAGTTATTAATCAGTCTTGTTGCCATAATCTTGGTTTTTTAATGTTTAGCTGCAACCCAGCTTTTGCACTTTCTTCTTTCACCTTGCTTATCCTCGGCTCCTCCACACTTTCAGTCATCAAAGTGGTATCATCTGCATATCTAAGGTTGTTAATGCTTCTTCCAGCAAACTCCAGCCTTGGATTTGTGAAGCCCCTCATATTGTATGATGTGTTCTGCATACAAATTGAATAGGTTAGGTGAGAGTATACAACCCTGCCGTACTCCTTTCCCAATCTTGAATCAGTCTGTTGTTCCATGGTCAGTTCTTACTGTTGCTACTTGGTTGTTATACAGATTCCTCAGGAGAAAGACAAAGTGATTTGATATCCCCATACCACCAAGAACTTGCCACAATTTATTATGATCCACACGGTCTGGTGGAATAGTCGTTTCTGGAGGTTTTCTAGCAGAGTCTGGATGGCCATCTGTCTGGAAGCTTTGATTGTGTTTTCCTGCATGGCTGAAGGGGGTTGTATTGGATGCCCCTGTGACTCTCTTCCAACTCTAAGATTCTCTGATTTTATGACATCTGCCCTCCATCTGCCTTGGTCTGACTCGGTGGAGCATTTCTAATGCAGGGAGGAAAAAGTCCAAAGCCAAGGCCTGTGCCTGTCCCGACAAAGCCAAAAAGCCTTCCCCATGTGAAGTCAGCAATAATGCCCAGATTAAGGATGTGTTTAGCAGAAACTACTAATCGTGCAATGCATTTTGGTGCTATTTTTAGGAGGCTAAACCATGCAATGTCTTTTTTGAAAATGTTGTTGCTGTGTGAGGATCCACACCTTTGTATTCAAGCAGCCCTGGTCAACAGGACAAGAGCTTAGCTAGAAATGTTTGCCAGAGAGTTTGATTGCCTTTCTTTCCCTGCTTTTCCTCCAAAGTTTCTTTCCTCCCCCTCTAAAAATATATCTTGTGTCACCTAAATACTGTGAATAGTCATAAAATAGCAGAGAATGTTTACCAAGGCATAAAGAAATATGATGTGGGGAAAATGAAATCTACAATTCCTTATTTTTAATTATTTCTTCAATTGCTCTTAACTTGGGTCAACCCGACTTACTGGAGAGTCCCTCTTTTTCTGGGATTGGACGGAGATTGGAGAGATGAAGAAACCCATGAAGGATCAGTAGAAATATAATGATAATCGTTCATATACTAATAATAACTTCATTTTTGTTTCCTGCCTCCATCTCCCCAAAGGGACTTGGGGTGGCTTACACATGACACAAAGTGCAAACACATAAAATAAACACACAGCACAATACAAAATAAAACCATTAGTATATAAAATAACAATTTGGACTCAGAACAGTGCCTAATAACCTATAGTGTCAGCTGTCATAAAACATGGCCAACTGTAAACAACAAGAAGAGAAAGGGATAGTGCCAGTTGTGGCTAAGGAACAAGGGCATGGGATGAAAGTGCTGTGCTGTATCAAAATTGCGGACCATTGAGCTTGACATTCTCAAACGCTTGTAGAGATATCCAAGTTTTTGGGTTGTTGTAGGTTTTTCACACTGTATGGCCATGTTCTGGAAGCATTCTCTCCTGACGTTTTGCCTACAGCTATGACAGGCACCCTCAGAAGTTGTGAGGTCTGGTGGAAACTGGGAATATGGGGTTTATATATCTGTGGAATGATGTCAAGGGTGAGAGAAAGAGCTCTTGACTGTTTTGAGCTAAGTGTGAATGTTTCAATTGGCCACCTTGATTAGCATTTGATGGCCTGACTCTTTTTAGGTGTTGCTTGTTACAGCCAGGGGAAATCCTTCCTTGAG
The DNA here is from genome assembly GCA_030556195.1 of Anolis apletophallus. Lineage (NCBI taxonomy): Eukaryota > Metazoa > Chordata > Lepidosauria > Squamata > Anolidae > Anolis > Anolis apletophallus. The sequence continues at coordinate 143,541,175 of JARBWK010000007.1, read as the reverse complement.
AGGTTTTTAGCTGTCCCTGATCGTTTCTTGTCTGTAGCTCCCCTGTGTTTGAGTTTTGTTTTTTATTTACCATTATAATTTTAGAGTGTTTTAATACTGGTAGCCATATTTTGTCCTTTTTGTCCTTTCTGTTGAAATTGTCCACATGTTTGTGGATTTCAGTGGCTCCTCTGTGTAGTCTGACATGGTGGTTTTTGGAGTGGTCCAGCATTTCTGTGTTCTCAAGTAATATGCTATGTCCAGGTTCAGGGCCGTAGCCAGGATTTTGATTCGGGGAGGGCTGAGTTTGATTCAGGAGGGGCCGAGTCGGAGTAAGAGAGGGACTACCCTACCAAACCTTTTGTATTGTTATCCCAATAACCCCATGGATGTGGGATATAATGAGCATGGTGATCAGGTCATGATATGAATAAACATAACAGTTTAAATAATGTACCAGTAAGGCCTTCTCGCGGACCACCCTGAGAATTTGGGGGGGGCTGAAGCCCCCTAAGCCCCCTCCCTGGCTACATGCCTGTCCAGGTTGGTTCAGCAGGTGCTCTGCTATGGCTGACTTCTCTGCTCGATGTAGTCTGCAGTGCCTTTCTGTCCCTTGATTCATGTTTGGGCAAGGCTGCTGCATTTGGTGGTCCCTATGTTGACTTGTCCACAGCTGCATGTCATCTGGTAGACTCCTGCAGAATCAAGGTGGCCAATGGAAACATTCACACCTACCTCCAACAGACAAGATTTATTTCTCCCATCCTGGCCATTCCACAGATATATAAACACAATTTTCCAGTTTCCAACAGACCTCACAACCTCTGAAGATGCCTGCCATAGATCCAGGCGAAATGTCAGGAGAGAATGCTTCTGGAACATGGCCATACAGCCCAACAAATTTACAACAACCCAGTGATTCCGGCCATGAAAGCCTTCGACAATACATCCAATCTTTAACTCCTTCTAGAAGGAGGACAGTGTGGGGATCTGGCTAAACTCTCTGGGGATGGTGTTCCAAAGCTGGGGGGTCACCACCGAGGAGGCCCCCTCTCTCGTCCCTGCCAACCATGCTTGTGATGGTGACGGGACTGTGAGGAGGGCCTCCCCAGGAGATCTTAATGCTCCCGCAGGTACATGGGGGTATTCATTTATGAAGATAGTCAGGCCACAAACCGTTTAGGGCTTTATAGGTGATTACTTGCACTTGGAATTGGGACTGGAAATTTATTGGCAGCTAGTGGAGCTGTTTTAATAGTAGCATCGTCCGCTCCCTATAATTAGCTGCACTTAGCAACCTGGCTGCTGACCTTTGTGCTAGTTGTAGTTTCTGGGCCATCTTCAAAGGCTGCCTCACATAGAGTGTGTTGCAGTAATCCAACCTGAATGTAACTAAGGCATAAACCGCCATGGTCAAGTTAGATCTCTTGAGGTATGGTCTCAGCTGACGTAGTTGGGCATCATAGGAGGCAATATCAGAAAATAGTATAATTGGGTGCATCTACATCAGTGTTTCCCAACTGCTGTGACGCGGCACAGTAGTGTGCCGTGACGGACCTCCTGCTGTGCCACGAGAAAAGCTCTCTGCCCCCCTTCCTTCCCCCCTCCTCGTGCCGAACTCCTGCTGCTTGGGGGAGGAGGAGGAGGAAGGGCCGGGCTGCAGCGAAGAAAAAGAAGAAGGGGCCGGGTGCCCCCTCCTTTGGCCATTTCCACAACCAGCCTCCTATCCGCCATGACTCCTGCCATGACTCTCGCCCCTTGCTTGCTGAAGCCGCGCAGAGGAGGAGCCCCGCCCACTGAAGCCCATCCACCGCTCATGCTCCTCCTCTGTGGGAAAGCTGAAGCCGGGGAGGGGGCGGGGCATGGCACGGCCTGGCTCCGCCCCCCCAGCTTTGGCACTCCCAGCAGCTGTTCCAGCCTTGAGGGGACAGTGCCAAGCCAGCATTGTGCTGGCTCTATCACCGCTGGCTTGGTACTGCCCCCTCAAGGCTGGAGCAGCTGCTGGGAGAGCTGAAGCCAGGGGGAGGGAGTGGGGCATGGCGCGGCCTGGCTCTGCCCCCTCCCCCAGCTTTGACACTCCCAGCAGCTGCTCCCAGCAGGCCACCATCCCCCAGCCATTCTTTACTGTGTTAGAGTGTCATTTTGTGTTATTTTGGTTGGTGGATTAATTGATGTTAACTAGCGGCAGCCAATTTACTCACTGGACCAGCATACAGGGAGCATACCACTCCCCTGTTGTGTCAGCTCCGCTGGCTGCCTGTCCACTTCTGAGTACAATTCAAAGTGCTGGTCTTGGCCTATAAAACTCTTTACTGTTCCGGCCCAGCTTACTTGTTCGAACGTATCTCCCTCTACCTCCTACCTCGAAGTCTAAGATCATCCGGGAGGCCCTGCTCTCGATCCTGTCTGAGTCACAAACATGCTTGGCAGGGATGAGAGACAGGGCCTTCTTGATGGTTGTATTCCCACCTGTGGAACATGCTCCTCAGTGAAATTAGGTCAACTACATCCCTCCATTCCTTTAGGAAGAAGATCAAAGCATGGTTTTGGAACCAGGCATTTGGGTAGCAGGCTGAACACAATCACAATGTCTTTAAGAACAGACTGTGGACAGGGTTTTGGACTGGCGACTCAAGGCGGCGTACAAACCAGCAATATATATATATATATATATATATATATATAATCACATCATAAATACATATAAAATCCATAAAAACTATAAAAATCTAATTATTTAAAAACCCAATGTCTTTCAGTCCAGCTCCTCGATTTAGATATGGCTATTTAGTTAATAATACTGTTTTAAATGGATTTTAACCTAATGTTTTACCTATTATGTAATGTCATATTTTTACTGTGTTTATATGCATGGGCATTGAATTGTTGCTAGCTGTAAGCTGCCCTGAGTCCCCCTTTGGAAGCACCTAATTGAATAATAATAATAATAATAATAATAATAATAATAATAAAATAACATGAAAGAATTGAAAACCAGCCAAAATCCATTATAGAACTTTAAAGGAAAAAGGAAAACCACTTTTGGCCTGAATGGAAGTCAACTGTATTAATGTGCTTTATTTGTCAGTATGTTTGGTCTGTCATAGTGCCCCCCTCAAACCCACCCCGCCTCCCTACCCTCTAGCACCCCCTTTCCCCCATATCCCACCCTCCCTCGCCAATGTTATATACATGTGTATTTAAATAACATAAAAACTCAATAAAAACTATTTTAAAAAAGAGAAGGGCAGGGTGCAGATGTTTGAAATAAATACATAAATAAATAAACATCTGTTCACTAGTAGAATACGTCGCTTCCTAGAAGTCTTCTGGAGGCTTGAAACAGAGGATGGATGGCCATCTGTCAGGAGTGTTTTGATTATGTGTTCCTGCATGACAGGATGGGGTTGAATGGGATGGCGCTTTGGGTCTCTTCTAGTTCTAGGATTCTATGAATGAGATACACCATGATGTTATATTGTCAGTGCAGTTGCATGTGCAATTCTTCGTCTGCAACCTTGAACTGAATATAGATATTGTATGTCAGGCAAAATTATTCACCTATAGAGTGACTTACCTGTGTAGAAAATGCTAAACGTATTCCAGCATAAGATATGCATTCATCCCCAGACTCTGTTCTTTGCCGCTCTATATTTGACCCCCCTTTTGCATTCTCCCTTCCAGTGCTGATGAAAGCGCTGCCTTTCTTGTCCCACCGCCCCTGTCTCATCTCACTCGAAAGCTGCCCTTTTTCCCTCTCCAGATAATGCTGCCTTTAAAGCGTGAATATTTAAATCCCTTAACCGTGTGATTTAACTCTCTGCCATTCCGGGGCCTCTGTCAGCCCAGAGGACTCCCTTTGCGATGAACTATTGTCGGAGGTGGGCGGTTTGTCATGTAGAGCTAATGTTAATGGGCAGTTTACATCTGGCCCCTCTCAGCAGCCGAAAATGGAGCACATTATTAAACTTCTCATTTTATTAAGATTAAATGCCGCATTTGTTTACCTCGCCGGAGAAAAGCTTGAAGATTGCATTACTGTCCCTGCATTCGCTCTCACACAAGCATATGCTGAAATCTCTTTGTGTTGAACAGCCCTATTCAGGTGTTAGAACATAGAGGATTTGATGCATAGAGTATGTGAGAGCAAACTAGCAGCGCTTTCTCCAGTGTGACCACACATGGTAATCCTACTCACAGAATCATAAAGTTGGAAGAGACCCCAAGGCTCATCCAGTCCAACTCATTCTGCTATGTAGGAATCCACAGTCAAAGCACACCAGACAGATGGCCATCCAGCTGTTTAAAAACCTCCAGAGAAAGAGTCTCCACCGAACCTGAGCCAGCATATTCCGCTGTTGAACGGCTCTTACTCTCAGAAAGTTCTTCCTAATGTTGAGGTGGAATCTGTTTTCCTGCAGTTTGAATCCATTGCTCCATGCCTTGGTCTCTGGAGAAGTCTGAAAAAAGCTGTCTCCATCTTCAATATGACCCACTTTCAGACATGACTTCTATTTTCCAGGCTAAACATGCCCAGCTCCCTAAGCCACTCCTCATATGGATTCATGGCTTCCAGACCTTTGACCATTTTGGTTGCTTTTCTCTGGACACTCTAGGGCAGGGCTGCCCAGGAAGTCGATCGCGATCGACCAGTCGATCCCGGGACCGAAGGAGGTCGATCCCAGCCAGATGGGGCGCTTCTCAGAGGGGGGTGGAGCCAGGCTGCGCCAAGCCCCGCCCTCTCCCCCAGCTTCGGCACTCCCAGCAGCTTCTCCAGGCTTGAGGATGGCAATGCCAAGCCAGTGGTGGCATAGCTAGCACAAGGCTGTTTTGGCACTGCCCTCCTCAAGCCTGGAGAAGCTGCTGGTAGAGCTGAAGCAGAGGGGGGCGGAGCCAGGTTGCGCCAAGACCCGCCCCCTCCCCTCTCCAGCCTTGAGGAGATAGGTAGAGCTTTCTGACTTGGTTTTATTATAAGTAGCTCGCATGTTGAAAAAGTATGGGCACCCCTGCTCTAGGGCTTTTCAACATCCTTCTTGAACTATTTATTTGTTTGTTTATTTACTATATTTCTATACTGCCATTCTCAGCCCGAGGGCGACTCAGGGTGGTTTACAAAATGGCACAATTCAATGACCACAATAATATAAAAACAGCTAAAACATTTGACATAAATAGAATTCAACAAGTAATAAGAACAATAAAAACATATATCCTCTGCATCTCATTACCAAAATCATTATCCAATTGCATTGCCTAGTTGTTCTGAGATCAGGGTTTATCTGCTACACTGCATTTGAGAAAGCATGCTCAAAAAGCCAGGTTTTGACCTTTTTACAAAAAGTTAAGAGGGTGGGAGCCAATCTAATGTCCCTAGGGAGGGCGCTCCACAGCCGAGGGGCCACCACTGAGAAAGCCATGTCTCTCGTTGCCATTGATGTAGGAGGAGGATGAGGAGGAAAATGTAACCTCTAATCTATACGTTATCCACGGATTCAAAGTTGATGGTTTCCAAAGTTCTGCCACTCATTCAAAGGCATTTGCTAGCAAGCCTCTAGAAGGATGTTGCTTCTGGTCTGCCACAAAGTGATGATCCTGTTGGATGTGTGGACACTGAACCAGGCTGGATACAGCTTGATACAGCTTTCCATATTCCCAAAATACAAAAATTTAGAGTAGTGGTTCCCAACCTGTAATCTGTGGACCACAGTAGTCCCCAAGAAGAAATATAGTATTATTTGCATCCTCACCATTACAACACAACAAGAGTGACTGGTCTTGTGAAACCCTCTTATAGTGGCAAGACAATGGGGATGTTGGGAGGGGAGAGGCTGACTACCCATGAAAGGCGTGACCACAAGCCTTGCTGTTTCTCCTCCTCCTCCTTCTCCCTCCCCGTGAGCTGAGCCATTCCATATAGTGCCTGGAAGTGGGGTGCCTTCATGTCTTCATTTTAGGCCTGTTCCTGGGGTTATTTGGGGTGCTGATTCAGAAAATTGCACTGGATAGACACATTTATTTATTTATTTCCTATATTTATAAACCCCCCCCCCAAGGGGGACTCAGGGCGCCCTAGATTATTACATCAGCCCTAGATTATTAAATATGGTTTTCTGTGGGTGGGCAGATGGTGACTACTGGATGGCCTATCTTCTGTATCAGAAACTAGAGATGATGTGTTCTATCCAATGCAATTTTCTGAAACAGCACTCTAAATAACCAAACCGAATCTAAAATTGACCGATAACTGATTCATAACCCTTTTGGTACTAATGTTGGAAAGTGGTACCTGGTCAAAATAGTCCCTGGTCAAGTGGTCCCTGGTGGGAAAAAAGGTTGGGAACCACAGCTTTAGAGCTTTCTGGAAACTCTGGAAGTATCACAGATTAAATTTAATCTGTGATGCCTCTCAGCTGGGAGGGCAGGAAGGCTAGAATGGAGGGGAAGCCCCACAACTCAGAAGCATCCCGGGTTATATTTAACCCGGCAAGCCATCCACTCTTCCCCCCCTCCCCCTCAGAAGCATTCTGGGTTAAATATAACCCGGGATGCTTGTGAGCTGGCCCGAGCAGGGAGGGAAGCCATCCACTCTTCCCTCCCTCCCCCTCCACCTCAGAAGCCATCGCGCGGTTTAGGTCTTAGCAGGAAAGGAGGTGCGGAGGGCATCCCCTCACGCCCTCCTTCCCTGCTGAGAACTAACTCCGAGATTCGGAGGAATTTCCTCCTGTTCTCCAGGCTCTCCCTCCGCTTGTGAGGGAGACTAGAGCCTGGGGAACAGGAGGAAAGCTCGGCCGGGCTGCTTCCAAAGCGCCCGCCTCAGCTGGCGAGAGGAGAAAGGAGGGTGCTGCTGCCATCCAGTCTCCTCTTGCGAGTTGAGAACTGAGGAGGGGGGAAAGACCTAATAACGTGCCCTTTACAAAAATGATGATCCCGAGTTCAGTTTTGAAACTTCACTTCCGGGTTGGACGCCAAGGGTCGATATGGGGCCAAAATCATTTCAAATACGAAATATTAACGGGTTTCAAAGTATTTAAATTGGAGATATCCACCCCTAATCCCTATCACCTCTGTGTTTTCAACCAAGCAAGGACTACTAAACTCATCTCCAATCTGTACTTTTGGCAACTTTGGCTGGCAAGTCTAAAAACAGAAACTCCCCTTGATCTGAACACCATGAAAAGTTAAGAATCTCCTGATGCATCCATTTGGATTTTTTCCACTTCTGGAAGCAAATGTCCAGATATTTCAGCTACTACTGATATGCCACTGTATCCTCTTGGATTAATATGAAGTATTTTATCCCTTCTCCTCTTTGCATCTATAAATGTTATGTGCTCTCTGCCTTGAAATATGCTTATCTCCATCCCTTTTTTCCTAAGTAAAAAAAAAGCACCCAATTCCTCATGCAAATTATTTCCCGATTTTTTTAATCACACCATGCCGAATGAAGCCCTTTATCTCCTTCATCCTTTTTTGATGCTATAAATGCAAATGAGGCTTTAATGTTCCCATCTTCCAACAACAGAGCCTTGAAAACTTGCTTAAAAGGAGAAATGGATAGGAATCTGATAGGAGTTTGAGGAGGAGATTTAGACTGAGAGAGACAGAGAGAGGGAGAGATAGGAGGAAGAGATGAAGATAAAGAGACATATGTATTATTTGGATGGATGGATAAAGGTATCACAGCATTATAAGGAAAGTACTTCCAAAAGCCCCCTATGTTAAGTCTTCACCTGGTGAAGAAATGCTCTTGTAAAGCCATGTTACCAGAGATTTTAAAATCCTATCAACATTCTGTTCTTGTGTGCTTTCAAGACATTTCCTACTTACAGTGAGCGCATGCATTTCTTAGGATTTTCTTACAAATACTTGGAGTTGTTTTGCCATTTCCTTCCTCTTCAATATAGTCCACAGCACCTAATATTCATTGGTGGTCTCCCATCTAAAAACAAACCAGGATTGAACCTGCTTTACATCCAAGATCAGATAAGATCAAGTACCTACCAGTTATTTAGCTCAGGCTTAATGTTTGAAAACATTGCTTTCTTGAGACCACAAATTATAGGGAAACCCCAGCTGTCCCTGACCAGGATCTCAAGTACCATCTCCATCTATCATAATGATGTCTATTTGATGCTGGGTGTCTTCAAGATGGGCCCATCCAGACAGTACTTTTATCACAGGAGCTTCCACAGCAAACAGGAGGGTAGCTAGACTCCATTCCCTGTAAACGCAGAAGCAATCACTAAAAAATGTGAGATTTCCAGGTCCGGGAATATTACGGTATTGAGCCGAATACCTGCATATTTGCATGTCTGTATGTCCCTGCAATTGGAAAACACGGGATTTTAAATCTAGCTTTGTTCCCAGGTTTTAGATGTTTGTTCCTGATGGGACGGTTCCTAAAAAGAAGGGGACACTTGAGTAGAAGGCAAAAACTTTGTTTGTGTGCCAGAAACATTATGAAACATGTGAAGGGCACATTTTCTCTGGCCAGGTCAAAGTTATGGCCTCCTAGTCAATGGTGTACATCTTTTCACAAGAAGAGCAATCAGGAACAGCCATGCGTAACTCAGGAACAGCACCCCGTTGTTTGATGCTACAAGTACAAAACCAAATCTGTCTGGACAGATGGCCAGGCAACCAGGCTCTAAAAAGTGTTAGTAATGACAAAGTTCCGCTCCTGGTATGAAAGGGTTGTCAGAGTGTGATTTTCAAATGTTTCTGCAATTCAACCATTGTATAAGATGCTGTGTTGTGTAACCAGGCATGTACAGAGTTGTCACGATGCAAGGACTCGGCCGGCCCCTTAATCACACACACAGAGACGGTAATCAGCTTTATTATTGAATAATAAAGAACAGGTGAAAAGGTAATTGTCCATAGAATATTGAAAAGTTCAATCCAAAGAAAGAGTCTGTAGTAATCCAATCCAAAGGCTTGGCAAAGCTTGGTAAAAGACTTGGCAAAAGGCTCGGCAAAAGGTTCGGCAAAAGGCTCGGCAAAAGGCTTGGCAAAAGGCTCCGCAAGCAATGCGGATCAAGGAACAAGGCAAAGTTCAAACAGGACCCAAGAAACTTCTTGGCAAGACACGAGCCGGCAACTTGGCTCCGTGGTCCCACGCTCGCTTCACTCCTCTTAGAATAGAAGTGGCCGAGCTACTGAGGATCCGTTCCCACGGATCCTATACTTAATCCCCTTGGCGAGGTCCCCGACGCTCTAGGCTTTGGCGCCAATCTGTGCTACGGGATCGCGCACTTCTCTGGCGCTCTAGGCTGCGGTGCCAACCCCTCCTGCTGGACTCGATGCTATCTCTCCTATCGAAGCCCCGTCCTTGCCTCCCAGCACCTGGTTCGCTATCTTCATGAGAGCCAAACTCCCTTTCAGCTTCCATGGGTTCATCCTCCACTGTTTCCCTGATTCTCTCCTGTGACCCGAAACCACCTGGCTTCTCATAACAATCGTCACTATCAACACTCTCTGAGTCAGTCTGACCTTCCCAGTTATCGTTAGCCATCCATCATCCCAAGCCAAGCTCTCGGTGGGAGAGGAAGGCCCAGCTGGTGGCTCCAATGCAAGTGGGACTGCCCCCTGCCCCCCAGGCACAAAAGAGAACTGGGTTGCTACAAGAGTTAAAACAGCACAAGTGGTGTCCAGCACTGTTTTGACCTTCAGCTGTGTAAACATACTGATAAGGGAAATGCTGAGCTGCTTCAGTCAGTTGCCATGCTGATTCTGCTGTGAGGTGCAGACTGCTGAATTGCTCTGTGTGGGAATGCTTTACTTTGCTCACTTAATCAATAAAAGAACTTTCAAAGTTCAGACCTGGCTTCGCTTCATCACTGGCAAGGGTGTGTTCTTGTTTGATTGTGCACTTCTGATTTGGGCAGAAATGGTCCTACCCCCATGAACTTTGTTTGAGTGGCAGATACTTCATGAAACATCTGGAGGGCACAGTTTCTCTGGCCAGGACAAAGAGTGGAACTTTTGCAGTGATTTGCTGCAGTGATTCTCTACATATCGGCATATCCGCATCTTAAAATTTACTTTTTGAGAAGCTGCTGAAGTTTCTGGCAGAAGTCCCATGGCAGCCATTTTGGGAGCCTCTAAATCTCGCAACAAAGCATCAAGTCTGGACAACAGAGTCAGAAATCCTGGGACCAACAGGTCTGTATGTGGACCTGTTCTGAAGATTTTTGCCCCTGTTTAAAACCCGTGATTTAGTGGTGTCTGGAAGCACCCTCAGTCACTCGTTTTGTTCAGAAGGGTTTGCATTTGCCACCTTTCAAAGCTGAGAGTGTGCCATGAAAGTGGGGTCTAGAAGCTTAGAAGTCCACTAAGGTGAGCTTGCACCTTACGTTGTCATGCTATTGATGTTATCATACTATTTCCATCCATCCTGTAACGACTGTACCTAACAGATGTCACACCATTCATTTCCCCCAAACACTGTTGGCATTCCACAGCATGAAAAAGTCTTGACCTTTTTGGCAGCAAACCCCATAAAATACCTGGTCAGGAATATAAATTTACCTTTCTCATATAACTCAGATGATGATCAAATATTATTTTCCTCTAAGGTTCTTCAGCAGCAAAGGAAAACAAATGGTTGCATAGGTGGAGAGAATGTTTTTGCACATTACTCCTAAGCCCTAGATACCGCTTTGTGCTCAGAAAACAAATGGGATCAAGACTGGGAACATTACTTCTTGAGGTTGAAGAACAGAGAGGAATGGTCATGCTGGATGGATGGACTGATGAACTTTACCAGGCTTTGGAACAGAGGTATGCTTAGGCTAGCCTACATCTTTCTTGATCCATAGAAATGTCTTTGTGAGCTTAACTGGTTTTCCAGTTGTTTATTCCAACTGGAGTAGACCTATTGAAACTTTGAAAGAATGCCATAAGGAAAAGGGAGCAAGCTTGTTTTCTGCTGCCCTGGAGACTAGGACTTGGAGCAATCGATTCCAATTACAGGAAATGAGATTTCACCTGAACTTTAGGAAGATCTTCCTGACTGAAAGAGCTTTTCAGCAGTGAAACTCTATGCTTCAGAGTTTGGTGGAAGCTCCTTCTTTGGAGGCTTTTGAACAGAAGCTTGATGGTCATCTGTCAGGGGTGCTTTGATTGTGCTTTTCTGCATGGCAGAAGAAGGTTGGACTGGATGGGCCACAAGGTGTCTACCAACTCAATAATTCTATGATTCTGTGTGTGTGTGTGTGTGTGTAGCTTCTAGGCCAGGGGTGGGCAATTACCGGCCCTCCAGGTGTTTTGGACTTCAACTCCCAGAAATTCTAACAGCTGGTAAACTGGCTAGGATTTCTAGGAGTTGAAGTCCAGAACACCCAGAGGGCCGGTAATTGCCCACCCCTGGTCTAGGCCAATCCTTGGGATCATGTATGTCTGTAATAGGCCTTTTAGTAACCTGTTATCTAATGGTGGCCTGACCTCATTAATTTCACAGTGTATTCTAAGAAAGTATTCCATCCTCTTATATATATAACCTACAGCACATGGTGGCTGCTGACAGGATGCCATTCAAGTCTTAAATGCTTGTTTAGCCTCCAAGATCAGGCAGGACCTGGTGCCTTTATGCCAACACTAGTTGGGTGTACTCTAACCTAATATACCGTTACTAGATGTGAGCAGTTAATGCAACCAAGAATTTGTTAAACTTATCAATTCCATTTTAATACAGCATAATCCACTTTGCAGAACAATGTCAAACTGTATGGAATGGAATGGAATGGAATGGAAGGGCGCAAACGCGATTTCCAAGAATTTATCTATTTACATCATTTATACCCTGCCCATATCAGCCCAAAGGCGACTCAGGGTGGCGAACAACCGGCACAATTTGATGCCATCTAAAACATACATCAATAGAATAAAAACAAATCATTACAACATCTAAAAACATCCAAAACATCAAAAATTCTATAGAAATACTCCAAAATGATGAAAAACTTCTCAAGTTTTTGGAAGTTTCTAGAGCAGGGGTGCTCAGAATGGTGATCTCGATCACCAGGGTGATCTTCAGGCCTCATCCTGGTGATCTTCAGACCCCTGATCAGGTTTTCTGCTGTTGGTCCTCTTCACGCGCCCCTGCACGCTGCAAAGAAGTCCTCCATCGTTGCTCCAGAGTCCAAGAGGCAGAATGGGCCCCCTCTTTTGGATTCCTCCTCCTCCCTCCATCCTTCTCCAGCCACTCAAAGTCGTAGGAGACCAAAGGGGGCGGGCCTGGATGACGCGATGCATCGCTGGCCTCACGCATGCGCAGAAGCGCCCATTCTGCCCCTCGGACTTCTTGTGAGCTCTTTGAGGCGGCACGCATGCTGGCGGCGTGGAAATAGGAGCAACGATGGAGGAGAAGTAGGACGCTTTGGGGTCATTTCCTTACCGCATCTCAAAGGTCGGTCTTTTTACTTTGGGGTGGGTGCTTGATTGTTCTGTGGCATGTCTCTTTGTTTATTTTTAATGTTTAAATGGCATTTTAGCTCCAAAGCCTCTCTGCTGGCTTTGTTCCTTGAGAAATATAAGTTGGGGAATATGGAAATGTGGGAGAAATGGGGTGATTGGATGTATTTTTGCATGCTCCTTTGTTTACCTTGGTGAGTATTAAATGGCCTTGCAGTTCAAAAGCCTCTCTTCTTACTTTCTGGCTTTCTGTGGTAATATGGCAGTGTGGGAGAAATGGGGTGGTTGGATGTATTATTATGCTCTGTTTTATATTGTTGTTATTAAATTGAAATGTTGATGTTTTATAACTTCATTTTATGTAAACTGCCCCGAGCCTGCTGGAAGGAGCGGTACATAGAAATGAATAATAAATATAAATAAATAAATAAGAAAATAGTTATATGTTTTACATTTCTGGGTAGGTGATCTTTGGGACTTGGTTTTTTAATCAGTAGCTCCCATGCCGAAAAAGTGTGAGCATCCCTGTTCTAGAGTTTCTCAAACTGTGCTCCTCCAGATATTTTGGGCTTCAAATCCCACAATTCCTATGAGCTAATAAGCTGGCTTGGATTTCTGGGAGCTGAAGTCCAAAACACCCGAAGGAGCACAGTTTGAGAAACATGGTGGGCCTATCCTTTTAAGATAGTTGACAATTCATGGCCACGGGAAAGAGAAAAGTACACTTCTCTGATGCATTTTTCCAAGCAGAGCAAAATATTTTCTTATCTTGTGGCCTCTAGTTACTCCCCCATTGCTCTCTGTCAAAATATAAGGCATGTAGTTTTGCATCTATGGCCAGATTCCCACTGGGTAACATACATGAACCTTCTACCTGTGTATGTGTGTGTATGGTTGTTAGAGAGAGGGGAATTTAGTAACCCCTTCATGCAGTGAACTAATGGCAATTCTGGGCATCACAATTGAAGGGAGATGTTGACAAGCTAGGACGGCGACTCAAAAGATCAAGGGTCTGAAGAACAAGCCCTATGAGGAGTGGCTTAAAGAGCTGGGCACATTTAACCTTCAGAAGAGAAGACTGAGAGGAGACATGATGAGGGCCATGTATGAATATGTGAGGGGAAGTCATAGGATGCCACAACAGCATACACCCATTCCTCTCCATTAGTACCATGGAGTCCTGCTGGAAGTAGCTCTATGTTGTGGGATGGAAGCCAGTGGGTTCCAAGGGGTGAATGGAGAGGAACCAGCATATGCTACCAGTTCTAGCCCATCTGATGAGTTCATAAGACACAGCAGCCTGCTCTGGGTCGAGGGACAACATGTGATCCATGCTCAAATATGTAGAAGCAGACAAACAAATCCATATTTTCTGAACGTTCATTTATTTGTTTAAAACATTTTCCACTCCAATTTTACACTTGTTGACATTGCCAAGGCAGCTTATCATTTGAAAACAATGACATAAAAACAATTAAAAGTCAACACAGCATTAAGAGAAGCACTTGCTCAGATCTGCTCATCTCAGGCAGGGATTTGTAATACATTCTTTGTGGAGGGTTCGGGCAAATAACAACATCTCAGCAGACTTTGTAAGCTGTTACAAAGAATGCGTGCGATGAAGGTCTTCCCATCGCATAAACAAACACAGAGACACTAACCAGTTTTGCATAAAATACATCCTCTTCCAAAGATTTTGGAAGTGGATTTAAGAAGCTTGAGTGCCAAATGTTAGGCTTGTACAATCCGGGTAATCATTGACCCGGTTTCTGTCCCAGCTTTTGGTGGGGATCCTGATCTATTTTTGAGAGTCGCCCAAAATTGCTCTGGGCTTCTGAAATATCAATTTTCTATCAACCCATTATGGTGGGGGGGGGGGGCTTCCCAGGCTTCGTTTACCTTCATTTTAGGAATTTAAACTGTTTCTACTCTAGAGGAGAAGTGTTCAGCTGCAGGCAGGCATGTGCGTGCTTTAAGGAGGCTTCTTATATGTTTTTTACTCTAGAGGAGAGGTGCTTGACTGCAGCACTTTTCCAAAGGCATTTAAAGGAGGCAAGTTCTTAAAGCCATTACTTACTCTAGAGAGGTGCTCGGCTCCAGGCAGGTAACTGCACTTTCTCTTCTGGGCCTGCCTGTCACATTCACACTTTCCAAGGCAAGGAGGCAAGTTCTCTGTTTCCTACTCTAGAGCAGTGTTTTCCAACCAGTGTTCCGTGGCACACTAGTGTGCCGTGAGCAAGTATCAGGTGTGCCATGGGAAATTGGAACCTCCAGTGCCCTTTAGTCCCCCTCCTGCTCTCTGGGTGTAGGTAAATTACAACGTCCAAACTCAAGGTCAATTCCCAAGCAAACCCTTTCTGTACTTTCTGTTGGTAATGAGAGTTCAATATGCCAAGTTTGGTTCAATTCCATTGTTACAAGAATTCAGGATGATTTTTGATTGTGTGTTAACTATAAATCCCAGAAACTGTAACTCCCAAATGTCAAGGGCTATTTTCCCCAAACTCCGTCTGTGTTCACATTTGGGCATATTGAGTATTCATGCCAAGTTTGGTCCTGATCCAACATTGTTTCAGACTACAGTGCTCTCTAGATATAGGTGAACTACAACTCCAAAACCCAAGGTCAATGCCCACCAAACTCTTATGGTATTTTCTCTTGGTTATGGGAGTTCTGTGTGGGAAGTTTGTGTCTTTCTGCCATTCCTGCCAGGATATCTATGTTGTGTTCTTCGAAAGAGGTCCAGGTTTCACACTGAGCGAATAAATACATTTAAAAACATATTAACTATATGTATTAGTGTGTTAGAGTGTCATTTTGTGTCATTTTGGTTGGTGGTGTGCCCCAGGATTTTGTAAATGTAAAAAGTGTGCCGCGGCTCAAAAAAGGTTGGGAAACACTGCTCTAGAGGAGAGGCACTCTGCTGCACTTTATCTCCCAGGTTCTACCATGCCAGCAGCCAAGCACACACACTTTCCAAGGCATTTTAAGAAGGCTTCCCATTTACAGGTAAGGAAGAGCAATGACCTCCTGGAAGAGGAGCATAGTTTTCAGGGAATGAGGGTTATCTTTTTGTTTGCTGGGGGATTAATACAAAAGATTAAACGGTGATGCCAAAAAGAAGAGAAGGAGCCGATATCGGCTCCTGCTTGCTTTTTTGTTAGGTGGGTTTTCGTACCAGGAGGGTCCTTACCTTTACGGGCTCCAGAATTACTGAAGGTACCGAAAGATACTGAGAAAACAGAGCAAACAAATTCCATGCACAAGCCTATTAAATATGCATTCCACTTGACAAGTCCCACTCAACAGTGCAGGAGCTTTATTTGGGACCAGAAGCATTTCTTAACAGTCTTCAAGGTTAGCCCCATAGAGAATGTGTTGCAGTCATTGCCAATGATGCGTCTCTTATGCTAACTCTGAGATGCCAGGGTATTTCTTTGTCTTTCCCCCAGAACACTTGAGAATTAAAACATCCTCTCCTTTTTTCTATCTCTGGTGTGCTTACTCATTCTTTAGCACTACTTAAATTAGTCAGACTTCTCAGGGAGCACCGCTAGCTCTAGTAAAACCATAATAAGTATTCAAAGAGAGGTAAAAGGGAAAATACATTAAGCATTTTACATTTAATGGAACATAAAAGGTGTCCAAATGCAAGGCATGGTCATTCATTCATATCCTATTTTCTTTCAAATGTGCAGTTGCTGCAGGGGAAAAATAAAATAAAATAATAATCCAGTTTTAGCATTTTTGTGTTTTGGATTTGTCTGTAAGGGAGAAATGTGATAAATGCAGAACAGGAGGAGCCAGGGAGGGTGTGGTGAGTCTAGACCAGGCCTGGGCAAACTTTGGCCCTCCAGGGGTTTTGGACTTCAACTCCCACAATTCCTAACAGCCAGTAAGCTGTTAGGAATTGTGGGAGTTGGAGTCCAAAACCCCTGGAGGGCCAAAGTTTGACCATGCTTGGTCTAGAGGATTCTGGGATATGCAGCCTAAACACGTAACATTTCTAAACCATGGGAAAGGATCATAAAAACAAAGACCGAAGAAAGCAAGACATCTTTTTTAATTATTTAGAGGAAAGGAGATAGGAGAAGCATGAGGATATTTCAGTAAAAAATTGCCCTTTGAGTATAATTGAATGAAAATATATAGCGAATAGTTTGGTGACATAATCTGCACATTGAAATTAATTTCTCTCTTCCCACAATGATTCTGTAGGCTTTATTTTTGAAAAAGAATCACAGAAGTGTGAAACTGTAGCATTGGAAGGGATCCAAACAGTCATCCAGCCTAACCCCTGTCAATGCAGGAAATCCTAGTGGCTTTTCTTCGCGAACGAAGATTCAGATTCAGGAAGGACTCATCCCACGCTTTCTACAAGCATGCTGATTACTAAGAAGGCCTATCCGAGATAGGAAAGTCCGGTTGCAGAAAGCACAGTAGAAAGTCTCCTTGGGAGATGTTGTTTCCAAGTTGCGGTTCTTTCTGCGTTGTCGTTTCTCTATGAGATTCGTTCTGTGTGTCTTCTCAAAAGAGGCCGCAGCATTATGGATAGTGCGTCTCCATGCCTCCTGGTGTGAGGCCAGGGTGGACCATTATTGGTGATCAATCTGGCCGAGCTGGAGGTGTTGTTTCAGGGAGTCCTTATATCTCTTTTTGGGGGCGCCTCTCTTGTGCTGACCCGTGACATGTTCACCATAGAGTAGTATCTGCCAATGCAGGAAAACCACAGCTAAAGCAATACCTAGAATGCATCTATGCTGTAGAACAGCTCTTTTATTCTAGCTATTCGAGCAAGATCAAATGACACTGCTGCCAGGTTTGGAGGAGTTAAGCCAAGTTAATTGGCTGTTGTTGTTGTTGATGTTGTTTGCTTTCAAGTTGTTTCCAACTAATGGTAACCCCAAGGCAACCCTATGAGAAGGGTTCCTTGGCAGAATTTGTTTAGAAAAGGCTGGGCTTTAGCACAGCTGGTAAATCACCAGCAATGATAAGATCTACCAACTGAAAGGTTTCCAGTTTAAAGCCCAGCATTTGCATGAGCTCCCAATTGTCAGCTCAGCTTACTGTTTACCTAAGCAGTTTGGAAATAGCTTGAGCTGCAAGTAGATAAATTAGGTACTGCTAAAACAAGTGTGGGAGGTGATTTAAGACACCATAAAGAAAAAAAATCTGAAAATGCTTGGTGACCAAAAGGAAGGAGGAAGCCCTGATGGCTCTTCGTCATAGAGGATGGAGCAACAGCACCCCCTTGTGGCTGGATTTTAGCACAATCTCCAAGGTGTCGACACAACATACCTCCTCTCTGTTCTGTCTGTCTCTGTCCTGTCTATTCAAAATGGCATTGAATGTTTGCCGCATATGTGTACTGTGATCCGCCCTGAGTCTCCTTGGGGAAATAGGGTTGAATATAAATAAAGCATTTATTATTATTATTATTATTATTATCATTATTATTATTATTACAGTGTTCCCTCACTGTTTCGCGGTTCAATTTACGTGGACTTGCTGTTTTGCTGCTTTTAAAAATGAATTTATTGGGGGCTGAGTTGGAGAAAGAGGAGGAGGAGAAGAGGCCACTCCTTGGACATGCAGGGAGGAAGGGAGAACAAGGGAAGCATGCCGCCACCTCCTCCCTGCTCCGGTGGCTCCTTGGACAGGCCACGAGGAGAAGCAGCTGGTCCCCAAAGAGGTGAGCAGGCTGAGGACAAAGGCCCAAAGGTACTGTGGGCGAAGAAGACAGGGTCTGGAGGGCGAAGGCCCACTCACCTCTTTGGGGACCAGCTGGTTCTCCTCATAGTGCAGGCAGAAGAGGGAGGCAGAGCTCCTTAGCAAGCCTTGGCTGGGCAAGCATGATATTTCCCTTCCTCCCTGCCTGTCCAAGGAACCGCCAGAGCAGGAAAGAAGTGGTGGCATGCTTCCTTTGTTCTCCCTTCCTCCCTGCCTGCCTGCCTGAGAGCCGGACCTGACCTTACCTCAGCGGCCTTGTGTCAAAGCCCATCAAAGTCAATGGAGATTTAGGAAGGAGAAAGAGGAGGGGGTAAAGGAGGAGAAGTGGAGGGGGAGCCAGGCATCCCTACATCACGAATTTTTACTTATCGCTGGTGTTCCTGGAATGGAACACCCACAATAAGTGAGGGAACACTGTATTTGTCATTGCAAAGAGGCAGAGAGAGAGTGTGGCATGCCCAAGGTCACTCAATGGGTTTCCATGGCCGAGTAGAGCTTTGAACCCTCCACTCCTGAGTCATATTGGCCCTTATATTTTGTGGGCTGTGCAACCTTTTTGGTGAAAACTTTGAGCAACAGTTTACAGTCAGTCCCCTACATTCATAGTTTTAATTTTGTAAACCTTATTATTCACGAGTTTGTAGCAACTCACTCCACTTCCTCACCCCAATCTATCTGCTGCCCTAGCTCTGCACCACTGCGTTTCTAAAAGGGCCGCTCTCTCATTCCTTTCCATCTAAATCTCATCAAGATTTTAAACCCCTCCCTCCTTTGAGCCTCTCCCCATCTTGAAGCTCTTTCCATCTTGCATGCCTTCCCACCTTTACATCAAAGCAATACCGGCCTCCTTTGATGCCTTACCAGCACCTTAAATTTACCCAGGTGCCTGTGTTGGGAAGACAAGCAATGGAGTTCAGAATTGCCCTGATGGGCAAAAGTGAAAGGTGGAGGAGAGGAGAAGGAATGAGTGAGGAGGAAGTGAATGAATGCAGGATGCCTTTAAGTTCAAACCAGTACATCTGGGGAAGTGAGTAACTGGCTGGGTAAAAGAAGTCTGTAGGGTATGTTGTGGAGGGAACTGGAGTTATCTGATTTTTTACTTTTGCAGGTGTCCTATGCTCCTATCCACCTCAAATGTGGAGTTTACTAACCAACACTAGATCAGGCTCAGTTGATTAATTGCTCTCTTTGGTTAACCCTACCAACTACATTTATTTTGTCAAAGCCTGAAAAATGCACACAACCGTATACAACACTCTCACATGCCCTGCCCCTTACATTCCGCCTGCTGCCATGGATGCACATGCCTCCTCTAGCCCAGTCTCAAGTGCGCAGAGCAGAAAGAAGCCATCAGGTCAGATCAGAATCACAGCTCGCCTTCTCCATCGTCTCTCCATTCCCTTTTCTGTGCTCTCATTTTTTTTTGTTTTACCAATACTGCATCTGTCGCCACCCATAACCTCACATGTTAGCTTTCCTCGGGTGCACAAGACTGCTTTGATTTGATTATTGTTATTATTTTAATCGTGGTGTCTGTCTGTGCTTTTCTCTGGAGAAGTCATCCCAATTTTCAAATAGAAGGAAATGAAAGCCAACAGGCCCTGTCTCTGAGCCATTCTACATTCTGTATGGAAGGAGGTGCTAGACCAGAGGAATAAAGTCCCCAGCTGCATTTAGGATGAGGAGACATTTGAAACGGGAGTCTCCAACCTCCTAGGACCAAGATCTCGTCTCAATTCTGCTAACACTGAACTGTCCTACATAACTTGAGGAAGGCCACAAAAGGGCAAACCTCAAGTTACTTAAAAAATAGGCTGCCCCATAGTTGCGAAGGTCCTTGCCCACTCTCTACAGCTGGGTATGAGAGATAAGGCAGCCATGAGCCTAGACAGAGGTGTGTTGACCAAGGTACCTGGACACATACTGGAGGTGACTTCCTTCAGATGAATAAAGCTCTATAGTTGTGAAGGTGAGGTCAATCAACTCTGCCTTCTGTTGCTAGCTATGAGAGCTCCCAGAAATATAGGCAGAAATAAGTGGAACAGCAAATCAGGATACATTCTGGGGTAATATCCTTGAGATGAAACTGGTTAGACCCCATAGTTTTGAAGGTTGTAAAGGTCAATCATCCTTTCCTTCTCCATTCTTTTGTAGCTAGGTATGAGAAACAAGGCTGGTATTCTGTTGGTGACCTTCATCTTATGAACCTTTTGTGTATTGCAGAAGGAGTATTTATCATTTCTTTCTGTAACACTCTTATCCTGCAAAACAAGAGGGAGGTGCTTGCAGTGGCAGACTTGGCTCACTAGTCACTCAGACAGCTCATGGGGGTGTAACCAAATGGTTTACCAAAACTGAGACTCCAGATATCATAGACTTTATTTCCAGAAGTCCCAGCCGGTATAATACTTTAGAATTCTGTGAGTCGAAGTCACAAACATCTGGAAAACTTGCATTTGAGAAGCACTGACCTAGACACTGAAACACACTGGAGCAAATTCTTACTCCCGATTAAAGGCTAGAGAGTGGTTCCCAACCTGTGGTCTGTGGACCACCATTGGTCCGCAAGAACTAAAATATGGTCCGCAAGCTCACTGTTACTACACCGTTGTAATGAGAGCGGCTGGTCTCGTGAAACCCTCCTATAGTACTGAGGCTTATTAAATGTAGTTTTCTGTGGGCAAGCAGATGGCAACTACTGGATGGCATATGTTCTGTATTAGAAACTAGAGCTGATGTGGTCTATTCAATGCAATTTTCTGAAGCAGCACCCCAAATCACCAAACCGAATCTAAAGTTGACCAAAAGCTGATCTGTAACCCTTTTGATATTAATGTTGGATAATGATCCCTGATGAAAGTGGTCCCTGGTCAAAAAAAGGTTGGTAACCACTGGGCTAGAGAGATGGATATGTGCTTGAAGCACCCCAGCTATTGTTATGCTGATGGAGAGTTATGCTGTGAGAACCAGGGTTCGATTCTCCACTCAGTCATGGAAACCTCCTGCATGATCTAAGTGAGTCACACATTCTCAGGCCCAGAAAATCCCATGCCATTTTTGCTTTAGGATTGCTATAAGTTGGAAGTGACTTGAAGCCAAATAAATTGGTGAGTGAGTTGCAGGATCATAGCCCAAGTTCCCAGTGCAAAATTACAGAACTCAAACCCAGCCTCAGGGCTTCCTCGTGGTTTGTATTTTTAGAATCGTCCCCAATTTGTAAATTGGAATGTCATGGCAAGTTTCCCACTGATGTGCCTTTTGCATGAAAAAGAGACTGAGCAGGTCTCTGGAGAGGGAGAAAATCTAATAACTTGGCAGCGCAATATTTGTGGGCTGTAATCCGACAACTCATTTAAAACTCATGATGAAAATGTAACTGAAGAAGAGCAACCCAATCTGCCTGCGAAGAACTCGCTTTATTACTATATATAAAAAGGGATGAAGAAAATCCGAGAGCAAATTATTTGTCTAAGTCTTCCAATCTCTTTCTATTTTTTGTTCTTTCAAAGTGCGTTTTGTACTCTTGAAGGTCTTTTCTCACAGAAGCTGCAGGGATGGAAACTGTATCTTGAAAGGCAGAAAGCAGTGCTGCCATTGGATGTGTGATGTGGTGGGGTAGGTCACCTAGATCTTGGTAGAAAATACATTTGTCTTTGTGTATTTTTATCAGTTCAGATAGAATGAGAGAAGAAAGAAAGCTGTGATGGTAACTCTGAAAATGAGGACTTTTCTCCTTTATATAGATCAGTGTTATTCAAAGAGATGGCTCATGGATTAGTGCTGGTCTATGAACTAGCAGTTGGTGGTCCTGGACCACTTTCCAGGAAAGAAAAATGTGATTATAGCAAATGGGAACACTTATGGTAGCATATCTGAGCTCTCTGCATCCTCACTTCAGATAGCTCAAGATGTCTACATCTATTATCAATACAGCGTGACTTGTGCAGCTGATAGTGGGATGGATCCAGATTTATTCAGATTTAGGAATAAAATAAAGCTGAAAGAGACCACAAAGCCTTCTAGTCGAATGCCCTGCCATGCAGCAATTCACAACTAAAGCATTTCTGACAGATCACCATCCAGTATCTCATAGAGAGAGGGAGTATCTGAGGTGGTCAATTCTACTCTTGAATAACTCATACTGTTAGGAATTTCTCCCTAAAGTTTAGACTGAATTTCTTGTGATTTGAATCCATTGATCTCTGAGACAGCAGGAAACAGTTACTTTACCTTCTACATCAAGATGACAATCATGCTTGATCTGTGGGATCATGCATGTGTGTATGTGTCTTCAAGTCTCTTGTTGATTTATGGTGACCCCTTGCGCTTCACAGTGTTTCCTAGATATGGAAAATGGGAATGTAGGGAGGTCCCCTTAAAATGCCTTGAAAAACTGTGCTGTGGTGAGAGAACACCATTGCACGTCTGTCTCCTCTACAGACAGAAGGGAAAGGATCGTAGGAAAGAGTGATGTCTTAACACTGATGCTTTTAATCCAGGTCTTAATGAAGGATACAAGGACAAACAATGTCTAAAATGACAGGAAGGGGAAACTGGAAAGTCCCCCCTCCCCAATAATGGGCCACATAGAAAATGAATATTTTGGCTTTCTGGATTGAAAACACCTCCCGAATTTATCAGGCTCTTGAAAAACAGATTGGGACCCCCACCGAAATCCAGACATTGAAACAGACTGCAGTTTACCCAGTGTTTTTAACCCCCAATTATTATTATTATTATTATTATTATTATATTTTTATAGCCCATCTCCATCTCACCGAAGGGACTCGGGGCGGCTTACATGGGGCCAGGCCCAAATTACAGAGTCAAAACATAGCACATCAAAGTGCATCAACAGCAATTTAAAACAACCTAAAAACATTAAACAAAATATAAAACAGGCATCAAAACCAACATCAATAACATGATCCAGTCTCCACATGATCCAGTTCCTTCCTTTGAAATAGAGCTTACAGCACTTGATACCCATTGGTGGTCTCTCATCCAACAAGAACTCATCCTGTTTAGCTTCCCAGATCGGACATAATTTGGCGCCTTTCCATTTCTAGTAATATTCTGTGGGATTGTATGCCACCTTGATCCATGGAAGTTTCTGATCCCTGTTTTATGCTGTTTTTGAATTTCAGCACCTAGAATTGTGTCTGCTTTACAATATGCAGAAGTGACAAATGTGTAACCAGGTGTAACTGAATTTCAACCCCCAGGAGTCCTAGAAAGCAGAATGGTGAGAAATGTTGGGAATTGCATAGGGAAACCCGACACTGAGCTATGGCAGTTAAAGTGGTGTCAAACTACATTGATTTTACAGTTTTGATGCACCCAAGCCACCTTTTTATCAACAGCCTTGCTAAGGTTTTTCAATCTCAGGATTCCGTTTTCCTTGACTGAGTCAATTTACCTTCCAAATGGTAGAGGTGATATGTTTCACATTATCAGTTGGTTGAAGTCCATTGGAGGCTCTAGTCACTAGAGGTTGCCCGGCAGCCATTCTGGGGATGAAAAGGGGGCGGAGACAAATGAGGCAGTCCCACTACTCCTCGAATATTGCCAATCGACCCCTCTGAGGATCGTGACCCCCATGTTGAGAACCGCTGCTCTAGTGCTTGAAGTTTGAAGCATTTGTCAAATGTGTTGAAACCTATCCTCAAGATAGATTCAGTGCCTTGAAAAGTGGCCAAAAGAGTTTTCAGTAAACTTGGAACAGATTCATCATCCATGGACCTCAAAGCCACTCGCTTCAAATGCTTTAATTAGACCAATCAAACCAATTTCTGTTTCCTATGGACTCTTTTGTGGTATGGGGCAGAACTGGACTACTTGATGTATAATACTCCCTCCAAGTCAGCAATTCTAAAACAAACTATGGAATGATGTTTGCTTAAGATTGCAAGAAAAATGAACATACTGTTCTGGAGACAATATTTACTTATGTAGATTAAGTCTAAAATGGAGTGCATTTCTGCAGAATATTGTATCTACAGTTTTACCGCTTGCACAATTTCCTTTTTCTAGTAAAATCATGGCAAAAAGCAGCTTCCAAAGCTTTGATTAATAACATCGGTGAAGATTCTGTGTTGGAAAATGCCAAGAGATTAAATTGCCCTAAGTCACCTGCTGTCCTCTATCTAATAGAGATCTGAGTAATCTTGCTTATATAAGATAATAGAATAATTGAGGCTTAGAGTTATCAGGATTGAGTGTAACAAATTATTCTAATTTGTGCAAAGACGAGGCTGACGTGGGCGGGGTGCTAATTCGGTCCACAGGATACCTTTGGATTCACATCATTATAAAGTGACCTCTCCAGCAAGGAACCCAACAGTGAAGAAAGTATGTCATATTAAAAATCCAGCAAATTGCTCTGTATGAAAAATAGGGAGTGGGGTGTGGAGAAACAGAGATAATCTGTCTTTAGCAAACAAACTTGCTTCCCTGTTCTCTGCTCCATATTTTCAGTAAGATACAGAAAATCCATCAAAGCCATTGACTAGTTTGTCTTTGCAACCTACTTGCTTCTCATACTTTAAATCTCTCCATGATCAGTACATCCATGATGGTTAACCTCATTACTCCAGAGTTGGCTGCCCGTCCTGTTAGTGATGCATAAGTCCAATTTACATGGTCCTAAGACACTGTTTGGATCGCTGTGAAAATCAGAATTCTCTACCAATCTCTCATAATGACCACAACTCCATAGACTCAAGCTTTAGCTGCAAAATCCTTCCCAAGAGCATGTAGTAACTGGTGGCAAATAGATGACATTAAAGGGGAATCTTGTTATGTACCTGTAGCCCAACACAGAAAATCAAGGATGGTCATCGAAGCTAAAATGTGCTATAAACAGCCAAAATAAGACACAATCTAAGTGCTCCAGGCAGATGCTCATCCAATCTGTGTTTGAAAACCTCTAGAGCTAGTGATTCCCCATGTAACGGGAAAACTCATTATATTGGAGGTTTTGTCTATGTTTATTAATGTGGATATTATGGCAAGGGCAGGCAGGGGTTGACTACATTTGATTGGTCGATGTGTCACCATGGTTTCATAGCCTCTGCAGTAGAAATGTATCCATTTTAGAGTGGCTAACAAGAAAAGGGGGTGACGTTAGCTGAGAAAAAGAAGAGGGAACATTTTGAAAATGATTCAGTCTCTGGCCAGGGGAGCTAGAGTAAAAAGGTCCCTAGTTTAAGTTTGAGTCTGCAGTTGTGTTACTGAAGTAAAAAAAAGAGAGAGACCACTTTGAGTTAGACTCTAGTCTGGGAGCTAGAGGTAAGAAGATCCTTGTGTAAGATTGTGTCTTCAGCTGTGCTACTGAAGTTAAAAGAGACTAATTTGAGTCTAAGTCCTCAGTCAGGTGGAACTGAGAGATAATCTTTTAAGACTAAGTTTACAGACTATTGATGAAAAAGAAGTGACTATAAGATATTGATTGATTGATTGATTGATTGATTTTATTATTTATGAGTCGCCCTCCACGTCAGTGCTCCGGGCGACTTACACACAAAAACACATAAAAGAATTCAATAGTTAAAAGCTAAAAGAATAAAAAGATTAATTAAAATAGTTCCAGTAGCTCAGGCTAAGTCTGGGAGGTGTCCTTAGCCATAAGCCTTTCGGAAGAGCCAGGTCTTCAGTGCGGTCAGGAACTGGGGCATGTCCCGGATAGCTCTCTGATCCGCCGGCATCAAGTTCCAAAGGACAGGGGCCGCGATGGAAAAAGCTCTCCGTCTCGTGGTGTCGAGGCGGGCCTCACTCACACCTGGGATGCGGAGAAGGTCCCTGTTTCCTGAGCGCGGCGACCTTAAATGAGCTGGTTCGGACAAATATAAGCTATCCAGTCAGAAGGCTGAGAAGAAATTATATTTGAAAGAGAAGGAAGTTGCCTAACCAAGTTGACATAAGTTAAACTGTTCTGAAAATGATATAGTAACAGTTTTATGTACTCTCAAAAGTAAAAGTCAGATGTAACAATATCCAAGTGGAACTGAAGTAAAATACTGTGTAACAAATACACTTCATGTGCATAAGAATTCGTAAATAAACATTTCTTTGTTTTAACTAATGTATTAAAGTCTTGTGTCAAGTTACACCGGGAATGTGGCGCAGCTGGCTGGGAGTCAGCTGCATAGATCTCTACTGACCAGAAGGTCATGAGTTTGAGGCCTGCCTGGGTCGGGGTGAGCTCTCAACCAATTGTGTAGCTCGTTGTCTGTCTATATATGTTGTATGTCTATGGCATTGCATGTTTGCCTGTACATGTGCATTGTGATCCACCCTGAGTCCCCTGCAGGGTGAGAAGGGTGGAATATAAATTTATTTATTTCTTCTTCGGTTTTATATTCCGCTCCTCCCTGCAGGCTCGGGGCGGATCACAATATCGAACATGCAATAAAACATACAGTAAAACAGGTAATAAAAACATGGTACATAACCGCGGTGGGACAGGTCTACAGTTCTTTGCTGAGACCGGGCGAGCTAGTCACATTTGGGTTTAGCCAAACGCTAACCTGAAAAAAGCCGTCTTGCATTCCCTTCGAAAGGGAAGGAGTTCAGAGGTCGCTCGGATATGCTCAGGGAGCAAGTTCCAAAGTACTGGAGCCACAGCAGAGAAAGCTCTCTGTCTAGTACTGGATAGATGGCAGGAGCGGGACGATGGAATCACCAACAGGTTTTGCTCTTCCGAGCGCAGTGATCTCGGGAACATACGGGGGTAAGGCGGTCCCTCAGGTACACAGGCCCCAGACCGTGCAAGGCCTTAAAGGTTAGAACCAACACCTTGAAGGCAATCCGGTACTCAATAGGAAGCCAGTGCAGTTGCCGGAGGATGGGAGTGATATGCTCCTCACTGGTGCTCCCACCAGCAAGCGGCGGCGCATTCTGCACCAGCTTGAGTTTCGGATTGTCGACAAGGGAAGGCCAACGTAGAGGGCGTTACAGTAGTCCAGTCTCGAGATGACCGTCGCTTGGATCACCGTGGCCAGGTCATCCCTGGACAGGTAGGGCGCCAGTCGCCTAGCCTGCCGTAGGTGGAAAAACGACACCCTGCTGACCACGGAGACCTGGGCCTCCATGGTCAGCTGGGAGTCCAGTTTAACACCCAAGCTCTTAACCAAAGGTGACGGGCTAAGTTGCTCGCCATCCAGGGTAAGCAACCGGCACTCATCCAGCCCAGGGCGACCGGGCCACAAGATCTCCGTCTTCGACGGGTTCACCTTCAGCCGGCTGGCACGCAGCCATCCAGTCACGGCTTCGAGGCATTGATGGAAACAATCGGGTACGGTATCCGGCCTGCCGTCCATTCTCAGCAGAAGCTGGGTGTCATCTGCATACTGATAACACTCCAGACCAAAGTCGCGGGCCAGCTGAGCCAGGGGGCGCATGTAAATGTTGAATAATAAGGGCGAGAGGATGGCCCCCTGGGGGACCCCACAACTTAATGGGAGCCTCCCGGAGACCTCCTCTCCCCTCTCCACCCGCTGTCCCCGATCCCGGAGAAAGGAGGACTAAATACAGGACTGAAGTTACATTTCTGAAAGTTATCTGGAGATTTTATTGATATAACCTGTGAGGAGAAGATGGAAGCTACATACTGAATGCCGTATTGGGTTACACATTAAATAGACATATACAGACATTTAAAAATAAAATCCTGTAACAAACATATAAAGAAAGGGTTTCTGGCTTCCCACCCCATATGCCTAAGCATCAACACATTTCACGGTGAAAGAGCTCTTAGTATCAGGAAGTTCTTCCTAATGTTGGGTTAGAATCTCTTCTCCTGCAATTTGAATCCATTACTCCATGTCTTAATCTTTGCAGCAGCAGAAAACAAGCTGGCTTCATCTTCCCTTTGACATTTTTTCAAATATTGAAACATGGCTATCTTGTCATCTCTTAACTTCCGCTCTTCAAGCTAAACCTACCCAGTACCCAAAGCTACTCTTCGTAGTGATTCATGATTGTCAGATCTTTGGAAACTGAGATATTCTCTCTCTTTGCTAGATATTCTGCTTAATGTTCAGAAATATGCTCTATGAGTTACATAAATATATTAAATAGGCTCTGTCAATCTATAGCTCCTCATGCAATGACAGCTATTGAATCCCATATCAGTGGGATGACAAATCTTTTCTGAGTTTTAGATTAATTTGAAGGCAATATTGAAAGTACTGAACTTAGTTTGGAGAAATGGTTCAGTAGCTTGAATAGTTCCTTTGAGTTCTGGGGGGATTTACCACCCAAGCGATATGGAAGTCACCACTGATTTCAAGCAGGTTTCACCTCTGTCTCGATTTCTAAAAATTGTGCTTCAGAATAGAGCATTTGATCTGTCCCCAAGGCCTCAATCCAAAATGAACCTGAGTTTGAGGATGAAATCTTATACACACCTGTGAGTGAGTTACATTGAACTCAATAGAGCATATTTACTCCAGGGATGTAACTCTGGGCTTATTTTATTCTTGCATGCAATACAAAAATATTTTCATTTTTTCCCCTGTGGACAAAATTACTAAAACGTTTGCTTCTTGATTATTTATTTTATAGTTCATTAATCCAAAATGGTCAGCATCAGTGACGTTGGGAACATTTTGGGCACACACGCACACAAATGTGAAATACATTTCACAAATGTGTGCTTGCAAATGAATTTCACTGTCGTTGACCATTTTCTCAACAGCATGTCTCATCAAGGGCAAAAAAGCTGCATGTCAAACTTGACTGACAGCTGTGGTCCTTAAGAATTTCAAGCAGGATCTTCTCCTAGCCTTTCCTGTTGATCCCAAGTCTTCCCTAATGGCCACTCCTCCTAATTCTAAAGCTATGCTATGGTGGTGGTCTCAGACACTTGGTATTCCTAGGTAGTGTTCCACCCAGGTCTGAACCAAGCTTAGCCATGTTTAGATTCTAAGAAAGGGAAGGTAGGATTCATTCAGAGGAGCGAGGCTACATAGACTTACAGATAGAAGCAGAGAGCATTTCTCCTTCTCTTTATCCCATCCGAAAGAGCTCTCAGAGCTTCTCCAGCCATGTGCGCCAGCAAGGAACATGAAAAAGTTTTGTTGTTCATCTCTTAGCCCTCCCACATTCTCCCAGGTGGAAAATTGCTGACATGGCTTAGAGAGCGGGATAAGGCAGCGTGAGAGCGGGATAAGGCAGCGTGAGAGAGAGAGAGAGAGAGAGAGAGAGAGAGAGAGAGAGAGAGAGACGAAGGAAACAGGCTTAAGCTGGCCGTCTCCTTGCCTCCCTGCCTGCCGCTTCCATTCAGCCTGCCAATCTACAAGGCAAGACATAACATCTGAGACATGAAGGAGTTTATGAGGCTAACCCCCCTTGTGTTTTTCACCCATCATCTCATGGATTCTTTACATCCGCAATGGGATTTGAAGCTGTTCCTTGTCATCTTCCCATCCTGCCTTGTGTGCAACCTGTCTTTGCAGCTTCCCCCCTCCCCTCTGGTTCTAAGCCCTGTCAAACAGTGACAGCCTCATGTACCACAGGCTTCCTTGGAAAAAAAGCTCTTTAGTGCCTTACCGTTTCTGCACACCAATGAGGTTCTCATTGTAAAGAAGGCCTTTGTGTAATCGGCATGCAAACTCCCTTCTGCAACTCACCACTGTCGAGCCGAGTGGAGAGTGACAGAATTCATTATGCAGGAAAACAGGCGGATGGGCCTTTCAAAAGAACTGTGCATCAAGAGCAAGAGTCTGGAAGCATAGAGATAGTGGACTGGGAGCTCAAAGATGTCAATCCCCCTGTCCGTACTGCTGGAAATTGCCTAATTTCTTATCGTAGCTTCTGCTTGTTGTGTCCCTCACCCAACAATGGAACACTCTAATTGGGAGAAATACTCTGTTGAAAGGGAAGGCATCTTTTATGGCCATGTGATGCATGATTCATAGATTGCTTGTGCATCTTTCCAAAGAGCATGGCAAAGTTTCAGGAAGCTATGATGCTTTGCATGGTTGTGAAAACTAGAGTTCATCTATGCAGTAAAATAAATGTGATTTGATCCCACTTTAACTGCCGTAGCTCAATGCCATGGAATAATGGGAGTTGGAGTTTTACAAAGTCTTTAGCCTTCTCTGCCAAATTGCTAGTGCTTCACCATACTACTCGCTCACTTAGTTACTTACTTACTTACTCAGGTAGTCCCTCGTAGTCTGAGGATGATGGTCCTCCAAGTGTTGTGACTTGGCGGTGGATCTGTAACTGGCTGTGGAGCCCTATTCTTGATCCTTATGTTCTCCCACAGTGAGGGCATCAGTTTCCAGGTGGAAAGTGGTCCTGGTCAGGATTGGCTTGACACGCCTTCCTCTAGGCACGTTTCTCCCTTGTGCCTCCATTCATGCCTCTTCAAATTCTACAGCACTGCTGGTACTGCCATATTATAAATCCTAGGATTCCATATATATATGAGCCAGGACAGTTTAAATAGTTTCAAACTAGTTTTAATTCCACAGTGTAGATGCACCCGGTGACAATGTTAAATTGTTTTACATTTGAGAACATTTTTATTTAAAAAAATCATTTGCATCAAAAGTCTTGTGGAAAGGGGGTTTCCAATAATAATAATAAGAAGAAGAAGAAGAAGAAGAAGGTGGCTCTTCATGGACAGTTCCTGGGAAAAAATTGAGAGCCAAATTGATAAAGAAAAAACATGGATGTGGCTGACAAGTGGAACTTTGAAAAAGGAGACGGAGGACCTGATTCTGGCAGCCCAAGAACAAGCCATTAGAACCAATGTAATCAAAGCCAGAATTGAAAAGTCTACGAGAGATCCCCAGTGTAGACCCTGCAAGGAAGCAGATGAAACAATAGATCACATCCTCAGCTGCTGCAAAAAGATCGCACAGACAGACTACAATTAGAGTCAGAACACTGTTGCTCAGATGATTCATTGGAACTTGTGCCACAAATACCATCTGCCTGCGACAACGAACTGGTGGGATCACAAGCCTGAAAAAGTTACAGAGAATGAACACGTCAAGCTACTCTGGAACTTCCGAATTCAAACTGACAGAATTTTGGAGCACACGACTCCTGACCTGACAATCGTGTTAAAAAACCAAGTATGGATCGTTGATGTTGCAATCCCAGGCAACAGCAGGATTGAAGAGAAACAACTGGAAAAACTTACACAATATGAGGATTAAAAGATCGAAGTGCAAAGACTCTGGAACAAGCCAGTCAAGGAGGTCCCGGTGTTGATCGGCACACTGGGTGCAGTGCCTCAAGACCTTGGCCTGCACTTAAACACAATCGGCACTGACAAAATTACCATCTGCCAGCTGCAGAAGGCCACCTTACTGAGATCTGCACACATTTATTATCCAATACATCACACAGTCCTAGACACTTGCGAAGTGTCTGACATGTGATCCAATACAACAGCCAGCAGAGTGCCTGCTGTGGACTCATCTTGTTGTGTTTATAATAATAATAATAATAATAATAATGCTTTACTTATACCCCACCACCATCTCCCCAAAGGGTACTCGGGGTGGCTAACATGAGGCCAAGCCCAACAATTACAACAGATAAAAAAAATACAGAAAGCAAATAATAACATCAAATAAAATATAAACAGAACAAGTTAATACAAAATCAAACACAGGAAATGAAATGAAATAATAAAAATGTGCACAGCAGGCTGGGCCAAATTACAAGGGATATAATTATAAAATATAAAAACCCTGATTGAGATGGATGAGTACGTTAGCTCCTAAATATGAAACATTATTTACCAAAGTATAAGCACTGTTGGAATCTTGCTCAGAAAAGCAAAAGCTCTTGAACTCTTTTATCCTTGCGTGCAAGAACAATCTAAGTGAACATTTACATGCCCAGTATCTGATCATGCTCACCTCTTAAACACAGCCTCCAGTGAATCTATCAACAGCTTTGACTAAAGGTAAGGTTCATACCATCCTGTGAGTGGATGCATGATTAATTCAAAGCTCTGGGTTTTATTTAATATTTCACACACATACCATCTTTCCTCCCACGTGTTCCTTGCCCTTTCTTTGTTTAACTTTAGATAAACAACTCTCATTCATCTCTTTTTCCTGTTGTTCCTTTCCCTTTGTTCACAGCGCATTCTCCCATTCCATCACTTCAGATTAACGTGACTCCTCTATGTGCATGCACTTCCATATGGCTAGAGCTTTATTTGATGTTAAATACCTTGATTTCATAGGGATGATGATGCAGGGAAACTGTTGCACCTACAGTTTTTCCATATTTGAGCTTTTTTCATGCGATCAGTGGGAAAGCATTAAAACATAGTCTGTGTATGTCAGTAGTAGATACATAGTCAATGGATACATTAAAAATTGTGAGCCTGAACCTATGTCTTCCTCTCCTCTCATTCATTGTAAAAGAAATGACTAAATAGGAATGGAGAAGATACCATTTGTGAGGTTTCAGAAGCCTCCGCAAGTCCATAAAATCTTGCACAATTTTCAGTGTGATATTTTGGGGCAAATTGTCCTAATACTACAAATATGTGCAAATATGGACAAAAAAGTGCTTCTCAACCATTGTCAAATAAAGTATGACCCTTATATCTGCAATCCATGCTCATTTATCCACATTTATTTACTTTACTTTATTTATATTCCATTCTTCTCACCCCGAAGGGGACACAGAGCGGATTACAGGTACACATACTTAGCAGACAATCCCTGCCGTTTCCACATACACACATATAGACGAAGAGAGGCAAACTCTGGCCACCAGGGGGAGCTGACGCACTCCTCATCTCTCAGTGTTCCCAGCGTCCCTTGTTGTTCCTTCCGCATTCCTCAGTGTTCCTGGAGTTCTTTAATGGCCTCATAATTCAGTCAAAATTTGCCTCCCCACTTAATGTGGTACCTTTATCTCCTACTTGACAGATGCAACTGTCTTTTGGGCTGCAAAGGTTGACAGCAGGCTACGCTTAAAGGTCAAGCACCCACCTCGACCCGGGCAGGCCTCGAACTCATGATGTACTGGTCAGAGAGATCTTATGCAGCTGACACTTAGCCAGCTGCACCACATTCCCGGTGCACATCCACAAAACACATAATTTATCTGCATTTTCTAGATGCTTCACTAGAAAGAACTCTTTGGTTTTCTTGATTTTCTTCAGAATGAACACAGACCACATTATCATCAACATATTGGAGTTTTATAACATATGTTGTTATGACCTTGGTTTTTGCTGTCAGACTGCTGAAGTTAAATAGCTTTCCATCTGCCGGATAGGTGATTTCAATGCCAGTGAGAAGCTTCCCATCAACAAGTTGAAGTATCATAGCAATGAAGATGGGACAATAACACATCCCTATTTGACATCTGATTCTACCTTAAATGGATATATGATATTTTGGACCCCAAATCCCTCTTTTCAATAGGATTTGCTATTACAGACAATTTTGCCTATCCACATGAAGTCTGGAAATTTGTCCCCTGTGACTACAGGGGACCCATGCCTCACATAGGCATCAATGATGCTTGCAATGTATACATCATAAAAAATACAATTAAAACCGTAAAACAGTAAAAACATCTTTAAAACATTATACAAATCAGCCAATAAATTCATTTAACAATAATATTAGAGTGCCAGTAAAACCAAAACTCAAGCCGGGAAATCCAATGTCGCAAACTCAAATTCCTTTCCTATTGTCACGTCATCTAATCAAATGCCTGGCCACAGAGCTAGGTTTTCAGTTGTCTTCTAAATGACAGGAGGGAGATTGGCAACCTGATGTCCTTGGGGAGGGAGTTCCACAGATGGGGGCCACTGCCGAGAAGGCCCTGTCTCTCATCCTAACCCATTGTGTTTGCGAGAGTGGTGGGATCGAGAGCATGGCCTCTCCTGACGATCTTAAGCTTTGTGATGGTTCATAGTAGGAGATACATTTGGACAAGTAATCTGGGCCAGAACCGTTTAGGGTTTTAAAGGTTACAACTAGCACTTTGAATTGTGCCCGGAATAATAATAGTAGTAATAATAATAATAATAATAACTTTAATTATCCCCTGCCACCATCTCCCCAAGGGGACTCGGGGTGGCTTACATGAGGCCATGCCCAATAACACATAATAAAAAGACAACAGCATATAATAAACAGTACAATCAATATAACTTACACATAAGCAATAACAGAGAATTAAAAACATTCTGGGCGGGCCAAATGTGAAATATTAAAATTTTAAAATACTGTAAATAACACTGGATGCGAACAGAGGTAGAATATATGTAGCAAGAAGGTTTTTAAATTAATGTGGGGCAGACAACCCAACATAAAATTAAAGTGCTTCTGAGGACAATTTGCAAAGAATTGATCACAGCAGGGCGTTTACTTAAGAACCTGCACCTTGAATTGGGACCGGAAGATGAACTGCAGCCAATGGAGCTCCCTAAACAGGGGGGTTGACCGCGCCCTGTAAGAGGCTCCAGTTAGTAATCTGGCTGCCGCCCATTGGACCAATTGAAACCTATGGGTCGTCTTCAAGGGCAGCCCCACGTAAAGTGCATTACAGTAATCCAATCGGAATTCAATCGGCAGCCAGTGGAGCTTGGCACAACAAAGGAGTAGTGTGCTCCCTGTACGCCGCTCCAGTTAACAACCTGGCTACCGACCGTTGGACTAATGGAAGATTCCAAGAAGTTTTCGAAGACAGCCCCACATAGAGAGCATTGCAGTAGTCTATTCTGGATGTAACCAAAACAGTGACAGAAAGTGATGCACCATTGTAGAAGAAATGGAAAATATTTGCAAACTTATATGGTGTCAATTGATGTATTGTCAAGACAGAAAATTGGTCCCCAAACAGTTGCCCATTCCTAAAATAGAGCTATTAGATAGGAAGTAGAAATGCCCAATCTGCTGCATCCTGGTCAACAGGAGAAGAGATCCTGCTCACTCATAGAATCATTTTGCAGAGCTTTGATCATTTTGGCTTTCCTTCTTGAAACATGCTCCAGCTTGTCAATATATTTCTTGATTGTGCTGCTCAGAACTGAACACAGTGTTATTTCAGGTGAGGTCTGGCCAAAGTAGAAGAGAGTGGGACGTTGACTTTCCTGGACACCAGGCTCCTATAGATACAGCCTAGAATCATATTCACTTTTTTGCAGCTGCATCGCACTGTTGACTCATGTCTAGCTTGTGGTCTGCTAAGACTCCTAGATCCCTTTCACATGGACTGTTTTCAAACTAGATGTCACCCATCCTATATCTGTGCATTTCATTATTTCTGTATGATGATGATGATGATGATGATGATGATGATGACGACGATTTTATTTCTTATTCGCCTATCCTCATGGCTCGGGGAAGGTTACAACATAGCTAAAAACACATAATCATGAACATTACATAAAAATATGCATTTTAAAATGTATTTCTACAAAATATATTAAAATACACATTGAAAAGATTAAAATATAGTGAATAAAAGATGTGAGTTTACAATTCAAAAACTGACTGGGTAGGTCTATCAGAAAATAGGTCTTCAGTTGCTTTTCTGGCAGGTCATTCCACAGTCTTGGGGTGGCTGTTGAAAAGGTTCTTTGGGTGATAGTCGCTAGTGGGGTTCTGGCTGGATGGAGTTGCCACCACCCAGAGGAACTAAATGTTTGGGATGGATTATATGGGAGAAAGCTTAGGTGTGGTATCTTACACTTTTCCCTGTTGAAATTGATTTTCTTAATTTTGGCCCAAATCCATTTTGGATTCTGACTCTCCTCTGGGATATTTGCCATCTTTCCCAGTTTGCCTACAACTCACATTTGATCAGTGTTCCTTCTATTCCATTGTCCTAGTAATTGGAAAACATGTTAGTTGATTCTGGGTTTAGGACAAAATCCCGTGGCACCTCAGTTATCACTTCTCTGCATTAAGAGGAAGCCCATAGGGAAGCACCCTTTAGGTTTGGCACCGGAACCCATATTGGTTTTTAATGAGCCTAGCATTCCTTTAGAACTGCTTACAAACTGTCTGTTTAATAGGCTTGTTGTAGGTTTTTCGGGCTGTATGGCCATGTTCTAGAAGCATTATCTCCTGACATTTCACCTCCAACTACCGCCCGGTGTCGAATCTTTCGTACCTGGGCAAGGTGGTTGAGAGGGCAGTAATGGAGCAATTGCAGTCCTTCTTAGATGATGCAACGTGGCTAGACCCCTTCCAGTCCGGCTTCCGTTCGGGGCACGGGACGGAGACGGTCCTGGTCTCCATCACAGACCAACTCCGCTGCCAGCTCGACCAAGGCAGGTCTG
This sequence comes from Anolis apletophallus, assembly GCA_030556195.1. Lineage (NCBI taxonomy): Eukaryota > Metazoa > Chordata > Lepidosauria > Squamata > Anolidae > Anolis > Anolis apletophallus. Next base: position 143,504,763 of record JARBWK010000007.1, on the reverse strand, counting down.
CGCTGCTCGTGTTATTGGACCTCACGGCAGCGTTTGACACGGTCGACCATAATCTATTGATCCACCGCCTGGCCATGGCTGGAATGAGGGGGACTGTCCTTAAATGGCTGACCTCCTTCCTCCACCAGCGGTCTCAGCGTGTGAGGAGGGGCGAGGTGATCTCCGGGGGCTCCCCTTTAGTCTGTGGGGTTCCCCAGGGGGCCATTCTTTCCCCTCTGTTATTTAACATCTACATGCAGCTGCCTGCACAGCTGGTGCGGAGTTATGGGCTGGTCTGTCACCAGTACGCTGATGACACCCAGCTCATCCTGAGGATGGAGGGCAGGCCGGAATCCGTCCCTGATAATTTCAGCGCTGCCTCGAAGCCGTCACTGGATGGCTGCGAGCCAGTAGGTTGAGGGTGAATCCGGCAAAGACGGAGATCTTGTGGCTGGGTCACCCGGGCGGGGTGGGTGCCCGGCTTCCGACCCTGGACGGTGCGGCGCTGTGCCCAGCGCCGTCTGTGAAGAGCCTGGGGGTCCATCTGGACTCCCAGCTGACCATGGAGGCCCAGGTCTCCGCGGTCAGCAAGGCTGCTTTTTACACCTCCGCCAGGCAAGGAGGCTGGCCCCTACCTCTCCCGGAGCGACCTGGCCACGGTGATCCAAGCCACGGTCATCTCTAGGCTAGATTACTGTAACGCGCTCTACGTCGGCCTTCCTCTGTCGTCGATCCGGAAGCTCAAGCTGGTGCAGAACATTGCCGCCCGGCTCCTGTCTGGCACGCCAGCAGGTTGCCAAATAACACCTGTTTTGCAGGATCTGCACTGGCTACCTATTGAGCACCGGATCGCCTTCAAAGTGCTGGTTCTCACCTTCAAGGCCTTGTACGGCCTGGGGCCAGCGTATCTGAGGGACCGCCTCACTCCTTATTGCCCAGCGAGATCACTACAGTCAGAGGATGCCAACCTCCTGGAAATACCATCAGCAAAGTCGGCACACCTGACATCCACCCGCCGGAGGTCTGTGGCAAGCATACTCAGAGCTTGTGAGGTTTGTTGGAAACTAGGAAAAATGGGTTTATATATCTCTGGAATGTCCAGGGTGGGAGAAAGAACTCTTGTCTATTGGAGCTAAGTGTGAATGTTTCAATTGGCCACCTAGATTAGCATTTGATGGCCTGACAGTTTTTTAGATGTGGCTTGTTACTGCCTGGGAAATTCCTTTATTGAGAGGTGATTAGATGTTCCTGATTGTTTCTTGTTTAGGGTTCCCTGTGTTTAAGTTTTTTTATTTACTGTTATAATTTCAAAGTTTTTTAGTGTCTGTTTAATAATATGTCTGTTGTTTGGGTTTTGTAGCATCGGATACCTAGGAAGTCAGAATTGGGAGGCTTATATGATCCCTACATATTCCTTATACTATTGGCTATGAAGGGATCAGGAATGGAAATCCTATATCTAAGCCTAAGTTATGCTTTCATAACTGCCATTATGAATTCCAGTCCATCTCTCTTGGCTTCAACTGGTACATATCTGGCTCATGCAATGCCTCCTTTAAGAGAAAGAGCCACAGAAACATGACAATGATGACTTCCCCCACATCTCAAGATTTGTCCCAACATGGAAATTAAACACAGGTGACATCTGCCAGGTGTCCTCATGGCAAGCTGCTAAACTGCTACTTGGCAGGGAAAATATCAGGGAGACAGGCTCAGTGTGCTGAAGACTCTCTCGCCCACCTACCTTTTATTGTGCAGACAGCAACTCTCGCTTGTCGGAGAGATTCCCAATCCAAAGGTTACGGACGTCTTTTGGTGCCTGTCTCATTTTCATTCTGTCAGGTATGTCGAATGCTGCCCCGTCTCTCCCTGCAGGTGTTTTGCTCTCGAAAGGTTGCTTTTGACCGTCATTTATTGTATTTAAGGATGCATCCCTGAAACGGCAATAAACAATGTACCAGTCGGTGCTATAAATCATGTTCCCGCTTGTCTATTCTTTAATGGCAAAGGATGTGCCCAGGGTTTGGGATTGCTACTCATGGTTTTAAGCGTTTCCACACAGAGAGAGAAAGAGAGAAACAAAAACACTGTCACTTTGTCAGGTTGACAAACTGCAATAAGTTTGACAGTCTCAGTGAAAGGTTTCCCATACCTTTCATGGAGAAAGTTACTTTTCTGATTGCAATTCTCCAAAGCTTCTAAGTCAACATGATCAATGATCTTGATGGTGTAAGAGAATCCAGAGAACTGTTGTCCAAAAAAAAAAGCAAACATAAAAATCTCTCAAGTCTTGGCCTTTTATATATTGACATATCGACATGCTTAAACATGTGCAAGGAAGGCTGTCCAAAATGGACAAAGGTTTGGAAGCCAAGCCCTATGAGGAGTGGTTTAGGGAGCTGGATATGTTTGGCTTGGAGAAAAGAAGGTTGAGAGGGGACATTTATTTGTTTGTTTATTTACAGTATTTATATTCCACCCTTCTCACTCTGCAGGGGACTCAGGGCGGATCACAATGCACATATACATGGCAAACATTCAATGCCATAGACACACAACATATATAGACAGACACACAGAGGTTATTTAACTTTCCAGCTTTATGAAGGTATGCTTTTTGAATTCCAGCCACCTTGGGAGCTGTCGCTTCACCATCCATTTGTGACACCAATAGAGTACTTCCTCATTCTTGTGCACCCTGCTGGAGAGTTTTATGGCATCGTAAATTAATTAAATTAGCCTCCCTTCATAAGAGGTAACTAAATTTCATACTTAACAGATGCAGCTGTCTTTCGGGCTGCAGAGGTCGACAGCAAGCTAGACAAATGATTGGGAGATTACTCTGACTTGGGCTGGCTTTGAACTCATGACCTTTCGGTCAGTAGTGATTTTAATGCAGCTGACTCCCAACCAGCTGTGCCACAACCCGGTCATAAGAGCTATGTTTCAAATATTTGGAAGGACATCTCATTGAGGAAGAGGCAGGCTTGTTTCCTGCTGCTCCTGAGACTAGAAGATGTAGCAATAGGTTAAAATTGCAAGAAGAGGATATATGGTGTCCAGAAAAAGGGGGCCAAATTGGTCAAAGGTTTGGAAGCCAAGCCCCGTGAGGAGCAGCTTAGTGAACTGGGTATGTTTAGCCTGGATAAATGAAGACTGCCAGGAGATATGATAGCCATGTTTAAATATTTGAAAAGATGTTACATTGAGGAGGACACAAGCTTGTTTTCTGCCTCAGGAAGAGATGTCTCCTCCAACTCTAGGATTCTATGATTCCACCAAAACATTAGGAATAACTTTTTCAGGATAAGAGTTGTTTGACAATAGAATATGCTGCCCAGGAGTTTTGTGGAGACTCTTTCTTTCGAGCCTTTTAAGCAGAGGTTGGATGGTCATATGTTAGTGCTTAGATTGTGTATTCCAACATGGCAGAATGGAGTGGAATGGATGACCCTTGAGGTCTCTTCCAACTCTACAATTCTAAGATTCTAAGCATATTAGAGTAAATGTTAATTAATATTATTTCTTCAAATAACAGATTACTAGTCTTACAGAAACTAGTTAAAGCTAAAGTTTTTCCCCTGACATTAACTCCAGTTGTGTCTGACTCTGGGGGTTGGTGCTCATCTCCACTTCAAAGCCGAAGAGCGGCATTGTCTGTATACACCTCCAAGGTACCTATTGATCTACTCACGTTTGAATGTCTTCAAACTGCTAGGTTTTCAGAAGCTGGGGTTAACAGAGGGAGCTCACGACGCTCCGCGGATTTGAACCTGTGACCTTTTGGTCAGCAAGTTCAGCAACTTAGTGCTTTAACCCACTACGCCACCGAGGGCTCCAGAAACTAGACTGCCTTAAATACAATACTAGTATGTGAAAGGATATGTGAACATAGTGGTTGTGGGATGAAGCAATGTATCAGGAATCCTAAGATCCTAGATGATCCAGTCCAAGCCCCTGTCATGCAGAAACACACAACTTAAGGACTTTTGAAAGATATGTATGCAATCTTTTTTAAAAGACCTTCAAAGATGGACAGTCTTTAATGGAGTTAGATTGGATAACCCTTGTGGGCTTCTTCCAACTCTATGATTTTATGCAAATTTCTCAAGGAAGGGTGAACTTTAAGGCAACTTTATGTGTTCCTATGGGACCTGAAAGTGAATTTCACTGAGGTTTTCCCCTAACATTAAATCAAGTTATGTCTGACTCTGGGGGTTGGTGCTCATCTCCATTTCTAAGCCGAAGAGCTGGCGTTATCCATAGACACCTCTAAGGTCATGTGACCAGCATGACTGCATGGAGTGCTGTCACCTTCCCACCGAAGTGGTATATATTTGTATGTTTTTGAACTGCTAGGTTGGCAGAAGCTGGGGCTAACAGCGGGAGCTCATGCCACTCCCTGGATTCGAACCTGCGACCTTTTGGTCAACATGCTCAGCAGCTTAGCGGTTTAACACTGCACCACTGGGTGCATCTACATTATAGAATTAATGCAGTTTGACACAACCGGATCTGCTATGAATCAATGCTATTGAAGTACAATTACAAGATTTATTACGGTCAATGACCAGCATCAAAAATGTACAAACATCAGGATGTACAAACATCAGGGTACACACACATGTACAAACACATGTACACAAATGTACAAACATCAGGGTACACACAGTACTGAAGTACAGGAGTTGTAGTCTGGTGAGGCACCTGCACTATTTATCAGAGAAGGGTCAAGATGTTACAGAATTACAACTCCATGGTTTCATAGCATTGAGTCATGGCAAATTCAGTGGTGTCAAACTGCATTAATTACAATGTATAGGTACCCTGGCTTTTCCCAATCTTCTGCCATAACTTCCAGCCAGGATAACTGCCCTATGCTTCCCATTTTACAGTAATAATAGCTCCTTTTGGGGAACAGATTGGACTGAAAAGGAGAAATAAATTCTTAACATATGTATATACAGTATATGGAGGCATACATAAAAGGGAAAGAGATCCCTTGCTTGTAGAGCTAATATATTCCCCTTGCAGCAACATTTCCTTGGTAAGCATCTTTCAGGTTGCACACTGATCCACTCTTCTGATATTCCCGTCTTCCTTTGTGGGATTGTCCATTTTATAATGCTTATAACAGTTGTCATCTGCCTAAAATAACAACACGGTAACATCAGAGACAGCGGCTTTATATGCAATAAACACAATTCAGGTCCATCTGTTTATATATTTTTCCCTTGAATAATTGATCTGAAATGCAGTCCCAACATATACAAATAGCTGAATCTAAAATGCCATATTTGGTGAATATATTTACATAGGGAATATGCTTTTGATAAATCCATTCAGAAGTAATGAGGATTTTAGCCAAAGGAGGCACAATATCTAGGCAGATTTGCTTAGTCTCTGTCCATATAAGCATCAATTTCTCGATTCTATAACATTTCCCCCATCCAGTGAAAGTTTCTTCTTATATATTAAACTTAAAAAATGATTCTGCATTAGAGGACCTACAAAGAATAGGGATTTTTTTGGATGCTGTAATGCAGGGGAGAAAAATAGTAGGTACACATTTATTTATTTATGTATTTATTTATTTATTTACTTTATTTATATTCCGCACTTCTCACCCCGAAGGGGACACAGAGCAGATTACAGCACATATACTTGCAGACAATCCCTGCAATTCAACATATGACATATAAACATGTGACATTTATCACAGTACAATATATACATTTTGACATTATACATATATTGACAAACAGAGGCAAACTTTCTGGCCACCAGGGGGAGCTGACGCACTCCTAATCTCTCTCAGCATTTCCTTCCAGTATCCCTTGTTTCTTCCGCATTCCTTCAGCGATTCTTTATAGCCTCATAAATCAGTCAAAATTTGTCTCCCCACTTTAATGTGGTACCTTTATCTCCTACTTGACAAATGTAGCTGTCTTTCAGGCTGTAAAGGTCGGCAGCAGGCTACACTTAAGGTCAAGAACCCACCTCGACCTGGGCAGGCCTCGAACTCAGAGAGATCTTATGCAGCTGACACTTAGCCAGCTGCGCTACATTCCCGATGCCAAACCATTTCTTTCATCTCCAGATATTGCTCCAAGATCCCTAGATGCAGTATGATCCTCATACACAATGGGGGTACCTTTCTGGACTTACGATGGAAACACAAACCCACAGATAATAGCAAACCTAATCAAATGAAGGACACCCACTGTAAGTTAATTTGTTCTGGAGGATCTAGAAAATGCCTGCAGAGAACGCCTCAGCATTTCTAGGATCTCCATTGAAATTCTACAGTCACCTTCTAGTGGAAGTATACCATAGAGGCTGTAGAAATACCTACAGAAAACACTTCTGTAGCCTTATTATGTTCTCCAGCGCAACCTCATGATCAATTTATGGCATATCATACAATTGTGTTGGGGTGCCTAGAAAATGCCGAGAGACAATGTATTGTTTTCTTTCAGATGCTGATGACACAATGACAACTAGGCTTGTGCCGGAATCAGTTTGAACTAAAATGATTTGTAATATTCAGTGTTCCATTTCATATACTCTCCGAAAACAGAATGGGGAGGAGGGAGCCATAAACCTCACAAAATGGATTAAGAGAGCCAGATTTTGTCGGGTCCTGGAAAGGAAGGAGTTAAGTCTGCAATATATCTAGGGCCGGGATCTGCTGAGGGGCTCCTAGAGAAGATGGGATTATAGCAGCATCTTTTCTCCCTCCCCGGCAGAAGCGGCCGTATATTTCTTTTTGGAAAGTTTCCTATGCTCTTCCTCCAGAGAGGACCCTGCTGGGAACTCGCTTTCCCAGCACCACTTGCATGGGGTGGACATTGAAAATCTCCCTCTCAGAGCATGTTGGGAGTTGAAGTTTTACTCTTTTTCTGTTTCTCAGCTAATAAAAAGCCTGGTTGTGCCCATGCTCTGACTGGCTGAGAATGGACACAGCCAGTGACTACAATTCCCATAACCGTTTCTTGTGGTTTGTCTTATTTTTAAAAATGTTATGGTTAAAACTTAAAATAATTATAAAAAATCATTGTTTTGAAACTTGACAGGTGTAAATGGGATCTAAAACCGAGGTAGGTTTCATGCAGATAGGCCTAAAGACTGAGAATTGAGCCTTAAAAGTTTCTTATTGTGGCCAGTGGGCCGGCAACACCCTTCCCTATTAGAGAAACTTCCTGATAAACAGAATGAGGGGTCATCTGAAAATGACCCCAAATTGGCATGCCTTTTGGTCAAATTGCACACCTCTAATGACAACCCATTTCCTTCCCTGTACTGGCAGACAATGGGTGATGGCAGTGGTATCCTTGTGAACAATGGATTGGGTCGAAAGAAACCCAATTCCATTGTCCATTTGGCTAAAAAAAAATCCCTTGGATATTCTGGAGCACCCCACAAATGCTAGTATTTTATTTTATTTATTTATTTACTTTGCTTCCACCACTGAAAAGGCCCTGTCTCTCATCCCCACCAATTGTGCCTGCAAAGCAGGCGGGACCGAGAGCAGGGCCTCTCCGGATGATCTTAAGCATCTTGAAGGTTCGTAGGGGGAGATGCGTTCGGACATGTAAGTTGGACCAGAACCGTTAAGGGCTTTAAAGGCTAAAGCCAGCACTTTGAATTGTGCCCGCTAGCAAACTGGTAGCCAGTGGAGCTGGCACAACAGAGGCATTGTGCGCTCCCTGAGTGCCGCTCCTGTTATCAACCTGGCTGCTGTCCGTTGGACCAGTTGAAGCTTCCGAACAGTCTTCAAAGGCAGTCCCGCATAGAGGGCATTGCAGTAATCTATATGGGATGTAACCAGAGCGTGGACCACCATGGCAAAGTCAGACTTCCCAAGGTACGGGCACAGTTGGCATACAAGTATATGATTCGACTTTGCTTACTGTTGACCAAAGTTGGGTTAAAGGCTAAAACTCCAGATATTTATCCAAAATCCTCATGCAGATGTGCATACGTATTCATGTGTAGTGTCAGTTTAGCATAAATAGTGTGTGTGTGTGGTAAAAGCCATTAGATACCCATTGCCCACAACCACTAAGTATAACACCATGGTCAGACCTTCTATTAGAGCAGAGTTGTACATCAATTGTGCTACACAATTATTATGTTAAATGGCAGTGTTGTACAACTGAACAAGGACTCCAGTGGTGCAATGGAATGTACAAGTTAATGTGCATGCATATTCATGTGCAATGCACATTCAGGCAACCTTGATCTCAATAGCTTCTGCAAGTTTGAGACTGTGATAGTTCTGCATCAGACAAAATTTGCCCAGCTGTTTCCATCGGGGAAGGAAGGCATCAACTGGACCCCATGCCATGTGTGTCTTGAACTGTAGGTTGAACAAAATGCCCTGTGTGTATGGCATGGAATTACATCATTAAATTCTTTAGCAGTAAAAGGTACTGGCTGTATGCCCATGTAGAGTTACAAAGTCTAAGCCATTCTCCCACCCCCAAGAAATATCTAAAAATCAGAGCTCCCAAGTCCCACCATCTGGATCATTTCCCTAAGTGAAGAAATAATGGAAACTGTTTCTGTGCAAGAAGAATGCAAATGGCGAGGCAAGAAGGGAAGGGGGCCTGATCTATGGATGCTTGCCCAGTCTGCTCACACTGACTCGATGCCCTACTTTGGCATGAGCAGTAACAAATGGAGCAATGTTGTGACAATGGCAGCTCCTCTGTATTATTCATATTGCCTCCAAATTGCTCAAAGCAGGAGAGAACAGATGTTGCAGCGGAGTGATGATGGCAGAAAGTGGCCAGGGGTTTGGTCTTTTAACAAGGCAATTTCCCATCTCCAAGCCAATTCATTGCCAACAAGTGTTGGCATTCTAGTTTAGATTCATAGAGCTTCAGATTGACCTGGTCCAAAATCCACTGCTTCCCGAACACTCCTTTTTTGATTCTCCACTCAGAGATAGGACATCTTTGACTTTGGTCTTACTGGAATCTCCCACCGTACTCAGCTATTTCCCCCAGATGTTGTGGAGGCATCTGGTCATCATGTGTGGTAGCTATGGACAAACCTGTCTCCTCTGATGAAGTAGTCTAGGAAAGCTTATACTACAAACATCTTTCTCCCATTTTATCTCAAAGGTGCCAAAAGATTCCTTTATGAACAAATACAGATTGACCAAGGTATTCCTTTTAAACTTATCCCAATTAGTTTGACTCACCACCTTTTACCATGTCACCACTTAGAGGAACTTGTTTGAGCAGATGATGAAATATAAAGGTTTAATTAGATATATGGAATGACGAAGATGTAACAGAAACTGATTTCAACATGATGCTGAGACTGCAATTGTATGTTTTCAATTGTTAATTTGTTGTTGCATGGGGGTTTTTGGTTTGTTTGCTTGTGTTGTATTGAGGGCAGAGACTGCCCTGTGTAAACCGGGCTGAGAGGGGCGGTATAGAAACATGACAAATAAATAATAATAATAATAATTTAAAAAAACAAGTAAACCATTAAAGTAACCAATTAAAGTGAATAAATGTGGGCTGTGATGACCAATCTTGGAACTAAAAGGCTCACAAAGTTGGATCTTGGGTAACATCATTGCAACTAAAGACTCATGGAATCTGGGTTGTTGTAGGTTTTTCAGGCTATATAGCCATGTTCTAGAAGCATTCTCTCCTGATGTTTCATCTGCATCTATGGCAGGCATCCTTGGAGGTTGTGAGGTCAGATAGAATCATAGATATGGATCGTGTAACTACATTGCAGCTGAAGGACTCATAGAATTAGAGTTGGATCTTGCATAGCATCATTGCAGCTGAAAGACTCAAAATCTTGGAAGTGGATCTTACATGGCATCATTAGGACTAGAAGATGCATAGAATCTTGAAAATGTTATGCGAGATCTTACATTGCATCATCCTTTGAAACACAAGATTAGTACACAGCAAACAAGATCACTGCTGGCTGTTGTATTGGATCACATGTCAGACACTTCCCAAGTGCTTAGGACTTTGTGATGTATCGGTGAATAATGCGTGCAGAATCCAGTAGGGTAGCCGTTTGCAGCTGACAGATGGTAATTTTGTCAGCGCCAATTGTGTTTAAGTGCAGGCCAAGGTCTTTAGACACAGCATGTGGTGTGCCGATCCACCACTGGGACCACATTTACTGGCTTGTGCAAGAGTCTTTGCAGTTTGATCTTTGAATCCTCATATTGACAGCTTTCCCAGTTGTTTCTCTTCAATCCTGCTGTCACCTGGGATTGCAACATCGACAATCCATACTTGGTTTTTTAACGTGATCGTGAGGTCAGGAGTCTTGTGCTTCAAAACTCTGTCAGTCTGAATTCAGAAGTCCCAGAGTAGTTTAATGTGTTCATTTTCTGTAACTTTCTCAGGCCTATGATCCCACCGGTTCTTTGTCACAGGCAGATGGTGTTTGTGGCACAAGTTCCAATTGATCATCGGAGCAATGGTGTTATGCCTCTGCTTGTAGTCTGTCTGCACGATCTTCTTGCAGCACCTGAGGATGTACTGTATGTGATCCATCATTTCGTCTGGTTCCTTGCAGAGTCTGCACTTGGGATCTGTTGTTGACTTTTCAATTCTGGCATTGATGTCATTTGTTCTAATTGCTTGTTCTTGGGCTGCAATTATTATTATTATTATTATTATTATTATTATGTTTCTGTTTATTTATACCTCACTTTTTCTTGTCACAAAGGAGACTCAAAACAGCTAAAAGGCTCATAGAGTCACCGTGTTGTTTTGTGTGTGTGTGTGTGTGTATTTTTGTTGCAACTAAAAGACTTATAGAAGAGACCGCAAGAGCCATCCAGTCCAAGGGCCTTTCAAGTGACCATCCTTCAGTGTCACCCATCACAGCTGCTTTGATCGCATTGTTGTAGGTGGTGGTACAGTGGCAGAGGTACAATGGGTGCAGGGATTTCGATGGAGGATGTGACAAGGCAAAGCATTTCCATCAGGACAGGAGGCTCTGTTACCAGCTCTCTAGCTGTTCAGAAGTCAGCAGATCATTTTTCCTGTGATGACAGAGAAGACTTCCTTTGCTCCCTACCACACGCATACTGTGTGCTACTATGCACCATTACACACCACTTCCCAAAGTCTCTTATTGCATAATGGACTGTTACACTGATGAAAGGTACCAACTGGATTCCGGCCTAATGCTCCAAGGTTGGAAGGACAAATATTCCTCATCCATCATTCTATGGTCAGAGAATCTTATTACTTTATGCACAAATATATATTCTATGCACGCCAGCTCCAAGTAGCTAGTTCTGTAGACTTACTGTCAGCTTAATGTATATGCCTAGCACATTACCTATGCATTACTAGACCCCACTTTCCCCTTATTCTGTCTTTTTGTCTTTCACTCTCCCTGCTTATAAAGAGATATTTTTAACATTCATTTAAAAAAAATACTAATATATTCCAATCTGACAGTATGCATTAAAATAGTCTCAATCCAATAGCAAAAACAAAACTGGCAAGTTTTAGAAGGGTTGCTATGAATAACTAAGTTGGACTTGGATAGCATCTATATTGCAGAATGTATGTAGTTTGACACTATATTAATTGACATGACTCTATGCCAGGCCTGGGCAACTTCGGCCCTCCGGGTGTTTTGGACTTCAACTCCCACAATTCCTAACAGCCTACTGGCTGTTAGGAATTGTGGGAGTTGGAGTCCAAAACACCTGGAAGGCTGAAGTTTGCCCAGGTCTGCTCTATGCTATGGTGTCCTGGAAGCTGTAGTTTTGCGAGGACTTTAGCCTTCCCTGTCAAAGAATTCTGGCGCCTCACCAAATTATAAATACCAGGATTCCATTACATTACACTGAGCAATGGCAATCAAAGCAGTGTCAAACTGCATTAATTCTGCAGTGTAGCTGCACTACTTGTTGGCCACAAGCAAGGCTGGCAGATTGGTTGATTTTAATTTCTTGTTATTTCTTATTTTTCCGGGCTTAGGTTAACTTTGTCCTATTACCAACATCCTTTTACATTGTTAAAAATATACAGTAAACATATTTGTGCTTTCCCTATAGGTTTATCTTGCTATAAGCAATTTGGATACAATTTTATGTACACATTTTGGGTATATTCCATAACTGTTGTTATTTGCTGTCAGGTTGGCATTGATTTATAGTCATCAGTGAAGGAAAGACTTCCAAGGCACCTGGTTGTTAAGATCCCTGCTCAGATCTTGCAAACTCAGATTGGCGGCTTCCTTGAATGATTCTTTCCATCTGAAGTGTGATTTCCTTCTTTTAATACTGCCATCCAATTTCCCCAGCATTGTTGTCATTTCCAATGAGTCATGTCTTCTCATGTACCATGGCCTCAGGTCAGTTATTTTGGTTTCTGGTGAGAAGTCAGGCTTGATTTGCTCTTGGACCCATTGATTTGTCCTTCTGTTAGTCCATGGTAGCTGTAGGGAAATTATATTTTCCACAATATAATGCCTATGTTATACATTGTTTTTGCCCATTGCCTGTACTTTCTTCCAATATAAACATTTTGAACACATTTTTATTAGAATAGTTGCACTACAATACTCAAAGAAATGGGAACACTAAGCAAGAACTGTATTTCCATATACCTAAATACACTAAAGGCATCAGATTTTGTCTGATCTTGAAAGCTAAGCAGAGTCAGCTTAGTTAATGCTTGTGTTGGAGTTCAGCCTGTGATTGTGTCTAATGATCAGGGTACTCTGGATATTGGGAATGACAATGAGGTTCATGTATCTAATGATGTTTCTAATGATGAGGCTGTTATTGATGCAGAGAATGACAATGGGATTCCTGTTCAAAGTGTCTTTTCTGATGAGAATATTCCTGAAGGGTTTGGGGATGATGGCGTGGTCCCTGAATTGCTACCAGATAATTCCAATGACTTGGAGCCTGAGAATAGCTCGGCACCTGGGCCAGCTGCAGAAATTAATGAGCCAATAGATAGAAGGCATATTTTTTGTCAGCACAGGCAAACAAACCAATATCTCAGGCATTCTACCAGACAGAGAGAGATTGATAACAGAGTCAAGACTGAAACGAAATCCGTTCCCGGCCACTTGAAACATAGAGTAGTATAGAATCTGTAGTCAGATGAAGCATTGTTGGAATTGAGCCAAGACATATTTCCTGGTCCTTGGAACCCTTGCCTTGCATAGATTCATGCATTAAGTGTGTGCTGTTGCACCGGTCTGTAAATATTGAATGAAGGGCTTTCTATACCGGGGGATTGCTTCTTGCCTTCCTTTAGAGGCTTGGGGCTCCCAAGGACCAAGCTGGACACTCTAGTTACCTGGAACAGGCTTTATTGTTCTTAAGATGAGTTAACCGTACTCAGGTATTTCGCTTAGTTCCCCAAAAAGATAAAGGAAAGATTTTACATTACAGTCTCTCTGTAGCTGTAGTCCAGGAAGCTTTAGCCAGATGGCTCTCCAAGTCCTTTCCTTCTCTATGGCTTCGAGGTAAGGACACTCGGAACCCCAGCCAGAAGGCCTATATTGAAGGCACAAAACCTTCCTCTGGATGCCAACTGACTGGTTTGAAGATGCTTGAGACTCCTCAGAGCTACCCAACCTTCTGGTATGCTGGGCTTTCTGTATGAGTCCCAAGGAAAGTCAGTCTGGTGTAGGAAGATAGCTTGATCAAAGCCTGGTCTGGCAAACCTTCAGTCTCTACCTGGACACTTGGAAGCTGTGGTACCCGAGTACTACAAAACACTGGCTAGGGACTAGTAGAAGCTAATGGGAATTGTACCATATATATCTGGTGGGAAAGCGAGCAACCATGCATAATATGTCAGAAATATCAGATTTAATAACTACAGTATATAAAGAAGTATGAAAATATCTGATACCAAACGCATATCACATACAAGTAATACAAAAGAGCAATACTTAGCGTGTTAATGTCCATAGGAGTCTTAGAGTCTGTAGTATAACCACCTCAACTGTGGCGTTTCGAAGCCTCAATAGTCATTAATAATCCAAAGGAATCCACAGAAAAAGCTGGTAAATCCATACCCTTGCCGAATGAAACAAACCCAAAAATGGGGTAATCCAAAAACAATGGTTGTTGTAGAGTTCTAGTCTCTAAATATAGTAGATAGTTTAAAATCCAAAGGGATCCAAGGGGTAGTTCTGCAGATTGATGTAAATCAACACACTTAGTAAATCGAAGAGTATCGCTGCAAACTAAGTCTCCGTAATAGCGTTTGAAGAACCAAAGCTGCAGTCGCTTCACATTTCCTCAAATTCATATAAATCGAAATGACTGGGTGGCTTCACGAAAGAAGCAAGAAAAACAGCTCTGTGCGGGGGCCTGGTGGCATGATCTGTAGGCCTCAGCCGTTTCGCCAGGGATCTGGCTTTGTCAAAGGCTTTCCCTGGAGCGAAGTCTCCCATTTAACAACATTCAATCCATCGTGATAAGTATCAAACGTATCTTCACTGAAATCTGATATGACCCAAAGGCCTGGAGTGCAACAGCTTGGATTGTAATCATAGAATCATAGAGTTGGAAGAAACCTTGTGGGCCATCCAGTCCAACCCCCTTCTGTCAAGAAGCAGGAAAATTGCATTCAAAGCACCCTCAACAGATGACCATCCAGCCTCTGTTTAAAAGCCTCCAAAGAAGGAGCCTCTAACACACCCTGGGGCAGAGAGTTCCATTGTTGAACAGCTCTCACAGTCAGGAAGTTCTTCCTTATGTTCAGATGGAATCTCCTTTCCTGTAGTTCGAAGCCATTGTTCCACGTCCTAGTCAGGAAACTGGTGATGAATCCCAGGTGTTGTATGCAATATCTCAGAGAGAGAAAGAGACTGTCAAAATCACCTCTCACTCTTCCTTACCTAAGAAAACCCTCTGAAATGCATGGGGTCACTAGAAGTCAATAAGCGGCTTGAAAGCAAACAGGAATGGAAAGTATGATTCATTAAAGTTACAATGTGACCCAAAAATTGTTTCTCGCCTTCCTTAGTCATGTCCTGTCTTTTACCTGCAATGTTTACAATCTGTCCTCTTTGCAATACCATTCCCAAAGAGAGCCCTTGGGAAATATATAAAAACGTTTCCATGGCACTTAGTGCAATAGCAAAACTGAAGCAGAATAAAACACCTGATAAATTATGAAATATAAACAATCCAAAATGTAAAGGCCGCCAAATAATCCTTGACTTGCGTTATAATTATCATAAGCCACAGCTGCTACCAAATTTCCCTTAAAACAGACATATAGATAGAGCTGAAAGGACATCATGGGCCATCAGGTTCAACTCTTGCTCAGTGCAGGAAATCAAGCTAGAGCTTCCTCAAAAGGGAGTTGGACAGCCTCTATTAGAAGACGATATGTATTTTAAAAGCCCATCACTTCTCTAGATCAGTGATTTTCAACCTTTTTTGAGCCACGGCACATTTTTTACATTTACAAAATCCTGGGGCACACCACCAACCAAAATGACACTCTAACACAGTAATACATATAGTTAATATGTTTTTAAATGTATTTATACACTCACTTAGTGTAAAACCTGGGCCTGTTTCAATGAACACAAAATAGATATCCTGGCAGGAATGGAAGAAAGACATACACGAATCTCTTGCTCACCAGCTGTCAGTCTCTCTTTTGCTGTATTGCCTCGAGCTCACCATCTTTTTTTTTCTTTTGTCCACCACTCATATTAGGGCCTTTATCTGTGTCATAATTTTGTCCAGGGCCCTGTTCGGCATTTGCATTTTCCCTTCTCAAAAACTTCTCCATCACTGTCATTCACTTGTCTTGCTGTGATCCCAAATTGCCACTGTCACTTGACGCGCAGCTGCAGCACTAACTCTAACTTTATTTACTTAGCCGCATCTGAGTGAATCCAAGATGGTGCGACCATAGCACTCTCACGTCACTTCTTAGGTGATGCGAGAGTGCTATGGTTCCATTTCTTAAAGGGACAGATGCGCCTTATAGTGTATATATGAATGAAGTTCGAAAATAATTTCCCACGGCACACCTGATGATCTCTCACGGCACACTAGTGTTCTGCGGCACACTGGTTGAAAATCACTGCTCTGGCTCAATAGTTCCAACAACTCTTACCTTCTAATGTTCAATTAAAATCTACTCACCTGTGACTTCCATCAATATTTCATGTGTTTTGTTCTCCATACTCTTGCTTTATCGTTCTTTCCTTTCTCTGAACCTGTTTTAGCTTGTCTCTAGGTAAAGGTAAAGGTTTTTCCCTGACATTAAATCCAGTCGTGTCCAACTCTGAGAGCTGGTGCTCATCTCCATTTCTAAGCCAAAGAGCCAGCATTGTCCATAGACTTTTCCAAGGTGATGTGGCCAACATGACTGCATGGAGCGCTATTACCTTCCAGCCGGAGCAGTACCTATTGATCTACTCACATTTGCATGTTCTCAAACTGCTAAGTTGGCAAAAGCTGGGGCTAACAATGGGACCTCACCCCACTCCCTGGATTTGAACCTGCAACCTTTCAGTCAGCAAGTTCAGCAACTCATCGGTTTAAACAGTTAAACAGCTGAACAGCTCTCACAGTCAAGAAGTTCTTCCTAATGTTCAGATGGAATATCCTTTCTTGTAGTGGGAAGCCATTGTTCCACATCCTAGTCTCCAGTGCTGCAGAAACCAAGCTTGTGCTCTCCTCCCTGTGACTTCCTCTCTATGTATACATGGCTATCATGTCTCCTCTCAGCCTTCTCTTCTTCAGGTTAAACATGCCCAGCTCTTTAAGCCACTCTTCATAAGGCTTGTTCTCTAGACCCTTGATCATTTTAGTCACCCTCCTCTGGACACATTCTAGCTTGTCAGCATCTCTCTTCAGTTGTAGTGCCAAGAATTGGGCACAATGTGATTCCAGGTGTTATGTGACCAAGGCAGAATAGAAGGGTAGCATGGTCAAGTAGCAACAGTAAGAACTGACCATGGAACAGCAGACTGGTTCAAGATTGGGAAAGGCATATGACAGGGTTGTATACTCTCAGCCAACCTATTCAACTTGTATGCAGAACACATCATGCAATGTGTGGGGCTTGATGAATACAAGGCTGGGGTTAAAATTGCTGGAAGAAACATTAACAACCTTAGATATGCAGATAATACCACTTTGATGGCCGAAAGCGAGGAGGAGCTGAGGAGCCTTGTAATCAAGGTGAAAGAAGAAAGTGCAAAAGCTGGGTTGGAGTTAAACATTTAAAAAAACCCAAGATGATGGCAACCAGACTGATCGATAACTGGCAAATATGAGGGAAAAAACATGAAGGCAGTGATAGACTTTGTATTTCTAGGAGCAAAGAAGACTGCAGATGCAGACAGCAGCCAGGAAATCAGAAGACGCTTACTTCTTGGGAGGAGAGCAAGGACCAATCTCGATAAAAGAGTAAAGAATACAGACATCACACTGGCAACAAAGATCCACATAGTTAATGCATTGGTATTCCCCGTATTAACATACAGATGTGAGAGCTGGGCCATAAGGAAGGCTGAGCGAAGGAAGATAGATGCTTTTGAACTGTGGTGTTGGAGGAAAGTTCTGAGAGTGCCTTGGACCGCGAGAAGATCCAACCAGTCCATACTCCAGAAAATAATGCCCGGCTGCTCTCTGGAGGGAAGGATATTAGAGGCAAAGATGAAGTACTTTGGCCACATCATGAGAAGAAAGGAAAGCTTAGAGAAGACAATTATGCTGGGGAAAATGGAAGGAAAAAGGAAGAGGGCCAACCAAGGGCAAGATGGATGGATGGTGTCCTCGAAGTGACTGGCCTGACTCTGAAGGAGCAGGGGGAGGTGACGGCTGACAGGGAGCCCTGGTGTAGGCCGGTCCATGAGGTCACGAAGAGTCGAAAGCAACTGAACAAATGAATGATGACAATGACTTCCCTGGATCTAGACACTATACTCCTATTGATGCAGACCAACACCCCGTTGGCTTCTGCTTTTTTGGCTCATGTTTAACTTGTCCACGAGGACAAGTTCTCAAGCCATGTGTCCATCATTCTGTATCAAACTAATATTGATTGGTTAGTCCTAACCCAGTGCGGAATCAGTGATTATGTTGCTGAATGTTGAATAGGTATTGTTGGAATAGGTATAGTCTAGTCAGACCTAACAAAAGACTTTAAGCCAACAAGAGAATGAAATTCATTATAGAATCAACATCATCAGTGTTTGGAGACTGGGTGTTCTTTGAAGTTGCATTTTTCACGCTGTTGATTCCACCGCAACCTGTCCAATGAACTCAATTCAAGTCTAGTAGACTTTGCAAGGCTGTGAGAGTGTTGGGTATTCTGCCATTTCCTGCTATGGATTCAAGTTGCCTTCCAAGCTCTTGCCCAGAGAAATCTGGCTTCTCTCTCTGTCTCTGGCACCTGAGGGTCTGAAAGAGACATCCTGTGATGTCATGTCAAACCTTGGTGTGAAACATTCAGTTCTCAGAGACTACGGGACTATTCCCCCTTCCACCCACCCCTTTGGGCCAGGAGCCATGCCAGCTCTCTTACTCAGCAAGCTGACAGCAATCCACCAGGCTTGCCATGCCATCGGCTGTCAAACAATGCTCTCCAATAAAGCCATCCATGAGTCATTTTTTGTCAATGACAGCAGCACATTGAAGCAAGCTGATCGCTGCTGACAGTGGGAATCCAATTAACTTGAATTACTATCTTGATTGTGGCCCAATTAACATCGGCTGCCAAGTGTCAGAAGTGAAAGCCCAGATAATAGAATTGTTTAATGAATCCATCACAGAGGGAAGCCATTCTAGGGATGCCCCAGTGACTCCACCTTTGCTGATTTTATTGGTGTCGTTTTTATTCTTCAACAAATTTTAATTATTTTCATGGTGGGCATGACATTTCTGTAGATTATTGACTTTTCAAGAGGTGGAAGAAAAACAATCATGGAATCATAGAGTTAGAAGGGACTCCAGGTGCCATAGAGTCCAGGTGCATGGCATAAAGCACTCCTGAGATATATCTCCAACCCTCTGAGATAGTCAAACTGTCCTAAATTTTACATCAATGGTGGGAAAAGTGTGGTTACAATTGTTTTCAATATTTCAATATTTTTTTATTTGTTACTCCCAAATTCCACAAAGTTATCTCTAGGGGATGTGGGGGTTCTTTCAACCATGTTTGGAGGCCACAATGGGCTTGAGAAGTCACAACATAACAAAAATGCAATTTTGTACCCCTTTGTCCACTAGAGGGTATGAAAAGTCCTTCCCATCAACCTATCCATGGCTGTATTATCAAAGGCATTAAGATCTGCTGAGGAGGCCCTCCTCATGGTCCCGTCACCATCACAAGCATGGTTGGCAGGGACGAGGGAGAGGGCCTTCTCAGTGGTGCCCCCCCGGGCTTTGGAACACCCTCCCCAGAGAGTTTAGCCAGACCCCCACACTGTCCTCCTTCTAGAAGGAATTAAAGACTTGGATGTATTGTCAAAGGCTTTCATGGCCGGAATCACTGTGTTGTTGTAAGTTTGTCAGGCTGTATGCCCATGTTCCAGAAGCATTCTCTCCTGACATTTCGCCTGCATCTATGGCAGGCATCGTCAGAGGTTGTGAGGTCAGTTGGAAACTAGGAAAATTGGGTTTATATATCTGTGGAAGGTCCAGGGTGAGAGAAAGAACTCTTGTCTGTTGGAGCTAGGTGTGAATGTTTCAATTGGCCACCTTGATTAGCATTTGATGGCCTGACAGTTTTTAGGTGTGGTTTGTTACTGTCTGAGGGAATCCTTTATTGAGAAGTGATTAGCTGTTCCTGATTGTTTCTTCTTTGGAGTTCCCTGTGTTTGAGTGTTGTTCTTTATTTACTGTTATACTTTGTTCAGATTTTGTTCATTTTCATGATTTCCTCCTTTCTGTTGATATTATCCACATGCTTGTGGATTTCAGTGGCTTCTCTGTGTAGCCTGACATGGTAGTTGTTAGGGTGGTCTGGCATTTCTGTGTTCTCAAATAATATTCTGTGACCAGGTTGGTTCATCAGGTACTCTGCTCTGGTGGAGTTCTCTGGTTGGGTTAGTCTGCAGGGCCTTTCATGTTCCTTGATTCGTGTTTCGGCAATGCTGCTGCATTTGGTGATCCCTCTGCAGACTTGTTCACAGCTGCATGGCATAAGGTAGACTCCTGCAGAGGTGAGAGAATCCCTCTTGTCCTTTGCTGAATGTAGCATTTGTTGGATTTTCTTAGTGGGAATGTAGATAGTTTGTATGTTGTGTTTCCTCATTATCTCATGCACCGGGAATGTGGCACAGCTGGCTAAGTGTCAGGTGCATAAGATCTCTGACCAGTGAGTCCGAGGCCTGCCCATGTTGAGGTGGATACTCTACCTTTAAGTGTAGCCTGCTGTCAACCTTAGCAGCCCGAAAGACAGTTGCATCTGTCAAGTAGGAGATAAAAGTACCACATTAAGTGGGGAGGCAAATTTTGACTGAATTATGAGGCCATTAAAGAACTCCAGGAATGCTGAGGAATGCGGAAGGAACAACAAGGGATGCTGGGAATGCTGAGAGATGAGGAGTGTGTCAGCTCCCCCTGGTGGCCAGAGTTTGCCTCTGTTCGTCTATATGTGTGAATGTGGAAACGGCAGGGATTGTCTGCTAAGTATGTGTACCTGTAATCCACTCTGAGTCCCCTTCGGGGTGAGAAGAGCGGAATATAAATAAAGTGTATTATTATATTATTATTATATCTTCCCTATGCGGTCAGTGGTTCCCTTCATGTATGGCAAGAACATTTTTTCCTCTGGGTGGATCTTTGTCTTTACTCTCGTGGCTTGTTCTCGGTCTTGCAGCTCTTCTGATGCCTGAGGTGGAGTATCCATTGGCCTGTAAAGGCCAGTTTAGGTGGTTCCGTTTGTCTTGGAGGAGTTGGGGTTTGCAGATTCTTTTTGCAATTATCCATGACTGTGTTAGAGCTATAAACTCACCATATGAGGACTAAAGAAGGACAGATGTTGAGTGCTTGGAAAGAGAACCACTATGTTTTCAGATGCCCCTTTAGCCAATTTTTATGTTTTAGCATCATTTGATGCCTATGTGAGTCCGCCCTGAGTCCCCCTTGTGGGGAGAAGGGCGGGTTAGAAATGTACGAAATAAATAAATAAATAATAAATTTAAACATAGGTGACTTTTATGAAACAAGAAGTGACTTTTGATAAGCTGGCTTTTTTCCTCTATCTATGGGTTCACTTTCGATGGATTCATTTACCTGTGTTCCACAAGATTTTGACAATGTGTTATAAAATATTCACAGAGAAGGATAAAAATGATGTGCCTCTCCAGAGGGAGAAGGTCTATTCATTTACTTTAAAAAATTGATTAGATGGAAATGGATGATTTCCCAAGATGGTGCCATGATCCAGTCGAGGTTCCATTATAGGGAAGAGAAGGCTGAAATCATTTAATCATCCTGTATCATTGGATTTCATTTTTTTCTGCCTATGTGTAGTATCCTACATTTCTCATTATTGAAATTCATTTTGTTAGATTTGGCCCAACTCTCTAATCCGGTCCTTTTGAATTCTGATCTTGTCCTCTGGAGTATTAGCTCTACCTCCCAATTAGGTGTCATCTACAGACTTGATAAGCATGACCTCTAAACAAGTGGGTCCCCAGGTGTTTTGGCCTACAATTCCCAGAAATCCCAGCCAGTGTACCAGCTGTTTGGATTTCTGGGAGTTGAAGGCCAAAACATCTGGGGAGCCACAGGTTGAGAACCACTGCTCTAAACCTTCATCCACGTCATTAATAAAGATGTTGAACAGTGTTGGGCCCAAGACAGAACCCTCTTTATGTCCCTCCAGTGATCACTTCTTTCCAGGATGAAGAGGAACCATTAGCGAGCATCCTTTGGGTTCAGCTGTTTAACCAATAAGAAATCCACCTCACAGTAATATTGTTTAGCTTACATTTTCTGAAGAACATAATAGGAACTTCATCAAAGGCCTTACTAAAATCAAGATATACTACATCCACAGCATTCCCTGCACCTTGTAACTCTATCAAAAAGAGATAAGATTAGTCTGGCATGACTTGCTTTTTGAGGGGCCTTCCAGACAGGCCTTATATCCCAGTATCTGATCCCAGTTTTTCTTCTTTAAACTGGATCATATGAGTCTGCACTGCCAGATAATCTGGAATAAACAGAAAACCTGGGATCAGATCCTGGGATTAGTGATTGCTGCCTCCTTAATGATCTGTTCCAGAATCTTTCCTGGTATTGATGTCAAGCAGACTGGATGGTAATTGTTGGGTCCTCTTTTTTCCCTTCTTGAAGATAGGGACCACATTTGCTCCTACAGTCGGCTGGGACTTCTGCTGTCCTCCAAGAATTCTCAATGATTATTGCTATGGTTCAGAAATAGATAAATGTCATGATAAAATATGCTGTATAGTTTAAGAACATAAGAACATAAGAAGAGCCATGCTGAATCAGACCTCAGCCCATCTAGTCCAGCATTCTGTATCACACAGTGGCCCACCAGTTGTACACGGGGATCTCGAGCAGAAGGGAGGGCAAACCCTGACCTGCTCCCGACCCCCCACAACCAGTACCCAGGGAAATCCTGCCTACCTCAACCAACTCCGAGGTGGCACTTGAATGTCCTTTTCAGTAACTACCAATACACTTGGTATCCATGAATCTGTCTAATCCTGCCTTGAAGTTGTTCAGGCTGACAGCTGTCACAACCTCTTCTGGAAGTGAGTTCCATAACCCAATGACCCTCTGGGTGAAGAAATATTTCCCTTTATTAGTCCTAATTTTCCTACCTTGGAGCTTCAGAGAGTGCCCTCTAGTCCTAGTGTTTTGTGACAAAGAAAACAGTTTTTCTTTATTCACCTTTTCTATCCCATGCATGATTTTATACACTTCGATCAAGTCACCTCTTAAACGCCGTCTTTCAAGTCTGAAAAGACCAAGGTGTTGCAACCTGATTTCATAAGGGAGCCGCTCCATCCCTTGGATCATTCTTGTTGCCCTTTTCTGTACCTTTTCCAGTTCCGTTATATCCTTCTTAAGGTGCGGAGACCAGAATTGTACACAGTACTCCAAATGTGGCCTTACCATCGATTTGTAGAGAGGTAATACAACATTTGCTGACCTATTTTCGATTCCCTTTCTGATCATGCCTAGCATAGAATTTGCTTTTTTCACTGCTGTAGCGCACTGGGTTGACATCTTCATTGAGCTGTCCACCAAGACCCCAAGATCCCTTTCCTGGTTTGTCTCGGAAAGCTTTGACCCCATCAATTTGTAGGTGTAGTTGGGGTTCTTTGCCCCGATGTGCATGACTTTACACTTGTTTAGGTTAAAATGCATTTGCCACTTTGTTGCCCATTCACTCAATTTCGAGAGATCTTTCTGGAGCTCTTTACAATCAGTTTCATTTTTAACTACCCTGAACAATTTAGTGTCGTCTGCAAACTTTGCTACCTCATAATTCACTCCTACATCCAGATCATTAATGAATAAATTAAAAAGTAACGGACCCAAAACTGAACCTTGGGGTACGCCACTTCTCACCTCTTTCCACCCAGAGAAATGTCCATTTATTACCACCCTTTGTTTCCTACAGTTTAGCCAGGTTCCAACCCAGGACAAGACCTGTCCCCTGATTCCATGGCTGAAGAGCTTATTTAGGAGCCTTTGGTGAGGGACTTTGTCAAAAGCCTTTTGAAAGTCAAGGTAAACAATATCAATTGGGTCCCCTTTATCTATGTGTTTATTTACACCCTCAAAGAATTCTAACAAGTTAGTAAGACATGATTTGCCTTTGCAGGAACCATATTGATTTTCCTTCAGCAATGCCTGTTCTTCTATGTGCTTAGTAATTTTTTCTTTAATAATGGTTTCCATCACTTTGCCTGGAACTGAGGTTAGACTAACTGGCCTATAATTTCCTGGATCACCCCTGGATCCTTTCTTGAAGATCGGAGTTACATTTGCCTCCCTCCAGTCCTCGGGTACAGTGCCTGATCTTAGAGAAAGGTTATATATTTTGGCTAGAAGTTCAGCAATTTCACACTTGAGTTCCTTAAGAACTCTGGGGTGGATGCCGTCTGGACCTGGTGATTTGTTGACATTTAGTTTAGTAAGGCATATGAGAACATCCTCCTTGTTTATCTCTATCTGTTTTAATTCTTTTAATTCCCTCCCTGAAAAAACTGACTCAGCTGCAGGCATATGTTGTCTGTCCTCCTGTGTGAAAACGGAGGCAAAGAAGTCATTTAGCCGCTCAGCAATCTCTTTGTCTTTGCTGATTTTCCCTTTCTGACCATTGTCGTCGAGTGGCCCAACTGCTTTTCTAGTTGGGTTCCTGCTTCTGATGTACTTAAAGAAGTTTTTGTTGTTTTTTTAAATATTCTTTGCTATGTGTGCCTCAAAATCTCTCTTGGCTTTCCTGACTGTTGCTTTGCATTTAGTTTGCCAGAGCTTGTGTTCCTTTCTGTTCTCCTCGGTAGGAAGAGCCTTCCATTTCTTAAATGAGTTTTTCTTCTTTCCAATCACATCTTTTACTTCATTTGTAAGCCATACTGGTGTCCTTTTGGACTTTCCATGCCTCTTTCTTTTTATTGGAATGCATTTTAGTTCGGCCTGTTTTAAGGTATTTTTAAACAGTTTCCAAGCATTTTGGAGGGATTTGATTTTTTTTACTGCTCCTTTTAGTTTGTTCTTTACAATTTTTCTCATGATAGTTTGAGTGAGATTGTATGAAAGGCATACGGATGCGGCCTAATTGGGCTGAAGATACCATTCTAAGGAATGAGGCCTGGAAAACTACAAGAAAGAGGTGAAGAACTTGTGGACTGTAATTAAAAATTGCTGATGAGCCTTCAGGCAAATGATTAACTGTTGACATTGCTGACTTGATGAACTCTTCGTGGAAAAACAACTTGTTTACATTGCCAAAGACAATAGTTCTTTTAAGTAAGGAAGTCAACACTGTGGCTCCTTGCAGAAATGTTTACAAGGTTCCTTGATAAGGAAAACGAATTAAACAAAATCAACATCTGTCCAGGAACTGATGGAATTCATCAGTAATTTACAACTTTTAGAACCACATCAATAGAAAGTAACCATCAGCTCTGAGTCCCTCTGCGGGGGTGAGAAGAGCGGAGTAAAAATGACGTAAATAATAAATAAATAGAAAATACTACATAAACAGACCCTTTCCTCTTAGAAAGAGTGTGTCAGAGCAACTGAACACCATTTCTGAACACCATTATGAACAGCCTCCTCCTCTCAAGAAGCTGATCAACTTCAACAGGAAGAATGGTAAGAATGCTTGATGAATGAATGATGAATGAATGATTGAGTATATGTGTAAATGTTGATGCAATATCTTCCTTTGTCTATGTAACCAATATAATTATTACAAAACCAAGTACTGGAGTGTGTGTCTACTTTCTCTGAAAGTGCCTAATGCAACCTGTCTCACTGAAAGCGGAATAAAAGAACCTATGTAATATTTTTTAAAGTATTTATAACATAAGCCTCCTGAAAAACTTTCATATTAGTCACAAGGATCCCTTGTCTTTCTGGAACAATTTTTTTTTGAAGTACAGCAGGCTACAGAAAGTAGGGCTAGTGAATTAGCTCTAGGTTGAACTGCATAGGAGTGATATATCCAAAGTTTCGTCTGTATTTTGGTGCTATGGTTCAGTACCTTAAATATTTCATTGATAGTCTGGATTAAAACCTGAAGGGAACTGATCAGTGAAATGGAATTCACCAGCAAGCACTGGGCAAGGCTAGTGTGTCTCCTCCAGATTGATCTTTATGGGAACTATCCAAGGTGCTGAATGTATTTTCTTGCAGGTTTCAGTATCTTAAATAGTTCATTGAAAGTCTGGACTGAAACCTTGAGGGAATTCATCAGCGACATAGATCCATCAGCAACTGCTGCCCTGTTTCCATCCTCCATTATGATCAGAACTCAAATAATCCCTCATTATTTGAGAAGATTCCTGACTTTGAGAACTGTTAAGCAGTGGAACTCTCTCCCCTGGAGTGTGGTGGAGGCTCCTTCTTTGGAGGCTTTTAAACAGAGACTGGATGGCCATCTGTTGGGGTGCTTTGAATGCAATTTTTCTGCTTCTTGGCAGAATGGGGTTGGACTGGATGGCCCTTGAGATCTCTTCCAACTCTATAATTCTGTGATTCTATGATTCATCTGGATCCAGCTCATTGTTGAAGACATGTCTAGACCTATCAGGCTGGTTGTTGATCACACCCCTCTTGCCTGCAATGTGTTTCTTGCCATTTTAAACATGGGAGACTTTGTTTACATGTTGGGAAGTGACTTGGCTGCTGCAAAGGCAAATACTCCTGAAATGAGGATGAATATTGCAGTAATTGTTGCTCCTATTATACAGCCAGCTCAGTGCTTCTGATCATGAGAGATGAATGGAAACCTTCCCATTTATTTTCACAGATATTTCCGCTTTTCTGAACAACTGCATGCTTGGCTCACTTATCTGCAAAAACAGATATGCGACCTGAACAGATTTGTGCCTCTTAGATTACTTGTTTTGCATCACATGTAAAACAGTGCATTGTATTACAAGTAAATATACAAATTGGGCTATTTTGCATCATTTCATGCTACTTCTCAGAGGTTGTGATTTAATAACATGGGGTTATTATTTCACCCAGCTCATTCAACGAAACAAAGAACGTGCTATTATGCATTGGCCCCATTCAAAAGCACATTTTTGAATCTTTCTTGTCATACATTTGGCTTTCACTGCATGATATCATTCATATTAGGGATGGTAATCTTCACATTCTTCATCCCTGCGGGCAAATCTGAATAAATTCTGCTTTATTCTCCCTACTGGAAGAGAACACAAATGTCCCAGTCCCCAGAAATTATTAATATGTTTAAAGTAAACTTTTTTTGCTGAGCAGAAACCATGCTTTATGAGCAGAAACACACATGGTTGTGTGAGTAGAAAATAATTTTCTGTGCAGAAAATACAATTTTCTGCCAAACCCCACATCTTATATTTCAGTGCAAATAGTTTGCAGAATGTAAAGCATCTCTCAGTAGCCTTTCAGCTTCTTGTATCCTTTCCAGTGGGATTTCCTTAGTTTGGTGGGAAAAAGTATTTCTCATCCAGGAGATGAAAAGAAAGTGAACATTCTTTACATATTGAGCTGCCATCCCCTTTGTATGGAGCCATGAAAAATGGTCTTCACAGACCCATTGTTTTTCTGAAACGTTTATCTGCAGGTGTCAATTTCAAGTTTCATTTTGGGTTTATAAGAGAGCATTTTGCTCACCGTAAAGCGATCATTTGTCTCCATCCCCACATTTGCCATTATGCACGTCAACTCAAGCTGTGCGTGTAGGCGATAAATCAAAGGTCTGTTTACCATGAAGAAGAAGTTCCATTAGGTGCATGGAAAAGCAACTGGTTGTTACAAAAAGTATGGTATTATGCGCCACCTCAGATTCATTAACTGAAATCCATCATGCAAACCTAAACATAGTTTTTCAGGGAAACAATTAGTCATGATCAACAGTGTGATACAGCAGCTACAAAAGCCAATGCAATTCTAGGCTGCATCAAAAGGAATATAGTGCCTAGATCAAGTAAAGGCATACGCCCCTCTCTTCTGCTTTGGTCAGACCTCACCTGGGATAACCCTGTGTCCAGTTCAGGGCATCACAATTCAAGAAGCATGATTCAAATCATGAGACAATTTAAGACAAGCTGGAGGGTGTCCAGAAAAGGGTAACCAAAATGATCAAAAGTATGGAAACCATAAATCCATATGAGGAGTGGTTTCGGGAACTGGGGATGTTTGACTTGGAAAGAAGAAGGCTGAGAGAAAGGGACATGAGAGCCATGTGTAAATATTTGGAAGGATGGAGCTAAACTTGTGTTCTGTTGCTACAGAGACTAGGATATGTAGCAATGGATTCAAAGAGCTTGGCATGTTTAACCTGGAAGAAGAGAAGGCTGAGAGGAAAACCATGTATAGGGGATGTCATAGAGCTTTCTGTTGCTACAGAGACTAGGATATGTAGCAATGGATTCAAATTGCAGGAAAAGATATTCCTCCTAAACATTAGGAAGAGCTTTCTGATGGTAAGAGCTATAGGACAGTGGCATATGCTGCCTCAGAGTCTGCTGGAGTATTCTCTGGAAGTTTTTAAGCAGATGCTGGATGGCTTATTTGATTGTGAGTTTCTGCCTGGCAGAATGGGATTGGACGGGATGGTCCTTGGATGGAGCTTTCTAACTGTGAGAGCTGTTCAGCAGTGGAACTCTCTGCCCCAGAGTGTGGTGGAGGCTCCTTCTTTGGAGGCCTTTAAACAAAGGCTGGATGACCATCTGTCGGGGATGCTTTGAATGCAATTTTCCTGCTTCTTGGCAGGGGGTTGGACTGGATGGCCCATGAGATCTCTTCGAAGTCTAAGATTCTATGATTCTATGAGCCTAGAGACAGATTCTATGTCCTCTCAGAGGCTTAACTTCATGTCACTTCAAGCAGCCATAGACATAAATCTAAATTCCACATTAGAGATCTTATGTGTGCATCTCAGTAATTCCATTGGGTTGTCATATCCCTCGTACTTAATTTTCTTTTTCAGATGGCTGGATGGCCATCTGTCAAGAGGGCTTATTTGATTGTGTGTTCCTGCCTGGCAAAATGGGGTTGGACTGGATGCTCTTTGGGTTACCTTCCAACTTTCTGATTATATGATGTGCAATACTTTGGTCATTGTGACAGTGGTGAGTTTGGTCCTAGAGAAGGATTCTATGTCCTGCTCAGAGGCTTAACTTCATGTCACTTACTTCAAGTAACCATAGACATAAATCTGAATTCCACATGAGCGATCTTATGTGTGCATCACACTAATTCCGTCGGGTTGTCATATCCCTCATACTTAACTTTCTTTTTCAGATCTTCGTTTAGTGCTAGCTTCTTTATGTCATTAGAGCTTCTCTTTAGCTCTAATCCGCTTATTTTGGTAATTTTGGGTCGGTTTGTCCTCGTTTTTCTCCCTCCCTTCAAGTAAGTAGATAAATGGAGTGTCTTGTTGAGATGAAGGAGGAAAAGTTTCCCTTCGAACTAGTTCACGCTCAAGAACTTAATTGCCTGTATCCTAAGCTGACCCCAAGTCTTGAAAAATTGACTAAGCAATTTTTTCAAAGCTGAGGGGTATGATAAAGGAATTCTGATTCCTTGCAGGTAAACTTGCACATTGACTTTAGAAGAAACTTCTTGATGGTGAAAGCTGGTCTGCAATGGAATAAATGATGCAGAGAAGAGATAGGGGACTCTCTCTCTGGATCTTTCCAAAAGGAATCTGGACATCTATCTGCTGAGAATGTTTTAGCTGAAGTTCTAGTACTGAGCTGACTTTAGACTTGATGGCCCCTGAGGATACTTCTAGTTCTGTGATTCTATGTTTATCTGATTCTATGTTCCTGTTATCACCCCCTTGTACAATGGAGAATTCGCAATGGCTGTTTCTCTTGTCCCAACAAGCGAACCAGTAGGTTAAAGGTGAATCCAGCTATTCCGACCCTGGGCAGCGTGGCATTATGCTCGTCATCTTCAGTAAAGAGCCTTGGAGTTCTTTTGGACCCTCTGCTGTCAATGGAGGCTCAAATCTCCGCTGTCAGCAGAGTGGCGTTTTTCCATCTTCGCCAAGCTAGGAGGCTGGACCCTTATTTGTCTCAGCATGACTTGGCCACGGTGATCCAAGCCACACTCATCTGAAGGTTAGACTACTGTAACGCTCTCTACATTGGCCTGCCTCTGTCGGTGACCCAGAAACTCAAGCTGATGCAGAACGCCACAGCTTGGTTGCTCGCAGGAGCTCCTGCAAGCTGCCACATTACACCAATTCTGCGGGAACTGCACTGGCTTCCTATTTTGTACCGAATCACCTTCAAAGTGTTAGTCTTGACTTTTAAGGCCTTGTATGGTCTGGGGCCAGTGTACCTAAGGGATCGCCTAACCCCATACTGTCCCATGAGAACACTTAGATCTGAAGACTGGAATCTTCTAGCCGCGCCCAATGTCAAACAATACCACCTAACTTCAACACGGGGAAGGGCGTTCTCCATCATTGTCCCAGTTCTCTGGAACGCACTACCCCCAGAGGTTCGGGCCTTGTGTAATCTGTTGGTTTTTCGGAAGGCCTGCAAGTCGGCCCTATTCCGGCAGGCCTTTGAGTTGTAATGTGACATCCCTTAGGATTTGTGTTATCTCTTAGGAATTGTTTTATCTTTGTGGTTTTATTGCTGTTGTAGATTTGTTGTTTTATTGTGGTGCTTGATGTAAGCCGCCCCGAGCCAGCTGGGAGTGGCAGCCAATAAATCTAACAAATAAATAAAATAAAACAAAGGGAATTGTATATTGAAAGTATTGATGCACCATCCAAGAATGTGCAACTATGTGGCTGGAATCAGTTGGTCAGTCCGAACTGGAGTAGAGCCATTCAATGAGTGGTTGAGTGGTGAGTCAACACTAAGCTCTTTCAAAATATGACTTCTTCAATTGATTCAGTGGCTCTATTGGGGCTCTCAAAACGGGGCCTCCTCATCTGAGATTTCTAAAGGTTCCTCTTCAAATTGCAAATCCCAAGATTCTGTAGGATGCAACCATGGTGCTTAATGTGGAACCACAATGCTGTAATTGTGTAGTAGGAACAGCCTGAAATACAAAGCTCCAATTTCTCTGAGGAAACATGACAACTAACTGGGGTAAGAAAAAGTAGAATGAAACAAAGTTGAGAAATCCTTTTCTTTTGAAACCAACACGGAAGGGGCCAGCAATGAGCAAAATGCTTATGAAGTCCCCAGTTTATCAAATTGTGCACCAATTGCGGCTTTTAAAAGAAAAAAAATATAATCTAGTTTGACATGAAGCAGCTCCCATCTGGAACTCTGCTGGACTCTAGCCCTCATTTGAAGCCTTTTGATCTCGTGAATGTCATTTTAAGGAAATTTGCATGATTTAAATATGTGTGCTTCATTCAGGGAGGAAAAAGCACTGTATGTGGTATATTTATGCATAAGTTTAGAAATTTCATTTTAAAAAATGACCCAGAAAACCTAGGTTGACTTATCCATGGTCTCCGTGGTAAATACAATCAAACAAAAAATTATAATAACTTCCCCGGTGAGGTTACCGTATCCCGGAATTCAGAGTCCAATCTCAATGTTCATAAACCAAATATCTTTTATAATCCATGTGCCAGAGATATACAGTCCATACAGTCCAAATGAATGTTCACAGTACTGGCAATTCCGTGGTATTCAGGTAAAGTATAATCCATACATCATTCCGATGAGCCGTGTCTGGAAACACAAAATGTAACACCCCTGGTAGTCAATATCCCAGTCCTGGCGGCATACGCTATGATCCAGCAGGGGTGGTGCGAATACACAGATGGGTGTACACAGCCGATGAGGCACATTAGCAGAGAACTCCAATCTCTCGTTTCGACCCAACAGATAGGTCTTTTTCAAGGCTCGGTGTCATCCCACAACTGGTTCCCACAGCAGCGAACCCCAAACGGCAATCAATACTCAATTCAATGCGGACCAATCCCCATGTCGCCGAAGGGCTTATGGCAAAAGCTTGATTGTATTTACTACGGAGACCTGTTGGTCCTTTGCTTTTGTTTGTATATTGGCACTCCCCTGTTTGTGATATATTGACTTATCCATGGGTCAATGGAAGTACTTATCCACAAGTCATATCAAAATACATAATTTTGGCACCAAAAACCTGCCCTTGATGAATACACGAGATCAACTTCTACATGAGATAATAATAATAATGCTCCACCACCATCTCCCCAAAGGAACTCCGGTTGGCTCACAGAAGCACTCCAAGTGCCACATGCAGACAACAATACATAAGTATAAATATAATGACATTAAGTATAATAACAGTGCATAAAAATCTCATTAATAAAATTATAAACATTAGAAAATTATAAAATTCCTAAGGTGCAGTGGGATCTGCCGGCCAGCTATCTGTCGTAGCAATCAATCAGAGTGTGGGCCAGTACTATGAATGATTCATCACATTGGCCATGGATTACTCAGAATCAAAGGCCTGTCTGAAGAGCCATGTTTTTAGACTCACCTGGAAAGCGTGAAGAGAGGGGGCTCATCTAATTTCCTTAGGGAGGGTATTCCAGAGCTGGGGAGCCACTACCGAGAAGGCCGTCTCCATCTCGCCCCAACCAACCATGCTTGAGACGGTGGTGAGAGCAAAAGAAGGACCTCTCCAGTAGATCTTTGTGCCTGCGCTGGTTCATAGGAGATATACAGTCATTAAGATAGTATTGGCCTTTCCTAGTAGCACTGCAGGAGTATTATTATTATTATATTATTATTATAGCATCACCGGGACTATGCCACAGCTGGCTGGGTGCCAGCTGCATTAAGATCACTACTGACCGAAAGGTCATGAGTTCGAAGCCAGCCCGGGTCAGAGTGAGCTTCCAGCCAATTTTGTGTAGCTTGTTGTCAACCTTTGCAACCCGAAAGACTTTGCATCTGTCAAGTAGGAAATTCCCCACACCTATGTGTGGGGAGGCTGACTTAACAAATTTATGAGGCCATAAAAAATCTCCAGCAAAAAGCATGCAGGGAATGCGGAAAGTACTTCATCAGTGTCGCAGATGGACGGCAAAGCGACAGCTCCCCTGGTGGCCAGAAAAAAAGTTAAATAACCTCTGACTGTCTGTCTATATGTATTGTGTGTCTATGGCATTGAATGTTTGCCATGTATGTGTACATTGTAATCCACCCTGAGTCCCCTGTGGAGTGAGAAGGACGGAATATAAATACTGTAAATAAATAAAATAAATAAATTATTATTAATGTTTATTTATAGACCACTTTTTCTTTCCACATGGAGACTCAAACAGCTGTAGTAGTGATATTTGATAGTAATTTTGTTATTACCTTTTCAAAGGAACCTTTCTTTTAAAGGTCACCTGATTTGGACCACACATTATAATTTGTACATTTTTTTTCAAAGGTCACATAGCCCAGTTTGGTTTCAGTATTTCCAACTTCTTGCCTCTATCAGAAATGGTTGGCCACTAAGTGACCAACAGATCTTACCAAACAGAAGGGGGTTATTTGATTCAGTTTGATTGGAAGGTCAGAAAGAGAAGGAAGCATCATGTCATGGAGTTGTTCGTTCTTTTTTTTTTTTTTGAGGCTCACTAGCCAACCAACAAAAACAGAGGCCAGGCACAGTGTTGAGAACTTCTTGACACCATTGATTGGAAGAGATCCTACAAGCTTCAGTTAATAGAGTTGATGGAAAAATGCTGACAGTTGAAAGGAAAACCCTGGGGTGACTTTACACATTTTAAAATGGAGTGAAAAGAAAAAGAACGTGTCATCGACTGAAAGCCTGCATGGTGTAGAAGTTTAAGTATTGGACTAAGACTCTGGAGAACAGGATTTGGATCCCCACTCAGCCATGGAAACCCATTGGGTGACCTTGGGCAAGTCATCTACGTACTCTCAGCCTCAGAGGAAGGAACTGACAAAACCCCTCTGAATAAATCTAGACAAGCAAACCTCAGGAGAAGGTCTCTGTGATGGAAATGGCTTGTAGCCACATAACACTGGTAATAAGTTCACATTTTACTTAGTGTGGTGTGCGTGCATTGTTTTTTATATCATCCAGGAAAAATGGTATTGTGACACATTAATAAAAAGGTCAACAGGAGTTCAAAGGTTTTTTACAAAATGTATACTTGCCTTCACGAAGAAATAATGACTGTCATTCAGTATTGCAGTGATGGATTCATAACCTGACATTATCTGCCCTTAACTGGTGTGTATTCAGTAAGTTTTAATGGTATTGTAATGTATGGGCTCACTCCAGTTCAGAAAAGAAAAACTCCCAAAAGTTTGGAACCTTGAAAACCAAGTTCATCATAGCACATAATTGTTTTTAGGGCTGAAAGTTTTTGGAGTTTTAAATATACCAATGCAAAATGGTATATATAAAGGCAAGCAGTTTGACCCTCCTCGTTAACAAATAAAAACATTCAGATTTCCTAGGAGTTTCCCAGGAACCCCCAGTGGCACAGTGGGTTTAACCTGTATGTATTTTCTGTTGTTTGCTGTATGTTGTTTTAGACTTTATTATGAGCATTGAATCCTAGCTGTTAGCCGATCTGAGTCCCTCTACGGAGGTAGAAAAGATCGGGATATAAAAGTTTTAAATAAATAAATAAATAAATACACCACTGAGCTGCTGAACTTGCTAACTGATGGTTTGAATTCAGGGAGCGGGGTGAGCTCCTGCTGTTAGCCCCAGCTTTTGCCAAACTAGCAGTTCAAAAACATACAAATGTGAGTAGAGCAATAGGTACCACTCTCTACTCACATTTGTATGTTTTTGAACTGCTAGTTTGGCAAAAGCTGGGGCTAACAGCAGGAACTCACCCCGCTCCCTGAATAACTTGCTCCATGCAGTCATGTCGGCCACATGACCTTGGAGGTGTCTATGAACAATGCCGGCTCTTCATCTTAGAAATGGACATGAGCACCACCCCCCAGAGTCGGACACGACTGGACTTAATATCAGGGAAGACGCTTTATCTTTACATATCCTTTCTGTCTTAGGGCCCTTCCAGACAGACACTATATCCCATGATGCAGTCCTAGGTTTTCTGTTTATTCCAGATTATCTGACAGTGGGGACTCATATAATCCAGTTTAATGCTGAAAACCTGAGAACAGATCCTGGGATATAGGGCCTTTCTAGAAAGGCCCTTACTCTCTCTCTCTCTCTCTCTCTCTCTCTCTCTCTCTCTCTCTCTCTCTCTCTCTCTCTCTGTGTGTGTGTGTGTGTGTGTGTTTGTGTGTGTGTGTGTGTGTGTGTGTGTCTGTCTGTCTGTCTGTCTGTCTCTCCCAAAATGGCGAGCCATTATTAGCCTCTCTACACATCTGGACATAAATCTTTCAACCTAAAGGATAGAATTCCAGCCACATCTGGGAATGTGGCTTACCCTGTCATCCAGTACACCAAGCATGCACACAAAGTATGGTTAAAAATAAAAACATGGCAGGACCTATGATTCTGAAAGTAACATGACTTACTAAGTGTAGTGTAACCATTCTAGCCAGCAGCCAGATTAAGCAAAGGAATTCCATTCAGCTGCTGATTGGAGCTCAACGAGGAGACCATTCCATCCTCCCAAAACACAAACAACAACATAATAGATTACATAAAACATAAACCATAGGAATACAGCAAACAATCTAAAATTACAATAAAATCATTCTTAACACAGAACAGTGAGCGGGCCACATGTACAGAATAAAATACTAAGGCTAAAAACACAGGGTGAGACAGCAGTGGGGCAGATTATTTGTGGGGGAGAAACTCTTCCGGAATGGGGCCGAAAAGGACCTTCGTGCAGAGGGGGAGGACTAAAGTGTGCACTAAAGACAGATGTAATCTCATCCAGTTAGGCAAATCTCATCCAGTTAGGCAAAAACTTTTGAAAATATGTAATCTAACATGACAAAATGAAGTAAGTCAAGATTTGTACCCTTAATATATTCTGGGTGATGTAGAAAGCAGGCAATGTTTTGTGTTTTCCTTCCAAATCAAGAGGCATTCATTTTATATGGTGGGGTATATTTGATTTTTTTTCTTTCTACATCTCTGAACACTTCAAGGCATCTCTGGCGTTATGTCCACATAACCTAGCATTTAATAACAAGCTGAAAATATGTCTTTTTCCTTGTTTCTTTTCTTTTCCCCTTTTAGCGTCGAGCCAGGAAGGTGAAGTGTTGTGTCATCACTGGCGGGCTGGCAGTTCTTCTGGTCTTCATCATAATTATCACTGTTTCTGTCAAGAAGTAAATCCACCCAGTTTTCACAGGTAAGCTTGTCTCCTGGAACTGCTCCATCTTTACCTTAGGGATGTAAAAGCCGAGTAAACTGGGTGACTTCAGAGAATACCAGCAGATTATAGTCTAAGCCCTTGGGGGAGAGGAACATGAGGGCGAACTCCTCCACCTCCACAACCAAAGCCGCAGATTGTTTGTTGGTTGATGCATGGACAATAGAAATAGGAGGGAGACAAAGTTAAGATGAAATGTATTTCACTTGTGTGGTGATTGAACAACCTTATTAGAAATTAAATTCACTCACAAGGAAATCTTAGAAATGTCTTTAATGCTAGGTTACTAGTATACAGCAAAATTACAAATGAAGCAAATGTGGGCAACTTCTCAGTTCAATACCCCCAAAGCCCCACATTTCAATTCACAAAGGTTACTACATTCAGCCTCTAGGTCAGTAGTTCTCAACCTGTGGGTACCCAGGTGTTTTGGCCTACAACAGTTTGGGACTCACCTACCATCGTGACCGCTTCTCCTCCCATAAACCTGCCCGGTCCCTTCATGCTTTGGGGGAGGCCCTCCTTTTGCCCCCTCCATTATCACAGACCCGACTTCTGGGAACGAGGGAGAGAGCCTTTTCCTCCGTGGCCCCCTGACTTTGGAACACATTGCCCAGTGAAATTAGGTTAGCCCCCACCCTGGAAATTTTCAAGAAGAACCTCAAAACGTGGCTTTTCCATTGCGCGTTTGGAGAACGACTTCATATTTCCCTTGTCATTCTCCCCTAAAATGGGCATCCCGATATTGCACTGTCTCTTGCCCACATGAAGGACTGTTTTTACTCCCCTGTTCATGAACCTCCCCTACAAATATATAGGTTTTTAATTTTATCTCAACCCTAGTTTTTTATCATTGCATCTTGCACATGTGGCCCGCTGATTGTGATTGTGTTCGTTTTTTCTATTGTATTACTTTACATTGTTTATTATATTTTAAGTTTGATTTTTTTAAATTCTATTTTACTGTAATGTTGCTTTATGTTTTTTATGTTACTGTATTGAAATGCACTTCTGGACTTGGCCTCATGTAAGCTGCCCCGAATCCCCTTCGGGAAGATGGTGGCGTGGTATAAATAAAATGTATTATTATTATAATTATTATTACTCCCAGAAATCCTAGCCAGTTTACGAGGTGTTAGGATTTCTGAGAGTTCAAGGTCAAAGCATCAGGGGACCACTGTTGAGAACCACTGTTGCAACCTAGACCTAGAGGATCCCTCAGTAAACCACCACGAAGCAGCCATGATTAAATGCTTTATTTAGAATAGGTAGAAAAAGGAAAGAGATAAATCTATAGTCCGCTGATGCTCCCAGCATCCATGTATTGCAAGGCAATAGTTCTAAAAGAGTTCAAAGATCCACTAACAGAAGCAATAGTCTTGAAACTCCAATGGGCTAAATCCGGGATACGTCCTTGGCAAACGATGGCTTGGCTGAATACTTGAGTACCGTGACGTGGAGGCTCTGCAGCCTGGTCCTGAACTTGAGTTCCGTGGAGCTTGGCAATGGAAGCTTAACGTTGGTGCGAGATCCCGAGCGCCAACAGGAACCAACTTAAATAGGTCCCCCATTGTTTTGGCCTCGGAGGCGTTGACTTCAGCACAACTTTTTCTCAGGGACGGTTTGTGGGCCTGACTTTCCAAAGCCTCC
Source organism: Anolis apletophallus (assembly GCA_030556195.1). Taxonomy (NCBI): domain Eukaryota; kingdom Metazoa; phylum Chordata; class Lepidosauria; order Squamata; family Anolidae; genus Anolis; species Anolis apletophallus. The sequence continues at coordinate 143,467,162 of JARBWK010000007.1, read as the reverse complement.
CAAGGAAGGCAAATATGTCAGCTCGTTAGCGGCTGCACCTGGAGAAAAGGGAGAAAGCAAACCCACACCCTGGATTTGAAACACCAACCTTTTGGTCAGCAAGTTCAGCAGGGCACTGAGGCCAAAATATGAGAAATTCAATGCTTCTTTATATATCTATAGAATATTGTGAAATGGAAGATATTCGTCTATACAAGACATCCAAAGTAAATTAGCAACGGTAGAGTCTTAAGGTGCTACGCATCAAAGATTCCAAAATCAAACATATTTGTATTCCACAATGGGTTGGCATAAAGGGGCGAAGCACAAGGGGAGTCGACGGTCTAGGGCCAAGCCGTTTCGCCCATGCTGGCTTCTTCGGGACCCGACGACTCCTTACGTTGTAATTAAACCAGTTTCACAGGTCCGGATTTCAATATAATTATTCTTATCATGAAAGTGTGGACGCAGCGGGGTATTCGGTCCCGAAGAAGCCAGCATTGGCGAAACGGCTTGGCTCTAGACCGTAATTTACTTTGGAGGTCTTGTATAGACAAATATCTTCCGTTTCACAATATTCTATAGATATATAAAGAAGCATTGAATTACTTATTGAATTACTCATATTTTGGCCTCAGTGCCCTTTTGCTCCCGTTCTCCATTTGGATTACTCTGAGAACTACAGACACTTTATCTCAGCAAGTTCAGCAGCTCAGCATTTTAACCCGCTGCACCACCTTATTTAGAATTCCAGAAATACTCCAAAATAATCTACTTGGAGCTGAGATAGTGATACCTGTGCTTTCAATTACACAAACTTTGTTTCATGCCCAAAATTACTCAAAATATTGCGTATAAAATTAAGTTCAGGCTGTATGTAGAAGGTGTGTGTGAACATAAATGAATTTATTTTTCAGACTGGCGTCCCGTCTCCAAAATATTTCATTATGTGTGTTATACAAATACTCCAAAATCCCCCAAAATCTAAAATGCAAACACTTTTAATCCCAAGCATTTTGGATAAGGGATACTCACATCTGTATCACTTGGGTTGCTGTAACTTGAAATTGACTCAAACAATAGCATCAACAACCCATTGATGAGAACTAAAACCCAAAGTGGTTTCTCCCAAGGTATTTCCACTCAAAAGGTACAACTAAAAACTAAGGGAAAAAACAATTTCCTTCCTATCTCTAGCTGTATTCTCATGCTTTCTGTTGGGTCCTTGTGGTTGCTGCATCAGTCCAAATCCTGGTTTTAGTGCCCCAGAGTTTTCCTTAATGTCTTTTCAGGCCATTAGCTCTTCTGAAGTCAACCTGGTCTTTTCTTTGGTCTTTTTATGCCAAAAAAATTGGCTCCAAAGGCGAGGTGAAATAGGCTCCTGCCGACTTTTCCCTTCGCTTGAAATAATTTGTCTGAAATACAGCTGAGCCAGCTGTCATCCTCTTAGTTTCCAAAGCAGAAAATGCACCGCAGATTCTTCCACCAAATGAGCACAGAGGAGCCAGCTGTGTCTTGTAGTGAGACACCCTTGCCGCCGCTTTGAAAAAACCCTCCTGGAAGTATGTCATTGCCTTCCCTGGAGCAGCTTTGAAGAGCAAGGAGGGGCACTTGGAGAAACTCCTGGAGATGTTTGATCCACCTCCCTCATTCTTCAAGGAGTGAACTAGATCGGCCTTCAAGGATTGAATTGTAAATGGAGAGCAATGAAGTCCTCTCTTAACCCGGATAGTCAACTTTTTCCTGAGTAATTGGTATAATTTGGATGACTTTATAAATTTGGATCCACTTACATTCGACTTTGGTACAATTCAATAGCTAGGGACGCTTGAGGTATTCGAAATTGGCACATTCAGACCTGACCTGACCCGATTTCCACTCATGCAATGATTTAATGGTTGGAACTGTGATGGCGTGGGCATCATGTCCATTCCAGGCTCTAACTTTGGACTTAATGTTACGTAGATTAAAGTTCATAACATTCCATTATGTTTGTAATGTAATGTTATGTAAGTGACATAAAGAATATAATGTAACATCATGTACATTAATCTTTTTCTTTATACCAGTCAGTTTAATCTAAATCAGTGTTTCTCAACCTGGGGGTTGGGACCCTTTGGGGAGGTCATGAGGGTGTGTCAGAAGGGTTGTCAAAGACCATCACAAAACACAGTTTTTTATCTTGGTCATAGAGGTTCTGTGTGGGAGTTCAGAATGCTCTTTGACTGTAGGTGAAGTATACATCCCAGCAACTACAATTCCCAAATGTCAAGGTCTATTTTCTCCAAACTCCACCAGTGTTCACATTTGGGCATATTGAGTATTAATGCCAAGTTTGGTCCAGCTCCATCATGATTAGAGTCCACAGTGCTCTCTGGATGTAGGTGAACTATATTTCCAAAACTCAATGCCCACCAAACCCTTCCAGTATTCTCCGTTGATCATGAGAGTTCCGTGTGCCAAATTTGGTTCAATTCCATAATTGGTGGAGTTCAGAATCCTCTTTGATTTTAGGTTAACTATAAATCCCAGCAACTACAACTCCTATGTGACAAATTCAATCCCCCCTTGCCAACTCTACCAGTATTCAAATTTGGGCGTATTGGGTATTTGTGCCAAATTTGTTCCAGTGAGTGAAAATGCATCCTGCATATCAGATAGTTACATTACAATTCATAACAGAAGCAAAATTACAGTTATGAAGGAGCAATGAAAATAATGTTATGGTTGGGGGTCACCACATCATGAGGTCACAGCATTAGGAAGGTTGAGAACCATTGATCTTAATGGTTAATGTTTGTGTGTGTGTATCTATATCTGACTCTTGGTCTTAAGGATTTACAGTATATAGGATGGTCCAGGTTCTACCAACCTCCTCTAGTTCTTGACTAGAATCTGTAATCTGGGCTCTTGTCTTCATCTTCCTCACAAGAGAATGTGTCCCCCAAGTTAGACTTGACAAACCAAAGATCCCAACCCTTTCCCCATGAAGGTCTCATGCCCAGAAAATTGTCCCCCTCCAGATCAGCTACAGTTGCCAACACATTGAACCAATAGACCAATGAGCTGTCTAGTATATGGTGACTTTGTACAACAGAGTTGAAGGAACGTTGGTTTCTGTGATCGTAAGAAATAGCCCAAAGAATCCATAAACTGCCTTTGATTGGGACCATTTGCCATCATTTCGACACATCCCCATTTAAAATGATGACTCAAAGGAAAAAAAGTATGTTGGCCATATTTCTGCAACATTGGTCTTGAGCATTGTTGATCATGCTCCCTTTCTCTCTGCCTCACGGAAAGGACAGAATATCCTCATTCAACCCCTTCATATATTGGTAACACCTTCCTCCCCCCCTCCTTCTTTCGCCCCAAGAACGGATGTTAATACATTGTTGCAGCCGCAGCAATTCCCTGTCTATGAGGAAATGTTGAATGAAGCCATAACTCAGCCTAACGAATGTTGTAAATAAGGGCAAAATGCAGCGAGCTCCGTTCTGTAGAATGGCTCTTGCTTCCCAAATTGATGCCATGGGGACAGTTTTGCTTATTGGCTCTCAGCTTTTAGCACCAGGCCGTACGTCGCTTAGTGGTTGAAAGCACCAGCCAGATTGCATGTCTGTGTTTCCCCTCCAGAGGTAAAGGGACTTCATCATATTTACCGGCTGCCAAGCCCTGTCTTGCCCTCCAAGCTGAGCTTGCTTTTGGACTGCCCTCCTCTTCTAGGAAGGCGAACATGCAATCCATCTTTGCAATTACTCCTGCTCCAAAATCTCAAATCATTTGCAGGCTCTTAAGGAAACCTTTTCTTCACCTCAATCAATATCTTTTTAAAGGTCTCTTGCAAACGTTGCAAGACAAGTCCCTAGGAACCTATAAAAATGGGAGGAGCGACGAAAGTATGTCCTGCAGCTTCTATGTGGCATCTGAACTCAAATTTGTGGACTTTGAAATTCCTGGGCAGCCCTCCAAATTCCTCCCAAGCTACATATACCCATAAATTTGCATGATTTTGGGGGTAATTCTCTACCAGAAATACAGATCAGAGTGTGTATGATCAACTGCCAATATAGTAGTAATAATAATATGCATTATTTATATTCTGCCCTATCTCCCCGAGAGGATTTACGGCAGATTACAGTACACATATACAGCAAACATTTAATTATTTATTACTTCAACTTATACACCACCACTCCCAAAGGCTTGGGGCAGTTTACATAAGAGATAAAACAACCATTCAACGATAAACAAGATTAAAATGTTTCCATTAAGAAAGCTCGAAAGCCTACTGAAAAAGAAAGGCCATCAGATCCCGCAATGCCCAAACCTCAGAGGGGAGGACATTCCATAGTGTAGGGGCAATGATCGAAAAGCCCCTTCGTCTGGTTGCTGTCAGGTGATAGTTCTTCAGACTAGGAATTTCCAAGAGGTTTTGCTCCTCGGAACGCAGTGATCTTTGGGGTTTATATGGGATAAGGTGATCCCTTAGATACACTGGCCCCAGACCATATAAGGCCTTGAAAGTAATAACTAGCACTTTGAAACTGATCCGGTGCTCAATCGGTAGCCAGTGCAGCTGCTGGAGGACTGGAGTTATGTGGCAGCTCGCTGGCTCCCCAGCGAGCAGCCGCGCCGCAACATTCTGCACTAGCTTGAGCTTCCGGACCACCGCCAAAGGCAGGCCAATGTAAAGAGCGTTACAGTAATCTAATCTTGAGATGACCGTTGCCTGGATCACCATAGCCAGGTCGCTCCGGGACAGATAGGGAGCCAGCCAAAATAGCTCTGAAAAACCTCGGCATTCAGGGCCAGATCATCACTTTTTGGGATGGTAGGGACCATCGTCAAGGACCAAATTATCTGGAACAATTGTGCTGGGCGTGAGCTAGCAGACAGTATCATGGCTGCATAGTATACTTTTGTGCATCCATAATAGCATGCTTATAAGCATCCATTAACTGCTTATAAGCTGATCTCGACTCTTCGTCACAGAGCTCTCGCCACACGCTCTCTAGCCATTTCGTTTCATCGAACTTCCTCAGTAAACCAAGGCAATCAATTATTACAAAATCGGAGAGGGCGTCTAGGGGCGATCTCGTCGAGTGCGTTGGATAGGTTGGTGCTACATGCATCCACCTACATCTCAATTGAGTCACTGACAGGTTCCAGATCCCTCAGAGCATTCAGGAATCTATAGGGTTCCATAAGTCCCCTTGGGCGCCCATGCAGGGTGGAGGGGCATGCTCCAATCAGATTTTTAGGGCGTAGTGGTCCGACCATGGTGCCTCTATAATAGAGGATAGGGTCACTTGGATTCCTGCACTGAATACCAGATCTAGTGTGTTTCCGGCTTGGTGTGTGGGCCCAGTATCGCAAAGTTAGAGTCCTAGTGTCACCATGGTCGACACTAGGTCCGCAGCTGCTGATGAAAATGAGGCTGCATCAGCATGGACGTTGAAATCCCCCAGAACAACGAGTCTGGGGTACCTCAAGGACCACTCCGATACAGTCTCAAGCAGCTGGGATAGACTTTCTAGGCACACGGTACACCAGCAGAAAAGCTATACTCTCCTGTGAATCCCACACTAGGCCAGCACTCCCAATACCAGTGATGTTCAGCACAGGAACTGCCCTGAGACATAATAAATCGAGAGAGAGAGCATTGGCACACACACACACCCGCCTCCCGTTCCGTGACTGGTGGGTGATTATTACGTATCCTGGAGATGTTAATTCCTGGAGGAGGGTATCACCCCCCCTCTTGTAACTAGGTTTCAGTAATGCACAAGAGGTCCGCTCCTAAATCAGTGAAAAAATCTCTGATAGTAGCGATTTTATTTCTAATGGACCTTGCATTCACCAACACCAGAGTGGAAGGGGAGGAAACTGGTAGCCTGTCATCAGTGTGCCTGGGGATAGGCCGCAGGTCAGAGGGAGGTAGGAATCTTTCGCCGATTCAGCCTCTCTCTAGCATTCAGCCTGTGTCTATCGGCATAATTCCCTCTTCCTGCGATCACCTGTATTCCCAATTCCAGAGCTGACTCTACATTAGTGCTTACTGAGAAGCTAATTTGTGGCAAATCCCCTGAAAAGGGGACAGAGCAGGGCTCGGTGGAATATAGGTTGTGCCAGGTAATGTATGGCTCTGGGCAAAAGCTTCCAGCCTGACTAGGGCAGGTGTAAATATCAGAGTTCCAGCACTCCATTTTAAGCCTGTTAGAAAACCAGCCAGCACAGGAGCCGGGGTGATTACAGAGCCATCAGTAGTGTTCTTGTCCTTAAGGGAGCGAGGGGACGCTCTATCTTTCCTCTCTACCACATTGAGGCTTCCCAAAGGGACAGTACTCAGTTTTTCAAGGAGGGGGGGAGGCTGAAATTGTGGAACTTTTCCAGCATCCAAACCCCACCCCCCAAAAAGTCCTAGTATTGAACTTTTTGCGGCTTTTTCGAGGATGCTGCCGCAGGGATCTTACAGTTAAGTCCTCAGTCGGCTGTTTGCCAGGTCTTCTCTTGAGGGAGAAGGTATCAGCGACATCCCCTCCCCTTCCGGAACCATCTCTGCAGCTCTCCCTGGATGTGATCTTCATGGCATGATGCTGCTTCTGCTTCTTTCGTGCTCCTGCATCTGTGTATTTGCCCTCTATCAGGACTCAGTGGTGAGGAAGACGGTCTGATGCCGGCGTCTTCAAGGACAGCCTCCATGTCGGCGTCTCCAAGGCCATCCGCCATATTAGGGATTACTCCCTGCATCTGCCTCTCTGTAAAAGAGAGGCAATGATGGCGGCGACAGTCCCCAAGTTTCCGATGTACCAAGGACTCAGCAGAACCCTTCTCCAGGATCTCTGAGATATCAAGTATCTCCATCAGCGGCGGCCCCTTGAGTGCAGCAACATGGTCTCTCACTTCCAAGCCTCATCGGCCAGACCATGGGCAAGGTCCGACCAGATTGCATCCAAAAGGGCAGTTCTTGCCAAACATGCAGTCATGTGGGGGCAAGTCAGGAAAACCTCCTTCCAATTCAGGGGCTCCGGCTCCAACCCCAGCTTGGAGGGTCCACTGTCAGGCTTTCCAAACCGAGGGCTATCGGCTGAGACTATAGTCAGGATTGCCTCCTCATCTCCTTTCTGGACTCCAGGATACTCCTTGCTGGAAGGCACATCATCCAATGAGTACTCCTCGATCAGGGAGGTTTTCCTCCTAGCCAGAGGTAGATCTTTTGGAAAATCCCATGATTGGTCCCAAGCTATCTCATTTGGTTCCCAGGGAACGAGGGTTGTTGTCTTCTCAATAGCCAATTCTTGGGAAATGTCTAAAGGAAGCCATTATACAGTTAACAAAGACAGACAGTACATAAACACAGGCAAAGGCTTCCCTTCTTTTTCCATCTCCAGCATCTGGAGGCTGTGCTTGACTCTGGCCACAGGGGGGCTGTCACTCCATCTTCCATGCCGAGGAGCTTTGTTGTCCTTAGATGCTCTACCAATTGAATTGCTGGCATGTCTGCATGGGCACCTTTATTACCTCCCCGCCAAAGTGGTACCTATTTATCTACCTACACTGCTGTTTTCAAACTGCTATATAAGCAGAAGCTGGGCTGATGGTTGCGAGCTCATCCAAACCCAGGCTTGAACTGTCAACCTCTCGATCAGCAAGGTTTTCTGCTGGTGATGGTTCTAACCTTCTCATGTCCAAGAATCTCCTAAGACCCCTTCCATGCAAAATTTAAAATTTTGCCATAAATCTGCCAAAAATAGCAGCCAAAATGACACCACTTCCAGTTCATAAGGACCCATCTCTTTAGGCATGGATATGAGAATTGACCCTTTTTCCCAGCTTCACCATTGCTCTGAAGAGCTTCACTAATGCTCTGAGGTCCTTGCAGCAAAACCGTTGACTCCACTGAGAATCTCCACTGAGTCTCACAATGATATTACTAGTATGAAAGGAAATTCTGGGCAATTTTGATTATTGTCTATATGGATGGACAGAGCTTTCAACAGCAGGTGTATGTTTGCTGCATGTCTTACCTAGGTGGGCTGATTATTCACGGGAATGGCTAAGACTGCACCATCTCTTGTATTGTTATCATCCCAGAGGGAGGAACAGCCATAATTCCCAGACGCCTCCAACAAACCAGACTCCAGAATTTGGAAAAGTTGTCATCCTAGACTACATTTCCCAGAATCCCCTTGTCCAACTTTTCCAAACTCTCCACCTTTCCCTTCTTCTCCTTTTCTAGAATTTAGGTTATTTTAGCGACAGAGCAACAGGAGCATGCAGCTCGTCTGCCAGACGGCGTTGCCCACAGATGACACTGCCTCTCGGGATGCTGAGCTGGGATAATGACATGGCTCCACATTTTGCGGACAGGTTCCCTGGAGACACCCCTCCTGGAGGCTTTGCATGAAGAACCAAAATGACCTCGGGGGAAATAACAGCGGGTGTGCTTTGACTTGCTGGTGTTTGTTACCCTTTGTTCCCCCATCATGTTACAATATTAAAGGTATTTTTCCAAATAACAAATAAGCACAATATTCACGACTTGCCCTTTGATTCCACAAAGGAAATGCTGCGCTAGCATTTGCCACTCTATTTCTTTTTGCTCTTCCATGGCACCCGCTTCTTTTCTCAATATATGCTCATAGACAGCAAAAAACACTGGGTAGAGGTTAATGTTTTTCTCCATATTCTGCTGTGCTTGGAGCATTTTAATGGTGTTTTGATGCATTTGATTACACTGGTTTCAGATCAACTGAAACTATTGAAACTTATGGTTTGTTTTCTGAGTGACAGAGTGAATATCTGCTTATCTGTTAACAGTGGAGATGGGTCAATTCCTTGTCCCTTTTTGATTTCTCATTCCTATCCATGTCATCTACCCCAAGGATTCCCTTCCATCGGCCCCATTCATATAACAGGTAGACATGTTTCTACAATGGCCAACATTGGTACATGAGGTGTGGCCAATATTTAACTCAGCCTTTCTAAGGCAGTTTAGTACACACAATCCTAAATTCTACTTGTAGGACAAACTAGAGTAGAGCCATTGAATGACATGGATTGAACTATGAGTTAAATTATTGATTGCATGACTCTACTTTAAATTGGATTCACCAACAGAATTCACAATTAGTTAAAAGCTGATATTAATATGATCCTGAACCTACCACCATGTGTACAATGTCATATGCAGAAATTACTTTAAAGGTTGTAGAACACAGATCTGACCATGTGTAGAATGTGACATGGAGGCCAAAATATGAAGATAGATACCTGTCAAAGAAGGCAGGATGTCTATATAGGGTTTAACTAAAATACTCTTGTGGGTTGGCTCACCTGGGCAAGTAGTTCCCCGTTAGGTACTGATTGTATTTTGCATGTACCACTTGCCATTTGTGAAGCTTTGCCATAGCATTTGCTACTCCACAATGCCATTATAATATTGTTATGTGTTCAATAAAACCCACTTTTGAATTATGTGTGAGTATCACTTTTTATCAACAATTTGCCTTAACTGCAATCCTGCCAAGACCAGAACACCTCTTACAGGCACAACATGCATGAATTCAAGCACATGTTCTGCTAATGTGCTTCTTCATTTATTTGGTACTAATAAATTATATTCCAAATACACAAAGTATACCCAATACTTTCTATGTCTAAGTCTAATATTTCCATATGGGTCCTTCTGTTTTTCCAGTCATTTTTTTAATCTCGTGAATCTTGTTGCTGAATTTCATTTGAAGAAATCAGATTGACAGCACAAGTTGTCTTCAAGATAGTTTACTTTTGGCCAAGAGCAGGTGACACTTAGCTAATGCCCAGAATATGCACTGCCACGCCTTGCCTGTAGTGGCTTTCTAATTTATAGAGTTTTACACAAGCACGCGCAGATTGCTAACAATGGAATTTGCTGACTATTACAATCCTTCTGGACATGCATAGTTGTCTTGTTAACTTATATAAGTCATTACTCATCGCTTCAAGTGAAGTGTCCATAGTTTGTTCCACGTATGCACTATCCTCAGGTGACATGTTCATAGTTCATCCCATACATGTATTATCCAACACGCCAATTCATTATTGTGACTTTATCTTGTGAGCAAAGAGCAAATGTCAGGCAAAACATAGATTTTGAGTAAGGGTCATATAGGTAAGGGATTAAAAAATCTACAAAACGCAGCTCCTACAATTTTATTTATTTATTTACTGTATTTGTATACCAGGAAACAAAGCCCAGCTGCTCACTGGAGGGAAGGATATTAGAGGCAAAGATGAAATACTTTGGCCACTTCATGAGAAGACAGGAAAGCTTAGAGAAGAGAATGATCCTGGGGAAAATGTAAGGAAGAAGGACTAAGGGCAGACCAAGGGCAAGATGGATGGATGATATCTTTGAAATGACTGGCTTGACTCTGAAGGAGCTGGGAGAGGTGACAGCCAACAGGGACCTTTGGCGTGGGTTGGTCCATGAGGTCATGAAGAGTTGGAAGTGATTGAATGAATAAACAACAAAGTTTCTCTGTGCCAATAACACAGTGAACCTTTCTTACAATCAACAAACAGTCCATAGTCTAATGGCATCTCTCCTTTAAACTGGAGTCTGAGATCTGAGCACATTCTGAGCTGATTATGTGGTCTATAGCCCCTCCCACAACCTCTTAGGAAAACATAAAACCAAAGTTGTATACACACACACACAATACAGTAAGCAAACAATCATATACAAACAATTACTAGTGGAAGCTTGAAGAAGGTTGGTATTTCCAACAAGAAATGACATGACAACACTAGAACAAGCTACAGCAACAGCCATAACAGTAATGGATGTTTTAGCAGCAGTGCCCTAACCCCTGATTTTTTTAGGGGAATCATTCATTGCTTGAAGACAATAATAATCCTTTCTAGCTGAATTCCATCTGGTTCTAACTTGACACTCCCCAAGAGACTCCCTTCTGTTTTCCAGGGGGGTTTTCCTTTCAGGGATCTTATCCATAATATTCCAAATACCCTTTTCCCATTCCTTACCTTTTTAACAGTTCACTAGTATTACTGTGTTACTCCTCTCCTGTTTTTGTGCTTTCCGGCCATTCCTCAGACAAGATTCTCCTGGTTTTTAGCCCTTTAAAAGTTATTTCCTGGAGAAAACTCTCTCCTGGAGAAAACTCTCTCTCTCTCTCTCTCTCTCTCTCTCTCTCTCTCTCTCTCTCTCTCTCTCTCTCTCTCTCTCTCTCTCTCTCTCACACACACACACACACACACACACACACTTGAGGGGAGGGGGTAGAACCCTTCCATTGGGGATTTTGTCTTCAAACCATCCAGTTGAGTTTCAGAAACAACCAAAGGCACCCTGTCAGATATCAAAACATCCATCACAGTGTCCCAATGAGTATATCAAGCCACTGTTTTTGCTTTTAGGACAACTCTTGCCATCTGCAGTTTTTGACTTCAAAGGGAGCATGACAACATCTAGTCCAGTGCATCCATCCATGAGTTCTGACTGCCACAGAGAGCACACAGCAACTCTTTTATTATCCTAGATTTTGTCCATATCCTACTGGGATTTGAATTGCAAAAATTACAATGCTTACAGTAACAGAATGTCAGTTTTGGTTTTGCAAAAATGGTCAAGTAGTCACCTCCTCTGAAATATCCTCCATAACCGCACACCTTGGATGCCATGGACAGAAGCAAAGCAGATGGACTGGCTCCTTGAAGCCTGATTTGTGTATGAACTTGCCATCAGAGCAAGCCATCTGGCTAAGGTTATCATAAATACAAGGGCTTCTTTAGATGGTATCTGATTTATCCAGTCCAAATTTTATCTATTGTATTTTCAAGGTCAAGCAGAGAAGGGACTCAGTACACCTGGCAGCAGGGAAAAAACCCAAACAAGCAGCCATCTGACATCTTTTTAAACTCAAGCATGTGAAGTGCTACACATGGAGTTTTCTGCAAACATAGCAGAGCTTGAAAAGGAGATCCTGTAGCACTTCTGGATCTGGCTGTGAGAAAGAAACACAAGCCTTTATAGACTTAAGACCACTTCATTTGTTGCATTGAGTCTCTGCAAACATTTGCTACTAACCAATTTCATTCAAAAGGGTTATGAAATTCAATTTCATGCTGATCCAGACTAACACAGCTTTAACTTTGGAGTCTGGAGCTTTACAAAATTATCTGAGATTCTATGCCTATTATTATTATTATTATTATTATTAGAACTCAAACATAGTGAGATGACTACATCTCATCCCCTGATCCACTCCCTGAAAAACATCTTAAAGGGAAGTCAGCTGCCCAAACCATTGGACAGTGTTTTCTGCCACTGACATCACCTTACAGTGCTCATGCCCTCCAGCAGTCCAGATTAGAGTTGTGCACGGATCCATTTTCCTTCGTTACATCTGTTCTTTCATTACCTTTGGGAGCAGGTAATGGGAAGCCCCCTCCCACTCCAAAATCAGCTCGACACGAAAGCAAGTGGAAACCAATCCCAGCTCCTTGCTTTTTGCCTTGGAAAGAGTGTATTTATGGCATGCAAGTCCAGAAGGCATGTACACCTGCCTGCAGCCAAGTGCTTCTTCTGAAGTAAGAGAACTTGCCTCCTTGCCTTGGAAAGTGCATTTGGCATGCAGGTCCGGAAAGTGTGCAGGCCTGCCTGCAACCAAGCACCTCCTCTGGAGTAAGCTTGCCTCCTTGCCATGGAAAGTGGATGTGGTGTGCAGGCCGAGAAAGTGCACACACACCTGCCTGCAGCCGAGCACTTCCTCTAGAGTAAGAAACAGGTAAGAATCCTTAAAGTGCATGCCTGCCTGCATCTGAGCACCTCTCCTCTAAAGTAGAGATTCAGTGCCTAAAATGATGGGAAGGAGAGCCTGGGAAGCCCCCCCCCCCCCAAAAAATAATGGGTCGATATCAAACAGGTATTTTATCACCCCAGAGCAAAAAACAGATATTTGCCCTACCGATTTCGGGATTGGGGTCCCCACCAAAAGCTGGGACACGTTTAACCAGATTGCACAAGCCTAATGCAGATGACTGGCTGTTGGAGTTCTGGATCATTTCCAGTCATGGTTGTAGTGACAGAGAGGCGGGGGGGGAGGTGTTGCCATCCTCAGTCGAGACAATTTTAATTCTAGGACGATTCCGGTAGCGAACATTCCAGGCATGGAGTGCTCTGGCCTGGTGTGGGACCTTGGTGAGAGTGTGGCCTTCCTGCTGGTGTACCGTGCACCCAACGCACCGGCGGGGAGTCTACCCAGGCTGCTGGAGGTGGTGGCGGAGTGGGCATTGCGGTTCCCCAGGCTTATGGTTCTGGGGGACTTTAATGTCCACGCCGACACCGCCTCGACAGTAGCCTTGGATCTAGTGTCTACCATGGATGCACTAGGTCTCTCACTGTGTAAGACCGGTCCCACTCACCAGGCTGGGCACACCTTGGATTTGATTTTCGCTGCCGGAATTGGTGTGACCCCAGCCTCTATTATAGAGGTTCCATGGTCGGATCACAAGGTCCTAGAAGTCCGTCTGAGCTGGCCTCACCTCTCGGTAAGGGTGCCGAACCTATTATGGTTCGCCCGAGGAGACTTATGGAACCCATTCGGTTCCTGAATGCTCTAAGGGAATGGGAGCCCCAGCGATTCCGTCGATGGGCAGGTGGAACACTGGAATGCCAGTCTTTCCGCCGCCCTTGATGAAATCGCCCCAGACGCTCTCTCATCCTCGGACTAATCGCCGCCTTGGTTCTCTGACGACCTGAGCGCGATGAAACGGAGGAAGAGACAGCTAGAGGACGTGTGGCGGAGACTCCGTGACGAAGCTTCGAAATCAGCTTATAAGCTGTTTAAAAGGCTTATGAGCATGCTATCAAGGAAGCAAAAAGTTATATTATTCCTCCTTGATAGAGTCGGCTAGTTCACGCCCGGCTCAACTTTTTAAGATAATTCGGTCTCTGACAGCGATCCCTACTGTCCCAAATGATAGGGTTTGGCTCGACAGCTGAGGCTTTTCAGAACTATTTCACCGACAAGATTTCGTTGCTCGCCGGGATATCCCCGCTACTTTTGCTACAGTTAGCGAACTCGAGACTCCGCCGCCACTCGGGCGGGCCCACCTTCACCCGTTTCCAATTGCTGGAGCAGCTGTCGATAAGTTACTTGTTGCAGCTAGACCAACTACTTGCTCCTCGACCCGTGCCCCTCCTGGCTTATTAGACCTTGCCAGGAGAGGTTACGTGGCCCCCTGGGCACGATCTTAAATAGCTCCCTTGAGCAAGGAGTCTTCCCAGGGGATTAAAAGAGGCTATGGTAAGACCGCTGCTGAAGAAGCCGAATTTAGACCCTTCGGCTCCCTCCAATTACCGGCCTGTTTCCAACTTGCCCTTCCTGGGCAAGGTGATTGAGAGGGCAGCAGCGGATCAGCTGCAGCAGTTCTTAGAAGACACAGCTGGATTTGATCCCTTCCAGTCCGGCTTCCGTATTGGGCACGGACGGAGACCGTGCTTGTCGCCATTACAGACCAACTTCGCCGCCAGCTGGACCAGGGTGGATCGGCACTGCTTGTCTTGTTAGATCTGACAGCAGCGTTTGATACAGTAGACCATGCATTGTTGACCCACCGCCTATCCGCTTCCGGAGTCAGGGGGGGGATCGGGACAGCGTGTGGAGGGGGGCGGATGGTCTCCAGGCGGCTCCCACTTAACTGTGGGGTCCCCAGGGGCCATTCTCTCCCCTTATTATTCAACGCTTATATGCGCCCCTGGCCCAGCTGGCCCGCGACTTTGGTCTGGAGTGTTATCAGTACGCTGATGACACCCAGCTTCTGCTGCGAATGGACGGCAGGCCGGATACCGCACTCCGATTGCTTCCATCTGTGCCTCGGCCGTGACTGGTTGGCTGCGGGCCAGCCGGCTGAAGGTGAATCCGTCGAAGACGGAGATCCTATGGCCTGGTCGGCCTGGCCGGGATGAGTGCCGGTTGCCTACTCTGGACGGCGAGCAATTAAGCACGTCGTCAATTGTTAAGAGCTTGGGTGTTCAGTTCGACTCCCTGCTGACCATGGAGACCCAGGTCTCCGCGGTCAGCAGGGTGGCGTTCTCTCACCTACGCCAGGCTAGGCGACGGGCCCCCTACCTGTCCAGGAATGACCTGGCTACGGTGATCCAAGCGACGGTCATCTCGAGACTAGACTACTGTAACGCCCTCTACGTTGGCCTTCCCTTGGCGACGATTCAGAAACTCAAGCTAGTGCAGAATGCCGCTGCTCGCCTGCTGGCAGGAGTGCCGGTGAGGCAGCACATTACGCCCATCCTCCAGCAACTGCACTGGCTGCCAATTGAGTACCGAATCACCTTCAAGGTGCTGGTGTTGACCTTTAAGGCCTTGTACGGTCTAGGGCCTGCGTACCTCTGGACCGCCTTGCCCCATACGATCCCCGAGATCACTCCGCCAGCAGAGCAAAACCTGCTGGAGATTCCACCGATCCGCCTCTGCCGCCTATCATCAACTAGGCAGCGCTCCTTCTCAGTAGCAGCTCCAACGGCCTGGAATGCCCTGCCGGAGGAGGCTAGAGCCATACGGGAGCTCGCCCCTTCCGCAGGGCATGTAAGACCTTCCTTTTCAAGCAGGCCTTCGGTTGACATATAACGCCTCTTGCCTTCAATCGATTTATGACTCTGTGTTACCGTTTTTTGTCACTTAGTGTAATTTTAACAATGTTTTAATGATGTTTTTTAGTATCATTTTTGTTATTTTTATGGTTATAGCATTGTTTTATTTTGTTCGTGAGTCGGCATGAGTGTTGCCTGCCGATCACTATGTATGTCTTGTAACCCGCCACGAGCCCTCGGGAAGAGGCGGAATACAAATGCAAATAATAAATAAATAAATAAATAAATGATTATAAAATGGCTGTTGGGGCAGTTATAGCAGCAACACTTAGAGTTGGGGAGAGTGGTGGCTTTGTCATTGCTGAAAGAGGTAATGATGGCTGGCCAAAAGGAAAGGCAGGTAAGAATTATTATTATTATTATTATTATTATTAATTGAGGGCTACTCAATGTAAGGGACTTGTGGCTAAGCTTGTGCATGGATTCGGAGTGACCAGTTCCCTTCGGCTAATCCGGCTTGTTTGGCTTGGTCGGATAGCCCTAATTGCAACCACGTGACAGCTGACCATGGCTCCTCCTCCTCTATTCAGCATCAAGAGGCGTGCAAAGCGGCTACCGCATGTTGCTCGCACAGGGTTTCCCTGTGAGCCCAGCCTATGGGCCAATCGAAATTGAAGGATGTACATAAGAACATAAGAAGAGCCATGCTGAATCGGGCCTCAGCCCATCTAGTCCAGCATTCTGTGTCACACAGTGGCCCACTAGTTGTACACAGGGATCTCTAGCAGAAAGGAGGGCAAAACCCTCACCTGCTCCCGACCCCCACAACCAGTACCCGGGGAAAATCCTGCCTGCCTCCATCAACACAGAGGTGGCACTTGGATGTCCATTTCAGTAGCTACTGATTCCCTTGGTATCCATGAATCTGTCTAATCCTGCCTTGAAGCTGTCCAGGCTGACAGCTGTCACAACCTCCTCTGGAAGTGAGTTCCATGTAGTGACATGTCATACGCAAGCTGTGTCTGCTCCTTAACCCCATCCCTGAAACCCACACTCCCTTGAAGGGAAAAAGGAACATATCCCAGGAACGAAAAGGGGAGCCATGTAAGTTCCCCATTGCTACCAATGGTCCTTATCTACCTGCATTTTTCAGCTGCAGACCAAAAATGGCTATCTGGTTTCGAGAGGTGTGTGAAAATGGCAAGCAGAAATGGATCGAGGTTCAGCCGAAATGCACAAGCCTACTTGTGGCCACCACTGCTGTCATTTTACTGCCACAAAGTCCAGAAAGAGTAGAAAGGGGTCATTGCTTATTTTGGATTTGAATTATTTTTGTTGATGTATTATTCTTCCAGTGAAATCCCACTTTTTGAATGACAAATGGAATCATAGGTTGGATCTACACTGCCATATAATGCAGTTTGAAAGTGTATTAGATGGCCAATGAAGAGCTATATAATGCAGACTGCATTATATGACACTGTAGATCTAGCCATGGAAACACAGGACTGGAAAAGACCAATAAGTGCCATCCAGCCCAATTCCCTTCTGCCACACAGAAATAGCAAAGTGAATACTGCCTATTTTTTTCAATTCCAAGTATTAAATTACACCCTATTTCCTTGATGTAGGCTTTAGCAGCTATGAAGAAACATGGAGGGATACTAAATATTTAACTTCTTTTTTTTCACAACAATCATTTGCAGCAATATCTGCAGCCAGCTGTGGAGAGAAGGGGCAAACACACATATTAAAATAGGTTTAGAGGAGGTTAAGATTGAGAAGGTATTAAGCAAGTTCAGCCGCATACATTCCAGTGCAGCAGACCATATTTCCACTTACATGCTCCATCTTTATTTATTTATTTATTTACAATATTTCTAACCCACCGTTCTCAAGCCTAAAGGTGACTCGAGGCAGCTTATGAATTGGCAGCAATTCAATGCCATAAAAATCCACAATATACAATTAAAATATTTAAAACAGCATTATAAAATCAATACAATACAAAAATCTTTAAAAACATATCTTAATCAATGTCTTCCTGTTAATCTCACTTTCCAGGAGCATCGTCTAAGCCGTCCCATGTTTCAAAGTTACATAATTCCATGTTTGTCTACTGTACTGCATTTCTCAAGGCTTTTTCAAAGAGCCAGGTTTTGATTTTTTTCCTGGAATGTCAGGAGGGAGGGGGCTGATCTACTATCCCTAGGGAGGAAGTTCCACAGCCAAGGGGCCACCACTGAGAAGGCCCTGTCCCTCATCCCTGTCAGATGTGCGTGCAAAGAAGGTGGGATTGAAAGCAGGGCCTCCCCAGGCAATCTTAAAATCCTAAATGGTTCATAGGGAAATATACATTCGGACAGGTAAGCTGGGCCGTAACAGTTTAGGGCTTAATAGGCTAAAGCCAGCACTTTGAATTGTCCCCAGTAGCATATTGGCAGCCAGTGGAGTTGGCGCAACAGAGGAGTTGTGTGCTCCCAGAGCGCTGTTCCAGTGAGCAACTTGGCTGCCGCCCACTGGACCATTTGAAGCTTCCGAACAGTCTTCAAAGGCACATTGCACATTGCAATACATACAGGATATAACCAGAGCATGGACTACCGTGGCCAAGTCAGACTTCTCAAGGTACGGGCGCAGCTGGTGCACAAGTTTTAACTGTACAAATGTTTCCCTGGTCACTGCCGAGATCTGCGATTCAGACTCGGAGATGAATCTGGGATCACTCCTAAGCTGCGAACTCCAAGCTCTTTCCCTTTTTTTCATTTTGTGATCAAATGTGAATGTTGCCACTTTGTGCTTAAATGCTGCCTTCTGCCTTGTGCCTTTTCCCCGTAAAGTGCTTGCCACAACTGAAGCTGGGGCTACGTTAATGCGGATGATAATAACCAAATGACAAAGCTTTCAACCTCTGAGCTTTCAGATGTGATTAAACTCGGTGGAAGGAAGTTTTGATACCAAAGGGTTTTACCATGGGGCAAAAAAGTGGAGGCACTTGGAGAACGGCATTGGTAATCTCTTCAGTGGCATTTCTGTGAGGATGGCGGAGACCAGTCAGGGAGCAAACTATTCCAATAAATGGTTCAGTCTTTCTTATCTGTGTGAAACAGATTGATATATTCTGTTTTCTGTTTACATACTAAGAGACATTTACACATAAATAAAAACATTCATCATCTGTTAACCTTGAAGCTCTGCAGAAATGCTGAAGGGCTAAAGTAAAAATCACCCGCAAAGCAGATTTTGGAATTTCCATATCACTGATTGTTGGTTGGCATTCCATATGGCCTTTTCACAACAGCATCATCTCATGTATGTGAATCCATTATAAAATTAATTAATAATATCTCAACCTGGTATGTAGAAACCGCCCTTCTGTCCTGTCCCTCATTTAATAGTAGCCTGAAGATAGATTAGTCATAACACGCTGAATTGAACCAAATGATTTTCAACTGACGGAAGCAGAATATTGTATGTTTTGACAATTGATTTTACAAATAATCAAAATCTCATTCCTCCCCTTCTTGTACGATGTAGTTTCCATTTCCATAAGTGATGTTTTACTTCAATTACCTCTTGAGGTCTATTTTCAGTGCTTGAATTCAAGGTTTTTTTAAAAAATATCTCTTCTCCCTTCATTCTAAAAGCAGGATCATATCACACATACAATAGGAAGAAAAACATTCCCTTTTCTCCTCTAAATTAGTGTTTTCTGTTTTTGTTTTGGCTTTCATGGCCTTCTTTAAAACTAGACCCATTTTTGTTTCTCACTTATTATCACTTGTGCTGGCAGGACTGAAGACCAACAGGTTGGAGGTTCGAATCTGGAGAGAGTGCGGATGAGCTCCCTCTATCAGCTCCAGCTCCCCATGTGGGGACATGAGAGAAGCATCCCACAAGGATGGTAAAACATCTGCACATCCTCTGGGCAATGCCCTTGTAGATGGCCACAAAAAATCCAGGAGGTGGGCAGACATCAAGAAAAATGCACAAAATAAAACACAAGAACTGGCATTTTAGATGTATAAAACTGCCAAAGCTATACAACTGTGTTCAATTTTGGACATCACAATTCAAGAGGGATATTGACTCTAAGCTGGAAGATGTTTATTTATTTATTTATTTATTTACATCATTTATATTCTGCCCTTCTCACCCCACAGGGGACTCAGGGCGGATCACAATGCACATATACAGGCAAACATTCAATGCCATTGAAATACAACATATATAGACAGTTGCCCTCTTCCTCTGTTTAGAGGAAGAGGGCAACTAAAAGGATCAAGGTCTGGAAACCATGAATCCCTATGAAGAGCATCTTAAAGAGCTGGGCCTGTTTCACCTGCAGATGATTAGGTTGAGAGAAGGCATGATCACCATGTATAAACATGTGACAAGGTGTCATAAGGAAAAGGAGCAGGCTTGTTTTCTGCTGCCTTGAAGACTAGGAGTCAATGGAGCCATTGGTTCACATGACAGGAAAGGAGATTCCACCTGAACTTCCTGACGGTAAGAGGAGATGTTCAGCAGTGGAATATTTCATTTCATTTCACTTTATTTCTTGGTTAGTCGCTCTCCATCGGAGTGCTCCAAGCAACTTACAATTTAAAATACACATTACACAATATATTTATTTATTTATTTATTTATTTATTCGGACTTCTATGCCGCCGACTCCCTAAGGCTCACGGCGGCGGAGCTTACAAACACAAATACAAAGTATACATAGATAAACATACAGGGCATACAAAAGGTAAAAACATCCACAGGGCAACCAACAGCAGATATGGAGGGGGGGAGCCAAGCTCATGCCCAAGGGCAGAGCCACCCGGTGGAGCTATCAAGCACGTCCATCAAAGGAGGGGAGCTGCCCCGCCCTTGGCCCCACCTCCGCTTTGCCGGATGTTTACCGAACCTGGGCAACCCATCGGGGCACTGGGGAAGGGGATCGGTCACGGGACCCCCCACACCAGCAGCGTTCCCGGCCTCATGGCTGTCAGCGAGAGCAGGCCAGTCACCATCCAGCCTTGGCAGAGGCCATGGGCTAGTCGCGGTCGAGGAGATCCCCGGCAACCGTCCTGCCCGTCGCCGCTCCCCAGGAACCCTTGCCAGGGCCCTCGAGACGTCCACCGCATCCATCAAGAGCTGCGCAGGCAGCGGCAAGGGGGAGCTCGCGGCTTCCGGTGGCAAGACCGGTAGTGGCGGCTGCTCCATGGCAAAGGTCACCGGGGGCGTAGTCTTGCATTTGCCAGTTAGATCTGATTACAAATTGAATGCACAGCCAAAAATCCAGGTCTTGAGCGCTTGTGTAAAAGATCTCAGATCCGGCATAGCTCTAAGATATGGGGGCAATGCATTCCACAATATGCTGTCTCAGACTCGGGAGAGACTTCTTTTTCTGGAGATCTTTCAGCAGATGGATAGCCATCTGTCTGGAGTGCTTTGACTGTGTATTCCTACATGACAGAATGGGATTGGACTGGATTACCCTTGGGGTCTCTTCCAACCAATGGACTCAATGATTCTATAACTAGGAGGATTTTAAACATAGGCTGGATGGCCATCTGTAGAGCGGTGGGTCTGAGAAGGAGACAGAACTGGCAATATTGGATAGACTCCCTGTCACCTAACCAACTGGAAGTCCCCTCACCTGCCTGTCCCCTCCCTCTCTGTCTGTCTGCCATGATTGTCAAAGACCTGTATACAGAATCTCTGTTGATGTAGTCACTCACCATGTCATAGTCAAGGGCCCTTAAGTATTTCAGCTAGGCTCCAACTAAGAGCAGATGCTACTCAGCTAAGGAGATCTAATCAGTTGGCTCAGAGAAGGGCCAACAGGTGAGAGCACTTGGGAACGGGGCATCAATAGTTGGAGACCAGAGCAGTGTTGTGGAAATGGCTACAACCCAAATCTTTGTCAGCAACTCTTAGATTGAATTTTAACTTTTGTGAGTGGACGATGTTTTCGGAAGGTGACTTATGTTGGTGAACTGCCTGGCTTTGACCCTTGGAAAGAACTATGGGCTATTTGTATACTTTGCCCTTGTTGTACTGCTTGCGGTGTATGACCAACATGCACATTTTTGTCTATGCAGAAAAAAATTCAAAAAGAAAATAATGTATTACTGCAAAATCCTCAAACTAACTTCTTTCTGCTAGGCTTCCTTTACATTGAGAAAACCTTTTCTCAGATTGGAAATGAATCATAAATATTCTTTCATTCTCTATTTGAATGGGTTCTTCTCTGCTTTTTTAATCCTAGACTATAACTAACACTCACTAGAGTTATTTTTGAACTATAACTCCCATGATCTTAGATAGAAAATTCAGAGAAGTTAGGTCAGGGACAAACGCTCTGCAATTATTGACCCCAATGAAATGTTACATCAGCTCCCAAATCTCTAGCATTGTTGGATGAGGCATTGAAAACTCAATTTTATATACACTGTGCTCATGCTCCCTTGGTAACTTTTCCCCCTCTTTCCCTTTTCTCCTTAACTTTCTGGCTAAAATCTATGTTGAGGTTTTACTCCAATGCCAGAAATTTGGGGCAGGGCAGAATAGTTCATTGGCAGAGGCAGAGTTCTTCTTCTGTTTGGGTAATGGCCTTGTTTTGTTCCTCCATAGCTGAGGTCCAAAGAGTAACTTTTTTCCTGGCTCTTCTTTAAGATATTTTAGTGCCACTTCTCAAAAATGTTGATTTGGCACCCTCATGTAAGACAGAGTCAGTGAAAGTAGGCTGCAGAAATCGCTTTTCCCAGACCTCCGGATGAAAGAGGATTGGGGAAATGATGGTGCTGAATGAGCTCTGGGGATACTTCAAAGGCACCCAAGAGAGGAGAAGGGCAGTGGCATTTGCATTCTTAATATGATAGATCATAAAGGATTTGGCAGGAATCAAAGGAGGGGGGGAGTCCTCCAGAACTGCATTTCAGCAGTGTGGGACTTACAGGCCATTGAACCCTGGAGAAAACTCAAGAAGACTTGTTGACATTTAGAGCAGGTGCCTAAACCAGAGCCAAGAAGTCTTAACTTTTGTTTTCTGGCATCACTGGAGGCCACAATGGATTTCTTGAGTGCATCTACACTGTAGAATGAAGGCAATTTGGCACCACTTTAACTACCATGGCTTAATGCTAGAGAATCTTGGGAGTTCTAGTTCGGTGAGGCACCAGCAGTGAAGACAAAAAAAAACCTTGTGAAGCCAGCTCTCACAGATCCATAGTATTTGCGCTATAGCAGTGAAAGTTGTATCAAGCTGCAGTGATTCTTCAATGCCGTTTCACTCCAATGGAACTTTGGCCTACCAGGTGTTTTGGACTCCAACTCCCATAATTCCTAACAGTCTGTAGGCTGTTAGGAATTGTGGACATTGAAGTTCAAAACACCTGGAGGGCCTAAGTTTTCCTGTGCCTGGGCTAACGTGTTATGTGTTTTATATGAGCTGTCCACAGTGCTGAAATTACCACTCCAAATAGCTTCATAGTACCCAGGCATGGTTTAGACCCCAAAAATAGGGCATCGAAACCCTAATGGGGGGGGGGGGTTATTATTAGTAATAGAAAGTCTTACAAAAAAAATTCCAAAAAATTTCTAAAATCTAACGTAATTACTAACGAAATTTAGTAGTAGTTCTAAAGTAGGCAAAGCAGGGAAACAGGACTGACACTATTTTAAGCACAGGCAAATCAAGGGGCAACATTTCCCTTGGTTTCCTTGCAGGGAGATATAATGCATTAATATATTATTATTAATATTATTATTAATATTATTAAAGGACAGGGTTTCCTTGCAGGGACATATAATGCATTAATATATTATTATTATTATTAATATTATAAAAGGACAGGGTTTCTTTGCAGGGACATATAATGCATTAATATATTAATATTATTAAATAAAATAGTTGCCAATGCCCACCTCTGGTGCAGGCCTTGCTAATCTGTAGAGTTCTCCTCACTCCAGCTTTTTCCCATTCAGTTTTACCATAGCAGTCTAGGACCTCCGTCTGAACTCTATGGCTTTTCTTGATTCTGAACTCTTCCTTCTCCTCTCCGTGCTCTTTTCACTCCTGCCACCCTTCTCTCAGCAGTTCTTATGTCCTTCTACTCTGTCCTTCTATCTAAACCCCCTTCCTGGGTGTTTAAATCGCTTTTTTCGTCAGTCCTCCAGCCCCTCTAGGAGTCCCGATCTGGATCTCTTTATCGTTTCCGGCTCCTTTTTCACTTCCTGGAGGAGGCCTTTCACTCTAATTAGGCTCCAAGCACGGAAAGGCCCCGATTTGACTGTGAGTTATGTCTGCAAAACTATTTTGGAGGGGGAAATTTTCCTGTTGGGTGGGCATCCAAAATAGTTACTAATCTAACGAAAATTTGGGCCCAGGGGGTGCGGAAAAGAAAGTCCACTTCCGGGATTGGCCCTGCGATGCGTATAAACTTGAAAGTCCCATACATACGAATCCCTTCTGATTTCTTTTCATTTTCATAACTTTTTTCTCATGCCTAATAGTACCTAGTTTAACAAAGGGATCTTGAAGAACCATAGATACTTAGGGAAAGAATGAAGCTGGCAGCATAAAGGGTATATCTACACTATAGAAATAATTCAGGCTTTTGTTTCTAACAGGTAGGTTATCTATAATTTTCATTTACAGCCTGAAATTTCAGGATGGACAGACCAGTGGAGTCAGATGGATCTGCAGATAATATATCTTTTACAAGCTGTGCTCCAAATCTATATACAGTCAACAAATGCAAGTCCCATTCTTGGTTTGTGTTTTTGGTGGTGGTAGTAGTGGCATTATTATGATTGTTATTAGAGTTCACATACATCTTTGTTATGGCTTAGGCCAGGATTGGGAAATATCTGAATGCCTCCTCCAAGACAATTTGGTCTGCTACTTTGTCTCCCACCCAAATACTAGCCAAGTATTAACTTGGATATGGTGCCTTTAAAAATCCTTGCAAAAACTGGATCTCAGATGAAAATTAAGGAAATTAAAGTGCACAGAATATACCCCAGGAGCCAATGATACAAATATTGACATGTTGCAAATCCAAGCTGCAAGATTATAACAGCAATGAAAACAAGATAATTTGCAACAGAGGCCACAAAGGCATGGTTGCTGAGCATAAGCGAGCCCCTTTGACAGGTTCCCTGGAAAGGCACCTGGGTCCTCCTACTGCCTGGTTTGTGGGCCTCCTGAGGCAGATCACAGGGGGAGGGCAGAGTCAAAGGTTTGATAAGCCCTTCTCTGATCCCCTTTCTGCTCTTTTCAAAGCGGGATCGGGAAAACTGCTGTATATGCTCTAGAGCAATGGTTCTTAACCTGCGGGCCGCGGATCACCAGTGGGCTGTGAGGACGAAAATCTGGACTGCGAACCTCCTTCCTCTTTATGTATTTTTATTTCTGCTTCTTTCACACTACCTGCCACTCTTTCCCTGTCGCTGAACATGGTCTATCCAATGCAATTTTCTGAATCTGCACCCCAAACAGAACCTAAAGTTGACCAAAAACTGATTTGTAACCATTTTGGTACAAATGTTGGAAAGTGGTCCCTGGACAAAGTAGTCCCTGGTCAAAGTGGTCCCTAGTCAAGGAATCCCTGGTCAAGTGGTCTCTGGTCAAAAATGGTTGGAAACCACTGCTCTATAGTATCCATAGCTGTGATTCGCAGGAATCCTTTTTGCCTGGATTGTTTTGGTTGCAGGATTGGCACAGAGATGAGGGTGGACTGTTGAACTGGCAGCACTGCAAGGGGTCTCCCAAGGGGCAGGTTTCTATTTTTGAACTAAGCCTCTCCCTCCTGTCTCCCTCTCTTTCCCTGTCCCAGTTGACAATAGTGTTCTATGTACTATGTCTTTGCCTCTCATGCATTTACCCTATCACTTGGATTGTTTCTGCCCATGGTGATTTTTGTTTCTGCCCATGGTGAATTTCCCAGCAGGGCATAAAGCCCACAGAAGAAACATTTGGTTTTGTTTGGAGCAGAGAATGATGCATGCCCCTGTCTGCCCACTTAACTCAGCTCCTGTTGCTCCTCTGAGCTGCCATGGCTCTGTTTCCGCCGCTCTTGCTTTTGCTGGCTGAACCGAAGCCAGTAGGCATGTGTGCTTGCAAGCAGCTGCCTGTGCCCCATGGCCCTTGGAACTTTCATTTCATTTTTAATATATAATTTTATAATAACTTATTTAAAATGAATAAATAAATAAATAAAGGTATGGCCTTCAAATGATAGCCAAAGGCAGAAAAAAGTTTTCCCAGGCCTGGCTTAGGTCCAAATAAAATGTACTGCTGATGTTTGGTTCTCATGGCTACTGATATCAATAGCCTACATAATATGATTGAAACTCCCCCTTCTTTAAAGGTAACCCTTTGTAGTTGTCCTGTCTGACCCACATGAAAACAAGGACCCAGAAGCACCAGGAAACTTTGCTGCTGAATTCCCTGCCTTGCTTCAGTGGAGAACTTCTGGTATCTGAGAGACCTGCTGTTCCATGCCTAGCAAGGGCCGCTGTGATATTAAATGGATTTCATTTTTAATTGCATTGGGGGATTTTACCGCCTGGCAAGAAGAGGCCTTGGAAATGGGCTTTCCAGCCAACCTCATTGAAATGCATTCATGAATGCACAAAAACACTGCCAGCCACTCTCGCCTTGCCCAGTAGCATGTGCTGGCTCAAACGATTTGGATTTGCAGTAATCCCTTTCCCCTCCAGTAAACCCCATAGTACTTCCAGCGGGTCTGTGTCCTCCGCTCACTCCACCTTTGCACAGCTTTTAATTAGTCTGTTACTCTCCTCAACTCCTTCAAGGAACTTTTCGGTCTCGATCCAACTGGGAGAGAGTCAGAGGAAAAACATTCCTATTGTACTTGAAGAGCACCAAAGCTTAGAAAAATTATTTTGGGAAGGGGATTCAATTCCCACAATTTTACGAAACACAATACTAGACAGGTATTTTTTGTGTCTGAAATTTCTGGCTGAAAGTAAATAATGAGTCACTTGTTTTTATTTCTCTAGAAGCTCCATATATTCAATTACATTTTTAAACTGGCTCCATATGATGGGCCCTCCACCACTTTGACACATATGACCAAACCATATCAGAGTGTGGAGACAAGGGCTAAAGTTATTGCTGATGAAGAATTCACAACTATAGGAGCACATCTACACTGGGTAGGTTAGTTGTTTGATCACCCATGTCAAACTGGTGGACAGCCCATCAGACACCAGTTATTGGCTAGAATCTAAAGTGAGAGAAATAGATGCTTCACCTGGTGTGGCACATACCTAGCTAATCTATCATTTACTTACTTTATGCCCCACTTTTCAGGCAGCTAACCGTCACATTCTTTGGTCCCCATTAAAAAAAATTACAACAATTGAAAAACCAATAGTATGGTATGGTGTGAATTAGATTAAAATGCAATTAAAATATAAGAAATTCAATTAAAATCCATTTTCAAACACACGTCCCCCACAAATGCCAACCACAACCTCCCCAGCAGCGTTCCACTTATACTTCCCCAAAGGCATATTGGCAGAGGAATGTCTTGACCTGCTTGTGGAAGAAGGCCAACAGGGATGAGGCCCTTCTGGTCTCTCTTGGGAGAGAGTTTCACAGTCTGGGAGCAACCACTAAAAAGGCCCTCATCTCCCATGTTCCCACCAAACGTGCTTGAACAGGTGGTGGGACTGAGAGAAGGCCCTCCCCAGTTGATCACAAATGTCTGACAGGTTACTAGAAAGACTGAAAGCAATTCAGGTGGATGTATCAATAAATCAATCAATAAACAAGAGTTATCAAAAATAGTATCTATTCGCTAGTACACTGTTACAGTACACAATCCACAGTGGGGACAACGATTAGGACATACAGGTACAGCGAAATTACACAGTGGTACATATATCAATGGGAAATCACATCAGAGCAAGTAAGAATTTACAGTAAACAATAACATTGTATGAAGTCATGAACTAAAGTAAATTATTAGTTAGGTGAGAGAACCTAGTGTGCTATCTCACGTCCTGAGTCCCTGTTAAAGAGCAATGTCCGTGTGGAGGATAGTAATCTGGCAGGGACCAGGATAGAAGCCCGCAATGGACGGAGCAGAGTACTGGGACCGCTAAAATGTCCTAAGGCATGCAGTGCGCATGCATTAGACAGTAACCGCAAGGTTAGCTGGTCGTTGTAGTCTGCGACGACGCTAGCTCCGAGAGGTGTAAGTTGTGCGCAGGCGCGGCATCGTTAGTGGCTGGCCGCGGAGGACTGTGGTCCTTGTAGTTCAATCACGGTTGGGCTAGCGTCTAGGAGATATCAAGCTGCCACTGCAGTGGAGGGAAAAGCTGCCCCACGCTCGTCCCACCGTAGTGAGGAGCAATGGGGGGTTGCCTGACGGCAGGAGCTCACCCCAAGCCGGCGGGAAGCCGTTTCGTCTTAAGGACTTCTTCAGAGGCTTGTTTAGATGGGCGTCCTCTATTGAGTCAAGTCTTGGCGAGCTTTTCAAGTGGCATGGAGGACGGACCATTCCATAGGCAGGAAATGCCTATGGAATGGTCCGTCCTCCATGCCACTTGAAAAGCTCGCCAAGACTTGACTCAATAGAGGACTCAATTGCTCTTTAACAGGGACTCAGGACGTGAGATAGCACACTAGGTTCTCTCACCTAACTAATACTTTACTTTAGTTCATGACTTCATACAATGTTATTGTTTACTGTAAATTCTTACTTGCTCTGATGTGATTTCCCATTGATATATGTACCACTGTGTAATTTCGGCTGTACCTGTATGTCCTAATCGTTGTCCCCACTGTGGATTATGTACTGTAACAGTGTACTAGCGAATAGATACTATTTTTGATAACTCTTGTTTATTGATTGATTTATTGATACATCCACCTGAATTGCTTTCAGTATATTATAAGGTGTAGCCCTCAGCTTTTTTGTATAGGTTACTAGAAAGAGACAGGGTCCTTCTGATAACCAAGGCTGGAGCCATATAGGGCTTTGTAGGTCAAAACTGTTGATGTTTCGGTAAGGAATGGAGCCATCCATAAATCTCTCTCCCAGTTCTTTCCTATTTATTTATTTATTTATTTATTTATTTATTTATTGCATTGCTCTTCTCACCCCTGGGGGGTGGGGGGACTCAGAGCGATGTACAAAATATCAAATGGCAAAAATTCAATGCCAAACATACATATAAAAGCAATACATAACATAATTAAATCAATAGCATATAAATATGAATTAAAACAATTTAAAACAATACAAAGACACATCATAATATGAAAATAGAACATATTAAACGTTGCAGCAGTTCCAAGGTTTTCATTTCATTTATCCCTCGCCAAATGCCTGCTTGCCTAATCAAGTTTTAAGTCGTTTCCTGAACATCAGGAGGGAGAGGACCTATCTAATCTTGCTGGGGAGGAAGTTCCACAGCTGAGAGGTCACCACTGAGAAGATCCTGTCTCTCGTCCCCGCCAATCACACCTGCAAAGGTGGTGGGACCAGGAGCAGAATCTTCCCAGCCAACTGAGCAAACATCTGTTTATGAACACGCAGCATTTAATCAGCCCAGTCTCTGTTTTTATCCATTCACAAGGAATGCTTTTCTTCTTTATTTACATTTTGAACATAACTCACAAGCACTCCTATTACACGACAAACAGCAGACTCTACAAACAGCAGATGTAACAAGGCAAGGATCAGACTTTTTATTTCACTTGCTGCTTATCAGTTAGGACAACCCACAATAAAGTTACATCAAACTTCTGACCTACTTTGGGCCTACTTTGTCCATCTTCACACTTTACTATCTTAACCCTTTAGCTACTGATTTCTCTACTGTGCATGCTTAGAAAAGAATGCTACTTTTTACTGATGCTCACTTTTACCATATTTTTCACAAAAAACAGCACTTTGAATTAATTGTGCCCAGAAAATTGTTGGCAGCCAGTGGAACTGATACAACAAAGGAGTTATATGCTCTCTATATCCAGCCTCAGTTAGTCTGGCCGCTGCACTTTAGAGTAACTGAAGTTTCTGAGCACTTTACTTTATGGGGGCATCCTGAGAGGTCCTCACAACCTCTGAGGATGCCTGCCATAGATGCAGGTGAAATGTCAGGAGAGAAAGTTTCTGGAACATGGTCATACAGCCCAGAAAACTCACAACAAACTATGGATTCCAGCCATGAAAGCCTTCAGCAATACAGAGTAGAAATGCTATCTATCCACACCCCATTTGCCAGAAAAACAAAGCCCCTTCTCTCCATGCAGTAGCTGTCCCAATAAAGTAAAAAGGGGTTTTTTGCTGGGGGGGGGGGGCAGGCTGGCAGATGCTTCTGAGATACACAGCTAAAATAATTGCATCACTTAGTAGTGCATATAATATTCTAGCCTACATTTCTTCAGAGCTGGAAATGCATCCCATTGCTGTTTGTATTCACCAACTTGCGTAGCTTCATCTTGTTTGGGGCAGTCACACCCCAGCAACTGTCAAGGATCAAAATCTCAGGACTCATGACCTGAATCTGGCTCTGCCATCTTTCTCTTGGCCTCCCCACTCTTTCTGTGACACTAATGCTGGCGAAACAGATTAGGAGAGCGACTATTGAACTAAGTGGCAACTGCAGCCAGCAGATAAGTGAGCCGGCCTATCTCTCGGGAGCCGAGTTGTTCAACTTCATTCTCTCAGAACCGTTCTGACTCAGAAATCTTAGCCTTAATGCGAAATGTTAAAAAAATCACTGGGGCCTACAGATATCCATCTCTTGATCCTCGGCTCTGTCAGTGAGAGACATGGATCATTTAATGGGCCCTGTGGAACGTTTTGGCTCAGCCAAGACATCAAAGACATGTGAAGGCTGATGTCTTGTTCACTGATACAATGCCTTGTTTGGGGTTAAATCCAGCAGGTGGTAAGGATCAATGGGTGCATCTCTGCTGTAGAAGGGATGCCTTTGGATGCGCTTTTAACTGCCATTGCTTAGTGCTGTAGAATTATGGGAGTTGTAATTTTACAAAGATTTTGGTCTTCTCTGCCAAAGGGTGCTTCTGCCTCACCAAACTAAAACAAGATGTGAGATGACATATGATTGATCAGTAGTGTCCCTGCCAAATAGAGACAATGAGGAAGTTGCGTCATCTTGCTTTGAGCAAAGATAAGTGTTTCATATAAACATAGAATACCAGGCAATTTGGTAGATCCTTTCAGCAGTGAAGTTAGCTTTATAGAGAGCAGTTCACCCACAACCGAACAATTCCCTCCAGTTCTCCTTTTATTGCACTTCTTCTTTTAGTCCGTAAAGGAACGTGACCTTAACTTTTGGAGACACGGGAGAAAAGTATCCCCACAGGGTATCATTTGCAGCAGAAATAATTTTTCATTTCTCCTTGCTTAGGTTTAATGTCCCATGCTTTTTTTTCCTCCTTAAGGATTATGGACTAAAGGATGTATGTCTTGGGCAAGCATTCGCTTCTGAAAACGAGTGATAATTTCAGGGTTTTGCTTAGTTAGCACCAATGGAGGAAACCTTGTGCTTAGGTGGGGAAAGATTGATCACCCCATTATGGCTCCAAATTTAAGACAAGCCACATATGGATAGTACAGTTATGGGGATTGATTCTATAGTACAGGAGAGAACTGAAAATGACAGTGGTTGAATATCACACCATGTGTTATGTAAATACGTTCTCTCTTCTTTTTTAAGGAGAGTTGTTATATGGACTAGGACTCTGTGAAATCAGGGTTCAAATCTTTGATTCACCATAAAAACATGGGCATATCACAACTTCCCATCCTCGGAGGAAGACAATAGCAAATTCCTTCCCTCAATTTGTAAAAGAAACTCCATGATAAATTTGGCAAAAGTCAGACATAATTTGAAGGCACACACAACTGCTATGATGATGATGATGATGATGATGATGATGATTATTATTATTATTATTATTACTGTTTCATTATCTGGATGGAGACAACAATGGGGTGATACAGAGAGTAGGTTTGGTTGGTCCAAAAAAATGTTCAAAACTTGCTTCGGATGTAGGGGGCGCTGGTGGTTCAATTCTAAAGTCACTTCCATTTAAAAAATAATAATTCAAAACTTTCAAAACTTATGAAACTTCTGAATTGATTTGTTAACGCAAACATGCATGTGCAGTAGGAAAAAAACCGGCACGGGCACTGGGAAAATTTCAGAGGATTCTCCCTCCCTCATTTTTAGACAAATCCTGACGAAACTTGCTACCATGGTAGAACATATGGGCCACAGTTAGCTCACCAAATTTCATAATCTTTGACTTATCCATGGAGTTTTGACAAATTTTCAAAAAAAATTGTAAAAACTTTTTTTAATAAAGAAAATCTGTTCCTGGTTTGAAAGTGTTATTTTGTGTTTCATTTGGTGGTCTCCACTTGGAAAGTAGTTGTTCTACTCCAGAAACTTTGCTTGTGTGACACAAAGTGTGTTAAATTGGTGGAGAACGGAAATCGTAATACAGACCCCATCAAGGGACATCTAGACTGACCCCTTTCTTCTGGGCAGAAAGGCACCATCCAAACTCTCCTGACATCGATTTGCTTCCTCTACTGAGTTGGAGGGGATCCTCAAGACACAGCCATCCGTTTATTCCTTTTTGCAGATGCAATCAATCATTTTATCTTATCGTTACTTGCTGACGTAAAGGGTTGGCTGGCTGTGGCTGGCTTCCCCAGTGCCTTCTTCATGGCAATCACCAGGCCAAAGTGAAATGATTGGTTTTTAAGCAGTTTATATTCTCTTGGCTTTGCAAAAGTTGCTTATTGCCTTGTTGCCTTCTTTAGACACCTTTGTAGATTAAATCAGTTTATTTTATATTTTGACGAAGACTGCTACAGACAGCTATTTTTGGGTCTTTCAGCCATTTTGGCTAATGAGCAGCCGGGCAGTGTGGGAAATGTAGTTTAACAGCAGGGCCTTTTGCAATCTTTACCTTTGGGGGCTTGGCCTTCACAAACTAAAGATTAAAAATGGATATGATTAGCGACACCCACCACTTCCCTCCTTGTATTGCTGGTAGAAGGCATGATATTTAAAAAATCCCTTTGCCTTTACCAAAGTTGCTTCTGGTGTGAGAGAATTGGCCGTCTGCAAGGACGTTGCCCAGGGGACGCCCGGACATTTTTGAGATTTTATCATCCTTGTGGGAGGCTTCTCTGATGTCCCCGCATGGGGAGCTGGAGCTGATAGAAGGAGCTCATCTGCACTCTTCCCAGATTCGAACCTATGACCTGTCGGTCTTCAGTCCTGCCAGCACCGGGGTTTAACACACTGTGCCACCACGACTTGCAGTTTCTCAAGTTGCTCCTGACATGACAAAAAAGTTGCTTAATGGATGTGAAAATTAAAATAACCTTGGGAGGCATCCGAACATTATAAAATATTTTTGGAAAGAAAAAGGTAAGTGGTTCAAATTTGGATTCCCCCCCCCCCCTTCTTGCATGGTTCAAAACTGCATCAGAGAACTGATAATGGACAGGCTTTGGACTAGGTCTGTGGATGCCAAATTGGACTTGGATGTGGTTATATTGTTGTAATGTTTTAAATGGATATTTTATAACTTCATGTTTAACTAATGTTTAATGTGTGCTATATTGTTTTGCTTGTATGTGTCGCCATCAAATTGTTGCTGATTGTAAGCTGCCCGAACTCCCCCCTCTCCCCGGGGGTTGAGAAGGACGAAGTACAAATGTTTGAAATAAATAAATAAACTCCCAAAATGTCTCGCCTTTGATTATAATGTTTATTACTGTTGGTAGTTGTAGTTCAACAACATCTGAAAAAAACTACATTGTGCTCACTCCTGCCATTGTCAGTGCCAGCTAGATTTGGCCTATTGATTCAATAGAGTTCAACTGTGCATTGACTCATCTTTCCTCCAATGATTCTACTATCATTGAAATAAACAAATAGGATTCTGTTGTGCAACTACAACACCCAAAATCTCTTAACCAACTTGGGCAGGAGCCAATGGAGACTGGTTTATAGCAGTTGAATAAGTGACCTTTCGTTCACTGGCAAAAGGTTTACCCACCTTCTTGGATTATTGCAAGCTGAAAAGCCTTCCGATGAGTATAGATTTCTGATTTCTGTGGGAACCAGCCAGCTTGTTAAAATGAAAAATACACCCACCCTCTGCCATTCTTATGTCCCTGAAAATGAAGGCCTGATAGTGTAGGCTGAAAGGATGGGAGATTAGGAAAATGTGCATTGTCAGCAACGGAAAGAGAAATTGGAGGGAGGCTGGAGATGCTGTTTCTGAAGGCTTAAGAGGTTGACAAAAAAAAAAAAACCTCCCCTCCCTTGCTTTCGAGATAACTGATGATCTGATGCCACAGCTTAGATGGCAATAAACTGAATCACAATGGAAATAAATCCAGAGGGATTAGAAAAATGAAAGGTTGTGCAATTCCATTTCTAGCATCCGTTAGAGAAATGCAGCCAGGTTACAGTGCCGGAAGGGAATATATATGAGGAAGCGTGGACGGAGAAGCCATGGATCAAGAGTAACCATATAGGTAGGCCATGCCCCATTGTTGTAGCTACCTTCCCCCCTTCTGTCCTGCTTCTAATTCTGATACTTGCTTACTGCTGGGCTTTGACCAAATCGCTGCAGATTCTTGCAGTGAAAAGAATTGACTCTGTAAAGAGGCCAATGGGAAGGGATTGGCTTCATCCTAAATGTTTGCCTCTTCAAAAAGCTGCCAATTAAGCTGTGACTTTCCCGCTGGGTGAGGCATTTGTGTTGTCTAAGCAAAGCTGAGTGGGTAAAACCATCACATGTGTGGAAACAGTGGGAGTGAATTAACACACTCTCTCAAGTCTCTCTCTTGGTTTTCCGGACCATCTGTTGGTGAAATGAATCTGCAGCAAGGCCGAGATGAAATATTATCCCGAGCAATGTTTCTCAACCTTCCTAATGCCGCAACCCCTTAATTCAGTTCCTCACATTGTGGTGACCCGCAACCATAACATTATTTTCATTGCTACTTCATAACTGTAATTTTGCTACTGTTATGAAACGTAATGTAAATATCTGATATGCAGGATGTATTTTCATTCACTGGACCAAATTTGGCACAAAAACCTGATAGACCCAAATTTTAATACTGGTGAGGTTGATATGTGTGTGTGTGTGTGGGTAGTTCTGTCATTTGGGAGTTGTAGTTGCTGGGATTTATAGTTCACCCACAGTCAAAGAGCATTCTGAACTCCACCAACGATAGAGTTGAACCAAAATTGGCACACAGAACTCCCATGGCCAACAGAAAATACTGGAAGGGTTTGGTGGTCATTGGCTTGAGTTTTGGAGTTGTAGTTCACCTACATCCAGAGAGCACTCAAACAATGATAGATCTGGATCAAACTTGGCACGAATAATCAATATGCCCAAATGTGAACACTGGTGGAGTTGGGGGGAAATAAACCCTGACATTTGGTAGTTGTAGTTGCTGGAATTTATAGTTCACCTAAAATCAAAGAGCATTCTGAACTGCACCAATGATGGAATTGAACCAAACATAGAACTCCCATGAGCAACAAAAAATAACTGGAAGGGTTTGGTGGTCATTGGCCTTGAGTTTTAGAGTTGTAGCTCACCTACATCCAGAGAGCACTGTGGACTCAAACAATGATATATCTGGATCAAACTTGGCATGAATGCTCAATATGCCCAAATGTGAACACAGGTGGAGTTTAGAAATAGACCTTTACATTTGGTTGTAGTTGCTGGGATTTATAGTTCACCAACAATCAAATAGCATTCTGAACACCACCAATGATAAAATTAAGCCAAGCTTCCCACACAGAACCCCCATACTCACTGGTGGGAGCCTCCTTGCAGCCTCACATGCTCTTCGTCACATGCACATATGCACCATGCTGCCATGTACCAAGCACGTCTGCTCTCTCCTCCCTGCTTGGAGACTCAGAAACAGCCTACGCTTAGCTGAGAGGCCGGCCAATCACAGATGAAATAAGGTTAACATATTAGATAGTTACACTGGAGGGTGAGAGACTTGGAATTGTTAATATGTGCTTTTTCTCAGACATATCCAGTCTGGCAAATGTCCCATGGAAAGGAAGCAAATCTGGACCTCTGCCTGTACAGCTCCATGTCCTCCCCTTTCATAGGGCAATATCAACCTCCAAGGAGGACAGTGTCTGCTTGTACTAACTGGTGGGGAGAAGAGAGATTTTGGAGATATTTCAGATTATGAAGATGCAGCTGCTTTGGGCTTGGAGGGGAGAAGAAATGAGGGGACAATGATAGGCAATTGCAGCTTCATTTCCAAACTAGCTGCCTCTTTTTTGGTTGGAATGGACTCTACCCTCCTTCCCCATCTCACTGGTTAGCAGCAGTAGCAGACCCTTCCGGACTCCCAGGTGGGTTTGGACACAATGTAAAGGATTACCAGCTAACTCTCCATACCCAGTCTAATTTTTAGTATTTACTTATTATTGACATTTCTGTCCTGCCCTTCTCATGCCAAAGGGGACTCGGGGTGGCTTATGTAATTGGCATTATTCCATGCCCAAACAACAACAATTAAACAACAATTTAAAGCAACATTAAACAATATATGCAAACATATGACTATTGTGCATAGAGTCAAAGCCAGATAGTCAAATAGTCATATTCATCAACCCAGGGCCAATTCCAACTGCATTGCATAGATAATTATGCTAGGGCCAATGCTTGCTCCAAAAGCCAAGTTTTCACTTCTTTGCAAAATAACAGGAAGGAAGGGGCTGATCTAATCCCACTAGGGAGGGCTTTCCACAGCCGAGGAATCACCACTGAGAAGACCCTGTCTCTCGTCCCCACCAGCCATGGCCTCCCCAAAAGATCTTAACCTCTGTGATGGTTCACAGAAGGAGATGCATTTGGACTGGTAAGTTGTGGCGGGACCATTCAGGCTTTATAGGCCAAAGTCAGCACTTTGAATTGTGCTTAGTAGCCAGTGGAGCTGGCACAACAGAGGAGTTGTGTGCTCCCTATACGACACTCCCGTTAACAATCCGGCTGCTGCATGTTAGACTAGTTGAAGCTAATACAAGATGAGGGGGCTTTAGGGAGCCAGTGTGAGGCTTTAGGGACTAAAAGAGTGAGATCTGGAGTCACATATTGCCCATGGTCTGCACCCTTGCTCAGTTTAATCTTGACCCAAGAGTTGACAAAAATCTGCAAATGACAAACTCTGGTAGTTTTTACTTTTTCATTCTGTCGCAGTTGTTTACTTGTAGTTTTACATTTATTTACATATCTGTTGTCTTTGTTTTCCACTCTTCATCAAATTTACACAGCAGGGAAGCAAGTTAGGAGGTTAAAAATACAATGGAACTAATGATTGCACCATAATTTCACAATTCGATTACCGTCCAACTTGAAAATGTAGAAATTACAGGGGCCATGAGTCATGCAACGGCATAATAAAATCTAGCAAAACAATAGGGAAATTATATAAAAATTAGAAGTGATAACATGCTGAAAGTCTTGTATTGTTGTGACTGCATGCCTTTAAATTGTTCCCAAATTATGGCAATCCTAAAGTGAGCCTATCATTGGGGTTTCTTGGCATGCTTTTATTAGGCAAGTTGCCTTTGCCTTCCTCTGACACGAATGAAGCATGACTTACTCAGAGACATGGCTAAAATCAAATCTTAATGGGATCCAAAATATCATCAGAGCAGCGTTATAGAATGAGGGGTCTGAGGTAGATACATTATGTGAATGGTGTTGTTGATGATGTAATCCATTCCTGAAATGATGAAGCAAAAGATGCTGCAGTTGATAGGACACTTTGATGGGACTCCATGAATAGAGGCCAGGATGTTAAGTGAGCTTGACATTGCGCAACAAGCCTTATTTACTACTTTAATAGGAAGAGAGTACCATAGCTGAGGGGCCACCACTGAGAAGGCCTTATCTCTCATCCTCACCAGTCGTGCTTGCAAGGAAGATGGAATCAAGAGCAGAGCCTCCCCAGAAGACCTTAATTAAAGGGAGAAAATTCATCCTCTGGGTTTTAAACCGCTTCCCAGGCTCATGCGGGGAGACGGGAGGGAGGAAAGCCATCCGCTGGATTTTAAACCGCCCAGGCTCAGGGAGACGGGAGGGAGGAAAGCCATCCGCTGGCCAGGGACCAGGGACCAGAAGTGGAGAAACGCTGAATCATTTCTGACTCACTCACTACTTCGTAACAGAAATGGCAGAAAAAGCTTTGGAAGGGCAAAGGGACTTCCGGTTTCCTTAAAAACTTCAAAATTGCTTCAAAAAGCAAATCTTTCTGAATTTATTCTGAATTATGAAGATTCCGAGCGAACCTAACCATGTCTAGTATCTACAGGACTTAGATGATTAGGATGGAATCTATATAGGCTGTCACTAGCAAGCATTGCAGGGCTGGGGAGAATATAAGAGTTCGTCAGCCTTTTGGTCAAGAATTGGGGCTCTGGAAATGTTCTAGGTTCCCAGTGCAGTTCTGTAGTCATCATCCTTCAGGGGTTGAGAAGGATGGGATAAAAATGTGATAAATAATAATAATAATGTTATCAAAGAATCCTTTTGAAGGACCCAAAGATTCTCTCAGGTTAAAAGATACCCTTTTTATTTGTGGTTTTTCCACTTTTGCAGGAGTACTGCACCCCTAACCCTAGTAAATATTATAGGCTGGCTATACATTTGGAGGTTTAAACTTGCAGATGTCACTCCTAGGTTTCTTTCTGGCCCCAGTTTCCTTCTGAACATTATGGAGAAGCTACACAAGATACTAAACCTAGAAGGTCAAGTTCAGCCATTTAGAAGTCTCATTAAATACTCAAGTGGATTTGCTGGGCCACTGTAAAAAAAAAAGCCAATGGCTACTGGATTTCATAGAAATATTGAAATACCGACTATCAGTTGAAAAGGAATACCAGAAAATCTGTAAGTGTGAGAGATGGCTTGGCTTGGCTGTGAACAGTGTATAAAATTCACCATTGTTGCCTGACGCTTTCAACAGCGGCACTCTCATTTCATGTCCCAATCGTCATTTATAAACCCGATTTGTCTCTTTTAATGGCCCAGATGATCTCTATTGTTCAGCAATGAGCATCTATCTCTTGTATCCTTCTCACTGCGATGAATAGGCCTGGCACTTACTAGCCCATCAAAATGACTCTTCTTCCCAGTGGATTCTACCTCTTGCTTCGTGGGAGGCAGAGAATCCTATATTTCACTGGAGGTTTAAGCAATCTTTCTCTCCCATGAGTCCACAGGGGAAATGAAATTAGCATTTTAGGTGCTTATGCTGCAGGGAATAAAAAAAGATTCAGAATCGTTAATATTATGCACCTTTACTCAGACACATCCATTCTGACTAATGTCACAAGGGAGATGGAGAAAGATTGGTACGGTCATCTTAACTGCTGATGTACATTTGAGTCATGATGGTCTTTGAAGCAACACTATGCAAAAGTCAGTACTACTCCATCACATATTATTCCCATAAGATTGTCACCATATGTCATGCGCAATAAATCTTCGCTGCATCTTGGTGCCACCAACTCAATACACTCCTAGAATGAAGGAGCAGCACTCCGTTTTCATTTTAGCTGATAACAAGGAAGTTCTTTAAACATGAGAAAAATGAATTATTCTTTGTCTTAGAATCAGGGGTGTCTGGTTCCAATGGAGGGAGGTAATTTGTTGTTGTTTATTATTTTTTTCGGTATTTCTATCCCATCATTTCTCTACCCCTGAGGGGGGAC
This sequence comes from Anolis apletophallus, assembly GCA_030556195.1. Taxonomy (NCBI): domain Eukaryota; kingdom Metazoa; phylum Chordata; class Lepidosauria; order Squamata; family Anolidae; genus Anolis; species Anolis apletophallus. The sequence continues at coordinate 143,427,765 of JARBWK010000007.1, read as the reverse complement.
TCAGGATGGCTTACAATAGGCACCGATATGATGCCACTACATAACAATCACAATAATACAACCACAATTGAACATAAATCATAAGTAAAACAGTGCATAAGCAATAATTAAAACAGTAAAAAGCAGTAAAAACAGTCTCATTAGCCGTGTCGCCATTCTAGTCAATGTCCATCTAAAGTGCTACTTATGTCTGCTGACCAAAAGCCTGGTCCCAAAACCATGATTTTAATTTCTTCCTAAAAGCCAGGAGGGAAGAAGCCATTCTTATCTCATTTGGGAGTGTGTTCCATAGGTGGGGAGCCACAGCGAAGAAGGCCCAGTCTCTCATCCCTGCCAGACCATTTGTGATGTTGGCGGGAGCGAGAGCAGGGCCTCCCCAGATGATCTTAGATTATAAGATGGGACATAGGGGTGGATGCGTTTGGACAAGTAAGCTGGGCCAGAACCATATAGAGCTTTATAGGACAAAACCAGCACTTTGAATGGGGCTTGAAGATGGACCAGCAGCCAGTGGAGCTGACATAACAGGGAGGTGGTATGTTCCCTGTATATCGCTCCAGTTAGTAAACTGGCTGCCACCCATTGGATGAACTCAAGTTTCTGAACTGTCTTCAAAGGCATCCCCACGAAGAGTGCGTTGCAGTAAGCTATTCGGGATGTAACCAGAGCATGGACGACCGTAGCCAGATCAGACTTCCCATGCTATGGGTGCAGCTAGTGAACAAGTTTTAACTGTGCAGAAGCTCCCCCAGCCACCACCGAGACTTGGGGTTCCAGACTCAGCGATGAATCCAGGATCACTCCCAAGCTGTGAACCTGCGTCTTCAGGGGGAGTGTAACCCCATTCAAAACAGGCTGTAACCCTATGTCCTGTTCGGCCTTTTGACTGACCAGGAGGACCTTTGTCTTGTCTGGATTCAGTTTCAATTTGTTGTTGTTGTTGTATGCCTTCAAGTCATTCTCAGCTTATGGTGACCCTAATCAGTCACAAGGTTTTCTGGGGCTGTGTGTGAAAGAAGCCAAAGCCTCACCCTATGCTGTTTTACTTAGACATTACCTAGAATACTATGCATTTGACTTCATTAAACTACATTATGACTATACAAAATTGAAAAGAAAAGGCACACTGAAGTCTAAAAACACATTTGCTAAAAACACAACTGGGGAGCTGTAGAATTTTTGGTCTAAAAAGCAACCTTTTAAGGCACTTTTAAAAGAAACTGTTGGGGGAAATCTAAGGAAGAGATTTCTGGGGGGGGAAATAGAAACTGCAAGTCGCTTTTGGTGTGAGAGAATTGACTATCTTCAAGGATGTTGTCCGGGGGATGCCCAGATGTTTTTATGTCTTACCACCTTTGTGGGAGACTTCTCTCATGTTCCTGCATGGAGAGATGGAGCTGATAGAGGAAGCTCATCCACACTCTCCATGGATTCGACCCTCAGACCTGTCGGTCTTCAGTCCTGCCAGCACAGGGGTTTAACCCACTGCGTCACAGGGGATGAAATTTATTATCTCTAGATCCATTTCAATCTGGTTTCAGGCTTGGATACAGAACAGAGACAGCTTAGGTCACCTTGATGGGTGACCTACGAAGAGAGCTAGACAGGGGCTATGTGTCCCTGCCAGTTCTCCTGGACCTCTCAGTGGCTTTTGATATAATTGACCATGGTATTGTTCTGGGTCACCTCATTGGGATAGAACTGGGAGGCAGTGATTCTGGTCCTTCCTGGAGAGCAATACCTAAAAGGGGGTGTTGGAGAACTCCTGCTTGAACCCATAGCCATTGTCCTGTTGGGTTCATTAGGGTTCTGTTTTGTCCCCCATGTTGTCTAACATATACATGAAACCACTGGGAGAGGTCGTCCGGAGTTTTGGAGTATAGTGCCATCTATATGCAGATGACACCCAGCTCTACAACTCCTTTCTACCTAAAGCCAAGGAAGCTATCCTGAACCTAAACCAGTGTCTTTCATCAGTAATGGACTCAATGATGGCAAATGAATTGAAACATAATCCAGACAAGACAGAGGTACTCCTGGTCAGTTGAAAGGCAGACCAGGAAATAGGGACACAGCCTGTACTGGGTACTGGGTAGGGTTACACTTTCCTTGAAGACATAGGTCCACAGTTTGTCAGTCCTCCTGGACTTGGCACTGCACCTGGAGGCCAGGTGTTGGTGGTGGCCAGGAGGGCCTTTGTATAATTAAAACTTGTGTGCCATCTGCACCCGTTCCTTGAGAATCCAGACTGGCCACGCTGGTCCATGCCTTAGTTACATCCTGTTTGGATTAATGTCACGTGCTGTACTTGGGGCTGTCACTGAAAAGTGCTTGGAAACTTCAGCTGGTCCAAAGAGCTGTAGCCAGGTTGCTCACTGGGGCTAACTAAGCTCTTGACTTCTGTCATTCTATTTAGATAAGGGAATGGTTTCCTTTTCTGACAAGGGTTAAGGTAAAGTTGTCACACTGGGTTGGGTTTTTTAAATAACACTTTATTTATATTCTGCCCTATTTCCCCAAGGGGACTCAGCATGGATAACAGTACACATACACGACAAACGATCAATGCCATTTTGGATAGACAGGACAGAGACAGACAGAACAGAAAGGAGGTATGTTGTGTCGACGTCCATCTTATTGGAGCCTTGGAGGTTGTGCCCAAATCCAGCCACAGGGAGGTGCTGTTGCTCCATCCTCTATGACAAAGAGCCTTCTTCCTTTTGGTCACTGGGAATTTTCTGAGCTTTTTCTTCATGGTGTCGTAAAATACCTCTGTAATGATGTCGATTATTTGTGTGTAAATGTTGTGTGACATATGTTAAATGTATGTTGTTTTGTGTAGTTCGGGGGAATATTCTATGGATTGTTGCTGTGGGTGAAACAGAGGGGAGGCTTGGCAGAAGCTTTGAAGAGCTGTCGCCATGGCAACCAGGGCTAGAGGCTTTTAGAATGTTCAAGGTTTGAATTTTACAGTTGATAAAGAGCGGTTGGAAGCCAACTGCCACATGAGAGGGGGAGGAGTTCTGTTTTGTGTTAGTTGGTCCTGAGGACTGTAAGAGAACAGTTCAGTATTTTAGTTGGTCTTAAGGTCTGCAAGAGAGCAGTCCAGTTGTATGGGTATAGAGACCCTAGTTAAAGTTGGAAGAGTCCAGGGGTTTAGTGGAAACCCTATAATATATCCCCATTGTGTTTTGTGTAAAAGGAATAAGTTTGTGCCTCTGAGGAAGTATAAAACCAACCAAGATTGTACCCATTTGTGTCATAATAAATTGTTTGCATCTTAAAAGAAAAACACCTCTCCTAATTCTTTTATTGGTGGTGGCCCTCAAGGTCAGTGGTCGGACAGATAAATGGTGGCAGCGTGGTCAAGTGGATACTGAGAAATTATAAATCTCTGCAGTTCAATGGTTAATAAAGGAGATAGTCTACCCTGCCATAAGACGGAAGTGGCTGAGGTAACTTCAAGGTCCCTTTGCATTGAGGGTCAGCAGTTTGGATATAGAAAGAGTGTCCAGTCTGAGGCCGGTCAACAAGGGGTTGTCACAACCTCCCCCACTTGTTTTAGCAGTATCTAATTTCTCTATTTAAGCTCAAGCTGTTTTTGAACTGCTTAGGTCAACAGTAAGCTGGGCTGACAGTTGGGAGTTCATGCTGACCCGGGGCTTCGAATGGGCAATCTTTCGGTTGTTAGATCTTATCATGGCTGATGATTTACCAGCTGTGCTAAAGCCTGGCCTTAACTAGACTTATACATGGGTATAATAAGGGGTAATCTATAACCAGCCATGCAGAGGAGCAGGATCCCAAAGCCACAGTTGCCATGATTCTAGCTCTGCATATAGTATTTTGTACGTTTGAAGAGGCCAGTTCCTTGCCCCAAGGAGCTTACAGACTTTGTGCATTCAGACTTTCCCCTGGTGTTGTGCAAAGAAGCAGCTGAGGATAATGTGATGTTAGCCATTTGGGAAAGCTTCCACAATGAGAGAAATGCAATTAATTGCCCCAGAGTGTGTCCCCTTCTCCTCCTCTTCCTCCCTTTCCTCTGCCTTCTCTTCCATAAAAGTATATTTTAGACAAAGGAACCCCAAGGAAAGTAGTTTGACTATGCAGCTTACAAATGCAGCTCTATCAGCCTATCCCATTGTTCTGTCCCCTTTGCCAACACTTTAGAAACTAGTTTGAGTTGGCAAAACTGTCATCTATCTGATTCATTAGTAGTGATGGGGTTTTTTATTTTACTAAATAGTGTCCTCTTTATGCAGAAAACACAAACAACCATTAACTACCGACGTGTTGTAATTATAATTACAAATCAAAAATTGGTTACAGTGTTCTCATAAAAAATTAATTCACTGTATATAAACAACAACACTATACCAGGATCATAAAAAGCCACAAATTGTATAAATGAGGCCCCTGATGAACAGAGAGGGGGGAAATCAACAAGGTTTGCCATACTGTTGTGTGACTTTTCTCAGAAGTGCTGCAGGAGAGTTCTGTGGATTCCAAAAACCATTTAAAAAAGAAAACAAGGGGCCTTGAAGCTGTCCAGAATTTTGGCTAGAATCATATTAACTAATTAAGTGAAACAGGACAAGTTCAGAGCAGTCAACATTTCCAAGTTACAAATGGGATCACACAAGATTTGTGCCTTGCTGATCATTGGTATTAGTTACATTCTCAGTTCTCATTTAATCTGGAAGGCTAAGCAGTGTCAGTCCTGGTCAGTACTTGGGTGAGTGACTGAAAATGTATATAAGGGTCTTTAGGCTATATTTCAGAAGAAGGAGCTAGCAAAAGCACCTCTGAGTATTCCTTGTCTAAGGGCACATCTACACCAGTCCAAAACAGAAATGATCCAGACTGCTCCTTGCTGTTTTGGAAGTGGGCCCCACATTGGGTGTTTGACCCAGAGCAGCAACAGAATGGAATCTACTCAGGCCAGCTGTCTGTGGAAGAACTACAGAGCTCTGAAATAACACCAGGCCATTGTGGATGCCCCATGCTCAGATCAGCAGAGATGGCCATGGGACCAAGGATTAGGCTCTTCTGATAATGTCTCATGGAGCTCTCTGGACATCTGAAGTGCCAAAGCTGGAATCGGCCATCTCCATTACCTTCTCTTCATATTGTGCCCAAACTGCAGGCCTGTTTTATCTAAACTCCAGAATATCCCCCAACTTTCTTTAGCTTGGGGCTTGTCCAGTTTAATCTGGTCTAACTCCCAATAGCACAATACATTCCTGGACATCATGTAGACATGCAGGGGCAATCTCTTAATCAGTGTGAGTTGTATAACCAATGCAGACAAGTAACATTAGAAAATGTTGACCATTTCTGCTACCTTGGCAGCCACCTCTCCACAAAAGTCAACATTGACCCTGAGCTCTGCGAGTGCAGCATTTTTTCTGAATGAAGCAGAGAGTGTTTGAGGACCAGGACATCTGTAGGGATACCAAGGTACTTGTTTATAAAGCCATCGTCCTCCCAACCCTGCTATGCATCTATGAAACGTGGATTGTCTATAGACATCATACACAACTTCTGGAACGATTCAATCAGCACTACCTCTGAAAAATTCTGCAAATCTCTAAGACAAGTGGACAAATGTCAGCATGATAGAAGAAGCAAAGACCAGGGGCATTGAAGCGATGCTACTCCGCCATCAACTCTGCTAGACCGGCCACATTTTTCGAATGCTTGATCACTGTCTCCCAAAGCAGTTACTCTACTCAAACTCAACAATGGGAAACGGAATGTTGATGGACAGGAAAAGAGATTTAAAGATTGGCTCAAAGCCAACCTCAAAATCTGTGGCTTAGACACCAGGAACTAGGAAGCCCTGGCTCTTTAGGGCTCTAACTGGAGGTCAGCTGTGACCAGCATCCTCGAACGATGAGGGATTGCCTAAGTAAGTAAGTAAGTAAGTAAGTAAGTAAGTAAGCAAGTAAGCAAGTAAGCAAGTAAGCAAGTAAATAAATAAGTAGAAAACCAGACAAAAACCCAATGAAATTCATAGAATCACAAATCAATGGGTGACTTGAAGGTATATATACACAACTATTGTAGAATGTAAATTCTGTGCTATTGTTCTTAGCATAATAATAATAATAATAATAATCTTTATTTATAAGCCGCTTCCCTCTCCCCAAAGGGGACTCAGAGCGGCTTACATGGGGCCATGCCCAAACCACAAATCACAAAATATCAGACATCAAAAAACAATAAACACAATAAAAACAGTAAACACAGTAAAATGAATACATCTAACAAAAACACAATAACAAATGTGTCTAAAACAGAAGGAAAAAGGAAGACGAGGGGGCAGGCCGCATGTACATATAAGATATTTAAAAACTGGGGGAGATAAATGGAGTAGGGCCAAAACGTGAAGAGTCGCAAAGGGGAAGGAAATCCAAAAAAACCTGGGCGTTGAAGGATCTAGTCTCCAAAGGCTAGGTGGAAAAAACAGGTTTTCAGTTGTCCCTTAAAGGCTTCCAGTGATGGGGCATTCCTGATCTCTCCCATAACCTACTCACATTGCAATTTTGGGAACTGCTTCAGGCCATCTTCATCTACCCTTTTTTTACATTTCTCAGAAGTTCATCTCAAGTAGACTTGTTCATGACTTTTAAACCACAATCAAGTTAATTTAATTCCGCTGTGAACTTTTCCTCTATTTAATTTTTCCTTTCCAAAATCTTACCAGCCAGTTGGCCTGTTGCATGACTTTGTGATTCAACACCGCTATGACCCTCCTTCTGAAGTGTATTTTTAGCCTGTTTGTTTGCCATGGTGACTCACGCAAAAGGTGAGGAGCAGCAACAAGGCCGTCAGGTCCCATTACTGTAGTTTTTCCCAGTTACGACAAGCCATGACAAGGGCATCTGGTCATTGGAGCAATACAGAAGATTGCACTTTGTCTGCCAATTAAGAGAACCAAACAAAAGATGCCACTTTCCTTCTTTTCATTTTATCTCCCAGAAACACAAGCTTCCATTAAGCTGAGCTATGTGGGCAGCGCTTCGCTAACCAGTTTGCTTGTTTTAAGGCAGGGAGAGTGTGGCAGGTGAGGATGACAAGCACAGTTAAAAGTAAACTCACGAAACTCATTTTTTAAACTGCAGTACATTCAGAAGAAAGAGGGCATAGCCAGGCATGCTATTTCAGGTACAGTATATTAGGGTGACCTTGTCTCTCAAAATTTCCCAATTACGGGTTTGGTGTAACCAGGATGCTACACTACATTCTTGTAGTTATGGTTGCACTACACTTTCTGCTGAATGCCAGCTTTGCACAACATGTTACCTATCTCCCAGTATGGTCATTGTCCCATTGTGCAGTTGGATACCTGTGATGGCTGTTTCCAAAACACTTCTAAATAAAATCATTAAGTTGAAGTCACTGATAAATAATTAGGCCCCATCAAAGAATCTGCCACCACATGAAAAATGCTCCTCATACACAATAATAATAATAATAAACTTTATTTGTACCCCACCCTCATCTCTCCAATGGGGACTAGGGGTAGCTCACATGTCATATGGATGACACCAATAGGATAGGCACTTTCATGTTTTTGATCTGCTCACTGATTCTGTCCACTAGCCTAGGAACTGAATTATTCATTCATCAGATTGCAGTTGCCTCAATGGGTTGCCAGGCAGGGAAGAATGATCAGGACATTAAGAAGGACTTTTAAAAGTTCACAAACACCCTCAAATAAATATATATATATTGGAGTGAAGTAAGTGAAAGTGTGGATATTGAATCTCTGGATAAAGGGGTTGTATTTTATACATATTTCCTGGTGGAGTTGTACTACCATACCACTATGCAACTCCTGTACTGAATACCCACCATAGTATGATGTTCAAGAAACTGAATGTATAAATATGTGAGAGGAAGTCATAGAGAGGAGGGAGCAAACTTGTTTTCTGCTGTCCTAGATACTAGGACGTGGAACAATAACTTCAAACTACAGGAAAGGAAATTCCATCTGAACATTAGGAAGAATTTCCTTACTGTGAGAGCTGTTCTGCAGTGGAACTCTCTGCCCTGGAGGCTCCTTCTTTGGAGGCTTTTAAACAGAGGCTGGATGGCCATCTGTCAGGGGTGCTTTGAATGTGATTTTCCTCCTTCTTGGCAAAATGGGGTTGGACTGGATGGCTCACGAGGTCCCGTCCAACTCTATAGTTCTATGATTCTATGAATGGACATAACTGTAATCTCCTTGCATGATACACAATGGACATTGCTGGCATACAATCCACAGTGCACACTACTCTGGGTTTTCTGACGCATCTGCAGTGGCGCCATGTACATAATCCTGTTCCCACCATCATTTGGATACATTTATTCAACACCATATATATCAAAGCACATGCCTGTAAGCAACATACAGATTTTGTGCATAAGGTCTATAGTGTTGTAGGTGCATTGGTTACCCTCTGGACCCAAATGTGCTGTTGACTAGCTTTAAAGGTTTAGCTACTGCCATCATATGTTATTTGACTGCTATGACCATCTTCATCCATCATAAATGGAGTCTGTGGGAGATTGTAGTCTAACAATATCAAGAAGCCTCAAATTGTCCACCTGAGATCTTAAGAGTGCTGGACCACCTTGAGGCATTTAGAAAGCCTGTTTCCCTCTACATCGTATTTGGGAAAGTTACCTGCCTCTTTTGAAGGGGTACTAAGAGGGTCAGAATTACATAGGGTTGGACCAAATGGGGCTTTGGGACTGCATGGCACTTTGGGTCTACACTGAAGATCAACTGGTTTCCAGAGTTTTGCTTGGGCACCTTTCCTAGCCTGACACCGAGATGCAAGGAACAAGCTGAAGTCGTTTGTGCTCCTTTCTTCACCCAGTATATATTTCAAGTGAATATAAATTGACATTTCACCAACTGGGAGGGAGGGGATGAAAGTTTTGGGGTCAGATGTGGAAATTCCATGGGTTTCTAGAAGTTGGCTGTGCTGAATTAAGTTATAGAGACATGTTCAACAGCATCTGGAGGGCTACACAATTCCCAGTGCTGTTTTTAGGTGATTCTGATTCATGGAGGCAAGCAACAGAGATACCTAGGACATTGCTTTCAACGTTTGATCTGTTTCATTCATCATCTATGCTGAATGGCTGCAACCCTTCTAGGTTTTTGACAGTTGGCCATCATACCTCTACTTGGAGATTCCAAGGCTTGAAACTGGGACCCTTGGCATGCAAAACATGTATTCTACCACTGGGCTATAGCTGTTCCCATATGCTGGACCACATTTCCCTGTGTTCCAGAAGGGAGAGCTGTTGTTTTCACCAAGATACCATGGAAGAGCATCTCTCAGGAGAGCCACCTCCAGCATGTTCTGCCAATGTCCTGGCAGATGTTCCCTTTCAAACCCATCTCTTCGGAAAGCATCTTAATCGGATGTGATTGGCGCCGAATACAGTGGAAGGCTTTCAAATGCAAATCGGCAGAGAAGACAGGCATATGGCTGGGTGGCTACATGTGCCTGTCAAGAAAAATGTGGGCTTTTGTGCAGAGATTCAATAAACAGTCAAAACTGTGAGGCTGGAGATGTGACGAAACACAGGTCTTGTTGTTTCTGTCAGGATTTAGAAACATTATTGCTGTTGTTTCAAAAAGGGATGTGTGTGCATGTTTTGTTGACAAGGGAGGCTGAGGGGAGAACAGAGCAGAGCAGAACATTTGCAAATGTCTATTTTTGTGCTGATGCTTCTATTTTGAAAGGGACACAGAACCTTTTTTTTACTATACCCTCCACGCCCCCCGTCTTGAATACAAACCTATGTCCACAGGGAGTTGGATAGAAATACCCACTGTTTATTTAAGGAAATACAGAAAGGCAAAGAAAGCAGAAAAGAAAAAGGGAAAACCAGAACAGATAGAAAGAGTTGAACAGACACTGAATAGTATCACATGCATCAAGCAGAAGAATATTTCCCAACCCAACTGAGGATAAAAAGTCAATTATTCCATATGACTGAAGTCAACTCTGCCCCAGAGCTTAGAAAAAACTGGCTTGAGTAGGATAGTGTTCTCTAGGCACCCTCTTAAGCATGAACAATATAGGAAAGTAGTTTCTCCAAACTCTGCCTCAGAGAACTTTTATTGAAATCGCCAAATTACCATTGCTTGATCCACTGCTCATATGAGGTTGTGATGCTTCCAAGACCTTGTTCATGGTACAGAATTCAAAAGACAAAGGCTTGCTCTGGAGGAGTCAGAAAAATGGCTGGTATGTTCCTCTGGGCCTCATGATGGGCCCGCCACAATGTAAGATCATGACAACTGTTTCAGTAGCATTAGGGAATATCTGTGAATAAGCAAAATCAGGTGTTAAAGGAGAAAATTGCCAGAAATTGAAACCATTGTAGCGTGCTCTTCAAAAAAAATTCCCCTAGTGGTAATAAAAATAATAAAAGATAAGAGTTCAAGCTCAATCATATTATTCTGATACTTTGCAGTATTTGACTGACTAGTCTACAATACATTTAGATTCCGAAGCAACAGGCAGATCATTGGCTGGCAGCTTTAACAATTACAATATATCATAAGCTTACCTGTTGGAACGTATCTCCCTCTATGTCCCACCTCAGAATTTAAGATCGTTCGGGGGGGGCCTGCCTTTGGTCCCATCCTCTTCGGAAAGGGACGAGAGACAGGGCCTTCCTGGTGGTGGCCCCCCACCTGTGGAATGTTCTCCCTAGAAAAATTAGGTCAGCTTCATCCCTCCTCTCTTTTAGAAAGAAGCTCATAACATGATTTTGGGACCAGGCATTTGGACAGTAGGTTTGGCAGTATTTACTATATTAGAACTTTGACAAGGACAGGCTTTGGACTGAATTTTTTGGTCACTAAATCAGATCTGGATATGGCTATATGAATAATAATAATAATAATAATAATGTTTTATTGTATGTAAATCCTATGTTTTATCTCTTGCATGAGGTTGTTGTAATGTGTTTTGTATGTTGTCAGCATCAAATTGCTGCCTTTGTAAGCTGCCCTGAATCTATCTTTGGGGGTTGAGAAGGACGGGATAGAAATGTTGGAAATAAATAAATAAGTTGGAGTTACACTATGTCTCTCAACTCTAAAACTCCCTGCCTGGTACTTCCAACAATCTTTTTATTCAAGCTCTCAAAGTTAAAATTTTTACAAACTGGTCCAGAAGGTATTTTGAGTACATTAACAGGTTGAGGGTGAATCCATCCGGGGGGGGGGGGGGGTAAGGTAATTTTATATGGTAAGCGAACATTATTTTGCCCCCCCAACATTATTTTGGCGTGCCCCCCATGTAAAACAAATATACAATTATAATATCACAATACCATTAGTATTATATTGTATCAATGTATATACAATATAATATAGTACATGCTCATACTATATTATATCATAATTATATTATACACATTACAATATAATTATATTATAATATATTGAATATTATAATATAATATAACATTCTATTATATTATTATAAAATAATAAATAAAATTATTTATTTAAATAAAATTATCCTCTACTAAATATTTTCATTACTCCTATAAAACTCAAATAACCCAAAATAAAGTAAAATAAAATATTTTATATTACTATTTGCCTGCGCAGTTGCACCTATCTCTCCTTGATGCTACCGGCTGGTGCGCACGCACACACGGGGTGATGGGCGGGTGTGGTAGGGTTCACACGTGATTGGGCCTGGTGAGGGAGTTCGCCTCAGCGCGTGGCAGCTACCTCCGGTGGCGGCTGTCAGGAGGCAATACGTCGCCAATACCTCTTTGGCTCCACTCCCATCTCCCTTTGTCTCCGCCCCCTGCCTGCCCAATTGGGTCACTGTATTCGGCGGCAGGGCGGAGACAAAGGAAGAGGGGAAGCACTCCCTGCCTGCCCGATAGGGAGTGCTTTGCTTACAGGCTTCTGTGCACAGGAGCTACTGGGCATGCGCAGTAGCTCTGGAGCAACTGCGCCTGCGCAAAAACCTCCGTGCATGCCCAGAAGCGGCGACAGAGCGCACAAGGCCGGGGCCCAAAAGCAGGCAACCACGGCGCTGCCTGAGGAACATCGGCAGGGCCAAGACGCTGTCTGGCACTGGCGGCCGGGGGGGGGGGGGATTCACCCCTTCCCAGATGGTGCCCCACGTGGCCGCTTCCTTGGCCTACCTGTAGGACTGCCCCTGAATCCAGCGAAGACAGAGATCATATGGCTAGGTTGTCTAGATTTGGGGGGGGGGGTGATCCAGTTGTCTACCCTGGATGGTGAGGCATTATGCCCATCGTCTTTGGTAAAGAGCCTAGGGGTCCTGTTAGACCCTGTGTTGACAATGGAGGCCCAGGTCTTTGCTGTAAGCAGATCCACATTTTTTCCATCTGTGGCAGGCTAGACGACTGGCTCCCTACCTATCCAGGAGTGACCTGGCTACGGTGATCCAGGTGATGGTCATCTCAAGACTGGACTACTGTAACGCCCTTTACATCGGCCTTCCTTTGTCGGTGATCCGGAAGCTTAAGCTAGCGCAAAATGCTGCTGCCTGACTTCTTTCTGGGGAATCGGTGAGATGTCGCATTACTCCAATCCTGCAGCAATTGCACTGGCTACCGATTGAGCACCGGATTACCTTCAAAGTGCTGCTTCTCACCTTTAAGGCCTTATATGGTCTAGGGCTGGCGTACCTGAGGGCCCGCCTTACCCCCTACCAACCCCAGAGATCACTTCTGTCTGAGGACCAAAATTTACTCGAAGTCCCTAAAATTCAGACCTTTCATTTATCATGCACTAGGCGCAGGTGCTCCATATCTGTGGAATGCTTTGCCGATAGAAACACAAGCCATCCGAAGCTTATCTTCTTTCCAGAGGGCGTGCAAAACATTTCTTTTTCGGCAAGCATTCGGATCGTGCTAATTAGGTTTTTGTGTTTTAATTGTATTTTATGTATTTTGTTCCTTGGATATTTGTAAACTGCTCCGAGCCTTCGGGGAGTGGTGGTATACAAGTCGAAATAATAAATAAATAAAATCCATGTTTGTGTGATTTTTAAAAAGGTTTTACATGTTTATATTGTATTGTTTTTAGTGTTGTTAGCTACTTCGGGTCTCTTTTTAGGGAGAAAAAGTGGAATTATGATGATGTGACTGTTGGGTCGGGCTTACAGTATTGTAACTGCTGTGTTGTATTTACAATAGTTATAACTACTCAGTTGGACTTACATTATTGTAAGTTGGTTTGGATGTACAATAGTGTAACTGCTGGGGTGGGTTTAAAATATTGTATCTGCTTGGTTGGATTTACAGTATTGTAAATGCCAAGGTAGTCTTACAATATTGTAATTGCTTGTTTTGACTTACAATACTGTGACTGTTGGGCTAGATTTACAACATTGTAACTGGAGGGCTGGACACACAATATTGAAAGTCCTGAATTGGACTTACAATATTATAACTGTTGGGTTGGTCTTACAATATCATAACTGTTGGGTCGGGTTTAAAATATTGTAACTGCCCAGGAAGGATTTATATTAGTGTAGCTACTGGGATGGACTTACAATATTATAATTGCTTACTTTGACTTACAATGTTGTAACTGCTAGGCTCGATTTACAGCATTGTATTTGCAGGGCTGGACTCACAATATTGTTAGCCCTGGACTGGACTTACAATATTCTAACTTTTGGGTTGGGCTTACAATATCGTAATTGCTGAGTTGGGTTTAAAATATTATAACTGCCCAGGAGGATTTACAATAGTACAGCTTCTGGAATGGACTTAAAATTGCTTATTTTGACTTACAGTATTGCAACTGCTAAGCTCAATATACAGCATTGTTATCTGCAGGGCTGGACTCACAATATGGTAAATATTGGATTAAACTGAAATATAGAAGTTGCTGGGCTGGATTTATACTATTATAATCACTGGGGATTCCTGTTCCCAGACTTTTGTATCCTGACAGCATTCTAACAGCAGCATCTCCAACATACCAAAAAATCGGGATGTTACAAAATGCCATCCACAGCAATCTCCAGGCCATGGGAACCTTGGGACAAGGGCTGTAGCAGGACCCCAAGGGATACAGCCAGTAGTCCACTTCAGACATCATTCCCCAGCACCCTGATCTACAATGCATTAGAAACACTTTGGTTGTGGTGTTGCCAGGCTTATAAATCAAGGTTTTGGAAGGGAGCATTATCCGTCGTATCTTTGATGACACATCACAGTTGTTGTACTTAGAATGATGATGCGGAATCGTGACCATTATAAGACAATAAAGATGGAGGGTAGAGTTCGAATATGGATGAAGATAACTTTGCCAGGTTCAAGGAACTAGCACTTAAGGCTCAAAAAATTGATTGATATGGAACCATTGTGAGGAACTGCTTTTCAGAAGCACTTAAAATGTAAGAAAAAAGAAATTTGATTCCAAGAAAGCTAACGCTTGGATTAGGACAAAAAGATATTTCACACCAGGAAAGTCAAATGGAATCAGTTTGAGCCAACTGCTCAAGCTCTTCAGATCTCTATAGGTAAGTGCTTCCCAACCTTGTGAGCTCTGGGTGTTTGGGACTTCAACTCCCAGAAGTAAAACACTGGATAATCCAAGACTGAACATCATTGCTTTAGTAGACTTTAATTTCTTGATAATTGAATTGCATTTCCAACTTTACATGGTATGATTTTTATCTGTTTGTTTTCACTATTGTAAGACATGCTGAATTCCAAATAAGGAAGGATGTGGGGTTGTAATACAGTAAGACCTCCAAATCCATGGGTGATTTGTTCCCACCAGACAGCAGTTCTGTGAAAGTGTGGATGCTACTGTATGCCATTAAAATACTTTTAGTTCCAGTATTTCAGGTATGCTTTCTCGGAATTACTTTGAAGACATAACACATTCCTAGAGGCCATTTTCTTCCTGTGTGTGGGTAAGTGAAACCATGGATACAGTTTCCATCATTATTTATTTATTTATTTATTTGTTATTCAAATTTATATGCCGCCACTCCTCGAGGGCTCGGGGCGGCTCACATCATCCAGTAAAACACATCATAATACAGAAAATTTAGCAATTTGTTAAAATCAAAGTTAAGATTTAAAGGCCAGATGGGTCTTACAGGCCCTGCGGAACGCTGACAAGTCTCATAGGGCCCGAACTTTGTTAGGCAAAGTGTTCCAGAGCGATGGCGCCACAATAGAGACGGCTCTGTGCCTCGTAGATATTAGGTGAATGGCCTTGAAGCTGGGTACTTCCAATAGATTTAGGTCTTCAGAGCGAAGTTATCTCTGGTGTTGGTAGGGGGAGAGATGGTCCTTCAGATACACTGGCCCTGGACCATGCAAGGCCTTGAAGGTGCACAGCATCACCTTAAAGAGATCCGGTGCTTGATCGGCAACCAGTGAAGCTGCTGCAAAATAAGTGTTATGTGACACCTCACTGAGGTCCCACTGAGAAGTCAAGCAGCAGCGTTCTGGACGAGCTTAAGTTTCTGGGTCACGGACAAGGGTAGGCCAATGTAAAGGGCATTACAGTAGTCTAGTCTTGAGATGACTGTGGCTTGGATCACAGTGGCTAGGTCGTCTCTGGACAAGTAGAGGGCTAGCTGCCTAGCCTGCCGCAGATGAAAAAAAGCGGTTTTGCTAGCAGCAGAAACCTGAGCCTCCATTGTCAGCAGCAAGTCTAAAATGACTTCCAGACTCTTTACTGAAGGTGACAGGCGTAGTGCCTCACGATCCAGGGTAGGAAGCTGGACCACCCTACAGTCTGGACGGCCCAACCATAGTATATCTGTCTTTGCTGGATTCACCCTCAACCTGCTGGCATGCAGTCATCCAGTAACGGCCTCAAGGCACTGATGGAAATTTCCAGGCATGGAATCTGGATGGCCCTCCATACTCAGAACAAGCTGGGTGTCATCAGTGTACTGATAGCACTCCAGCCCAAAACTTTGAACCAGCCAAGCAAGTGGTTGCATATAGATGTTAAACAACAAAGGGGAGAGGATGGCCCCTTGAGGCACCCCACAAGTTAGTGAGTATCTCTCGGAGACCAGGCCTCCCCTTTACACTTGCTGACCTCGGTTGTGGAGAAAGGACAACAGCCAGTTCAAGGCTGTGCCCCTGACACCAACCAAAAGATTGTAATCAACCGTGTCAAATGCTGCTGTGAGATCCAATAACACAAGCAATGCTGAACCGTCCTTGTCAAGCTGGCATCGAAGCTGATCTGAGATGGCGACCAGAACGGTCTCCATTCCATGCCCTATACGGAAGCTGGACTGGAAGGGATCTAATCCGGTTGTGTCATTTAGAAACTGCTGCAGCTGCTCTGCAAGTGCCCTCTCAATCACCTTGCCCAGGAACGAGAGATTCAACACTGGGCGGTAACTGGAGGGATCATACTGTATTAATGATTGCCTTTTTTTGTTAGTCCCAACTAGAGTATACCTATTCAATCAATTGTTGCATGGTGAGTTAGGACTGAGGATAATCCCACTTAGTGAGTCTAGTTAGGACTAATTTGAAAATGTAGAAATGTATATTTATCATGTCAGGAGCAAACCCAACAGTTGTATTGTTTTTTTTTAAAAAAAATTGAACACACATACAAAGTTTGCAAATTTGGCATTCTATTAAATGTCCTTTGATCAGTAGCTGTCCACTTGGAGTGCCTCTGGTGCTGCTGTAAGAAGGCTCTCCATTGTGCATGTGGCAGGGCTCAGACTGCATTGTAGTAGTTGGTCAGTGGCTTGCTCTTCTCCACACTCGCAGGTCATGGACTCCACTTTGTAGCCCCATTTCTTAAGGTTGGCTCTGTATCTCATGGTACCAGAACACAGTCTGTTCAGCGCCTTCCAAGTCGCTCAGTTTTCTGTGTGGCCAGGAGGGAGTCTCTCATTTGGTTTCAGCCATTGATTGACGTGCTGGGTTTTAGCCTGCCACTTTTGGACTCTTACTTGCTGAGGTGTTCCAGCAAGTGTCTCTGTAGATCTCAGAAAACTATTTCTTGATTCAAGTTGTTGGCATGCTGGCTGATATCCAAACAGGGGATGGGCTGGAGATGTCACTGCCTTGGGCCTTTTACTATTGGTTGCTACTTCCCGGTGGATGTCAGGTGGTGCAATACAGGCTAAACAGAGTAATTTCTCCAGTGGTGTAGGGTGCAGACAACCCATGATAATGTGGCATGTCTCATTAAGAGCCACATCCACTGATTTAGCATGATGACACTGATGATGATGATCTTCAAGCAGGAAAGATGTCTTTAGAATATTTGTACCTGTCCAAGCTCTATCTCCCTTTACAGTTGTCACTGTCTTTTCCCCTGTCCTTCCTCCATTCACCCCCCCCCCCCATTTCATTGCCTAACAACAGCACTTGTCCATCTGTTACCAATAAAAAAATAAAGGTCTCCCATAGCTAGTGTGTATTAAAACACCATATGGCGGAGGTGTATCACACAGCCTGAGGTGGAGAGGAGGCAGTTCTGGAGAGCCACACTTTTTGTGCATTTGTAATTGGAATTAAGAAAATCTTTTGAAAACCAGAACAATGGTCAGAAATCGGTATTGCAGCCAGAGATTTGTAGCCTAGAGTTATGCATCAGTAACTGGTTAATATTCACAAAACCCTCCTGTTCCTAATTGTAGCTTTATTGCCACGATTGAAAAATCCCCTCAGTGCTGCTTTACAGGGAATCATCCACTGAGAGGGATGACCTCTGTTCTCCTGTTGATTGAGGCAAAGCAGACTGACATTTCCAACCTCCTCCCACCAGCAATCTCCAGGATAAGGAAGAATGTATGCCAGGAATACTGTTTCAGATAATCATACAGGAAATCATTGGAAGGAGGAAGCAGAGACAGTCCATCAACAATAAAACATGTCTCTGTAAATGAGAAGGGCCAGGGATTCAGACCATGAGAGGCACCTTCATTAAGTGTACTAACTAATTCTGACGCATAGCCATGATAATCTGGAATATATTTATGCAGTTTGATACCACCTTTACTGTCACGGCTGAATGATATGGCATCATAGGAGTTGTCGTTTTACAAAGTCTTTGGTCTTTTCTGCCAAAGTGTTTTGGTGCCTTGTCCACACTCCTGTTACATCCTGAATAGACTACTGCAACACACTCTACATGGGGCTGCCTTTGAAGACCGTCTGGAAGCTTCAATCAGTCCAATGGTCGGCAGCTGGGTTGCTCACCGTAGTGGTGTACAGGGAGCATACAGCTCCACTGGCTGCCAATCTGCTACCAAGCACAATTCAAAGTGCTTGTTTTAACCTATAAAGCCCTAAACGGTTCTGGCCCAGACTACCTGTCTGAACGTATCTCCTGTTACGAACCATCACAAAGTTTAAAATCATCTGGAGAGGCCCTACTCTCGATCCCACTGCCATCACAAACACAATTGGTGGGGATGGGAGATGGGGGCTTCTCAGCAGTGGCCCCCCCATCTGTGGAATTCCCTCCCCAGGGACATCTGATTGGCCACCTCCTCCCTGTCCTTTAGAAGGAAACTCAATACTTGGTTGTGGAACCAAGCGTTTGATCATTGACTAGTGGCAAGTGAGAAGAAGACATAAGCAATTTGAAGTGACAATGAACTGACCCGGACTTTGGTTTTAACTGGCATGTTTTTAACAGCTGCTTATTTAATGTTGTTTTAATGAATTTGAGAAGGATGGGGTACAAATGTATGAAATAAATAAATAAATAATTGTCCAATTACAAATCCCATGATTCCACAGCATTGGACCATGGCAGTTTAAGTGCTGTCAAATTGAATTTAATTTACAGTGAAGATTCACTCTAATTCTACTAACTCAGATGGATAAAGTAGACTTTGACCATGTCTACACCATAAAAAAATGTTGATGTTAGCACTATAGATGATGTATAGCTACTTCTGGAGAGGAGCAGCCCTTCTTTGGCCTTACACCAACTTTGCTTCGAACTGAACCAAGTTGGGCTGGGGAGAGTTTAATGTTTCCAGGAAACTCCAGAGGGAACCCAGGTTCTTTTGCTTTGTGGACAGCTGGATCAGGCCCACTGCTACAGCCATGTTGCATGGCTGGATTTGCAGCAGGATTGTTGCATCTGGTTGTTAATCTACAACAGTAGAACACAGGGTTTACTCCAGAGCATTCTGGAAGCTCCAGGTTGATCCCACAGATTTGAAGCTGTGATAATAATAATAATAATAATAATAATACTGTATACCCTGCCACTATCTCCCAAGAAGGACTTGGGACAGCTTACAGAAACACATACAAGTGTCCTAACAACATACAATACAGGTAAAATCAAATCAGCATATTAGACAATAACAATATCAGTTCACATAATAACAGCACATTACAAAAATAAAAACCAGTCCCAATTAAAATAAAACATATTACTAATTGGCATTAAAATGAATAGTACAACATCCCAGCCACAGCCCACATTCGACCATTAAAGTGCCAGTGTCAATATTATATTGTTTGGTCCGTAAATTAGCAATGTCTTAATCATTTCCAAAAGCCTGCCTAAAGAGCCATGTTTTCTGCTCATTGCAAAAACATTGTAGTATGTGGGCAAGCCTAATATCCCTGGGGAGGGCATTGAAAAGCCGGGAGACCATCACTGAGAAGGCCCTCTCTCTCTCGTTCCCACCAGCTGCACTTGGGACGGAGGTGGGACTGAGAGTAGGGCCTCCCTGGTGGATCTTAAGAGCCCACGCTTGTTCATAGGGGGAGATGCGGTCTCAAAGATCAACTGGATCAGCCTAAATTTGGCTTGCTCTATTGTTTGCTCCACCATGGGACCCACTGCTGCATCACTAGAGTTTTGAATGATGTCATGTTGGGCATTGAACCATCTGACCAGAAATACAATATCGGCTACAAGTCTTTGAGAGACAGCAACATGTTGACAGTGGCCCTTATGGGACCAGCCAGCCATGTGAATGTCCTAAGGGCTCCAAAAATACTACCAGAACTGCATTAAAGCAGCCTCAGACCCCTTTAGATCATATTTTTTGCTATTCATGTAAATGCACCTTGGACTTTATTTGAAGGAATGCCATGTAGAACACTGTATGAGCTTGTTACCTGCAGCTCTAGAGACCAAAACAAGAACCAGTGGGTTCAAATTAAAACAAAAGTGATTCTACTAAACATTTCAAAATTTCTGAGAGTAAGAGCTGCTTACCAGAGGAATTGACTACTTCAAAGAATGGTGATGTTTTCTTCTTTGAAAGTCTTGAAAATTTAGGCGACCATCTTCAGGACTGCTTTTATTGTGTATTCCTGCATGGCAGGGGTTTGGTTTAGATGTCTCTGGGGGTACTTTCCAACTCTATAATCCTATGGTTCTGATATAAAAGGATCAATTACACATTTACATGGAAATAAGCACTCAGATGCCAGACTGCTTTGAACGTTTTTCAAATAACAGCATGCGTGAGATTATTTGAGCACCGCTTCCACTTAAAAGCCTTGACACATTTGCAAAGATAATGATAACAGGGAGGGGGGGGGACAAGGCATTTTTAAGGTGATAAACACAAGGAGGCAAGAGGTGGGACCGCAAAAAATATACAGAGCAGATAAAATGAGAAGCATTTATTTTGAATTTATTTAATAGATAGAAGAATCAGTTTGTTTAGATTCTTCAATTGCAATGCAGGGGTAAACAACCTGCAGCTCAAAATGTTTCGTGCTGTCCCCATGAAACTCTTTTATTTTACATCCTTTTGCTACTTTTTCATGTCACATAGTCCCTATGCCTTTAACAGTAGCCAAAGATGCAGAAATTCAGCAGGTAGCTTTTTCACTGGAGGGGATTTGTCAGGGACAGTCCTGGGTGGTCTTATGTCATCTCACTTTTCCCTCAGTTTTTAAAATGTCCCAGCTTCTTCCTCCTTCTCTGTTGGAGCATGCAAGACATCAGCAAGTGTGTGTGTGAACTGTAAAATAAGATGCACAAAGAAGCTGATTGTTCTGGCTACGCCCAGGGAGATGGCTGAGCCTGGGACTTTTGGTTACTTTTTTTTTTTTAAAAAAAATTGATTTATTATGTACACAGGAAACAAAACAAACAACAGAAAAACAGAAAAAATACAAAAATATATACAAAAGCATATGCAAGTTTACAGAATGATATACAGTCCGTGCTTGTAAAACATGAAAAATCAACTTTGACTGTACAGTTATTATACCTTAACATTTATTGTCCCTCTAACCCCACACCTGTGAACCCAATCCCCACATCCTCTGGTACTGTCACACCTCAGCCAGGTTCCCATAGTAAGCCAGACCAACGCCATGTTACCAACAAGAACCCAGAGAGGCTTGTAAACAAGCCTTTGCTGCGAACTCTATCTGAACCGCAGATAACCAAAGTGAGGCGCATCCCTGCGGTTTCTCAGGCCGATAGAGCTACCTGGTACCAAGAAGCCGCGGATCCTCCCCTGGACACAGCTGGGCCCATTAACAAGTTTACATTCCAGAGAGCTAGAGATTCGGTGGGAAGAGAAAGTGATTTCTCTGTTCCCGTGGGAGATTTGCTGCGCAGTAAGCGCCTTCAAGAGCAATGCAGTCCAAAAGCTATAAAGGTTGGGCCCGGACTCCATTCTGGATCTCGTGCCAACGTTTCATCTACCTTGCCAAGTTCCGTGGATCTTACCTGGGGCCAGAGGGGTCTCCTTGCTTAAAGACTATTAGCCTGGTCCAGTCGGGAACCAGGGTTCAGTAGATTTAGCCAAGTGTGGCCTCTTGGACATTGCTTCTTTTTGGGGGAAACCCTCCAGGTTATCCTTTGCTATTTTTTTGACTTTGAAAGCATTTTTGAACATTTCTATCTTTGCCTTTTTCTTATTTACTTATTCTAAATAAAGCATTTAACCGCAGCCACTGTGTGTTGGTTTACTAAGGGTCCGGGCTAAATCATAGTGCAACAGGTACCACTCAGTATGCATCACATAACTAACCCACAATCACCCACATGTCTTCTTTCACTAAATCCCCTTTATGGCAATTTTAAAATCTACTGTACTTTTGTCTTCTTTTCGAGTCGCCAACATCCAATTTTTTTTACAACTTCTTCATTATTTCCTCCTCTACTACTATTTGTCAGTTTGGCCATTTGGATAAAATCTATTAATGTATCTCTCCAATCCTTAATAGTTAAGTTTTTTTCCCTTCCATGTTTAACTATTATTAGTCTTGCAGCAACAAAGCAATCCTGACAAATTTCTTAATCTCCTGCGCTACTACATCTTCTAGATATTCCTAATAAGCACATTAGTTACCATTACATTTTTGTTCAGGTTTGAGCTAAGCAGGTATTTGGAGAGAAGTAGAGAGAGACAGAGTTTGAAGTGTGCTTCTGAAGGAGTTCATCCACATGGACAAAGAAAGACCATTTTAAATCTCTCATAAAAGGACATTATGTGAGTTGATGCAACCGATCATACTGCTACTTACCTTGTTCTGAACTACGAAGAGTAAACTACTTCTTTATTTTTAATCTGCATGGTATATTTTCTTTCTCCGGCAAGGCAGTGTGCAGACTGATTTAGCACGAACTACACATGGTTTATTTTACATTAGATCACACCTTCCTCCTTTCTGCTTTTGCCCTCAGCTGATTTCAATTGCCTCAAACAGCACTCAAATTTAAAAGCAGTCTGTGTTCAAATAACTCAAGGTTCTTTGGTCCCACATGCCCCAGTTTTCAATGGTGAAATGATGGAAATATTTGAATTTCACCAAAATATACCTATACCCAGTATTATCATCATCAGAAATATGTGTGCTGCACTGAGAATATCAAAAAGCATGCTTGATGTGGCTCATACAGACCAGTGCTGAATTTCAGGGGCCATAAAGTTAGTACCCGGAAGCTGCATTATGTTCATGCCTATCATTTAATATGGCAGGCAATCCACTCTTTTCAGGTCAGGATTTGCTTGCTTACAAGTGGGTTAACTGTCTTCAAGTAAAAAGAAGAAGAAAAATTAGGCATAGTCATGTTTCTGGCCATTAAACAAAATCAAGATGCAAGATTTCTCAGGTCAACCAGAAGGCACATAAACTACCGTTCATCAGTCAAAGGAGGAGGGGGGGGGGGGATCATGCAAGGTGTGTTTTATATATTTTGTGGCTGGGCTAACCTTCCTCTTTCTTTTCAATTTCAAACAGAATCTGTTATCTCTTATGTTAAGGCCAATGGTTGATAATACAAATTAACTGAACTTGAGCTGAACTGTATTTCTGCTGCATCTAGAGCAGAAGTGGCAAAGCTCTTTGAGCTCAAGGGCAAACTTGACTCCGAGGGGCAAGCTTTCCCGGGTAGAGATGGAAATCTTTCCTACATAGTTCTGATATGCAAGAACAAATACTTGTGAAATCTCAGAGGAGGGGATTACTAGAGGTTTTGTATATGTTTGCAATGTTTTTTTTTTGTATTTTGCTAATTTGAAGCAGCAAGGAGAAGTATAAGTAAAGTAATGAAGACGATGCAGGAGAGAGAGAAATAGTCTTATGTGTGCAACTGTGTTTCCAGGTGTCCAAGATGACTGGCCAGGTCAGAAAGTATTCATCTGACCACTTGCTGAAAAGAGTGTCAGTGATTAGAAACAATATGCATGCACCCAGAAAAAAAAGAAAGAGCACTCATGTTACCCTATCATGCCTGTTCCCCCCAGGTGCAGCCAGATCATTTGTGAACCTCCTGTTCTTGTTCCAGCAGCTAAATGATTGATGGAATGGGTACCAGAAGGCAGAGAGTTATTATGAGGGTTGAATGAAAAGTAATGCCTCCACCATCGTAATTCCTCAACAGATGGGAGTACTGGTATGTGGCAGGTACTGGCTTGTTCAGTAGACTCTCCTCTACAGTTCCATTGAACAGTTGTGTTGTTAAAGTACAAAGTATGGAATCCTGCGCAGATGGATTCTTGACAGCATGAAGTGTCACCCCAAATGACATTAATCAGAGAATGCAAGCTGTTTATGGTGATTGTGTTGATGTGAGTACTGTGCGTTGTTAGGTGAGTAAGTTTAAATATGTTGAGGTGGGAACATCTGACTTGCAAGAGTTGGAGGTCCTGTGACAGCAACCACGGAGTTTCACAAGCAAAAGGTTGACAGATTGATTCAGGACAATTATCGTATCACTCAGAAATTTCAAGCATAATCGGCATTTCACAAAAACATGTGGGTCACATTATTGCTTTGCTTGGCTGTCGGAAGATCTGTGCATGATGGGTGCACAGCAGAATTTCAGAGACTGGATCTCACCACCGTTCGGCATCCTCCAAACAGACCAGATTTAGCACTGTCTGACTTCCATCTGTTCCTGATAATGAAAGAAGATCTGTGGGGACATCATTATGCTTCTGATGAAGATGTTGAGAGAACTGTGAGATGCTGGTTGCGGAAGCAGAGTGTCGACTTCTTCCATGATGGCTTCAGAAAACTTGTTCATTGTTGGCAGAAATGTATCCAGTTGTCTGGTGATTATGTGGAAAAGTGAATAGGGGTAGTTAAAGAGCACATTCTAAGGATTATTTATGTGTTTGATTTATTAACATATTCCCATTCAAACCCAAGTAACGATGGTGGACGCATTACTTTTCATTCAATCCTCGTAAAGAGTTACTAAACAGCTTCTTGCACCATAATAGGATCAAGTATATATGATGTAATTATTGTCAAAGGCTTTCATGGCCAGAATCACTGGATTGTTGTAGAACATAGCCATAGAGCCGAAAAAACCTACCCAATGATTCAGGCCATGAAAGCCTTCGACAATACATTGAACATCTCTATGGGGAGAAACTGTTCCAAGACACATGAAAATTGAAAACACTAAGGACCATATATGTAAACCCAATTTTCCTAGTTTCCAACCAACCTCACAATATTGTTGTAGGTTTTCTTGAGCTATATGGCCATGTTCATCGTACATGGCCATATAGCCTGAAAAAAATCTACAACAATGCAGTGTTTTGGCCATGAAAGCCTTCGAGAAACCTCACAACCTCTGTGGATGATAGCCAAAGATGCAGGCAAAACGTCAGGAGATAATGTTTCTAGAACATGGCCACACAGCCCAAAAAACCTACAACAACCCTATGATGTAATTGTTGGAGAATTAGACTATGGATAATAGAGTCAGCAGAGACCATCCTGTTGAACCCCATTTTTCCATTCAGGAATAAACAATCCCATCTTGACAGTTGCCATTCAACCTCTGTTCTACCATGCTCTGAGGCATCATATTCCACTGTTGTCTAACTCTTAAGGTTATGACGTTCTTTTTAATATTTAGGTAGAATCTCTTTTCTTGTAATTTGAACCCATTCCTCCATTGTGTCCTAGTCTAGTGACTGAGAAGGTCCGTTTTCCTTCCCATTGTGACCAACAAAACATTTTGTTAAAAGCTGAAAGAAAATGGATTTTATTGCTGTCCTGTGAGACCCCGTTCAGGCTAAATGAAGCTGTAACAGTCCAAACCCTATTATTATAAATGTAGCTTTAACAGTTCAAACCCTATTAGTGTAAACACACTCATCTGGTTCCCTTTATTACTATTTAAGGTTGCTAGTCTGTAACCTGGTGCTGCTTCCAGCCCGGGAGGACACTCGCATTATTGATGTGATTGAAGCGCAAAAACGCGGTATGTTATACTTGATCTTTGAATTTAGTCCTTGAATTTTAGCACTGTATGACTTCAGTCTGTATGTTTAGCACTCTCCTGACTGCATTATGCTTATTGTATGCTATTCCATACCTAGAACCCCCGTCAAAGATTTGATGCGACAATTGGTCCACTACAAACCTGGGGAGGAGCGGTCAGAAGTTAAAAGCGCCCTGAGGAAGCATTTGTAACATGAAATGGCCATCTTGGCATCGTCAGCTCACCTCTAGCCGTAGGCGCCTGCCTAAACGGCGTTGTGCCAGCTCTTCCGTCCATCAAGGCTCCCCCAAGGACTTTGTCTTCAGTCTGTGAGTTATTTGGCTCTGGACCACACACAGGGTTATTTGGATTCTGTTTGTGTGTCCCATAAGCCCTCACCTGCGTGTTTGGGTGTATTATCCTTTGACATTGTATTGAACTTAGTATCACCATTTGGTTGTTATATTTGCATTACATTGCATTTTATGTTGCATGCTATTTATAGCATTGTATTGATATAATATTGCCTTGCAGCATAGCACTGTTATAATTCACAATATAGATTTTGATACTTTTGCTATATTATTGCATTGCGACTGTTTATTGGTGACGCGCTCAGATCTGGCCCTTTATCTTTTCGGTTTAGCATTGTGTATTACTATTGATTCCTGTAAGCATATTGTGCGTTGAGTATCACATGTGGCTGGCTACCAGAAATTAAAAGTGTTACCTTTGGGACTGAAAAAAAGGGGAAATATGGGGGTTGTGCTCCAAAAAAAATCCAGGTTCTGAGGGCTTACATGCACAAAGCCACAGAACCAATATGTAGAACAACAACGTATCTCTTCCTGGTAGTTTACAATATTGTAGAGCAATCTTAACGTCTTTGCTGTGGAGGACTGGTATCCTCTCCCACCCTAAAAAATAAAAACAAGCCAGGGTCTATTACCATATTTGTGTCCATTGGTTACAGTGGGTTTTCTTCCCTTCCTGGAAACCCTCCATAGGCTACCAGCAGCTCATGAATCGCCACCTGGAGATGTTCTCCTTGGAGATAGAGCTGAATGCAGAGATTGGTCTGCCTTCCACAAGTCCTTCACAAAGAAAGCCATGGAGAAATGCCTCCATGGGCTCTTCTAGTTTAAACAAACAGCCCATAAAATGATCTCTTTGGGAATCTTTTGCAAAGTCCACATCTCCTGCAAGGAAGAAGGGCATCAAAGAACAATTCAGAGCAGGATTTGTTTTGGCAGGCAACAGGAGGGAGCCATTTGTCCCTTGTATTCCACTTCTTATTTCTTTCCTTGCAAAAATTACTGATGATTAAGATAACAACCTCTCAAGTCCTTGGGGCAATATGGTTCATCTGTTAAAAATAAATACAGAAATGAGGCTGAGTCTCTTTGCAAAGCAGAAGTAATGCAGCTTCACACTGTGAAAAAAAGAGCAACGATGGAGTCAGCCATGCAATTTCTTGGGGGTTGGACACCATCTGTTTAATGTCACTTAGAGTTAGGCCATGCTTTGCTTGTGCTTTTGACCTTTTTATTTTCCTGAGGCTACAAGATGGAATTGAGAGACTGTTGCCACTTGTAACCTCGGCCCTTTTGAGACTGTCCATTCTGTCCATCCAGCCAGCTATGCTAAGAAATGTCTCTGTGATCAGTTGGTTTACAAGTGGGATCTGGAAAAGAAATGGATTTTAGATGTCCTCTCATAATCTTGACCATAATGATCAGTTCCATGCGACAGCATCTTCCTTGAACTTCTGCTTTCCTCCTGACAGCCAAGCAGTCTCCGAGTTTCAAACATCCGACATAAAAATTAAGAAAGGGGATAAGACAATAGAAAGTGAGAGAAATCTAACCCTTGGAAGGAAAATTCACTCCTGAAACAGTTACCATGGGGAAAAGGAGTTTCCACTGAAGTTTTCTCACCCATTTGTTTTCACAACAAGCCAAATTTTTCAAAATCCAACTATCACAGGGACAGAAAGTAAGGTTAAATCGTCTGAAGAGGGGCATAGACCACAAAAGAAACAGCACAGGAGTGTTAACTAGGCATGTGCTATACACTAAAATGGTTCAAAAGTACTTACAAAATTTGGGGGCCCTCGTGCTTTGTTTCTAAAGTGCTTCAAAAGTTTCTTTACTGGAAATTCCATTACTATTTTGTTACAGTAATTGCGCATATGCATTAATGCAATAATTACTGCCATTTGGGAAACTTCAGGGGCCTCCTATATCCCTCATTTTAAATCTATTAGAGTGAAACTTTCTACAATGGTAGGACACACTTACCACCATTAGCCCACCGAATTTCAGAACATTTCACTTATCCACAATTTTTTGAGGAATTTTCAAAGTTTTTAAATAACATGTTTTTGGGGAAAAAAGTTACAAGACCTAGCTTCTTAAAGTTTCTGTCTTATGACACAAGATAACAGGGAGTCATTCCCCCCAACTTTTAGAAATGCTCATACATCTACTTATTTTAGGGAATTTTAAAAAGTTTTGATAAAAACTGACTGTTTCGAGAGGGACAAATCTCTCTATCTTTTTCTTATTGGCCATTTCACATTCCGATGCATACTGGGAAATGTAATTTAAGGCAGAGACTTTTGAGTTCTTTGGCATAGCATAGGGCTCCTCCCCTTTCCAAATTTAAAATCAATATGAAGGCTGCTCCGCCTCCCTCCACCATCCGTCCTGATTGGCTGAGAGGCATGCCAGCATGTTTGGCTTCAACTGTCAGCAGGGATTGAGTACTCTGTGAATTTAAACTGCATCACAGGCACTTCCAAAGAAACTGAAACTTAAGGATCAAAGCCATCATAAAGTTTAATTTCTTAATGTTTTCCATGCACCGCATCAGAATAAGCATAGTCAAGTATGAAACATACGAAATAGATCTGATCTATGATGAGATCCAATTTATTTGGACACCTCTAGTGTTAACCCTTTCCAATGTTATCTAAAGCACGTTTGCACATATACAAGGGTTGAATGAAAAGTAATGCCTCCATCTTTGTTACTTGGGTTTGGATGGGAATATTTTAATAAATCAAACACAGAAATAATCCTTAGAATGTGTTCTTCAACTACCATGATTTACTTCTCCACATAATCACCAGACAATTGGATACATTTCTGCCAACAATGAATAAGTTTTCTGAAGCCATCACGGAAGAAGTCTGTGTATTTTCATTTCAGGCATCAGCATCCTGGGTACTCATCGTGCACAGATCTTCCAATAGCCAAGCAAAGCAATAATGTGACTCACACATTCTTGTGAAATGCCAAGTATGCTTGAAATTTCTCTTTGAGTAATATGACAATCATCCTGGATCAATCTGTTGAACTTTTGCTTGTGAAACTCTGTGGGTGCTGTCACAGGATGTCCAACTCTTTGTTTGTCACGCAAGTCAGATGTTCCAACCTCAACATCTTTGAACTTACTTGCCCAAAGATGCACAGTACTCACATCAAAACCATCACCATAAACAGCTTCAATTCTCTGATTAATCCCATTTGGGGTGACACCTTCTGCTATTAAGAATTCAATGACTGCATGTTGCTTAAGTCGCATTGATCAACCGTCTGAGCAGGGTTCCATACTTTGCACTTCAACAACACAACCGTTCAATGCTAAGGCTTTCCACCAAAACTGAACTGTAGAGGAGAGTCTACTGAACAAGCCAGTACCTGCCGCATACTAGTACTGCCATCTGTTGAGGAGTTATGAAGGTGGAGGCATTTTTTTCATTCAATTCTCAAATGTATGGATTGTAATATGACCCGCATAGAAGTTGAAGTTCACTACACAGACGAAGAAAACATCAAGGCCACCTCAGGGTACCAGCTCTCTTTTCCCCACCCAGACATTTAAAAAGGCCAAAAGCAGTGCCACAGTAAAATGAGTAGAGGGGGTTCATGATTCTTCTATGTCTCCTGGATAGATTAAGCTTTTGGCTTTCATTGCTTTACTCAAATAAGATTTCCTCCTCCACCACCACCTTCTCCTTGTAAGTTACAGTACTCACATTGACCCATGAATAAATTAACCAGGTTTTTTTTTTTTTTTTTTTGGGTGTCATTTCTTGACTTAAACTCTATCAACTTACATACTTCTCAAACTGATATGGAAAATGAAACTCATACTCAAATCGTTTCTCTTTTCAAATGGTGAAATCCAATTCACCAATCAATAAGGACTGCAAAATTGTGTACACATGGGGGGAAAGAAGTGGCAAAGTGCAAATAACAACCTAAAATCCATTCTATTAAGACAAATTGAGAGCAAAATAGATATTTTAGGCAAAATTACATATACTAAGACAAAAAGAGATGAAAATGCTAACAGTTTTTGGTACTATGTTCAAAAATTGCAATGTGCCATGGAAATAAAAGACACAAGCTTATTTAATGTCAGTGAAATGAAAAACTGGGAAAACTCAAATTGAGAGACTGAAGAACACCTATTTATTTTAAAGGGCTGTTGTAAGGAGTACACGCATACTTTAGTAAAGTGCACTTGACAATCGAATGTATGATATAAATAGACATAAACATATGGGCAACTTTTAGATGTCCAACTCTTGAGAATTTTCATCCCACTTAAAAGGGTCTCCTTCTCCTGCCTGCTTGGGATGTTTTGGTTAGAGAAGAACCAGGCTGGTCTCCAGGGACAAAGGCAATGAGATCCTCAACACAAAAAGTGGTATGTGATATTTAAGGCCTGACCACCCTGACATGCACGTATTCTCTCCTAGGTGTGACCCAGTCTCCTGCTTTCAGTGCAGGATATGTTTATCTAGTGACTTTGAGGCCAGGCAGACATTTTCTCCTCTTTAATTTGTCTTTTTTTTCATCTTCATTTGCTCCATGCTGTGTCTAGTAGACTTTGACAATTGGTTTGGGTGGTATCTATAAACTTGGGGATCTCTCTGTCACTTGCGGGTTTCTTTGGTGGGCATGCCAGTATTTACTTTCTTGTAAATGGTCACCTCAGGAGCAACCTGAAGGTTTTCACTGCCCTCAGGTTATTCACCCAAAGGGAGATTGCAGGGATTTGACTTGAGATAGACACCTGGCCTCAGATGAACTCTCCTTATGTTACTTCTTTTCAGCCCCAAATAAATAGGACATAGTCTAAATAAAGTGGCCTTCCTTTCAACCTGATTTTTCTGTTTGGTTTTAATAGTTTATGGTTGGTCATCAATGACCTAATGATTCATAGGACTCCTTACAACTATAAGGTTTGATGGTGTTTCCATTTGTCTGGAAATATAGCTTTTGGCAAATATTGGTGCCAAGTCTAGTTCAAAAGGAGGCGATAATGAAATATTCCATTTAGCACCTGTGAATTAACTCTTTGGATCTCTACATATGGAAATGCAACTGATGGCTAGTTCTGCCAAGAGATAGAGCCTCTTCCAATCTGTTCTTTGATGAGCTCCTTCAGGACTAGACTTGAGGAGGAGGAGAAGGCAGGAGATAGAGTTGTCAAGGAGATAATGTCATGGCTCATTATGAATCCAGATTGGTTTAGAAGAAGCTAAATAGCCAAAAGAAAATGATAATCACCATCTTATAAATGCATCACTCCGTTCTGGAGGAGTATTTAAGGACAGGCTGTGGTTGTCATAATGAGAAGATTATTCTGGCAATGAAAATAAGCCCTTGGGTTCCAAAGTGTCGCTTGTTATTTAATCACAGGAAAGTACACGGTGTATAATTTTCAAGATCTGCTATAGTTTTATAGCTCTGTCCAAGATATCAGATAGTGAGAAATGTCAAGGGGCAGACATGATATTGGCTTGGAAAGTTCTCTGCCATTATTGATTAATTGATTGATTGATTGATGTTTTGGAATGGAGTCGTAGAATTCTATTAGGTTGTGTCTACATGAATTTTTAAAAGCCATACTACTCACTAGGGGTGTGCAATTCGACAAAAACTAGTGTCATTTTCAGTGGCTGGATTTCGACTGCCATTTTCCATTTTTAGGGAGCTTCCCAAATTCATGAGGGGTTTTTGCTTTCATGTCAAAAAGATTCGGTCCATTGCTGCCAATGGGCAAAATTTAGAGGCTAATTTCGTCGTCATTTTTATGTCTATAAGCATGAAACCCACCTCACTTGTAGGACGCACTGACATCTGCAAGCCTGCCAACTTTCAGAGCATTTTATAACCCACAACATTTTTTAAAACTACAAGAGGTGGTCCTGGGAATTGAAGTCCCAAGTACACATAACAAGAAGGGAGGAGAATGGACATAGTCAGCCAGGCCTCTGATTGGCAGAGAAAGAAAGTGAGAAACACACAGAGAGAAACCTCAACTCCTATCATGCCTTGGGAGGGAGTACAAGGCTCCTTCAATGCTTAAATAGCACAAAGTGCTGCTTGAAAAACGAGTTCCCATTTGCCTCAAGAAGATGTGGGGGCAGAGGGAGGGGAGAGGGCTTTCAGGAAGGGATTGGAGAGGCTGGGGAAGAAAGTAAAGGAGGAGGAGTAGCTTTCCTGATTAGTGAGGCTGCTCTGCCCACACGCCGCTGAGCCTGACTCAGCTAGAGTGCCTTAAATGAAGAAATCGCTTCCTAAGATCTACAGAAATATTTACAGGAACACCTCAGCAAGTGAAAACCCAAAAGTGGCAGGTGAAGACCTGGAACCTCAATCCATGGCTGATACCAAATGAGAGACTCCCCTCTGGGCACACAAAAGACTGGGTGACTTGGAAGGCACTAAACAGACTGTGCTCTGGCACAACGAGATGCAGAGCCAACCTTAAGAAATGGGGCCACAAGGTGGAATCCTTGACATGCGAGTGTGGAGAAGAGCAAACCACAGACCACCTACTACAATGCGGTCTGAGCCCTGCCACATGCACAATGGAGGACCTTCTTATGGCAACACCAGAGGCACTCCAAGTGAACAGCTACTGGTCAAATGACATTTAGTATAATGCCAAGGTTTTTTTTAACTTTGTGTTTTTAAATACATCACAATTGTACCCTCAATTTGCTTCTGACAGGATAAATAAATAGAATGCCACTCATTCAGCCCCATTGGTCCCTATTAAATCACAACAAAGCTTGTGATTTGTTCCAGCTAAGGCTTTGGCTGTCCCCTGCCTGGCTCGTTTTCATGAATTTGGCAGCTGAATCCTTCGAACCATTAGGAACCCATTTTCAAAAATGGAACTGTGCACAGGCCTAAGACTCATTCCAAAACTGGTACTGGCAGTCTTCTTAATGCACAATGACTTCAGGTAAGTTTCTAGAGTTATTATTATGATTAATTATTATTATGATTAATTATTATTAATCTTTATTTATACCCCTCCACCATCTCCCCGAAGGGACTTGGGGTGGCTAACATGAGGCCAAGCCCAAATATTACAATAAGGCAAAATAAATACATACAACACACAATAACATCAAATAAAATGCATAACATCAAATAAAATGCTAAACGATAACAAAATAATACAATAAAATAAACACAAAATATAAAGTGATAAAAGGATTAAACACAGCGGGCTGGGCCAAATGCAATGGATAAAATTATAAAACCCCTGAGTGAGATAGATAAATTGAGTAGAATATCTAGTGGGACACACAGGTGGGAAAACAATGGGGTTATTCTTCACTGAGGGATGAGATAAAGTGCATCAGAAGGACGGATTTGTGCAGGGATGGACAAAATGCAGGGATTTGTTGTTTATTCCCCAAAAGCACATCAGAAAAGCCAAGTCTTTAAACTTTTCCTAAAAACTGTTAGGGTATGTGCTTGACTGATCTCCCTGGGTAGCGAGTTCCAGAGCCGGGGGGCCACCACAGAGAAGTCCCTCTCCCCTGCCCCCACAAGATTGAAAAGAATGTGCAGGTGCATAGAAGGAAATGTGATCACAAACCATTCAGGGCTTTGTAGACGATAACCTGCACCTTTGGGGCCGGAAAATAAACGGCAGTCAATAGAGCTCCTTATACAGTGGGGTAGACTGCTCCTTGTAATTTGCTCCAGTCAGCAGTCTGGCTGCCGATCGTTGGACTAATTGAATTTTCTGGGCCGTCTTCAAGGGCAGCCCCATGTAAAGTACACTGCAATAATCCAATTTAGAGGTAACTAAAGTGTGGACCACCATGGCCAAATCAGACTTTTCACCCAATTTTTCTCGGTAGTAAGCAAAGTCAGGGGATACATTGGAGTTTGCAAGAAGCCCCCAGTTGAAGCTCTCTGGACTAGATAGGGTTCTATTTGACCCAATCTATTTTCCATACATACAACACTGGCATCAACCTTTCTCTGGAGTGATCAACACAGGGAATGGGATAAGTCATCCTTGTGTCATCACTGCCACTCGGCACTATGGTCACATCTGCCAAGCTGAGAATGGGACACTGTGTAGTCAACAAGAAAAAGGGTGATGTTCTACCCCCTTTCTGAGATTGCATAGGTTCCCCTTTATGATTTGAACAGATGGATTTATGACAGCCAGGCTCTCATATGGAGCTCTATGGTTAGCGAGAAGTGGCAGCTGCAGTGTAAGGACAGCATTGCTGGTGTGGCCTCAACCCAGCTGGACATTGATGCAGTGTGTGTACTCAAGGCACTCTTCTGATGTCAGAGGCAAGGAATGGAGAATGGAGAGTGGATCGTAATCATGTCAGGTAAATCCCAATCCAGTGGTTGTTCAGCTGGTGACAATGAGGATCCTGTTTGTGCTAGTATCCAGTAGTTAGGTGTGGAGAAGGCACCAGATGGCTGGGATTTGTGCAGATATTTTCACAGACAGTAGGGGGAACACCCTCTCTCCCACATAATTGGGAATGTGTAGAGAAAATGAGACAAAATTACACATTTGCTGTGCATGTTTACTATACTGAGCTATTTGGACAAGGCTGGATTAAGGCTGTTGCTGCCTTGAACTATTCTCCAATACCCTTATGTACAAGTTGCAGGGTTGAAATTAAATAGAGAGCAACCCCAAAATCTTAATACTGAATCTATTTTAGTTCTGCATTGCAAGGGCACTAGTTCATCTGGTTCTGTCCAATTACATCACAAAACATTGGCAGTAACAGAAAGATTAGATAGAATAGAAAATGCCCAGAGGGGAAAGTAAGTAAGCTAAATCTTTTCCCTTCAAGACTGACCACCTAACCTGTGAAAGGCCTGCAGCAATTGCTCCAGTTGAACCACTGATAATCCAGCCCTAGAGACAAGGCGCCAGTAAACTAATCTAGTGATGTTCAGATGTGTTGTTACCGCCTGAAACCTTTTCTTCACACTTATGATCTTTTAAGTACCAGTGTAGTGAAGAAGGCAATGTTTAAATAATGATAAAAGAGGAGACGGAGGCGGAAGAACAGGAAGGCAGAGAAAAGAAAGAAACCTCAAACATATAATAGGCACTCTATAAGACTTTCCAGAATCCTTTGCAAATGACAAAGGATTCCATTGCAAATACTTTGAGCACTCTCCAATAGAGATGTGAAATATTTTCCCTGAAAGAATATAATCATCCCTTCACATTTCTGAGTTTAACTTTTGCACATTTGATTAATGTGGCCTTCTCAAGAATCCTCAGGTCTTCCTGTGGGACTCTATGGTCAACTACTATCAAGAACTGATCATGAAATCACACTGGGGGTCGGGACCCCTGGGGGTCACCAAAGACCATCAGAAAACACAGTATTTCCTGTTGGTTATGGTGGGTCAGTGTGAGAAGTTTGGCCCAATTCTACTGTTGGTAGAGCTCAGAATGCTCTTTGATTGTAGGTAAACTATAAATTCCAGCAACTACAACTCTCACATGTCAAGATCTATTTTTTCCAAACTCCCCCAGTGTTCACATTTGGACATATTGAGTATTCGGGTCAAGTTTGGTCCCGATCCATCCAGTGCTGTCTGGATGTAGATCAACTACAACTCTAAGACTGAAAGTATTCCAGTATTTTCTGTAGATCATGGGAGTTCTGTGTGCCAAATTTAGTTCAATTCCATCATTGGTAGAGTTCAGAATGCTCTTTGATTGTAGGTTAACTAACTATAAATCCCAGCAACTACAACTTACAATTGACAAAATCAATCCCCTCCCAACTCCACCAGGATTCAAATTTGGGCATATCATGTATTTGTGCCAAATTTGGGCCAGCGAATGAAAATACATCCTGCATATCAGATATTTACATTATGATTCATAACAGTAGCAAAATTATAGTTATGAAGTAGCAATGAAATAATGTTATGGTTGGGGGTCACCACAACATGAGGTCACAGCATTAGGAAGGTTGAGAACCACTGATATAGAGAGTCCATATGAATCAAATTAATCAGGGAAACATTAGATTTCCCTTTCCCCCACTTTTGTGGGAACCCTGTGCCTTCAATCCCAACAAATGTGGAAGGCTGACTATATTTGAAAACCACTTAATAAATCAAGTTGCCATCTGGAATGGGGAGAATGATCACTCTGTTTATAATACTCCAGTTCCCCCTAGCACTCTGAATGCAGGGTCTGATCCACCGCCTTTCTCCTGAGCATGCCTTGTTTTGTTTTTGTTGTTCAGTTACAAGAAGGGAAGATGGAGCTCACAAGCTATTTACTACTGCAATGATTCAACCCACTCATAATAATACTGATTGAAAAAGGAGGTTTAGCTAGGAAGAAGAAAAGAGGAATTGACTTTGCAGCATAACATCAGCAGGCAAATGCAAAGTAGGTTTTCACAGCAGCAGAAAGAGATTTATCTGTTGTTCATAACGTATTGTGCACCAAAGACAGCTCAGCGTTGGGGATTACCTATGAACAAAGGATGATGTTAAAATGAAAAATAAAAGCCAGCATTTCAGTTTGCAGATTAATCTGATGCCTGATGAGATCCCCTTTGAAAGAGACTAATACTTAGTGTTCCTTCTTTGTTATGTCTAACTGGTGGCTCCCTTGGCTTTAAGGTCACCTAAGTAGCATAGAAGAGTGATGTAGGTCTAGCAATAGCAAACAATACTGGGTACAAAATTGGGTCCTGAAGCTAACTCTGTACAAACTTAACTTTAGAAAGCACCTGAAATCTGCACCTAATCCAGAAAGTTGCAATCTGTTTCCCATCCACATCTGGAACTGATTCAAAATGGTAGTTACATTTCCTAAATTTCTGAATGATTTGGGATCAATGAACTGTACTGTAAGACCTCCATATTCACGTTCCACTTTGGAGGACCTACACATTACTAAAGAGTTATCCTTTCTAGGAATTTGCTAGGTCCACAAAAACAACAATGTGTTGACTTCAAAGGGAAGCATACCATTGAATTGCCTGCTGGAGATAGAAAACATCTCAATGAAACTGTAGATACAGGCTCCGTGGTTCTGTGGTTCTTACCTTATACAATCACCTGCCAATTGATACATATCTTGAGGAGACTCTAGGGCTGAGAGTGTGTGACTTGACATTTTGAACGTCTCTTACCATGAAAACTATATGATGAGTCAGTCCAAAATGAAACAAGTGCCAGAAGATGACACTCCCAGGTTTGAAGGCACTGAGTGCTATGGCTAACAAAACACAACCGTCCTTCCACATTTGTGGGTTTGACCTTTGTGGATTTGATTATTTGTAGACTGGATTTAAAATGTTCTTTATAGGCATCTCTAGGTGGTCCAGTGTGATTCTAAAGAGGTAGCTCCTCAGGACCTGCCTCCCTAATCCCAGTGAATATGGAAGGATGACTGTGATTAGACTCAAGTGAAGGAAGAAAATGGGAGGAAGAACTCTCCTGACTTTCTTCTCACCATTAGTTATGTTTCTACACAATCCTGCCTGGACCCCATACTTGTAGTTGTAGTTGTGCATCTTCAAGTCATTTCCAACGTATTGCCATCCTAAGGAGAACATATCATAGAGGTTTCTTGGACAAAGAGTGTGACTCACTCAAGGTCACCCAACGGGTTTCCATGGCTGAGTGGAGAATTGGACCCGTCTAACACTCCAACCATTATATCATGATGGATCCTCTCACACTATACTGTCTTATTTCCTTTTTTCCTTCAGGATAATTCCTAAAAACAGCATGATTGTCTCATTCTGGAGAGGAAGTTGCTCAAAAAATATAGCATGGAGGAAAAAGGCCTCAGGAAAGGAGGAGAATGTTGGGAAATTGTATAGAAAGGGGGAGAGAAAATCTGGAAATGATGACATTTGAAAACTTGAGAACTTAACTGAGTCCAGGTATCAGATATTTGTAAAGTTTTTAAAAAAAATATATTTTTATTAAACAGTTTTCATTTTTCAAAACATACATGATAACAATGGGGAAAAATGGGTGTAGGTAAGGGAGGAAAGGGAAAAAAGGACCAAATTTGGGGGGGGGGATATGTTGACTTCCATTCTCATTCCACGCTATTTACATATTTTATTCAAATGTTCCATATTTGATTTGAGGCATCCCCAATGCTCTTGATCTTCCTAGTCTATTACTGACAGTGTTCCTTTCTTATTATATATTCTTCACATATTCATCAATCAAGGTCCAATCTGTCTTTATAATGCCTTTGCCATTATTCTGTCTCAACCAATACGTTAGTTCATCCATATCTTTTATGTCGATTATCTTACATATCCACTGCTCTTTTGTGGGTAGGAGGTTTTGTTTCCAAGTCTTTGCAAATTCTATCCTTGCTGCGGTTGCTAGGAACACAAAGAGTTTTTCTATATTATCATTTTAAAAAGTTTCATCCTCAATCAGTCCTAATAAATATAGTTCCGGCCTCATCTTAAATTCAATTTTCAATATTTTTTTACATTCGTCATGTATCATTTGCCAGTATTCTTTTGTTTTAGGACATGTCCACCAGGTGTGAAAGAAGGTACCTTCCTGGTTCTTACATTTCCAGCACTTGTTCCCTACATTCTTATACATTAAACTCAGTTTTTTAGGGGTAATGTACCAGCGGTGTATCATCTTCAGCCAGTTCTCCTTTAAATCTGTCGCATAAGTAATTTTCAGGTGCTTACACCAGATTCTTTCCCATTCCTTGAATTGAATCGGTCTCCCAATATTTTGTGCCCATTTTACCATTGATTGTTTGATTACCTCTGTCTCCATCGCCCAGTTCAACAGCATGGAGTAAGTTTTTGATATTATGTTCTTTTCCATTCTCAGTATTGTATCCCAGGGTCCATCAGTATCACTAAACCCTTTAGTCCCATCAATATTAAACCATTCTCTAATCTGGAAGTAGTGGAGCCATCTTACATTACCAAACTTCCTTGCGATTTCCTCTTGAGTTTTTAATACAAAAGTCCCTTCTTTTTTCATTATTATGTCTTTGTACTTTGGCCACTCCATCCATCCCAGCAGCCGTCTCTGATTTGCTTCTAGAGGTGACAGCCATGTCGGTGTCTTGGTATACATATAGTCTTTATATTTATTCCAGACTTTTATCAGAGAGGAGCGAATAAAATTGTTCCCAAAATTCTTCTCCTTTTGGGTTCCTCCATACCATAGGTAGGAGTGCCATCCTTTACGTAAATCAAATCCTTCTAAAATTAGAATCTTACTTCTAGTTAGTATTATCCAATCCTTGATCCATGATAGTGCACAGGCTTCATAATAAAGCTTCAAATCTGGTAAGGCAAAGCCTCCTTTCTCTTTTTGCATGATCATTACATTGTAATTAATTCTCGGTTTCTTGCCTTTCCAAACAAAGCTCATTATGTCTTTCTTACACTTTTTTAAAATATCCATATTCCTTATTATTGGTAAATTCTGAAAAAGGTACAACATTTTCGGCAATAAATTCATCTTAGATGAATTGAAATCTTTACTGTATGTATGAGGTTAAATTTGCTGGCTTAGAGTAGAGGCTTGAAGGCTAAAGAGTCAATGATTCAGATAGAGAGGCAGTGAGCTGAAGGTGACTGGATTACAAAACCATTAGGTATTCATTCATGTAGGACTGCAGCCCAACCTCCTAGGAGATATGTGGCTGCTAGGGATGGAAAAAAATATTTGCAATTCTTTGTTTACAAGTCAAAAACAAATATTCTGACATTAGAGAAACCCCGCAAAGAATAGAGCAGGGATATGTTATAACGGTTTTCCCTCTATATTCAGACATTCTGAAGTGCCACAAAAGAATATAAAGAAAAAAAACACATGATCAAATACATGTTTTCGGAATTCAGCACTTCAATTTCCATTGGTCTTCTTAAACAGAAAACATAGTTTTCTGAATAGGAAACACACTTTCTGTGCAGAAAGCGTATTTTCTGCACTCACAGATATAGCACACATCATAATCTCCAAGATTTTCATAGATTAGAACAGAAATATATAGCCAAGCAATATTCGGGTGCAGTCAAGGTGGGCACTCTATGGTTCTATGGAATAGAGAAACAAATGAAAGAGACCCGGATCCATTTGGGGCTAAACACTCACCTGAAGCCGAGATGAATAAACTAAGGCTGTCAGACTTTGGACATACGCGGCTTAATGGAAAAGATTATTGTTCTTGGTGAATGATGGTGGTCAGAAAACAGGAAGTCAAAGTTTCTGAGCTACATGACCTGACCAGGGTATAGATGACCCTGGAGGTCTTTCATTCATAGGGCCTCCATGAGCCAAAGTTGAATTGACAACAACAAATGGAAATTGTGGGCTCCATTTGGTCCACACATAGCAATTCCACCTCTGCATAATAGACATCAGTTAGCAGCATATACTGTAACCTGGAGGCCACATAAGGCCCCTGAAGGGCTTCCTGCGATCACCCGTGATCTCTACCATGCAAATTCCAGCAAAT
This sequence comes from Anolis apletophallus, assembly GCA_030556195.1. NCBI lineage: Eukaryota > Metazoa > Chordata > Lepidosauria > Squamata > Anolidae > Anolis > Anolis apletophallus. The sequence continues at coordinate 143,387,261 of JARBWK010000007.1, read as the reverse complement.
CATCTGAAAATTACATGCATCAACAGAGAAATCATGGAAGATAGTGAATCATTTAGAATCTGAAGAAAGAATTATTATACATAGTAGTATGTAGTAGATTGGATTTTTTCCTTTTCAAAATAAATCTGAGTAATTAGAATAAATTCTTCCTTCTCTCTTTTTTCTCTTTCTGTCCTCCCTCCCTCTCCCCCTCTCTTTCTGTCTTTTTGTTCTCCCCCGAATTCTTCTCCTCCCCCTTCCTTCCTTCCTTCCTTCCTTCCTTCCTTCCTTCCTTCCTTCCTTCCTTCCTTCCTTTTTCTTTCACAATTTTCTTTTTCTGGAATACTAATCAGCTTTTCATTTCTCATTTGCAGGGCACCTGTTCACATTATCCAGTGGAAGAGAAGCCAAAGACGTTCCTCATTCAGGCCATGTATCAATGTCAACTTTTCTGAATATATTATACTAATAAAAAAACAGGTAGTAGCCAATAAATACTACAATTATATAAAAAGAAAGAAAGAGAAACCTAGTGGTTCTTGCAGATTAGTAGCTGTGGCTGAGCTTTCTTCTGCTGAGCCATGAAGGTTTGACCTCTGAATATGGATTTCGCCTTTTCTTAATGACTTTTTAAATCCTACTCCATCATAAAGTGACTTTCAGCACAAAATCTTCTCAGACCCTGATCCCATGAGGTGGTGCTGGAAGGGGAGAGGGACAAGGTGTGTTGGCAAAAATGCCATTGCATGGATTTGGAACTTAGCATCTCATTTTAGATTGAATCAAGGTCCTAATCAAGGGTCCATTGGGACTCGGTGTTCCCAACCATCCTGTGGGAGGAATGCTCAGCCTGATAGCGTCATATGCAAGACAAGCATGTCTATATTGCATGCTCTACCAGATCTTGTTTCCCAACCATACTGTTTCTACTGGACAAAGAGAAGGTGAACCATGGAAAAAAGGATTTTTATACAATTGGATGTAGGAAGAGCATATGACAAGCAGGTTGGAATTCCTTCTGATTTATTTTGTGGATTTGTAGCAATTAAACCCACTGAAGAAGACCAAAAGCAAAGGGATGGGATTGGGATGCTTTCCCTTGCTGTGTTATTGATCAAAAATATATTCTTTAATGGGTCTTCCCATGGCCAGGGCTGTGGTGGTGGGGAACATGTAGCACCCTTTTATGATTTTTCCCAAATCCATAATGAAAAAAATGGTTAGGGTTAGTGATTTAAGTTTAGAACATAAGAACATAAGAACATAAGAACATAAGAAGAGCCATGCTGAATCGGGCCTCAGCCCATCTAGTCCAGCATTCTGTGTCACACAGTGGCCCACTAATTGTACACGGGGATCTCTAGCAGAAAGGAGGGCAAAACCCTCACCTGCTCCCGACCCCCCACAACCAGTACCCGGGGAAAACCCGGGAAGAAGGTATTCATACTATAGGAGTTAAGAAGCATCTCAACTCTCCCATTATCTTCTGTTCAGAGTTATACACATAAACCCCGATTTCTGGCCTGAACTAGAGTAAATCCATTGAATTAATGGGGTTGATATACAGTCAGTAGAAATTAACACTCAAGGTGTGAAATGAACATCCAATCCCTTCAAGAGCCCTCCAAATGATCCCTTCTTCAAAGAACACTTAGGGATCATCTACCCATAGAACACCCTGAAAATATGGAGGAACATTGGAACAAGCTGAAGACCTCCATCATCTCAGCCTGTGAAGAAAGGACTGGATACCAAACAAAGAAACATCAAGACTTGTTCAATTAAAATGACAAAGAGATCCAACAGTTAATTGGTAAGAAATGAAAGGCCTTCCAAACATGGCAGAGAGACACCAACTGCATTGCTAAGAAAAAGATCTTCACTAGTGCAAAAAAATCTTCACTAGTGCTGAGGCCCAAAGAAGGACCAGAGAACTCAAGAACATCTGGTAGATAAAAATGGCTCAAGAAAACTAACACCTTGCTGATGTCCATGATGAGGATTAGGACCTTTTTAGGGAGACCAAGATGCTTGTTTATAAAGCTATTGTCCTCCCAACCCTGTTATATGCCTGTGAAACGTGGACCAGCTACAGACTACACACTCAACTCCAATGATTCTATCAGTGTTGCCCACAAAAAAAATCATGCAAATTTCTTGGGAGACAGGTGGACAAATGTCAGTGTGCTGGAAGAAGCAAAGACCACCTGCATTGAAGTAATGATTCTTCATTATCAACTCCGCCGGACTGGCCACATTATCTGAATGTTCAATCACTGTCAATTACTCTACTCCCAACTGAAGAATGGAAATGGAAGATTGGTGGACAGGAAAAGAAATTTAAATATAAACTTAAAGCTAATTTTAAAAACTGTGACATAGACACTCAACTGGGGGTCAGCTGTTACCAACAATGATGTGGAATTAAAAGGACTATGAATGGAGGGTGAAAAGGAGAAATGTGTCAAGAGGAAGAAGGTGCCTCAAGCCAACCCTGACCCAGCCGCCTTCCACCTGGAAACCTGGATGTCCTCACTTTGAAAGAAAATGCAGGCCAATAATAGGTCTCCACAGTCACCTATGAACCCACCACCAAGACCCTACACTTGGAAGTCCATCCTACTCAGACACAAGTGATCGCTGATGAGAGCCAGCATGATGTTGTGGTTTGAGCAGTGAACTAGAACTCTGAAGACCAGGGTTTAAATCCTTGCTCAGCCATAAAACCCACTGGTTGACCTTGGGTAAGTCACTCTTTCTTAGCCCCAGAAGATGTCAATGGAAAACCTCTTCTGGACAGATCTTGACAAGAAAATCCTCTATTAGGTTCACTTTAGGATAATTATAGGTTGGAAATGACCTGAAAGCATACAACAACCACCACCACCACAACAACAATTACATGCTTGGTTCAGTGGGTTTAGTGAATCAATGACATAGTCTAGACAACCACCAGGATTATCCATAGAGATGTTTACTTTACCTTATTTTCTTTTAAATTATTCACTACAGTCACAACTGAATAAATCATAGTTGGGCTTTCCATTATTTTTAGGGCTTTCCATTATTTTTCTTGGAAACAGGACAAATAAAAGGAAGCCCCCCCTCTCTCCTTCTCCCCTTTCTCATCCCTCCTCTTCCTCACCTCCTCCTCCTTTCTTCCTCCCTCCCTCCTTTTCCTCCTGCTCTTTTTTGCAAAAGCAAATGCAAGATGTCATGGACTGCCTGTTGGATATATTGAGAGAATTAATGTTGGCTATATTGAGAGAAGTAAGGTTAGATCTGATCCCAATCCTAATTTTTATTGTACCAAAATAGCATGTAATTCCACTACTTGGTTTGCTCCCAAAGGCAACAAATACACATTTCTCCCCCAAATGCAGCCAACAGAATCATTTATTCTCCCAATTTGTATAGAGATGTGCACAGGGGCTTGCATCATTAACTGATAAAAGATAACTGAACATGTTTGCAAACTATCTCCCTACTCACGAAGTATGTTTGCACAAGTAAATGTTGGAGTTTGGCTTCAGGCATTGAACATTACTGATAATCGTTGTGAGCTTATCAGAAGCTAATGAACATATGTACAGGGATCTGTGTATTGATGCCATAGCTGCAGTCATACATATCCTTGTACTCATTGAATTCAGGCTCAAGACATCCATTTTTAAAAACAGTAAGGTTTGGGTTGCTGTAGGTTTTTTGGGCTATATGGCCATTTGTCTTCCAACCCCCCGAAATAACGAGACAGACACAAATATATATGGTTTCAAATTTGGGCAACTTTTATTTAAATAGTTACCTATTTAACTTGTAACTCAACTAACTTTTTGGTGTCAGTTCAACTTGGTGTGCGTAAGCTGAGGTAGCGTCACCTAACGTCTACCCTCAGCTATTCAGGCGTACTGCCTGGGTCCCCTGTAGATTTCAACCCGGGCAACCCGGAAGGGAAACATCAGGAGAAATCTCTCTCAACTTTTGAGACTAGACTCTCCCCGCTCCTGGGACATTCCTCATCACCTCACCCCTAAAATTAACCGTCTAGGTGAGTGTTTGCATAATGCCCCACACCCTTAAGGGGTGCCTTAAGTGTCTACAAACCTTTGAATAACTCAACTATTTACGCTTAGCTAGTTTACTAGCCGACCATTCCATCTAAGCCCCTAATAGACAGTATAGGATAGGCAAAACCCAGTGGGCGAATTCTATCCGACCCCAAATGTTAAACCATTTGAGCGATCATTATTATACTATCCATGGGCGGGAGTGGTGGGCGATGTCTTGATGCAGACTGAGGGAGAAGGGGCTGGCACCACTATGCCAGCTCCTCCTCCCTTCCAGCAGATTCTGCAAAATTAACCAATCTCTTCTTCGAGGGGAGGAGACAAAATTGCTCCACCAGCCAACAAGTTGGATGGTGAAGTGTAGTTCTAGAAGCATTATCTCCTGACGTTTCTATCAGGCCTTCAAATGCTAATCACGGTAGCCAATTGAAACATCCACACCTAGCTCCAACAGACAAGAGTTCTGGGTTGTTGTAGATTTTTCGGGCTACATGGCCATGTTCTAGAAGCATTTTCTCCTGACGTTTCACCTGCACCTATGGCAAGCATCCTCAGAGGTTGTGTCAAAGCAATAGGACAGAATGCTTCTAGAACATGGCCATATAGTCCGAAAAACCTACAACAACCCTATTGATTCCAGCCGTGAAAGTCTTCGACAATACATTAGACAAGAGTTCTTTCTCCCACCCTGAACATTTCACAGATATATAAATCCAATTTTCCTAGTTTCCAACAGACCTCACAACCTCTGAGAATGCCTGTCATAGATGCAGGCGAATCGTCAAGAGAAAATGCTTCTAGAACATGGCCATACAGCCCGAGAAACCTGCCACAACCCAGTGATTCCGGCCATGAAAACCTTCAACAGTATGGTAAGCTTTGCTTCCATCCATATCATGATGCTCATCCAACCACATTGAACTGATATAATTTGCATCATTTGACTTCATCCCACTAGGGACAGAAAGTGGGAAGAATCGTCTTCTTTGTGTGACTTATCATGCTGTTCCATCTTGAAATAATCCAGAGAATCTGAAGAAAACCCCCATCGCACCTGTTTGTCCATTCCCATTTTCTCAGAAATCATTCGTTTTATTTCCTGTCACATGGAAGAGTATAATTTCCACTTCTTTCCCCTTAGCCCGAGTCAAAGTGAGCTTCCAGCCATTAGTCTCACTTGCTGTTGACCTGTGCAGCTCAAAAGATAGTTGCAACTGTCAAGTAGGAAATTTATGCAGGGAGGCTAATTTAACTAATTTACAGTGCCATAAAAAAACCTTCCAGCAGCATGCAGAAGAACGAGGAAGTACGCCATCAAAGGACTCAGTGTCACAATGGATGGTGAAGCAGCAGCTCCCCCTGTGGCCGGATCGAGCTGGAATCAAGCATACCCTCATGAAATCGAGAAAGCTTGGGCACAGCTGGAAAGTTATATGTTGTATGTCCACCTGGCATTGAATGTTTGCCATGTATATGTGCATTGTAATCCGCCCTGAGTCTCGTGTGGAGTGAGAATGGCAGAATATAAATACTGCAAATAAATAAATAAATAAATAAAGAAAGAAAGAAATAAAGAAAGAAAGAAAGAAAGAAAGTATCTCCAATAGATGGCCATCCAGCCTCTGTTTAAAAGCCTCCAAAGAAGAAGCCTCCACCACGCTTTGGGGCAGAGAGTTCCACTGCTGGACAGTTCTCAGAGTTAGGAAGTTCTTTGGGTTCAAGGATAGAAGCAATAATGAATTAAGGAGAACATGCCTGTAGCCAATATATTCAGCATTCAGAGTGAGCAACGAAGCAACTGCACATATTATCATTTACAGAGAGTTTAAGAATACTCTTACATCACAATGGCTTAAATTGGGCATGATGGGGAGGATAAAAACACATGGGTTTGTCTTCAGTATAGAATCAGTGGAAGCTCATCTACACTGCAGAATAAATACATTTTGACACCACTTTTAACTGCCGTGGCTCAGTGCTGTGCCAGCTGCAGTTTTATAAGATATTTAGTTTCTCTACCAAAGAGTGCTGGTACCTCACCAAACTACAAATCCCAGGAGTCCAAATTACTGAATTTTGGCAGCTAAAGTAGTGATAAAGTGCTTTAATTCTACAATGAAGATGCATCCTTAGACAGAAAGTATAGCACTTGTAGTCAGCTAAAAAGAAGATCCCATACTAGAAACACTGGGTGGTAGCAAATATGGCAGCTTCCACTTCCTGCCTGCACAATTAGAGGCAGTTCTGGACTTCTTGCTGAGCACCTGGCTGTGTGAATTAACAATGGGGCATGATATTAACTATAATTTAGTGTGCTTGCTCAATGGTACTTTATTAACTCTATTATTGTTTTGAGTATTGATTCACCAACGACAAGGCTGCATCCATCTTCTAATTTGTCTGACAAATTAATTCTGCAGGCCTATTAGACTGCTGTTTATCTTACCCTGCTGATGGTGAAACATATTTGTTTAAAAAATTGAACTGCTTTTCATTGTTTACAATATTTCTGCTTTGCAGTCTGCTATGTCCGCATTCCCCCAACATGAGGTAAGATTGTTGGTTGGCTAGAAACTCTGCAGGGAACGTCTGGATGATCTGAACAACAAGAGTTGTGAATTAAATTGTGAAAGTCTATTTTGATGTGCTGTTCCTGAAGTTTGCTCATTGTAGAAGAAGCAAATGAATACTTTTTCCAGCTGACCTGCCCTTCTTCCCTTCCCACACACAAGGATGCCTCGCAGGCATGGGACCTGCTTCCAGCCGGTTTCCCCATTTTTTCCCCAACCCTGTTGTTCCCTTGCAAAGTGGTGGCGTGGCACATTTCCCACCCAAGCACCACTATGCAAGATAGCAGGATATATAAGTTGGCTAAAAATAGATCTACTAAATCTCACAATCTTCAGTGTTTATCAAAAGGCATATAATGCAAAGACCCAAGTTATAAACAGAGCAATATCAGCAACACACATATAGTACACATCCAATAATCATAGTCCATAGACTTCATGTCAATTAATGATATACAAGAACAAGTATATCCCATATATTGATACTTGGACTCGTGCTTGCTGAGGTGCTCCAGCGAGTGTCTCTGTAGATCTTAGAAAGTAACATGGAAACTAAGTGGGGAGAAAGGTAGAGCCTTTGAAGTAGGGAGAAGTGGAAGAAATCAGGAGACAGAATCAAGGAGCAAGGCAGAATCGTTCTATTTCTTGATTTACGTCGTTGGTGTGCTGGCTGATATCCAAACAGGGGATGTACCGGAGATGTCATTGCCTTGGTCCTAATTTTTACCCTTATACATATTTTCTATCCCTCACTCTCAATGTCTTGCTTGAACTTATAACAATAAACACTACAATCTGGCACCCAAATAATGTGATATACAGTCCACTGAGATCACAGTACCTCAGAAGTAGCATAGAGAGATCGTGGAGGTTTGAGTCCAATAGAGTTCAATAGATTAACGTCTCATGAGCCAAATGGCTATGTAAGATTCAGTTTTATATAACCAACTCCCGACTTTGCATACTTCAATAGAAAAGCCTTGGTTGTGCAGCTTATTTAGTTTTGCTTCACCTTTCCCACCCAAGCAGCCTGCCTAGTCCCTTCCGTTTGCGTCCCCAGCTTGCAATGAGCCCACGAGGCACACACAGGCCTTTTAAAAGAGCAAAGGCTTCCGTGCCAAAACCCCGCCCCTCCCCACATGGTTTTCTGTATAGTGACTCAAGATAAGGGGATGCTTCCACCCAAGTTTCAGAAAAATTCCCACATCGACTGTTTTTTGGGGTTTTAAAAAAGTTTTGATAAAAACTTCTTTTTTAAAAAGCCACCACAGCTATCTCCTTGAATGGCTGTATATGAGAAACAACAGAGCATAACTCTAGAAATTCCAAGTTAGGGGTTTCCTCCCAGTCCAGCACAGATTTGCTTACTAGTATCTGTCTCTTTGCAGTATTCTAAACTGTGTGGCTGGATGGCTGCTGCTACAGAGGGATAATAGCTCTTCCCTATCCTCAATGGGGCTTTCATATGCTGAGCAGAATTTTTGGAAATGTAGTTTAGGGCAGGACTTTTTGAATTCTCTGCCACAGGGGTTCTTGCCTTCCCAAACTACATTTTCCAGAATGTGCTCTCTCAGTCTCCTTCCAGGTTGCTCAGTTTGTCCTGCCCAGCCGCATGGCCTCATGGAGTCAGGTGCCCTGGCTCTTCTTAATTTAAAGCAGCATTTCTCAATCTGGGGGTCAGGACCCCTGGGGGATCGCGAGGGGGGTGTCAGAGAAGGCACCAAAGACCAACAGAGAACACAGAATTTTCTGTTTGTCATGGGAGTTCTGTGTGGGAAATTTGACCCAATTCTATAGGTGAACTATAAATTCCAGCAACTAAAACTGCTAAATGCCAAAGTCTCTTTCCCCCAAATTCCACCAATGATCATATTTGGGCACATTGAGGTTTCATGCCAAGTTTGGTCCAGACCAGATCCATCATTGTTTAAGTCCACAGTGCTCTCTGGATGTAGGTGAACTACAACTCCAATACTCAAGGTCTATGCCCACCAAATCCTTCCAGTATTTTCCATTGTTAGTTGAGTTCAGAATGCTCTTTGATTGTAGCTGAACTATAAATCCCAGCAACTACAACTCCCAAATGACAAAATCAATCCCCACCCCACCAATGTTCAAATTTGGAGGTATCGGGTATTTGTGCCAAATTAGGTCAGGTAAATGAAAATCCATCCTTCATATTAGATACTTACATGACAATTCATAACAGTAGCAAAATTACAGTTATGAAGTAGCAACAAAAATAATGTTATGGTTGGGGGTCACCACTACATAAGGAACTATATTAAGAGGTCATGGCATTGGCCAGTGGGCTTCCATTGATGAGAACCCTGGCTTCCATACGCCAATGCTCAAACTACTTTAGTACAGTGACAAAATGGTAGCCATCTTCAATATTTTGTATGACTGTCATGTAGAAGATGGACCAAGTTTGTAGACTGCTGCTTCACAGTGGATTGAAATGCCATAAAGATGGTTTTGAATATCAGGTTCTTGTTTCCAGGTTTTTAAAAAGCAAATATGGAAGGGCAATCCATTGTAGATGTTCTAGTTTTGGCTTCCCTGAAGTGGCATAGGTTGATCTTAGTAAATTATTAGGATTTATTCTAACATGGTGTTCTATAATTTTGTGATTGCAAGTAGGAAAGGGAATGAGTTCAAAATTCTTGAGTAACATTGAAGTAGATGCAGCATTGAAATATAAGTGGAATACCATAAATGCAATTAGATGCAAAATTTCCTTTTTGGACTACATGGACTAAACTTGTACAAGTATTATAACCATTGGCCATGCTGTGTGGGGAATTTGGGGAGTTGTAGTCAAAAAAAGAAACTTTCCAAGCCTCTGGATAAATGTGGATATAAGACCTGTGATAAATCAAGGGAGAATGGAATGTTGTAGAAGGTGCCAGCTAACCAGACATGGCGTCATAGAATCATAGAGTTGGAAGGGTCAACAAAGGAGAGCGACTCTTATCTCTTGCGATGAAGGAATCCACAATTAAAGCCCTTCCAAGAGACAGGCATCCAACTTCTCTTTAAAGAATTCTAAGGAGGGAGAGTCCACAGCCCTCTGAGACCATCTATTCTTCTGTTGAACCACTTTTACCAACAAGAAGTTGTTCCCAATGTTTCGGTGAAATCCGTTTTCTTGTAATGTGAATTCATTGCTTCATGATCTGGTCTCTGGAGCAGCAGAAAACAAGGTTGTTTCACCTTTTACATGACATCCCTTCAAATATTTAAAGAAGGCTATCATATCATTTATCTTCTTTGCTCTAAGTTAAATATACTCAACTCCCTAAGCTATTCCTAAACTTGGTTTACACACTTTTTATCATCCGTTTGCCCTGACCTGGGCATATTTCAACTTGTCCACATCCTTGAATTGTGGTACCCAATATTCCAAATATTGTCTGGCCAAAGCATAATATAGGGATATTATTTTAGCAGTGTGCAATTTGGGTAAACCCTGTGCCATTTTCAGTGTCCAGTTTTTAGCTTCCCCCAATTTGTTTTTCCAGGAGCTGCCTGAATGTTCCAGTGGATACAATGGTGTTAATCCAGATAACAATGGGCACTGTAGGGTTATGGCCATCTCAATGGGTGTCACAAGGATGGGTCTGGTTTGAGGCATAGGAGAAGAAACATTCCCAAACAGGAAAGAAGGACCCTGGGGCTCTGGCACAAGCCCATTGTGTCTTCTCCCAAGTCTCCGTAGTTCATTGTGAAAGGATAATGATAATTTGAAGGATTGTTTCCAGGAATTTGAGGTGTGTTAGACAATATTCCAAGGTAATTCAGAAGAGTTACTACAGGACAAAAGCAATGTAGGCTTGCTAATGTCTCAATGAAGTCACACCTCATAATTCATTATGTTTTCATGGGAATCCCTTCAATTCTGGTTGTCATACCTGTACATTATGAAAACAGTATAATATTATGTAAGACTATTGTTTGAATCCTATTTTTAGTCCTGAGTTAAATAAAAATTAAGAGTGGTTTATCTGTGTTTTGACTCATTGTTGAAGAGATCTGCCCAAGTTCTGACTGACTTATGTACAGGTGATGCAATGTACATATTATTTAGAACATAATTGCAAGATGACAAAGATGAAGAAAATAGACCTCTTGACCACAGTACTATTCACACTACAAAATGAAACCACTTATTTCATTTTAACTGTAACAATTCCATACTTTAAAAAAATCTTGTAGTTTGGTTGTGGTACTAGAGCTTCCTATCTTAGAATTCTAAATACCCTTCCCAAACTACCAATCTCAGGATTCAATGGGGAGAAAATATGTGTGAATTTCGTACAGAAAAAGGGCTGCAACTGCACTGTAGAATTGAGGCAGAGTCACACCACTTATTGGCCATGGCTCAATGCAATAAAATCATAACATTTACATGGACTTCAGCCTTCTCTGTCATACAGTACTGATACATCACCAAACTACAACTCACAAAGTTCCATAGCATTTTGTCATGGCTGTTGATAGTCACAAACGGCATTAATGCTACAGTGTAAATGTGCATGAAGTCTTCTACCGAGGCATTCTGTCAATATTAAGTCCATAGACATAGAGTTCACTGGTCTGGAGTGTGGAAATATCACAAATTAAAGTTCATTATCATAGTCCAATAGTAGATGACGTGCATACGAGGGGCGAAATCATATCAGGTTAGGCTTTTGATGTTCTAATATTGGCACCACTTGATATGATTTCGCCCCTCGTATGCACGTCATCTACTATTGGACTATGATAATGAACTTTAATTTGTGATATTTCCACACTCCAGACCAGTGAACTCTATGTCTATGGACTTAATATTGACAGAATGTACTGATTGAATTGTGGTCTGTGAGTACAACATTGACTGATTGAATACATAAGAATACTGATGTTTCAGATTTAAACAATTTTGATTATTGCCTTTATTTCATTTGGGTCTTTACACTTGTGTTTTGCATTGGTAATACCAGTACCTGCATTTCTTGTCTTCTACCAAGGGCCTGCTTTGTCTGTGTTTTCTTAAAGTCAAAAAATGTGTCTGTAGATTGTTTTTCAAATATTTTTCCACATTCATTTCTATTTCTATACTGGAACTGTCTGACTGAAAATTGCTAAAACCTCTCTTTAAACAGAAATCCAAAGAGGAGTCATGCCACTATTATTTTGTAATATGGAAGATCTGTAGAAATTACTGCCTTATGATTTAGTGATGGCCTATAAAGGAGAACAAGACCTATGATGAGTGACTTGGGAAGCTGGATATGTTAAGCTTCAAGAGAAGATGGTTCAGAGGGGACATGACAGATTTTGAAACAGAGGCTGGGTGATCATCTGCCGGGAATGCTTTGAATGTATCTTTCTGCATGGCAAAAGGGAGTTGGTCTGGATAGCCCTTGAGGTACTTCCAACTCTATGGTACTGTGATTCTATTGGTCAACATATTCAGATAAAGCCATGCTGGCCTGCAACTAAACTGTATAAAACAAAATCCAGTCTATAAAAATGTACTTCCTTTATTGGCTATGATTTCCTGAAACCTATGGAGGATAAAACTATGTGTGGTTCAGAAGGGATTGATATTTCATTTTCTTATAGCCTATATACCACAGTATAATGGTGAGTAAGAAAAATTGCTATTATTTTCTGAGTACTGACCTCCAGGGATCCTTTGGCTAGCAATGAAGGAAAACAAGAAGTTGGAATAGACTTTTTCTTTGACCCCACGGGGCTCTTCTTAAGAGATCTCTGTCCCTATTGTCAAAACTCAGGCCATGGAGTCAGCTCAGACAACCTGTAATATCAAAAATGCATCTAGATATATATTTAAACTTCTTGCCAATGTTCTATTTGTGTCACAGTAGAATCTCAGAATCGACAAAGGATTGAACAAGTGCTCAACTCTTTTTCGTCAGTTGATTGACTGACAGGTTGACACAATGAGTTCCTGTTATTGACTGCTCGTATTCCCTAGTTGGATAATTGCATGTTTCACTGAATCCTATATAAAGGTTATCTTCTTTCGAGTTGTTCTGCTGCCATGGCTGATGTTCCACAAGGCAAGCTGCCTATAAAAAGAAGTAGAAGAAAAGCTTAACTCTGACCCACAAGAAACAAGGAATCTCTATTGCCATCCATTTCTCTTTAGCTGAAATCCAGGGGCAAGTGTAGAAATATGTTATGGTTTCCCTGTATAACATCCCTGCAGAAGAAAACTTGATGCAGAATAAACTATTGTCCAGAGGTAGACCATGCGTTGGAAGCAGAGGTTTCCAAGTTTGACACCATGCTTGGGGATAAAAAGGCCACCATGTGGAATTGGGCATTTTGGCCATTTCTACTGTTGATGGTGTCAATGTTATATCTCCTATCTGCTGTAGGTGCTGATTGCTTCTTGTAGTACATACCATTCATGGCCAAGGTGACTTTCAGAGGTTTCCCCCAGCTCTTTGAGGATATGAAAGCTGTATTTCCCTAAAGGAATCAAAACTTCTATGTCCATAATCATTCACCATTGATCACAAATGGTGTTCAGAAACATTTGGGAACATCACAGATTTTCTTGGCCAAGATAATGTGGAAGATAGGGTCATCTTAAGAAACAAATACTGAGAGAAAAAGCAATCAGTGTTGGGACTCATCTACATGGACATTGGGTTGGTTCTTGTCTGTCTCCATAATGTGTGGACAGTAGGATCAGTTCCAATTTAGACTGGTCCACTGTCCACATGGGACACCCCCCACCAACCCATTTTCTCTGCACTCATCAGTGCAGCAAAAATGTGATTGAGTGTGTTTCTCTCCCCACAATTACCTCTCCAAGCTAAATACAGAACTCCATAAATAATCCTGGCCATCACAGGTGCTTTGTTCTGGTATCATCAGAGGCACTTGAATCAGCTCCCTCCTTCAACACAAGCCGCCCATAATGGGCAGGAGCTCATATGGGACTCTGGGCAACTGGAATCAGTAATGACAGACAACATGGAAGGTGAGGTAATGATCCAGTAAGCCTGATGCAATCTCAATGCACCTGGACCATGTAGACTGCATTTCACATCCACAGTGGGTTTGGCATGGTGCCTTGTTCTGGACTGGCCCCAGATTTACTGGGGAGTGAAGACACAACCTTGGTTCATCCCAACTAATGTAAACCCACTGATCAGTTGTTGCATAATAAGACATATAGGTAACTTCATTTCATTTAATGGTTTTATTCTAGTCAGGAGGCCTGCCCTTAGAATGCCAGATTCCATTTGATCTTGGAACCTACTCATCATCATTTATGGTCAGTACTTGGATGGGAGCCTTTCAATGAATCACAGGTGCTGTAGGCTACATTTCAGAGGAATGCAATGGCAAAACACCTCTGAGTATACCTTGACTTAAAAAGAACCATGGGGTCATCATAAGTCAACTGGAACATATACAGAAATATTGTAGTCAGGACTAAAAATAGAATTTAGATCCATGTGAAATAGTTATTCTTGAGGAATTACACTTATTCAGTCATTAACTGGATACACCAATTCCGGAATACAACTGACTGTGTATATCAATTTGCAAATGTGTATGACACCAACAGGTTTACAGACACGGTTTAATGCAATGATTCTTTTGTTATGAGTTTCAGGAGATAAGAAATGGGTACTTTCATGAAGAAGTGAAAACCGCATGAAATTATTTTCAGTTTTAACACCTGTTCTTCCTTCAGGTGTGAGCCTTAAGCATTAATACACACAGAACTAAGGGCCTTTTTAAAGTATTAATAAACCAGACCAAAGGGCTGAAAACACATATGGGAAACACAAATCATCAGTGAATAAATCCTACTGTAGGTTCAGTAAGACTTACCAGATTTACTGCAATAGTTGGCCTTCCACATTTGCTGGTGTTAGTGGCATTTCCACCCATGAAAGTGAAAAATCACAAATAAAAAAATTCTATTTTTTTTTACCTGAGACAACATCTGTCTAGGAATTTCTAGGTCACTCAACGTGATCCTATGGTCAACATCTAAGGAAAACAGAATAAATAATCTCATATTTCTAGAGATAATATCTTAATAAACTCCATGAATAATATCATCTTCAACAGTCAAGACTGCAAGTGTAGAGGGACATCTGAAGCTATTATAGCTACAGTAGTAACCACTGCCAGTTCAATGGGTAAATAAGATTTGCCAGTTCAATGATTCAATGCATTTACTTAAGTTGGGACCCACCAAAAGAATTCCTGTCCACATCTGGTTTTAGTTCAGCTGTATTGTATATGTGCATTCAATCACAGAATAAAGACTTGCCTTTATGTATTAGCCGCAGGCATATTAATGCTCTTGTACCGACTGTGGAGTCTGAACTAAACCACTCTTGTCTCCATTTATTATAGCCTTCAATATAGCGGCACTGACTTGAACCTAATTAGATCCCCCCAAAGAAAAATGGTTATAATTAGACTGGGGCAGCTTTGTAAAATGTAATGAGTGTGTTTAATTGGTTACTTCCCTCTCGTAATGATCCCAGAATTTATGAGATTTAATGTGTGAGGCATGCTCACTGCTTTTCCCACCCACCTCCACTTCCCTATTCTCTATGTAGCAGTGAAATGCAGTGAGCAGTTAGTTAGCAACATACGAGTCTATAGACGTTTGTTTTAAAATATGACTGTTTGTCCCTGCCGTCTGTCTACAGGCCAATTTATGGCCAACCTGCTGTCAAGGAAGCCTTATGTTAATTCTTGGTTGGACTTTTCCTCCCACACTGTGGATTCTACTTTGCTTCTACAAAATAGTTGTGCTACACAATGTGGGATGACTCTCTTGGACATTGCAAAACTGATATAAAATCATGGAAGCACAAAATCATAGAGCAGGAAGATAACCCAAGGATCATCCAATCCAAATCCAATCTGCCACGAGGGAAGACAAATATAAAGCACCACTGAAATATGGCCATCCACCCTCTGTCTAAAAACCTCCAGAGAAGGAGACTCCACCACACTCCCAGGCCCCTTCCACACAGCTGAATAAAATCCCACATTATCGGCTTTGAACTGGACTACATGGCAGTGTGGACTCGGATAACATAGAGCCCATCAAGACAGTACCTTTATCCCAGGAGCTTCCACATCAAACAGGAAGGTGGCCAGATGCCATTCCCTGTAAACATGGAAGCAATCACTACAAAAGGCAAAAACCGTGAGATTTCCAGGTGCAGGAATATTGCAATTTTGAGACAAATATGCGGATCTTCACATGTCTTGAACTAGGAAATTATGGGATTTTTTTCTCTGAGGGCCCATCCAGACAGTACCATTCTCCCGGGAGCTCCCACAGTAATCAGGAGGGTGACCAGATGCCGTTGTCTGTAAACTCAGAAATAATCGCAACAAAAGGTTAAAAAAGCATGAGATTTCCAGGTGTGGGAATATCTCGGTTTTTAGCTGAATATCCGATATTTGCATGTCTGTATGTCCCTGCAATTGGATATAACAGGGTTTTTTTAATCTTGGTTTGTTCCTGGGTTTTTGATGCATGTTCCTGATTGGTCAGTTCCTAAAAAGAAGGTGATACTTGAATAGAAGGCAAAAACTTTGTCATGGGAAGAGGAACTTCATCCTTCACCTATTCAATGAAGTTCGTGGCAAAAAAAATGAAGTTCCTGGCTGTTGGGATATGTATGTGCTGGAGAGGAATGTAAAAACCGAGAGCCAAGGTCATGCAGGTGGCTAATAGGAAAAGCTATGTGTAACCCAGGAACAGCTCCGGGTTGTATGATGTTTATTCCTGATTGGTCGGTTCCTAAAAAGAAGGCGACACTTGAGTAGAAGGAACAAAAGTTTGTTTGTGTGCCAGAAATGTGCCAGAAGTGTATTTGGGGGGGACGGGGACAGTTTATCTGGCCAGGACAAAGAACAGAATTTTTGCAGAGATTCACTGTAGTGATTCTTCACATAACTGCATACCCACATCTTTCCAGTGGAAGTCCCACGGTGGCCATCTTTGGAGCCTCTACATCCCACAAAGATGCATCAAGTCTGGACAATGAAGGCAGAAATCCCAGGACCAGCAGGTCTGTATATGGACCTCTTCTTAGATTCCAGGAATTTTATTTACCCCTGTTTGAATCCTGTTATTTAGTGCTGTCTGGAAGTGCCCTCAGTTCAAAGCAGATATTGTAGGATTTTCTGCCTTGATATTCTGGGATATAGGGCTGTGTGGAAGGGCTCCCAGAAAGCATATTCCTCTGTCAAACAGCTCTTTCCACCAGGAAATTTTCCCTCATGTTTAGCTGCAATCTCTTTTCCTAAACAGGCAATTCCCAGCTTACAAACAAGTTAGGTATTGTAGTTGGCTGAGGAGTAACAGAAGGAGCTTGCCAAAGGAGCTTGCTCTGGTAAGGAAGGCTGGCGACAGGCTCCTTGGCTGTGGAGGAATTCAAGAAGGCCTGTCAGCAAGCTCACTCCCTTCCTCTGCAGCCTCACTCCCCTCACTCTGCAGGTGAGGGGAAGGGAATGCTGACCAGAAGCCAAGGCTCCCCAGGTGCAGCTGGAGACAAGGGAGCAAAGGAACCTGTTGCTGACTTCCTTCACCAGGCTTCTGGCTGGGGAGGAACAACTAGCCCCACCACTTCCCAACTGGCCACCTCCACACCATTTGTATCTACAAGTTGTTTGAAACTCAGATGTTTGTAACTCAGGGACTGCCTGTAATTTGATTTCATTGATCTATGTCCTTGGCTCATCTATACAGGGCAGTGTAGCCCAATGTAAATCATCCTGGTTCAGTCATGGATAGAGCATGTTCATGCTGATTCCAGGACCATTCTCCACACCAGGGGTTCTCAGACTTTTTCACATGCAGAATCATTTTTGAAGCAAAAGTTTCTTGTGGAGCCTTGATAAATATTGATATATTATATTATATGTATATATCAGGCATGGGCTGGGCCAGTAGCAGATGCATGGAGAATGTTTGTGTGAATTAATTCACATAGTGCAAAGAAAGGAAAGGCAGAACAACGTAATATTTCAAATAAAGAACAATATTAACCAACATAAACGTAACACTATTTCAGTGAATGTCCTCTGGGGTCATCCAGTCCAATTCCCTTCTGCCATTCAGGAAAAGCACAATCAAAGCACACCCAACAGACAGCCGCACAGCCTTTAATGTCCCTGCATTTCTCAGGAGGGGGAAAGAGGAGGTGATGGGTCACTATCACCCGTGGAGCCCCAAGAGAACCCCTGCTCTAGGTGCTCCAAGGTTATAGCCACCCCAGGACACTTCTGTAATGATGGCTAAGGATAATAGAATAATAGATTTTACAATGCAACACATCTGGAGGCAGGATGGGAATGGTTAGGTTGCATTTTTATATGCTCAGCTGCTGGTGCAAAATTGCCTGTTTTACTGAACTTTTCCTTCTGATATTAATCCCCAATTGTTTGTGTATCTCCGCCAAACTCCATGTAAAAGCACGAAGCATCCATTTCATAGTTGACTGTTGCCTCCTCTTTTGCTGGGAGGCAAAACTCTCCCTCCTCATCCTTCTGCCCTGGCTTCACAAAGCGTTAAATCCAATTTTCTCTCTGAACACCTCTGACAACACTAGCTCTACCACCTCCCTGAGGAAATTACTCCATGGCCCCGCTGACCCTGCTGTTAACTGTACTTTTCTGGTATCAAGGTGGAATTTTCTATTTTCTCAATGTTGTGTGTGCATTTCCCCCCAGTCTTTGGCCTTCCACTTTTAGATCACCCAGTTTAGTTCCTTCCCATTGGGACAGCAGATAACAGCACAAGGCACAACTGACACAAAAGATAGCAGGATACAGGCACTTGGCATGTTTCATCAAAAACTGCCAGGCTATCAAATGCTAATCAAGGTGGCCAATTGAAACATTCACACCTCCCTCCAACAGACAAGAGTTCTTTCTCCCAACCTGGACTTTCCACAGATATATAAACCCAAACTTCCTAGTTCCAGCAGGCCTCACAACCTGCCATAGATGTAGGCGAAATGTCAGGAGAGAATGCTTCTAGAACATGGCCACATAGCCCAAAAAACCTACATCAACCCAGTGATTCCAGCGATGGAAGCCTTTGACAATACATTTTCAAATTTTGTTACATAGTATTATCTTCCATAAAGTTTTGAGAACCTTTTCTCTTGAGTTCGTTTGTACTTGACAGCATAGCAGCCCTAAGACATAGAGATGCATCATCAGGGTGTGAATCATAAATGTCTGTTATGTGTCCGTTGTGCTGAAAGGCAATATGTCACATCTGTTCTTGATATGTAATCAGATTAGCTTCCTCAATCTGAATATTATACTTCTAGAGATACACCCAATAATGGCATTCTTAAGAGCAGCTAATATCTATTCAGCTTCCATAGTGATTGGGAAAACATCTTAAAAGGACTTGTGGCCCTTTTAATAATAATAATAATAATAATAAACAACTTTATTTCTAACCCACATCCATCTCCCCAGAGGGGACTCGGGGTGGCTTAAATGGGGTCGTGCCCAAACAACACATCACAAAATATTAAAAACATCGAGAAACAATAAACACAATAAAAGGAAAAACACAATAAAATACATCTGTGAAAACACAACAGCACTGTTGCACTAAGACTTAGACTGGACCCTTAGTAAACCAACACACAGCGGCTGCGGTTAAATGCTTTATTTAGAATAAGTAGAGAAGTAAAAGGCAAAGATAAAATAGTCCAATAATGCTCTCAGCAGCCGATGGCAGCAAGATGAGTCTTTAAAAAGGTTCTAAAAATAAGCAATGATCTTGGTGCCACAATTGGCTAATCCACTGGGTTCTGGTCCCCCAGACTTGGCAGGATTTAAAGTCTCTAAGCAAGAAGGACCCCCTGGTCCCAGCAACAATCTGTGAAGCTTGGCAAGGTAGCTGAACAGTTGGCACGAGATTCAGAATGGAGTCCGGGCCAAACCTTTATAGGTTTTGGACTGCATTGCTCCTGAAGGCGCTTACTCTGCCGCAACTCTCTCACGGGAACAGGGGAAACACTTTCTCTTCCCACCGTATCTCTATCTCTTTGGAATGCAAACTTGTTAGCGGGCCCAGCTGTGCCCAGGGGAGGATCTGAGGTTTCATGGTACCAGGTGTCTTTATCGGCCTGAGAAGCCGCAGGGATGCATCTCGCTTTGGTTATCTGGGGTTCAGCTAGAGTTTGCTGCAAAGGCCTGTTTACAAGCCTCTCTGAGTCCTTGGCAGTAACATGGCGTCGGTCTGGCTTGCTACGGGAACCTGGCTGAGGTGTGACAAGCACAGATGACTCTAAAACAAAAACGGCAGGGCGGGCCACATGTACATATAAAATGTTGAAGAACTCGTGGGAGATAACTGGAGTAGTGTCGGAACCCAAAGAGTCAAATAGGGGAAAAGGTCTTGCAGAAACGAGGGCATTTGGGGAGTCTAATCTTCAAATGTCAGGTGGAAGAACCAGGTTTTCAGTTGTTTTCTGAAGGATTCCAGTGAGGGGGCATTCCTAATCTCTCCCGGGAGGGAATTCCAAAGACGGGGGGCCACAGAGGAGAAGGCTTTCTCCCTAGTGTTCACAAGCCAGGTCTGTGAGACAGGCAGGGGTGAAGGGAGGGCCTCCCCTGAGGAGCGAAGGGCTCAGACTGATTCATGGGGGGGGGGGGGCAGTCACAAAGGTAGGCTCTCATTTTTGCTCTCAATAGGACACCATCAACTGTGCTGACTACATAACAGGTGGTCTAGCTTGGCTGCCAAATGGAACCACATCAATGAGTTACAGGAAATGAGAAAACCACCATTCTGTCATGGAAGTTCCTTGTGACATAAAATACAAGGGCAACAGAAATGCTGGGCTAAGACCTTCATCTGGGACAAATCTGGGGGCCCTTCCAGACAGGCCTGATATCCCGGGATGTAATCCCAGGTTTTCTGCTTTGAACTGGATTATATAAATATGCACTACCAGATAATCTGGGATAAACAGAAAAGCTGGGATCAGATCCTGTCTTGAAGGGCCCTGGGTTTGAAAACACAGGGAGTTTTCTTATCAGGGCTAACAAAGCAGCAGTCCTTTCAACACCAAAGCTGACTGTAATACTTGAAAAATAAAGCAAGGACTTGTGTTGGGATGCATTTTACAAGTTTATATTTTAGGCATCATTTCAGTGTTGCTAAATGGAGGAGAGCAGGCCATTGTCCATAACTCTCCAAAGGTCACTTTTTTCAAACATCACATATGTTCTCTGGTTAAGTATTTCATTACGGAGCAGATAAAAGCTCCAGCTGTCTCCAATGGTTAGCATTACCATGTTTTATTTATTAATCTTTGCTGCTTTATTCATGGAAAAGGACACCTGGATGTCCTTCTCCTCACCTCCAAGTGAGAGCACTTTGGGGCAGCAGGCTGAATTGATGGAAGAGGGAAAAATACAAAGAGAAGAAACACATAGGAACTGAGAAGTCAACTCATGGCTTCATGGTTTGCATCCTAATAATGAGTGATGATAATTTAAGTTGAACTTATGCTACTATAACCCACCTTTTTGATCATTGTGGAGGTCATCATTCTTTAGTGATCATAAACAACCAAAGGTCCCTCAACTCAAACTATTAAGCATACTGTCCCTCCTCAGTACATAGACCTTTTATGTCATTAATAAAGATGCACTTTAGGCCCCATCTACACTGGCATATAATGCAGATTGAACTATATTATAATGGTCAGTGTAGATTCATATAATGCAAACTGAACTGCACTAAACTGGATTATATAAGTCTACACTGCCATATACTCCAGTTCAATGCAGTTTGTCTGCATTCTGAAACTGTATTCTCTGGTAGTGTAGATGAGGCCCAAGTAAGAACTAGATAAGATACTGAAGTGTAAAGACGTATCACTGAGTACTAAAGTTAGGATGCTCAATGATATCGATGAGATGCCACATTACACCATTTCTGCAGCGCCTGCACTGGCTGCCCGTTGAGTATAGAGCCTTACACAAGACCTTGACCTTGGCTTTCAAAGCCCTACGGGGCCGGGGCCCAACATACCTAAAAGACCGCTTGCTGATGCCTGCTTACTCAAGGATCCCGCGGCCAGCAAACAAGAACCTTCTTCACGTACCAGGCTTGAAAGAGGCCCACCTGGAGACCACGAGATGGAGATCGTTCTCCGTTGTGGCCCCCGTTCTTTGGAACTCGATGCCACCGGACCAGAGAGCCTCCTTCGACCTGCCCCAGTTCCTGACCGCTCTGAAGACCTGACTATTTAGGAAAGCCCATGGTTAATGCAGAACCAGGAACTCAAATACCGAGCCTGGCCCCTGCATTTAACCACTGAATATTTTAATCTAGTTTTAAATACTCTATTTTAATCGTGGAATTTGTTGTGTGTAAGTCGCCCGGAGCACTAACGTGGAGGGCGACTCAGAAATAATAAAGTCAGTCAGTCATATTGTGTTTCCATTTCTATGTATGGACAACAAAAGTGCTGATGGGAAGAAAATCAAATCACTTGAGATGTGATGCTGGAGAAAAGCTATGGATAGCTAAAATTGCAAATACATCTTTGCAAACCAGGGCCGAATAGGTTGGTTTCACAATGGACAAAAATATCCAACTGTTTCTGTAGGCAGATTTATACATGGGCAAGCAACTGCTGGACAGACAAAACCTCCCTAGAAATCAGCATAGCTTGATCAAATATGTTATCCAAATTAATCAATTTTTTTTTGTTTTGAGTTTTGTAAGCTGAAATTTGAAATTTGACTTGGTTTATGCTTTTAGGAAGAATTTCATAATAGTCTACAGCTACGTGAAACACTCCTGAATAATTCTGTGAAAGTCAGCAAAATTGCCCTACAAATTGTTCTGATATTTTGCCTAATGTTACATCAAACATTGCAGGTCAATGATAGAAGATGATTCCATGGACAGAAATTATCTTCTAAATAATCCATAGCCACACCTGAAGGTTCCAGAAGAAGCAGCTTGGGAGTGATCCTGGATTCATCGCTGAGCCTGGAGCCTCAGGTCTCAGCGGTGGCCGGGGGAGCTTTTGCACAGTTAAGACTTGTGCGCCAGTTGCGCCCATACCTTGGGAAGTCTGATCTGGCTACGGTCGTCCACGCTCTGGTCATCCCGAATAGATTACTGCAACGCGCTCTACATGGGGCTGCCTTTGAAGACAGTTCGAAATTACAACTAGTCCAACGGGCGGCAGCCAGACTACTACCTGGAGCTACATACAGGGTGCATGCCACCCCCTGTTGTTTCAGCCCCACTGGCTGCCGGTCCAATTCAGGCTCAATTCAAAGTGCTGGTGTTGACCTTTAAAGCTCTATACGGTTCTGGCCCAGATTACTTGTCCGAACGCATCTGCCACTACGTCCCACCTCGTACTTTAAGATCATCCGGGGAGGCCCTGCTCTTGCTCTTGCCGGCTTCCCAGGTGCAGCTGGTGGGGACGAGGGAGAGGGCCTTCTCGGTGGTGGCTCCCCGTCTGTGGAATGCCCTCCCTAGCAACATACGATCAATTCCATCCCTCCTGACATTCAGGAAAAAAGTGAAAGCCTGGATGTGGGACCAGGTGTTCGCATAGTAGCACAGGACAGCACTTTAGTAGTTTTAATGGAAAGTTGGTGAATAAATATAATTGTATTTTAATGTAATTTAGTGTCGAATGCTGGAGGGTTTTATATTGTGTTTTATACTGCAATTGTGATGTAGGCACCAAATTATGCCTTTTGGAAGCCGCTCTGAGTCCCCCTCGGGGGTTGAGAAGAGCGGGGTAAAATGCCATAAATAAATAAATAAATAAATAAATAAATTAATAACTGTAACCATGTAAATCCTGCAGTCATCCAAAGTAGAAAGGATTAGCAAGATTTCCGAGTTGCATTTTCAGGGGCTTCATTCTTTTTTTTCTCTCCTCCTTCCAATTTTCTGAGCTTCTCATTCTACAGAAGTTTAGCAAACAAATATTCACTTGTTTCATTTTTGCATGTAAGAATGAAGAATTTCAAAACTTTCCTCCCCACTGGGTTTTATTATTTTGTCCACTTACTGGATATAATTACTTTTATTTTTACTTTTTTTTGCAACAATAGTGACTGAGATCTCATGTTGGGGTTGCAAAATGTAAAGATGAAGAGTTTAGACATTCATTCTGGTAAGCATGCCTTCAGCTTGATGACATAATGGCAGCACAGAATAAAAACTCCTTAGGTGTGCCTGATGCACAACCAATGATACATTTCTCCTAGACTGTGGGATGACGTGTCAGAAGTGGACAGAATCGAAAACACAGTTAAAGACCTTTTTTTTCCAGATGTCCTGTCCAGTCAATTCTAAACTATGCATTTAAAATGTACATTTCATTACAATCTTTGTTCTATGTTTTGTTCTATTTTAAGTTCCTTTGGTTTTTCTGTCTATTTTAACAATGTTGTATCCTGTCTAAAGCCATAAGGAGAGAGGAGTAATTGTTGTGTTGATACACAGGTAGCCATTCCCAACACATAGCCAAGCCCAATGTCTATCTATGCACCATGTCACTTCACTTTCTTGAAGTAAACATGGCCATTCCACAAACCTGTTTGTATGCTGGCATTGGGGAACTTGAGCACATGAAAGCTACTTTTTTTCATGTCGGGAGTGACTTGAGAAACTGCAAGTCATTTCTGGTGTGAGATAATTGGCTGTCTGCAATGTCCGGATGTCTTACTATCCTTTTGATGTTTTACCATCCTTGTGGAAGGCTTTTCTCATGTCCCTGCATAGGGAGCTGGAGCTGACAGAGGGAGCTCAACCCACTCTCCCTGGATTCGAACGGCTAACTTCTCAGTCAGCAGTACCTGTCAGCACAAGGGTTTAACCCAGGGGTGGGCAATTACCGGCCCTCCAGGTGCTTTGGGCTTCAACTCCCAGAAATCCTAACAGCTGGTAAACTGGCTAGGATTTCTGGGAGTTGAAGTCCAAAACACCTGGAGGGCAGGTAATTGCCCACCCCTGGTTTAACCCATTTCACCACTGGGGACTCCAGCTACCAATTGAAATCTGTCCTATGTTTTGCATGCAATCTGTATATTTTGCACAAATATTTTGTGCAAAAGCAAAGCTTTGTGAAATAATCCAGGGTTTGGAGACAACCCCCTCCATCACCACCACCATTAATGTTTTATTATGGGAGCAGAGTTCCATAACTGCAAAATCACCATCATTATCCTCATCATCATCTTAGCGTGGTTGGCAATTTACCCCCATTTAAAGTGCCTCACCCTTTCTTGTTCAAGATGAGAAAGACTGTGAGCATTCTCTACATTGCTACACAAATTTCCCCAGCCTTATCGCAACCCATTCGTTTCTTTTGCTGTTCCCCCATTGTTTTGTTCCAACTCCACCTTGCCTTTCACTTTATCAAAAAGCTAGCGGCGTCTTTCCTTCTCAGTGGATTCTGCTTTCAAATGCGAACGTCTCAGAGGCTCAATCTCCTTTTCTTTTCCCAACACACGTTCGTACAATTGTACTGGCAGGCACTTGAGAGATAATTCAGAAATTATTGGAAATGCAGCTTTTTCAACTCACCAGGTGCATTGAAGCCAGTTGGTGAGGTGCCAGCAAGGAAAAACATGTGTGCAGTGTAACAAGCACAACAAAAGCAAAAGCAAAAAACCTCCACCATCTGCAAAGTACTATCCCCTGGAATTGTTTGGAACAGAGAAGAGCCTTCTGAATCAATTAAAAATCACACCTCTTGCAGTCAAAATAAATTTAGGTTTAATTAGGCATGCAAATTATGTTACACTGTGAAATGCTGAAGCAGAGGCTTCTACCTTACAGTTTCTCTTGCTTTTTCTCTTTATATAAGTATGGCATTCTCGAAACTAATTTTCTGCTACCTTCCATGGGACACAAGCAGCATAGCCATAGTTGTGGGATGCTTCTACACAAAGAGTGGTAGGAGTCAAAGTGTAATATTTGAACCTTATTTATTTACAGTATTTATATTCTGCCCTTCTCACCCCTCAGGGGACTCAGGGCGGATTACAATGTACATATACATGACAAACATTCAATGCCATAGACACACAACATATATAGACAGACACACAGAGGCCATTTAACATTCCAGCTTCATGAGGGTATTCTGGCCACCAGGGGAGCTGTCGCTTCACCATCCATTTGTGCCACTGATGGAGTACTTCCTCATTCTTCGCACGGTTGCTGGAGATTTTATAATGTCGTAAATTACTTAAACCTGCATAAGCAATACCAAAATTTCCTACTTGACAGATGCAACTGTCTTTCAGGCTGCAAAGGTTGACAGCAAGCTACACAATGGTCGTAAGCTCACTCTGACCAGGGCTGGCTTTGAACTTATGACCTCTCGGTCAGTAGTGATCTAATGCAGCTGACTCCCAGCCAGCGGCACCACAGTCCCAGTGCATGGCTAGTTTTGCAGCCATTGACTCCTCTGAATTGTGAGGAACGAAGACCACAGGAAAGTGACTTGGGAGGAACAGGGTGGGCAAATATGTTTCTGTTTGCCTTCAAGCCAACTTCAACTTATAGTGATCCTATGAATGAGTGACTTGCAAATCGCACAATAGTCAACATCCCTGATCACATCTTGCAGTTTCAGAGCCATTGCTTCTCTGATTTGGGGTCTTCAAGAAAGTGGTTTTGTTGTGCACATGATTACACAGGAAATCCCGGAACCAGTTTAAGGCCCAAATGGTGATTGCACAAACCACAGAGCACCAATGTGCATTAAGAGCTTTCTTTCACATCCTTTTGTGGGAATTTATTGTCTGCCCACCACAGTTCGAAGCTGTCTTGAATGTTCAGTGATGATGAGATCAGAATCTATGTAAAGTATGTTGTGTCTAGGCCAAGGGACCAGACCTGCTACAAAGCCAAGGTTAAATAGTTAAGGCCAGGCGATATCCTCACCTTCCTATTTATTTATTTGCCATACTTGTACCCTGCCCATCTCTACCGGGAATGTGGCACAGCTGGCTGGGTGTCAGCTGCATAAAATCTCTACTGACCAGAAGGTCTTGAGTTCGAGGCCTGCCCGGGTCAGGGTGAGCGCTCAACCATTTGTGTAGCTTGTTGTTGACCTTTGCAACCTGAAAGACAGTTGCATCTGTCAAGTAGAAAGTTTAGGTACCACTTGTGTACGGAGGCTAAATTTAACTGATTTACGAGGCCATAAATCTCCAGGAAATACACACACACAAAAGAATGAAGGAATGCAACAGCTTCTACTGGTGGCCGGAATGTTAAATTGCCTCTATGTCTGTCTAATATTTGTTGTGTGCCAAATGGCATTGAATGTTTGCCTGTATGTGTGCATTGTTATCCGCCTTGAGTCCCCTGTGGGGTGAGAAGGGTGGAATATAACTGATGTAAATAAATAATCAATCAATAAATACCCTGACAGGGGGACTCAAGGTGGCTTACAATGGCAGAATGTCATGCCTCAACACAATCACCTGAAACATTTCAAAAATTGCAACATATTAAACAGAGTTACAACAGATTTTAAAAGTTAAAGACTTAGAAAACGTGCCATCCAAGTTCATGGTCTGAGTCCATTCCAAGGTCAATTGCACAAGGTTTCAATTCAAAAATACTGCATTGTCTTCGTTTCCAAAGGCCTGCCCACAGAGCCAGGTTTTGACTCTTTTCCTAAAGGTGAATAGGGAGGTAGCTGCTTTGATGTCACTAGGACGGGAATTCCATAACTGATTGGCCACCATTGAGAAAGACCTGTCTCTTGTCCCTGCTAGCCGCGCTTGTGATGCTGGTGGGACTGAGAACAGGGCCTTCCCAAAAGACCCTGTTTTGGTTCATAGGAGATGATACGTTCAGACAGGTAGCCTGGGCTGGAATTGTTTAGGGCTTTATAGGCTAAAGCCAGCACTTTGAATTGTGCTTGGTAGCAAACCGGCAGCCAGTGGAGCTGACGCAACGGGAGTTGTATACTCCTTGAGTGCCGCTCCAGTGAGCAACCTGGTTGCCGCTCGCTGGACCAGTTGGAGCTTCTGAACAGTCTTCAAAGGCAACCACACACAGAGTGCATTGCAGTAATCTATATGGGATGTACCCAGAGCATAGACCACTGTGGCCAAGTCAGACTTCCCAAGGTATGGGCACAACATCTAGAGATGTTTCCTTGCCATTATTCAATGCTCACCCCACCCCCCATTTCTGCCAAATTTGGCAACATGAACAATTGTTAGGATTGTTTGCCTAAGTTTCCAGGGATTTGGAACTTTGGGGAAACCCAAAGGTGTCACATCTCACCTTTTGCATTATGGATCGCATTTTACCAGAACCTCCTGGCTTCATCTCTGCTATGCTGCAGCACCACCAATGTGAATGGTAAGATAGCAATATTGCAGCTTTGCAAGGTGAAGGCAAGGTGGATGTTAGTACATGCCTGTAAAGCTGCTGATTCTAACAGTTTTCATCCTGAGCAATTCATGGCTCAGGTAAAGACTTGAATCCCTTTTAGTCTACCCACTCGGGGGCCAGGATTTTCTTAAGTGTCGTTATTAGGTCTTAAGGGGGGGGGCACCCTCCTTCTCTCTCACCACCCTCCCGCCTCCCTTGCCAATAAGTATTATGGCAAGGCAAGCCCTAAACTCGCTTCTTCTTTCGGCTGGAAGCCTGGAAAAAAAATGTAAACGGAGAGGTTTACTCAGAAGTAAATCTGCAAAGGAAGTAATCAGAGAGGTTTACTCAGGAGTAAATCCGCAAAGGAGGGCACTTTGGATGAAGTGCCCTCCTTGTGGATTTACTGAGTAAACCTCTCTGTTTACATTTTTCCAGGCTTCCCTGCCCCTCCTGCCTGCCAGGATCTAAAGCATCAAAGAGTATTGGGGTAGTTGCACACAACATGTGAGAAACCAATCTAATGTATAATAGAATGAATGCTAACTTATAGAGTAAGTGCCTAATATTATAAGTAATCCAACTGGTCATATACCTACATTCCATGCACATGCAATAATACAGCAGTAATAACAATGGGTATAAGAAGAGGTAAAATTCAAACCGAAGTATTCTGACTGTGGTCCCTCCTCAAGCAGTGCAAACTGCAAACGGCTCTTCTCTATGAGCCGGGAGGCAGCCTCTCCCAGGAAAAGCCAAAAGCCCGGGCACAGCGTTTGCTGCCTGCGTGCACATACATATTATTTGGGGGGGGGGGGATTTCCTGAAGAATCCCGGGCTCATAGAGAAGAGCCCGTTTGCACCGCTTGAGGAGGGACCAGTCAGAATACTTCGGTTTGAATTTTACCTCTTCTTATACCCATTGTTATTACTGCTGTATTATTGCATGTGCATGGAATGTAGGTATATGACCAGTTGGATTACTTATAATATTTAGGCACTTACTCTATAAGTTAGCATTCATTCTATTATACATTAGGTTGGTTTCTCACAGGATCTAAAGCGTGCCAAGCCTTGATGCACTTTAGATCCTGGCAGGGCAGGAGGAGTGGACGGGCCCTCCCTGCCCCTTCTGCCTGCCAGGATCTAAAGCCTTGAAGAGGCTTCATGATGGGCCAACTTCAGCCCTCCAGGTGTTTTGGACTTCAACTCCCACCATTCCTCACAGCCTCAGGCCGCTTCCTTTTCCTCTCAGCCTGGGCAAACTTGAGCCCTCGCTCCCTCAGGATCGGGGAGGCAGAGAGGAGTGAGGGGGGGCTCCTCCTCCTTTTTTTGCTGCTTCCAAGAATAGAATACCCCCCTCCCTCCTTCCTTCCCTCCCTCCTTCCTATTTGGAGAGTCCCATCTAGAATTCAGTGTGATTTATTCAAGTTTTGGCCTACAACTCCCAGAAATCCCAGCCAATTTACCAGCTGTTAGGATTTCTGGGAGTTGTAGGCCAAAACCATCTGAATAATGCGCATGCGCTGGCATACGAACTACTAACAAATTTCGTTAGTAATTACGTTACATTTTAGAAATTTTGGAATTTTTTGTAAGTCTTTCTATTACTAATTAAAAAATCCCCCCAATTAGATTTTCAATTCCCTATTTTTAGGTTCTAAACCATGCCTTCTACCCACCCCTTCTTGAAAGCCTGCTTACATAGGGAGAATCAACCTTGACAGCTAAGTGAGCCCATTAAAATGTGGGCAGCCTACTTCGGCACACACCTATCATCCAATCTACGCTATATTTTCTCCCCTTTCTCTATGCGGGTGACATACGGTTCATGATCATCTAGTGGAGCTCCCACATTAACTCTGCTCCAGCAGCAGGCAGCATTAATCTGCTGTCAATTTGAGTACAGAGGAAGAACCTGATACTTTAATCAATACTTGTCCTGTTCAAATATTAATGCTTATAAATGGCCTTTTAGATGATTCAAGAATAAGATCCAGTGATGTTCTGTCAGCAGTGTCAATGCAAGGCCAAGGGCATTCCATATAACATCTCACACGAATGCCGTCTGTAGTGGATGCTCCTTTTTCCTCTCCATGTTTTTCTGTGCATTCTGGACATCAAATAAAGATCCCAATACAGAGTGATAACTTGTTTATATCTTTTTCAAATGAACCATTACATTATTGACTAGGATTTAAGGCATTTGCAAAGTGGGAACTGAATTACTCTATTGCAGCAAATATAGTATTTAAGCTTCCCTGGCTTTGATTCCACTTCATTAGACAGACAGAATGTCCAGCTTGAGGTGATAAGCATAGTAGATACAGATAAGTACCCACACAAACACATATCATTGTTCCTGTTGAACTGCAACTCTCATTGACCTAACTAGAACAAACAATGGTGAAACATGATTAGAATTGTAGAGGGCTAGAGGGTGCCTTTCCCTAGTGCAGAGAGAAGAAAAGTAATGAGATCAGGGAGAAGGAAAAAAAGGAAGACAAATGGTCAGATTTTATGTGAAAGCTTAGACATCTGTCCTCCATGGATTGAATCATGACATTTGTTTATGTATGACATTTACAGGGATATCACTTTGGCTTACCCAGCAACACAGCTGTAGCACAAACTATTCATATTCACTCATTCATTCAATTATAGCTCAATACATCCCTTATGAAACGTCATAAGATCCACTTCAACTTTCCATTTCCAAGCTGAAGCAGACTGGTGAGCTCTCAAGACTTCATCAGGACTAAGTTTTATCCTCAAGAGACAATATGACAGTCATCTTTAAATATCTGGGTGTCACAGAGAAATGGAGTGAGCTTATTTTCTACTGCTGGGTTCAAATTGGGAGTAAAGAGGTTCCACGTCAACATTAGGAATAATTTCTGTTGGCAAGAGCTCACTGATAATGGAATAAATTGTCTTGGAAGGTGGTGGATACTTTAAATGCTTACAAATAGCATTTTCGATGGTTCAAGACTGCTATGGAATCATGGGAGTAAAGGTTTTGCAAGTGAACCAAGATCAGAATAAACTATGCTACACATTTTGCATCTTTACCATAAATATAAAACAGGGTACATGTAATGAGGAGGAGGAGGGTTTGTCGATTGTCTAAATTCAGATGACCTGCTTGATGCTTGATGAAACTGACCACCTAGCACAACTACTTTGGGCCTCTGGGGTGACATAACTTCCCACCTCACATCCCAAGGTTCCTTAAGGAGAGCCTGACTATGACTACTCGTGTCAGGACCAGTTTTTCCCTTAGACCTGGGCTTCCTTGTGACCAAACTGCCTAAAAGATGTGACAAAAATTAAGTTTAGACATGACGCCATAACTTTGCAGTCCATGAATCGAGGGCAGGAAGTTAGGGGAACATTCAATGAAGGATTGGCCTCTGTAGAAGTGAGCAGCTGCATTTCCAACCAGGAAGAGGACTGGAGTGATGTCTTCCAGGGCCTTTCCCAAGCCCACATGATGTTCCTGATTGACCAGCACTGCTGTGCATTTGCCTAAGTCTGCAATATTATGTAAAAGCTTCCCATAAGTAGATTGGCAGCCTTGGTATCATCCTAAGAAGCCCACCACAACCATCACAAAGATTTATCCCTGGTAAGTCAGGGAAGTTCCATTTTAGTACCAATATTATGATGGGATCATAAGAGAAGTATCTTCGGTGGGATCTGCACCGAAGATACTTCTCGACGGGTGGTAGGAGGTGGGCTTCTTGTAGTAGGTGATTCGATTGTAATTCGATCGGAACATAGAAAGCTGGGTTTGTGATGGACGTGATGACCGCATGGTAAATTGCCTGCCGGGTGCAAAGGTCGCGGACATTACGAGGCATCTAGATAGGCTGGTAGATAGTGCTGGGGTGGAGCCAGTGGTCGTGGTACACGTTGGTACCAATGACATTGGGAAGGCTAAGCGGATGGTCCTGGAAGCCAAATTTAGGTTGCTAGGTAGAAGATTAAGGTCCAGGACCTCAAAGGTAGCATTCTCGGAAATGCTACCTGTTCCACGCGCAGGGACAGCCAGACAGGCAGAGCTCAGGAGCTTCAATGCGTGGATGAGGCAGTGGTGTCGAGAGGAAGGTTTTAGATTTGTTAGGAACTGGGGAACATTTTCAGGAAAGCCAGACCTGTACAAAAGGGACGGGTTACACTTGAACGAAAATGGAACCAGACTGCTGGCGACTAATATTAAAAAGATTTCAGAGCAGCTTTTAAACTGATTCCTAGGGGAAAGTCGACAGGAGCTGGGCAGCTCCGGTTCGAGAGGGTGAAATGCCAAGTATGGAGGACGAAATCCATACACAAATGGCTGAGTCAACAGAAAAGATAGATAGTAGTAGTCGAGAGGTAGGACATGGTAGGCCTTCTACAAATTCTCACAAACAGCCAAAGTTGAAAGTGCACCAGAGAAATAAATATAAATGTCTGTACGCAAACGCTAGAAGCCTTCGAACAAAAATAGGGAGTTGGAATATTTGGCAAAGGAAAAAAATATTGATATTATTGGCATAACAGAAACCTGGTGGACGGAGGAAAACAAATGGGACACAAAGATTCCAGGTTATAAACTGTACAGGAAAGACAGGAGAGGGAAAAATGGTGGCGGTGTGGCCCTGTACATAAATGAGGAGCTAGAATCTCATGAATTAGAACTTCAAGAAATTTCAAACTCACCTACAGAAACATTGTGGATAAAAGTCCCAGGACAAAAAACTAATCTAGCACTAGGGATCTGCTATCGCCCTCCCAACCAAACTCCAGAGGCAGACTGCTATCTGGAAAATGAAGTTAAACAGGCCTCAAAAAGAATACATTAGTCATAATGGGGGACTTCAACTATCCCCAAATAGATTGGCCAAATTCTTGTTCTACGCATGAAAGAGAGACAAGGTTCCTCGACATGCTAGCTGATTATCCCCTTGAGCAGATGGTCATGGAACCAACCAGGGAAAGGGATCCTGGACTTGGTGCTAACTAATGAACAAGATCTCGTTCAAGATGTCCTTGTAACTGAGCCCATAGGTACCAGTGACCACAACACAATAACCTTCAACTTAAGTTTGGATAGCAAACTGTCAGTAAAAACTAACACAGAGACCTTAAATTTTCACAAAGGGAATTTCACCAAAATGAGAAAAATTGTAAAGAACAAACTAAAAGGAGCAGTAAAAAAAAATCAAATCCCTCCAAATGCTTGGAAACTGTTTAAAAATACCTTAAAACAGGCCGAACTAAAATGCATTCAATAAAAGAAAGAGGCATGGAAAGTCCAAAAGAACACCAGTATGGCTTACAAATGAAGTAAAAGATGTGATTGGAAAGAAGAAAAACTCATTTAAGAAATGGAAGGCTCTTCCTACCGAGGAGAACAGAAAGGAACACAAGCTCTGGCAAACTAAATGCAAAGCAACAGTCAGGAAAGCCAAGAGAGATTTTGAGGCACACATAGCAAAGAATATTAAAAAAACAACAAAAACTTCTTTAAGTACATCAGAAGCAGGAACCCAACTAGAAAAGCAGTTGGGCCACTCGACGACAATGGCCAGAAAGGGAAAATCAGCGAAGACAAAGAGATTGCTGAGCGGCTAAATGACTTCTTTGCCTCCGTTTTCACACAGGAGGACAGACAACATATGCCTTCAGCTGAGTCAGTTTTTTTCAGGGAGGGAATTAAAAGAATTAAAACAGATAGAGATAAACAAGGAGGATGTTCTCATATGCCTTACTAAACTAAATGTCAACAAATCACCAGGTCCAGACGGCATCCACCCCAGAGTTCTTAAGGAACTCAAGTGTGAAATTGCTGAACTTCTAGCTAAGATATATAACCTTTCTCTAAGATCAGGCACTGTACCCGAGGACTGGAGGGAGGCAAATGTAACACCGATCTTCAAGAAAGGATCAGAGGTGATCAGGAAATTATAGACCAGTCAGTTTAACCTCAGTTCCAGGCAAAATGATGGAAACCATTATTAAAGAAAAATTACTAGGCACATAGAAGAACAGGCATTGCTGAAAGAAAATCAACATGGTTTCTGCAAAGGCAAATCATGTCTTACTAACTTGTTAGAATTCTTTGAGGGTGTAAATAAACACATAGATAAAGGGACCCAATTGATATTGTTTACCTTGACTTTCAAAAGGCTTTTGACGAAGTCCCTCACCAAAGGCTCCTAAATAAGCTCTTCAGCCATGGAATCAGGGGACAGGTCTTGTCCTGGATTGGAACCTGGCTAAACTGTAGAAAACAAAGGGTGGTAATAAATGGACACTTCTCTGGGTGGAAAGAGGTGGGAAGTGGCGTACCCCAAGGTTCAGTTTTGGGTCCGTTACTTTTTAATTTATTCATTAATGATCTGGATGTAGGAGTGAATTCTGAGGTAGCAAAGTTTGCAGACGACACTAAATTGTTCAGGGTAGTTAAAAATGAAACTGATTGTAAAGAGCTCCAGAAAGATCTCTCGAAATTGAGTGAATGGGCAACAAAGTGGCAAATGCATTTTAACCTAAACAAGTGTAAAGTCATGCACATCGGGGCAAAGAACCCCAACTACACTTATCAACTGATGGGGTCAAAGCTTTCCGAGACAAACCAGGAAAGGGATCTTGGGGTCTTGGTGGACAGCTCAATGAAGATGTCAACCCAGTGCGCTGCAGCAGTGAAAAAAGCAAATTCTATGCTAGGCATGATCAGAAAGGGAATCGAAAATAGGTCAGCAAATGTTGTATTACCTCTCTACAAATCTATGGTAAGGCCACATTTGGAGTACTGTGTACAATTCTGGTCTCCGCACCTTAAGAAGGATATAACGGAACTGGAAAAGGTACAGAAAAGGGCAACAAGAATGATCCAAGGGATGGAGCGGCTCCCTTATGAAACCAGGTTGCAACGCCTTGGTCTTTTCAGCCTTGAAAGACGGCGTTTAAGAGGTGACTTGATCGAAGTGTATAAAATCATGCATGGGATAGAAAAGGTGAATAAAGAAAAAAATTTTTTTCTTTGTCACAAAACACTAGGACTAGAGGGCACTCCCTGAAGCTCAAGGTAGGAAAATTAGGACTAATAAAGGGAAATATTTCTTCACCCAGAGGGTCATTGGGTTATGGAACTCACTTCCAGAAGAGGTTGTGACAGCTGTCAGCCTGAACAACTTCAAGGCAGGATTAGACAGATTCATGGATACCAAGTGTATCGGTAGTTACTGAAAAGGACATTCAAGTGTTGAGGTAGGCAGGATTTCCCTGGGTACTGGTTGTGGGGGGGTCGGGAGCAGGTCAGGGTTTTGCCCTCCCTTCTGCTCGAGATCCCCGTGTACAACTGGTGGGCCACTGTGTGATACAGAATGCTGGACTAGATGGGCTGAGGTCCGATTCAGCATGGCTCTTCTTATGTTCTTATGTTCTTATGTTCTTTTATCCTCCTTCACCACCGCTTCATTTATAATTTCCTTCTATGCTGTCATAGTTCACCAACCAAGGGGATCCTGTCCATAAGCTCAAGAGAAGGCTGCCTCTCCTTTCTTTGTAGATTTTCAAAGCACAAAACAGCATTCTCTCTCATTTCATATCAAGAGAGGAACAAACTCCCTTTCAGGGCTCAGAGTTAATCCATTATACACCAAGCATATGGTTTCCCGTATGACTCAGCAGCTGGGGCTTCACGGTGGAATCCACTACTGGAGCGAACACATGTGCCAGGGTGACAGCTTCATTTGCTGAACCCTCCCTCTACTCTGTTTTCCTAAATAAGAATCAGTTTTCAGTGCGGGAGGCCTACTAGTACATATGCCAAAGGAAGGGTGAGTTGGAAAAAAGCTGAGCTTTCCTTGCATGGATATGGGCAGGCAGCAAAAGTGGTGTGGTACTTGGAAAGAATAGGAGAGTTGGCACCACTGTTAATTCAGGTATTGGGGCAGCTTCTATAGCATATACCATCATCCACAGCATTCCTCAGGGCAAAATTAACAGAGCAAAATGAGGACATTGCCTTCCAAATATGACTTCTACTTTGCAGTGAAGTTTTCCTTCAGTCTGCATGTTTTTAGCATTATTTATTTATTTATTTATTTATTAACTTCGATTTAGTATACCGCTCACTCCGGAGCTCAGAGCGGTTTACAGAAGAAGCATAAACACCGTGAGTAATAAAACAGATTAAACAGTTAAAACACATTAAACATCAAAGCAGTTAAAACATATTAAAAACACTAGCCCTCAGCGAAGGCTGGGGGACGATATCTGAATCTGGGGGTGGGTAATAGGCGGCATGGCACACAGTGTGGTTGAGTTAAGGGCCAAACGCCTTCCTAACGAGCCAAGTCTTCAAGGCCTTGCGGAAGGGCAGAAGAGCGCGGATGGCGCGGATCTCCTCCGGGAGGCCGTTCAGAGACTTGGGGCAGCTACAGAGAATGCCCTCCGCCGTGTAGTGGCCAGTCTGCAGGTTCAAGGGAAGGCACCTCAAGGAGGTTAAGCTCCTCAGAGCGCAGTGATCTCGCGGGCACATAAGGGTAAGTCGCTCCCTCAGGTACACTGGCCCCAAACCATAGATGGCCTTAAAGGTGAGAACTAACACCTTGAAGAGGACCCGGAATTCAATCGGAAGCCAGTGCAGCTCGCGCAGGAGTGGGGTCGCGCGGTCAGATCTTGCAGCACCCAGGAGGAGGCAGGTTGCGGCATGCTGCACTAGCTTAAGCTTCCGGATCATCGACAAGGGAAGGCCAATGTAGAGCGCATTACAGTAATCGAGCCTCGAGATGACCGTGGCTTGGATCACCGTAGCAAGGTCGCGTTGGGAGAGGTAGGGAGCCAGGCGCTTAGCCAACCGTAGGTGGTAGAATGCTGTCCTGCAGGTGCAGCCAATCTGCTCCTCCATGGATAGGTGGGCGTCCAGCCGGACCCCCAGACTTTTTACCGATGGCTGAGGGCAGAGGGCCACACCATCGAAAGTTGGCAACTGGGTCACTACCCCCCCCCCCCCGGGCGGCCCAGCCCCAAGATCTCCGTCTTCGCCGGGTTCACCTTCAACTTACTGGCTCGCAGCCATCCAGTAACGGCTTCAAGGCAAAGATGGAAATTATCGGGTACAGAGACTGCCCCGGGGTCCAACCTCAGAATGAGCTGGGTATCATCAGCGTACTGATGACACTCCAGCCCAAAACTCCATACCAGTTGGGCGAGTGGTCGCATATAGATGTTAAATAACAGCGGGAGAGGATAGCCCCTGAGGCACCCCGCAACTCAGCGGGAGCCTCCGGAGACCGCCCCTCCCCACTTCACTCGCTGCTGGCGGCGTTGGAGGAAGGAGGACAGCCAGTTGAGGGCTGTCCCCTCACCCTGCCACCGCCAGGCGATGTATCAAAAGTTGGTAATCAACGGTATCAAACGCTGCCGTGAGGTCCAATAACACGAGCAGCGCCGATCCACCTCGGTCCAAGTGGCAGCGGAGTAGGTCTGTGATGGAGACCAGGACAGTCTCCGTCCCATGGCCTGAACGGAAGCCGGACTGGAAGGGGTCTAGCCAGGTTGCGTCATCCAAGAAGGTCTGCAGCTGGTCCATTGCTGCCCTCTCAATCACCTTGCCCAGGTACGGAAGGTTCGACACTGGGCGGTAATGGGAGGGAGCCGGGGTCTAATCCGGGCTTCTTCAGCAATGGACTGACCACCGCCTCTTTAGCTCCTCTGGAAAAGCCCCTTGCTCAAGGGAGCAGTTGACTATCCTCAACAGAGGGCCTCGTAACCCCTCCACGCAAGCTCGAATCAGCGTGGAGGGGCACGGGTCGAGGGAGCAGGTGGTCGACTTAAGGGCTGCGACAATCTTGTCAACATCCTCTGCGTCCAGTGGTCGAAACCGGTCGAAGGTGGACCCGGCGGAGGGCCACGGAGTCTCCAGCTCCTGGACTGTATCAAGTGTGGAAGGAAGGTCCCGGCGGAGCAACGCAATCTTGTCTGCGAAGTGATTCTGAAAAACCTCAGCAGAAAGGGCCGAATTGTCATTGTTTGGGATGGTAGGGACCATCGTCAGCTGCCGAATTATCCTGAACAATTGAGCTGGGCGTGAATCCGCAGACGCTATCAAGGAGGCATAATAAACTTTTTTTCGCCTCCTTGACAGCATGCTCATAAGCATCCATAAAAAGCTTATAAGCTGATGTCGATGGCCCGTCGCGGAGCTTCTTCCACCTGCGCTCTAGCCGTCTCTTCTCCCGCTTCATAGATCTTAGTGCATCTGTGTACCAAGGTGAACAGGATGTGCGGGGTTTGAGAGGGCGTTTAGGGGCGATCTCGTCGAGAGCGGAGGACAGCGCGTGGTTCCAGGTGGTAACCAGCTCACCGAGCGAATCGCTGGCAGGCTCCAAATCCCTCAAGGCATTCAGGAACCTAGTTGGTTCCATAGGTCCCCCTCGGGCGAACCCAAATTGGTTCGGCACCTTTGCCGGGGCGCGGTTGCTCGACCCGACTCCCAGAGCACAGTGGTCCGACCATGGCACCTCTGTAACAGAGGTGACGGACACTTGGACACCTGCATGGAAAATCAGATCAAGGGTGTGACCGGCCCGGTGTGTGGGGCCTGACTCGCAGAGGGAGAGGCCGAGTGCCGCCATGGACGACACAAGGTCCCCCGCTGCCGATGGTGAGGAGGCTGTGTCGGCGTGGACGTTGAAGTCCCCCAGCACAACTAGGCTAGGCATTGCATTAATGTCAAATTTCAAGTGACCATTTAGAAACTCAGTTTAGGTATCCAAACAAAAGGGGAAAGATAAAGATTCCAACGGAATGGGAGCATAGCATACGTGCAAAAAGTTATGTTATTTCTGATACTCAATTGATAAGAATAGGAACACCTTCCAAATATGGCAAAGAACATCAACTGTGCTGCTGAGAAAAATATCTTTGATAATGCAAAATCTGAGACCCAAAGAAATAATAGAGAACTTAACAACATTTGGTGGACAAAAAAGCTCAAGAAATGCAACACTTTGCAGATGCCCTCAATGCACAGGGATTCTTTAAAGCCACAATTTATGGCACAACAAATCATGGCATATACCTTTCATGCTCACCAGATGGAACCAAACTTCTAAAGGACAAAAGATCAATTGCACTATGTTGGCAAGAGCACTACCTTAACCCACCTTACAGCAGTTCCAATGTGGTTGAAGAGGTCCTCTTGCTAGTCCTTCAAAAACAAATCAGGGATGAATCTGCAGCACTGAATAACTCAAAAGAAGTCAGTAAAAACATCAACCAACTAAAAAAAAACAAAGCTGCTAACATACAGTATTTAAAAAGGGTAGACCTGAGCTGACACAACTCCACCAGCAAATTAAAAAACTGTGGGTGACCAAGAAGATCCCAGAGACTTCAAGGACATCACTACCAGTACCACTTTCAAAAAGGGAGAAAAAAGGACTGGGAAAACATTCGAGGTATCTCCCTTTTAACCTCCACAAGGAAAATCCTCACAAGAATCCTCGCAAACCACATTCTACCTATTTCAGAAGACATCTCCCTGAATCCCAGAATGGCTTCCATCCCTCCAGAGGAAGAGTGGATATGTTCTTCACTGCATGACAGCTCTAAGAAAAATGCAGGGAACAAATTCAACCTCTGTACATGGCATTCATCGACCTTGCAAAGGCCTTCAACACCTTGGATCATATTGCTCTCTGAACCGTCCTCCTAAAAATTGGATGCCCTGTGATAAATTTGTGAACATTATGAACCTTCCAGGACTTTAAGATTGTCTGGGGAGGCCCTGCTCTCAATCTCACCTTTGTCACGAATATGTATGATGGAGATGAGAGATGGGGCCTTCTCAGTGGTGGCCCCTCAGCAGTGGAAAGCCCTCCCCAGGGATATCAGATTGGCCCCCTCCCTTTTAACATTCGAAAAAAGTCAAGACTTGCCTTTTTGAGCAAGTGTTTGCAAATGCAGTGTTACAGACATAGGAAAATGGAATGACTGGACGATGTGACTAGACAATGTTTTAAACAAGGAGACGTTAATGATATGTTTTTTATTGATCTTGCTATGGTTTTATATTATGTGTTAATGTTTTTAATTGTATTTTATGGTTTTAGGGGCATTGAATTGTTTCCGACTGTAAACTGCCATGAGTCACCTGGGGGCTGAGAAAGGTGGTATATAAATATAGTAAGTAGGTAAATAAGTAAGTAAATAAATAAACATCCTGCAACTTTCTTGGATAGCAATGGCTCCCAAAGTGACTCATTTAGGGTGAGATCAGGTGTCAAACAGGGATGCTTTATTGCCCCAACCTTATTTTCCATCTTCATAGCAATGATTTATGCACCTTGTTGATGGGAAGTTTCCCACTGGTGTGAAAAACACCTGCTAGACATATGGCAAACTCTTTAACCTCAGCAGTCTGGAAGCGAAAAGTAAAGTGAGAAGTTCTGTTATAGAACTCCAGCATGCCAATGATAATGTAGTCTGTGCTCATTCAGAGGAAAACCTACAAGTCACTCTAAAGAGCGTTGCAGAAGCATACGAAAAGCTTGGACTCTCACTGAACATCAAGAAAACCAAAGCACTCTACTATCAGGCAGCAAAATATATCTCTGCAATGCGAGAAATAAAGCTTAATGGTGCAACTCTAGAAAAAGTTGACCATTTCCACTACCTAGACAACCACCTTTCCACAAAAGTCAACATCAACACTGAAATACAACACCGCCTGAGAGCTGCAAGTGCAGCATTTTTTAAAATGAAGCAGAGAATGTTCATAGGGATACAAAGATGCTTGTTTATAAAACTATTGTCCTTCCAACTATGTTGTATGCCTGCGAAACATGGACCATCTACAAACATCACTCTCGGTGTCTGGAAAGATTCCATCAGTGTTGCCTCTGAAATACCTTGCAAATCTCTTGAGAAGACAGGTGGACAAACATCAGTTTTCTGGAAGAAGCAAAGACCACCAGCATTGAAGTGATGATCCTCTGCCATCAACTTCAATGGACTGTACATGTTGTCCTAATGCCTGATGATCACCATCTCCCAAAACAGTTACTCTACTCTCAACTCAAGAACTGAAAACAAAATGCAAAAGAGATTTAAATAAATTCAAAGATGGGCTTAAGGATAAACTTTAAAAATGTGGCATAAACAATGAGAACTATTGGAATATCAAAACATGGAGGCTAGGACACACAGGTGGGCCAAGGGAAGGACAA
Organism: Anolis apletophallus; assembly: GCA_030556195.1. Taxonomy (NCBI): domain Eukaryota; kingdom Metazoa; phylum Chordata; class Lepidosauria; order Squamata; family Anolidae; genus Anolis; species Anolis apletophallus. The sequence continues at coordinate 143,345,983 of JARBWK010000007.1, read as the reverse complement.
GTGGAAAGCAACTAGAACTCTCTGAAACTCTTTCTTTTAAACTTTATAATATTAAACCAAGCTTGAATTAATGATTGGGCGAAAAGAGAAATAAGAAATCTGCTTGTGTTTACATTAATATATTCATTCACATATGTGCATATGAGATCCAGTGAGTGAATTTTTAAAAAAACCCAATTTCCGCCGGATGTCCCCCGTCCACCTGTCATCTTGATCTGCTTCAAAGGAAGATGTGAGGATGGCAGGGGACCCTTTCCCACAACTAAGAAGTCTGTAAGTGGATCTGCTATCAGGTCACAGGACTTTTTGCCCCAAATTTAAAATGTGCATTTTAATGCACATTTGGCATCCAAATTTGTCACTTGTAGCAATGAAAAGTGAAAAGTTCCCAGCTGTGAGCAGATTATTTCTCCAATGTCTGGCTTATCGGTGGGGCCTCAACCCAAGACCCTCAGAAAGAGGATTGGATAGTTATCTGTGCCATGAAACTGTCCCAAACACCTTTTCCAGGGTGACTTGACTCTAAGAAACAAAAACAGAAACTGTACTGAAGCACCACTACATTTTTGCCTGGTTTCCTTCCACAGGATGCGTTGTGATCCCCTACTACATTTATTGTTGCATATATTTTCTTGGGGTGGAATCTGATTCCTCAGATGTTCCATTTTACAGCACAGTGCCTCTGGGCTGGATGCAGCAATTATGCAGAGAGCCATGCTACCATGCTATCTCAAAAGCCAGCTTTTCTTTCAAAGAACCGGCAGGATTCCTGTTTTGTGCACTAAGGGAAAAAAGCCATCATTATGCATGCAACAATTTGTTGTGAGTGCTGCTTCTTTTCAGTGATATTGATGGGCTAAACTTTTAGACTGTTGTGGTCCCTGATTTTCAAAACCCACTTCATGCATATTTAATTCCAGTAATCCCCCTGCTATGCTCAAGGACTCACCTGGTTCTTTTAAGTCTCCCATACCTCCCATTATGAGCTGCCATGATATTTTTCCCTCAAGTGAATTGCAAGACAGATTTGGTCATTCATGCTTAGGCAAGTAATGTATTCTCGGAGATTTTTGGCTGCAGAAAGAGAATAAAGGAAACCAAAGGATGTATGTGAGAGTCACTACTAGGCATGGTTTCGAACCCAAAAATGGCGATTCTAAAATCAAATGGGGGGGGGGGATTTTTTTATTAGTAAAAGAAAGACTTACAAAAAATTTCCAAAAATTTCTAAAATGTAACTTAATTACTAACGAAATTCGTTAGTAGTTTGTATGCCAGCGCATGCGCATTCCAGATGGTTTTGACCTACAACTCCCAGAAATCCTAACAGCTGGTAAATTGGCTGGGATTTCTGGGAGTTGTAGGCCAAAACTTGAATAAATCACACTGAATTCTAGATGGGATTCTCCAAATAGGAAGGAGGGAGGGAAGGAGGGAGGGAGGGAGCGGGTATTCTATTCTTGGAAGCAGCAAAAGAAAAGGAGGAGGAGCCCCCCCTCACTCCTCGCTGCCTCTCTCTCACCCCATCCTGAGGGAGCGAGGGCCCAAGTTTGCCCAGGCTGGTCATATACCTACATTCCATGCACATGCAATAATACAGCAGTAATAACAATGGGTATAAGAAGAGGTAAAATTCAAACCGAAGTATTCTGACTGGTCCCTCCTCATGCGGTGCAAACGGGCTCTTCTCTGTGAGCCCGTGAGCATTTTCTGCTTGGGTGCACACACATACATATTCTTTGGGGGGATTTGCTGCAGAATCTTCTCTATGAGCCTGGGATTCTGCAGCAAATCCCCCAAGAATATGTATGTGTGTGCACCCAAGCAGAAAACGCTGGCTTTTCCCGGGCTAATAGAGAAGAGCCCGTTTGCACCGCATGAGGCAGGGACCAGTCAGAATACTTCGGTTTGAATTTTACCTCTTGTTATTGTTATTACTGCTGTATTATTGCATGTGCATGGAATGTAGGTATGACCAGTTGGATTACTTATAATATTAGGCACTTACAGTAGCATTCATTCTATTATACATTAGGTTGGTTTCTCACCCCAATACTCTTTGATGCTTTAGATCCTGGCAGGCAGGAGAGGCAGGAAGCCTGGAAAAATGTAAAGAGAGGTTTACTCAGAGTAAATCCACAAGGAGGGCACTTCATCCAAAGTGCCCTCCTTTGCAGATTTACTTCTGAGTAATCCTCTCTGTTTATTTTTTCCGGGCTTCCAGCCGAAAGAAGGAGCGAGTTTAGAGCTTGCCTTGCCATAATACTTATTGGCAAGGGAGGCAGGAGGGTGGTGAGAGAGAAGGAGGGTGCCCCCCCCTTACGACCTAATAACGACACTTAAGAAAATCCTGGCCCCCGAAGTTCTATAAAGAAAGTCCACTTCCTGGTTGGCGTTCCAGATGCGGAAATACTCAAAAGTAGCATTTCTTACGAATTTCTTCCGAATCATTTAATTTTCCTAACTTTTTTCTCATGCCTAGTCACTACTGCTCATTTTCTGGCCACTGTCTTTTCACTCTCTTCTTTTGAATGAAACTTGGAAACACTACAGAACATTGAGTTGTGTTCAACAGTTTTCTGTCTTTGGAAAGAGGAATTGTTTTCTCACATAGTTAGAACTTTCCTGGTATTGCACATAATCATGTGTATAATCATGTGTTATCGAAAAATGAGCACGACCCCTCCTGATTAAACACAAATGAAAAAGTCCCAACAACTCTTCAGTATTGTGTATGTATACCTTTAAGGTTCTTGATGCAGCTCCTTGAATCTCAAGAGTCTAAGGCCCATTAGAATAATAGAATCATAGACTTGGAAGAGAGCTTGTGGGCCATCCAGTCCAACCCTCTGCCAAGAAGCTGGAAGATCGCATTCAAAGCACCCCCAATAGATGACCGTCCAGCTTTTTGGGGGCCACATGTGGTCCACAGACTTTGTGTTGTGCAGGTCTGAGCTAGATGAATATAGGTGTTGCAAAACTACTCAGTTCTAAATCCTACATACACAAGGAAGGTGTACATCCCATATATTGATATATACATTATTTGGGTGCCAGATTGTAGTGTTTATTGTTATAAGTTCAAGCAAGACATTGAGAGTGAGGGATAGAAAATATGTATAAGGGTAAAAATTAGGACCAAGGCAATGACATCTCCGGTACATCCCCTGTTTGGATATCAGCCAGCACACCAACGACGTAAATCAAGAAATAGAACGATTCTGCCTTGCTCCTTGATTCTGTCTCCTGATTTCTTCCACTTCTCCCTACTTCAAAGGCTCTACCTTTCTCCCCACTTAGTTTCCATGTTACTTTCTAAGATCTACAGAGACACTCGCTGGAGCACCTCAGCAAGCACGAGTCCAAAAGTGGCAGGCTAAAACCCAGAACCTCTATCAATGGCTGATACCGAATGAAAGACTCCCTCCTGGGCACACAGAAGACTGGGCACCTTGGAAGAGTCTGAACAGACTGCACTTTGGCACCATGAGATGCAGAGCCAACCTTAAGAAATGTGGCTACAAAGCGGAATCCACGACATGCGAGTGCGGAGAAGAGCAAACCACAGACCACCTTCTCCAATGCAACCTTAGCCCTGCCACATGCACAATGGAGGACCTTCTTATAGCAACACCAGAGACACTCCAAGTGGCCAGCTACTGGTCAAAAGACATTTAATAGAATGCCAAGTTTGCAAACTTTGTGTGTGTGTTTTAAAAATACAATACAACTGTTTGTTCCTGACATGGAACAAAATAAAAGCATAAAAATAACAGTATATGCCAAAAGTTAATGTATGGTAGATTGTGTTGAATCTTATGTGTCTGTCATAAAACAAACAATGTATAACAAATGTATTGAATTATGATAAAATAAATAAATAAAAATATTTAAAACAGAGAGTGCTTACAAACAGAGAACAGCTTACAAAAGTTGCCTTGGGAGAAAAGTTACTTAGAAAAGTCAGAAAATTCGAATGTGCAAAGGAAGGGAACCAAGTAACAATAAACATGCATTTTCTTTTTAAAAAATACTCTTGGAATGTTTCGTCCCCCCAACTTTTGTTCCCTGTAATAATATGCTATTACTGGTTTGGTACTCTCTGTTTTTATACTGGCAGTAAATCATATACTGTAATGATTCCTGAGAGGTATGAAAGAACATGTTTATCTCTCTAGGGGTCTTTGTAAGGATGACAGCTCAGAGCCATGTTAGATTCAGGTCTACTATGCTACTGTTCATTAGCTCGTCTAAAAAAACTTTTAAAATCCCCCACATAAGCCAAGTCTAATACAGCACAATTCTTTTAAAAAGTAATGCATCATTTCCAGGAATCATTTGAGTGAAAATTAAAGATCAATTTGAAGTTCAAATGGTTCAAAAGAAATAAAAACAAAAATTCAAAGAATTAAAACAAGAATTCAGAGAAGAGCTTAGCAAAGATTATTTACTAGAGTTGGATAGGTTTGGTTCGGAAAAGCCCAAAAGTTTTAAAAACCTACCAACTTTGGATTTCCGAAGCAGTTTTGAACCATGCAGGAAAAGTGGGAGGGGCAAATCTGAATTAGAACCAACTTTTTTTCGTAAATATTCCAGAATGTTCTGATGTCTCCCAAGGTTATTTTAATTTTCACAACCACTAAGCAACTTTTGCAAAGCCTAACAGTTTTTAAATCTCATGGTTTCCCTTACCCGGCGATGCAAAGAGGGATGAGGTGGATGTGGCTAAGCACAGCCATTCTTGTAGTTTGTGAAGGTTAGGCCCCCAATGGTAGAGACGGCAAAAGGCCCTTCTGTTAAACTACATTTCCCACACTGTCTGCTGCTCATTAGCCAAAATGGCTGAGAAGCAGTATTTGTCTAATGCAGAGGAGGATGCGGCGATACACTTGCCAGACGGCCACGTCACCTCCTCCTCCTCCGCATTAACAGCAGAGGCAGGCCTAGATTGGAAGAGCCCCTCAGTCAGGCTGAAGCCTGGCAGCGGGAGCCAAGTAGCATCTGAGGGCTACCTTCCTGAGCTGCTTGGCTCCTGTTGCCAAGCTTCAGCCTGACCGAGGGTGTCTTCCACTCCAGACCTGCCTGGGCTGTCATTGCGGAGGAGCAGGCGGCAGTGATACACTCACTGGACAGCTGTGTTGCCTCCTGCCATTAACGATGCTATTCCAAAATTTTGGAAGTTTTGGAAAGTTTTGATTTTTTTTAAAAAAGGAAATGACTTTAGAATCAAACCACCGGCACCGCCTACATCCAAAACAAGTTTTGAACCATTTTTGGGGGGATCAACCAAACCTATTATTTACAATGTAAAGATAATTCTTGCACACCAATGGAATCTTACTTTCATTGTCTTCTACCTACACTTGGATATCCTGTTGGGATCCTAGAATGGGGAATGATTCTGCCTTGCTCCTTGATTCTGTCTCCTGATTTCTTCCACTTCTCCCTACTTCAAAGGCTCTACCTTTCTCCCCACTTAGTTTCCACGTTACTTTCCATTATGTAAATTTCATGTATGTTTCAGACAGTGTGATGTAATGGTTCAAGAGGTTGGGAATCCAGAGTCAGAAGCCATAGGCAAACATTCAATGTCTTTACAATTGCATACAATGAGACACACAAACAAAGGCAAAGGCTTCTTCCTTTTCTGGCTTATGGAGGCGGTGCTGATCTCGGGCTCTGGAGAGGTGCTTTTTCTCAATTTTCAAGCCAAGGAGCCTGAATTGTCTCCTCCTGGTTGTGTGGCCAGCAGGATTGCTTGGAGTATCTCTTTGCCTTTTCCCCGCTGAAGCAGTACCTATTTATCTACTCACATTTGCATGTTTTCAAACTGCTAGGTTGGCGGAAGCTGGAGGAGTCAGACAGGAGTTCACCCCATCTCACAGATTCGAACTGCCAACCTTTAGATCAGCAATTCAGCAGCACAAGGATTTATCCCATTACATGACCATAACCCAATGTACTACATGGTGAACTATGGGAGCCTTTCCAGCTTAATTATTCTAATGACAAGAAACTGTGATGTGACTGCATTGGAACTGTCATATTATTGAATGCCTTAGAACCTTCATAAGGAGAAATATAGAATAAAAATAAGATCAAATAGCTAGCTAGAGAGCTAGATTGATAGATAATCAGATTATACTTCTAATATTCATGGATTTTTGGAAAGAATTTGAACCATTGGTGGCATAATATCACTTCTCCATCATTCAAACATTGTAGTGTGATCTGTGAAGAGAAAGGATCTTGAGTCTGGCCCTTCATTCATTTGCCTACTCTAGTCTCAATCCTGTTCTACACAAGACCAGTCTCTACACCTCACTTCGAATGGTGGCCAATTCCAAACAGTGACACCTTTTGGGGACTGTTAATGTTGCATTTTGAATCCTTCCTCCTCCTTCTGTATCATAGTATTAATTTTTTTTTGCCATCCAAGTAATAAGCTTCTATTACCTATTCTTGTAGGGTAGATTTCTCATGCTCTCAGCTGAAAAATTGAAACCATGGTCTGAAGGTTTTTTCAGCCGCCGCTAGTAAGGCTGTGTAAGTGCATCCAGTTCAGCCCACCTTCTTGATGCATATCGAGAGGGTAAAGAAGTTAAATGAAAATGAATTTGTCTCTGCAATGGAAACGTCAAAGTCATTCTATCAGATGTTTTCTAATAAACCCACGATTGTGTGCAAAGTGAACACTACCAAGAGAACACTGGCAGACTTTTTTGGGCTAACTCCAGTGACTAATTCAGACTTCATTGAAATGAATGAGGACAAATGATTCAGTTTCTTTGAAAAAGCACTGCTGATTTCCAGGAGGGATGGATTGCCATCAGAGGCAGCTTTGAGGATATGAGTATCAGGAAGTGGCTCATGTAAGAAGATATGAAGGGGGACAACAATTTTCCAATAGAAATTCAACACTTAGGATCATATTACAGGGAGAAAGCATCACATTCAAAGAAGCATTGATTCCACAATAACTTCCAGAATCTTAAAGAAACTTAGAGTTGTATTCATGTCTCCATCACTGACCATTTGATCTTCTCAACAGCCCCACAAAGTGCATTTGCACAACAAACCTGTGAACTAGGTAGAGCTGATGAAAAAAGATTGGTCCCAATACTTTTAATGTGCTGGTCAGTGACCATAATAAAGTTTTGTATTGTATATTGTATTGTATTGTAATACACTTAATGAATGTGATGGCTGAGCATAAGTGAATGTAGAGCTTGGAATTTTACTCTTTTAAAGAATCTAGTTATGCATTCCTTGATTACTTAAAAGATATTTATTTACTTTTAGCAACCCATTGCTAACGAGTTGCAATTTCTGTTACTATTGGAAACTGAGTAAAAAAGCCCACCCCCAAGTGGCCAATTCAGATATTGCACGTTGGAAATTCCAAGAAGTAACAAACAGCACATTTCTTTTGCTGCCATTAGGCAGCCACCAATCAGATACTTTCTCTACATCATTCCATTTGATTATTTCTCTGCCTCATCCCATTGCTCAACAATGAATAACTGGCATATAACCTCTCCTTATCCCATTAAAATGAAGTGCATTTACAACTATAGTTGTGCAGAAGCAAAAAAGTAAATATATCCCAGCTTACGACTAAATAAGTAACTAATTACCAAAGAAGTTAGTTTTAACATGAAACATAATTTTCATTGGAAAAGCTAATAACTTCTGAGTGGTAGTTGAATACCTTTTGTTGAAAGATAGTTGCCATCTACCAAACCTCAAACAGTCAGAAAGAATAAGAATACTGAAGAGCATGTGTATGTGTGTGATAGAGAAGTCAGTGTGCAAACCAAGAATAGTATGAAAATATAAGTAAACCTCATGTATAAGTTGAAGGCAGGTCTTGGGGCTAAACAATTGATTTTGCAGAAAGTACCAGAGTCTCCTCGGGAGGCCATCCACCCTTGTCACCATCATTTTCCTGCCATGGTATTCAAAAAAGCCAGAAGTGGCCCCATGGCAGAGAACATAAAGAAGATGTTGCGTTCTTTAGGTTCTCCTAGGATGGACTAAACTCACATATTTCACAACTCTACTCTTAGATGGCTTCTTTTCTGGTAACATTGAAAGTACACTATCTACATAGATTCATGGATAAGCTGACCCAACATTTGACTAAAATGTCTACACTTATACACAAACAGTACCTTGGAAGGAGCACTCAGAATGTTTTTCCGTAGTTTTGTAAAGAAGAACATCATAAATTTACATGCTTCTCATATCAAATCTCTGAAACTCTCACAGTGCTTCTAACAATTTGTGGGATTGTAAAGTATCTCAGGTTTTCAAAGAGCTTCCAGATGTTTTTCCCCATCTCCTGTAGGGCTCACTCAGATGGGAGAGATCTCAAGCAACTGCTGTATAAGATTACATGGCAAGGGGGAAGGTTGGCGAGTGGGTGGGTTATTGGTAGTGATGAGCAGAAGAAACTTGCTTGTGTGTTTTACAGTAATGACAGCTTACTTTGACAGATAATGATAACTTTTGACTCCTTGCTATATTCCACAACCCATCAATTTACTGGAGTGTTCATAAATATTGATTTTTCTAGATAACACTTTTGGAGCAGCATACATTGCATCGCTGAGTCGGTATCTTTGCTATCATGACAACGTCGTAATGCTATATTTGTGTTTAAGACTTCAGATTTAGTGGGCAGGATGACATCTGCACACCAGGTCATGCACCTGTGTCTCATATTGGAATGAAATTCTGGAATTCAGAGGAAAAGCTAGTTGTTGACAGGTTCTGGTGTAATAAGAAATTCAATGTACAGATTTGATAAATGGGAATTTAACATGATGTGTGGGAATGAATGGAAGAATGGAAGTTGTATGAGTGGAGTTAATAATTTTGGAGACACCAGTATAATATTAAGGCCTGCAATTACGAACTACCTGCTTGCTGGACTGTAATTAAAAGTTGCTAATAAGAACTGAAAAGTAAGCTCTGATAAGGACTGTGAAAAATGGTTCTTTCAGGTTAAGGAAATGTTTGCAACATTCCTTATGTTAAAAAGGAAGTCAACACGAGCTTTGTGTTTGTCAACACCAATCAAGAAGAATCAACAGCTGGCCAGGAATCTGAGATCATTAATAAGCAACTTTGGGACTATATCAGCAGAATATTCCTATAAAAGACTCAATCTAATAATGCTCAAAGTGTGGCAGACCAGAGGTGTCTATTCCATCCGGTATGCTCTGCTCCAAGGGAAGGAAAGAGACAGGCCCAGATTAAGAGTTTGGGGAACCCTAGGCCACACTCTGCATGGCCGCCCCTGGGGGCTGGGCAGGGCTGCTTGTGGGGGCGGGGCTGTTTGCGGGGGTCAGGGCTGCTTGCGGACATGCGCGGCAGGGCGGGAGCAGCTCGGCGCCCTCCACCATGTACCTGGGTGCGGCATCAGCCGCCCGGGAGCTTACCTTCCTTTCTCTTCCTCCGGAGAAGAAAGGGAAACCCCGGGGCGGCCGCTGCAGCAGACAGGGACATAGTGGAGGGCGCCGAGCTGCTCCCGCCCTGCCGCGCATGCCCGGCATCCTGTGCGGCCCGCCCCTTTTCGGCGGGGCTGGGTGACGTCAGGTACGGCGGTGAGGAGGAAGAGGTGGAGGGAAGCCAGGGCTTCTGCCTCCACCTCTTCCTCCTCGCTGCCGCGCCTGACGTCACCCAGCCCCGCCGACATGGGACATGGCGGAGGGCACCGAGCCGCTCCTGCCCTACCGCGCATGCCCGCAAGCGGCCCCGCGAGAGCGACAAACAGGCGGGGAGAAGTCCCGCCCCTAGGGCGTCTGACGTGGCTTGCCTCCACCTCCTCCTCACTTGCGTCGGCCCCGCCACTCCTTGCATCGCCCCCCCGATCAATTTTAAAAAATTGGGGGGGTCCCGGCCGCCCCCCCATGAGTGCCGCCTGAGGCCATGGCCTCGGGTGGCCTTATGGGTTATCCGGGCCTGGAAAGAGATAGCGTACCATGGAGTGGCAGATTTGCAAGGGAGCAGTCTGGTCACTTTGGCTTTCTTTCTTAAGTGAAGAGGAAGAAGTGTGCTTTTGGAGTCTTGGAGTTTGTGCAGAGAATCAGGTTCTGCTGTATGGAAAACACAGATATAATGCTCGGCATTGTGCTTAGGGGAAAGGATGCATTTTGGAGTTTTGAAGTTATGAAGTTATGGAAGTTTTGGAACTATGTTGGCAGGCTTGCAGGAAAGCAGTGTCTGGCCTAACAGGTGCATCTCCAAGGAGGGAGAAAAGGATATAATAATATTTGGATGCATGAGGATGAATCCATGTACATGTGTGAATGCTGAGTGAAACTGTAATTCCCCTTGGTATGTTTGTTAGTCCAATGTAACTGTAAGTTGTTGTAAATCCAATTTGGCTACATAGAATCTGTATGTCTATATGTCCAATGTCATTCTTTGTCTAAATGTTTTTCTGTAATCTAATGTACCCTCTCACACTGGAAATTGCAATTAAAAGAACCTATGCTTTAAAGTTATTGAAAAGTCATTCATGACAATGGCAAGGCCATAGTGATACACTTTGCATCCTAAAGACAAAGTATTATTATTTTTATTGTTATTAGTCCTTCTCTTAGGATGGTTGCCAAAAGGCTAGAGAGCCCATCCTGCCCATTGACGCTCTTTGTCAGACCCTTTGGTTGTGACCTGTCTGGCATGGGAAACCCTACCGGTGGCTATTATGCCACCGCCAGCATAGCTCACAACTTCTTTAGGGTACACAAGCTTCTCCCCCACTGCAAGGGGGTGCCAATGGAGAAGGGAACAATGAGAACACAGCTGCGCTGGGCAGGGCACATCTCTAGGATGGAGGACCACCGCCTCCCTAAGATACTACTCTATGGTGAACTCGCCATGGGTCAGCGCAAGAGAGGCACCCCAAAAAGAGATATAAGGACTCCCTGAAACAACATCTCAGGCTCAGCCAGATTGATCACCAACAATGGTCCACCCTGGCCTCACATCGGGAGGCATGAAGACGCACTATCCACAATGCTGCGGCCTCTTTCGGGAAGACACGCCGAATGGGTCTCGAAGAGAAACGACAACTCAGAAAGAACCGCAACATGGAAACAACATAACCCAAGGAGACTTTCTGCTGTGCTTTCTGCAACCGAACTTGCCTATCTCAGATTGGCCTTTTTAGTCATCAACGCGCTTGTAAAAAGCGTGGGACGAGTCCTTCCTAAGAATCTTGGATTGTGAAGTAATGCCGAGATAGTAGTAGTAGTAGTATTACGCCACCTTTCTCCATGAAGGGTTTCAAGGCAGCTAACAGAAAATGGTGCTAGAACATTGCCATACAATCCAGAAACCACATAACACCTTGTCTTTGAAATGCTCCCATTGTACATCCTGGGCAGCTCTGGAGCAGATTATTCCAAACCAAGCCTGGATTATTTCATGTACTGCACAAATGTGGTAAATTATAATAAAATTTTCTCCATTTGTACCTGTGCTATTAGGCTGTGAGGAACAGCCCAGTGTAGCTAAAAACAAAGAGAATGGCCACGTTTCCAATGGGACTAAGCATTTCTTAGTTCTTATTGTGAGTTGAAAAATGGAAGCTTATCAAAACGTTGGCTCACCCTCTGACATGATATTCAATCTCTTGTTATTATTGTGTCTTCAATAATAATAGAGACCGAAATGACTGGCATGGCATTATCTCCCATTAGGACTGAAAGGAAAAATATATGTTATTTCAAAGCTGCCTTTGACATTGCAGCACAAACCCAGGGGGAATGCAAAATTCAATTATGTATATGTGTTTTCATGATTTGTATTGATTCCAAGGCATGACAGATTGCTTATTAATTGGCTGATATATTGTCTTGTAAATGAAATAGACTGAATTACTGAAAAGGATTAGATGCACTATTGAATTATTGGGGTCTTTACAGTATTGTGTTTAGGTACATACAAGCAAATCACTGAATAATTTCAGTGCCTCCCTACCCCGCCGTACTACACGCATGCTCCTATGGGTGAATTGTGTATTCTGGATAGGCAACAAATGTACACGGTTACTTTGACCTTGCATCATATAAAAAGACACAGTGCATGAACAGAGACACAAACATGTTTTCTGCCCATGAAGCATAATGTGTGAAATAGGTTCAAAAAGTCATGTTTGTTTACCATTCTCCAAGATCAAGAGTCTGGCTCCTAGTAAAATAGTTTCAAGGTAAAATTGATGTAGAGTTTCTGGAATATTTTATCTAATTGGACCAAAAATGGATGGAAATATCTCCTGGGTGAAGGTGAACTCAACCATCTATTGTTTGGGCATCTACTGTTACTTTTTATTGAATTTTTAAAGTATGATTGTTTTTGTTTTGTGCCTTCAAGTGGTTTCTAATGTATGGTGACTTAAAGCAAACCACTCACAGGTTTTTCTGCAGATAAGAGTGGGCAACTTTCCCAAAGCCATCCAATAGATTTACATGGCCAAGTAGGGATTTGAACCCTGTTTTCCAGGTCATAGTCCCAACACTCAAACTACTATGCCACACTGGCTTACCAAAAGGAACCAAAAAGGGAGAGAGAAAAACAGAGGAAATTACCTGGCCACTCTAAATGAGTTCAAGTCCCCTTTCAGGGCCAGCTCAACTACACCCAAGAGTATTGAAGGAACTAGCGGATGTCATCTCGGAACAATTGGCAATAATCTTTGAGAGTTCTTGGAGAATGGGAGAAGTCCCAGCAGATTGGTGGAGGGTCAATGTCGTCCCAATCTTCAAGAAGGGACAAAGGGACGACCCAGACAATTACCATCCAGTCAGCCTCACATCAATCCCAGGCAAGTTTCTGGAAAAGATTGTTAAGGAAGTGGTCTGCAAACACTTAGAAACAAATGTAGTCATTGCTAATAGTCAACACGGATTTATCAAAAATAAGTCATGCCAGACTACTCTGATCTCTTTTTTCGATAGTTACAAGCTGGGTAGATGCAGGGAATGCCATGGATATCACGTACCTGGATTTCAGTAAGGCCTTCGACAAAGTGCCCCATGTCTTACTGGCAAGGAAACGAGTCCAATGTGGGTTTGGAAAATTAGGGTTAGCTGGATCTGTAATTGGTTAAATGAATGAACCCAGAGGGAGATTCTCCCCAAGGCTTCCTCTTCCTCCTGGAAAGAAGTGATGAGCAGAGTGCCATCAGCAGGGTTCCATCCTGGGCCCGGTCCTGTTCGGGATCTTTATTGATGACTTAGATGAAGGGTTAGAAGGCATGATCATCAATTTTGCAGATGACACCAAATTGGGAGGGAGAGCCAATACTCCAGAAGATAGGAGCAGAATTCAAACAATCTTCACAGATTTAGAGAAATGATTAGCCAAAACGAACAAAATGAAGTTCAACAGGGACAAATGCAAGATATGCCACTTAGACAGAAAAAATTGTTAGGGGAAGGGGGTGGAGCAGGGAATGATGTGAGTTGTAATCCTCTGTTCTGTACAGCGGAAGTTGTGTGTGGATGGACTTAGTATGGTCCGGCTGATTGGAAACACACAGCTGTTTTCTCCCACATAGTCGATGACGCTGGCAAAATAAGCAGGCGGACGTTCTTGCTAAACACAGCAGGAAACTATCTTTTATTGTTCAGTTTCTTGCAAAAACTTTAAACAAAAACATCCAGCAGCTTGCTTCAAGAAAACATGGTTAAACTTCAACTTCAGTAACGGCAAAAAAGTAACAGTAGATAAAGGCAAAACACAAATAAAACTTTGCCCTGCTTCTTGTTCTGCCCAGAAGCTACTTACTGTCCAAGCAAAACAGTGAAGCCTTTTACAGCTACTTCAGCCAGAAGCAGATTTACATATCTGCTTCTTCCAGCTCTCTCATGGAAAGCATTTTACACCTACTCCAGCCATAAGCAGGCTGTCACCCCCTTGGGCCTAGGCACCTGACCTCCCTGGATAAACCACACAGCAGCTGAAGTACAACAAGCTTTATTGAGTAATAAGTTTAGCAAGAGGGTTGGAGGCAATCCTTATGGTGTCTCCAACTAGCAGCCAAAGTCAGGATTCAGCAAGTGTGGTCTGTGGTAACAGGATCACAAGCAGAGGAAAACGGGAACACAAGCCGGATGCAAAGGAAAGTCTTTCAAAGGATCCCAGCCGGAGTAAATAAGGCTGGACCAGTTCAGTTAAAGGCAAAGAGTTCAGCAATAAGCAAAGTCTTTCAGGATCATCCACAGGACCTCGACGATGAGCAGGAACAAGGCACGACGCGGGAACAAGTCAGCCCGGTGTAGGCTGACTGGCACAGCTTGGCTGGAAGGCCCAATGTGGCCTTCTTCCCCGTAGTGTCTCTATAGCGGCGTTGGTACGAGATACTGGCAATGACGCATCTCTTGGCAATTATAGTATTTCCTGGCTTTGATGTGGATGTGTCGAGTGTCACTGCTGGAAGATTGATGGCCATCTATATGTTATGTTACCTCAGTCTTCTTGGTATGCACTGCTCGTTAGCGACTACCATCTGGCCAGAAGGGAGTCGATCTCTCGGTTCCATCGGTCCGCCTTGCTATCAGGGAGGCGAGATGGCATAACCTTGACCGGCCTATGTTATGCATTCATCCCTGGCTTCACACGGGAAAGCACAGGAGGCCCTGGACAGGGTTTGAGAGATAAGCAAGCTGGCTTGGAAAGCACCTTAGTGCTGCCTTGGCTAAAGTGTTGCTCAAGCAAAAGTGATGCCTGAGGCTCTTGAGGTGTGACACAGATTTACGTAGCTGCTTCTTCCAGCTCTCTCCCAGGAAGCATGCTCAGCTACTCCAACCAGAGGCAGATTTACATAGCTGCTTCTTCCAGCTCTCTCCCAGGAAGCATGCTCAGTTACTCCAACTAGAAGCAGATTTACGTAGCTGCTTCTTCCAGCTCTCTCCCAGGAAGCATGCTCAGCTACTCCAACTGGAAGCAGATTTACATAGCTGCTTCTTCCAGCTCTCTCCCAGGAAGCATGCTCGGTTACTCCAACTAGAAGCAGATTTACATAGTTGCTTCTTCCAGCTCTCTCCCAGGAAGCATGCCAGCTACTCCAACCAAAGGCAGATTTACATAGCTGCTTCTTCCAGCTCTCTCCCAGAAAGCATGCTCAGCTACTCCATCCAGAAGCAGATTTATGTAGCTGCTTCTTCCAGCTCTCTCCCAGGAAGCATGCTCAGCTACTCCAACCAAAGGCAGATTTACATAGCTGCTTCTTCCAGCTCTCTCCCAGGATGCATGCTCAGTTACTCCAACCAGAAGCAGGTTTACCTAGCTGCTTCTTCCAGCTCTCTCCCAGGATGCATGCTCAGTTACTCCAACCAGAAGCAGATTTACATAGCTGCTTCTTCCAGCTCTCTCCCAGGAAGCATGCTCAGCTACTCCATCCAGAGGCAGATATACGTAGCTGCTTCTTCCAGCTCTCTCCCAGGAAGCATGCGCAGTTACTCCAACCAAAGGCAGATTTACATAGCTGCTTCTTCCAGCTCTCTCCCAGGATGCATGCTCAGTTACTCCAACCAGAAGCAGGTTTATATAGCTGCTTATTCCAGCTCTCTCCCAGGAAGCATGCTCAGTTACTCCAACCAGAAGCAGATTTACATAGCTGCTTCTTCCAGCGTTCTCCCAGGAAGCATGCTCAGCTATGCCAACCAGAAGCAGACTTACATAGCTGTTTCTTCCAGCTCTCTTCCAGTCAGCATTTTCAGCTTCTCTATCTCTGAACTGAGCCACAAGCCCAATATGAGTAGCATACTCCCAGAAGCATGCTCAGCTTTTCTTGCTCCGATATGAGCACAAACCTCAATGAGCAACATGGAGAAATAATAGCCCTAAGACCCCACCCACTCAATTAGCCCAGGTGGGCCTGGTTAATTAACTGTACTCAGGGCTTGCACTTAGCTGTAAAGCTACACAGGCTAGGACTTTCTTACACTTAAGTATACAGTAAAACAAACCTCACTTACTCATGAGTATACCCAAGTAACCAAACACTCATTTATTTTTCTTTACTTGGATTTCTCCAAATCCCAACAAAAATGAAATGCAAAGATACAGAATGGGGGACGCACAGCTTGAGAGCAGTACGTGTGAAAAAGACTTGAAGACCTCATGAACAACAAGTTAAATATGAGCCAGCAATGTGATGTGGCGGCAAAAAAAGGCCATGGGATTTTGTCCTACATTAATAGGAGTCTAGTATCTAGATCCAGGGAAGTCATGCTACCCCTCTATTCTGCTTTGGTTAGACCACACCTGGAATATTGTGTCCAGTTCTGGGCACCACTATTGAAGAGAGATGTTGACAAGCTGGAGGGCGACTCAAATGATCAAGGGTTTGGAGAACAAGCCCTATGGGGAGCGGCTTAAAGAGCTGGGCATGTTTAGCCTGAAGAAGAGAAGGCTGAGAGGAGACATGATAACCATGTATAAATGTGTGAGAGGAAGTCATAGGGAGGAGGGAGCAAGCTTGTTTTCTGCTGCCCTGGAGATTAGGGTGCGGAACAATGGGTTTAACCTACAAGAAAGGAGATTCTATCTGAACATTAGGAAGAACTTCCTAACTGTGAGAGCTGTTCAGCAGTGGAACTCTCTGCCCCTGAGTGTGGTGGGGGCTCCTTCTTTGGAAGTTTTTAAACAGAGGCTGGATGGCCATCTGTCAGGGGTGCTTTGAATGCGATTTTCCTGCTTCTTGGCAGGGTGTTGAACTGGATGGCCCATGAGGTCTCTTCCAACTCTATGATTCTATGATTCTGTGAAATGGAAGGGGAAGTTCATATGATATGAACATATGTAGGCATACATATTAATATATTAAAGTCTCTGAGTTCCTCTCGGAGCATGATGAGAGTTGAACTTTTCCCTCTATCTCTCTCTCTGTTTCTCAGCCAATAAAAATCCTGGTTGTGTTCATGCTCTGATTGGCTGAAAATGGACACAACCAGAAACTACAATTTCAAGAAACTTCTCTTATGGTTTGTCTTATTTAAAAAATGTTATGGTAAGAGGAATGGCCAATCTTAATAAAATAGGTTTGGTGTTTGGGGGGGGGCTCGCTTCTGGTGTGAGAGAATTGGCCGTCTGCAGGGACATTGTCCAGGGGATGCCCAGATGTTTTGATGTCTTTCCATCCTTGTAGGAGGCTTCTCTCATGTACCCGCATGGGGAGCTGGAGCTGACAGAGGAAACTCAACCCACTTTTTCTGGATTCGAACCTGTGACCTGTCGATCTTCAGTCCTGCTGACACAGGGGTTTAACCCACTGCGCCACCGGCAGACATCACACTGGCAATGAAGATCTGCATAGTGAAAGCAATGGTATTCCCCATAGTAACCTATGAATTTGAGAGCTGGACCATAAGTATGGATGAGTGAAGTGAGACACTTTTGAACTGTGGTGCTGGAGGAAAATTCTGAGAGTGCCTTGAACTGCGAGAAGATCTATCCAGTACATACTCCAGGAAATAAACCTGGCTGCTCACTGGAGAGAAGGATATTAGAGGCAAAGATGAAGTACTTTGGCCACCTAATAAGGCCAGGAAAGCTTAGAGAAGATAATGGAAGGAAAAAAGAAGAAGGGCCGACCAAGGACAAAATGGATGGATGGTATCCTTGAAGTGACTGGCTTGACCTTGAAGGAGTTGGACAGGAAGCTCTGGCCTGGGCTGGTCCAGGAGGTCACCAAGAGTCGAAAGCAACTGAACAAATAGACAGCATCAAAAACTTAAAATAATTATTTAAAAACAGTACATTGGTGAATTGCTTTGAAACTTGGCAGGCCTGCAGTTGTAAATAGGGTATAAAACTGAGGCATGTTTCATGCAGATAGGTCTTAAAATGACTGAAGATTGAGCTTTTAAAGTTTGCCATTTTAGCCAATGAGCCTAATATTTGCCAAATGAAAATGGCAAATATTCGAGTAACTTCCCGGTAAACAGAATGAGGGGTTAGCCAAAAATGGATCCTGAAACAGCACGCCTTTGGGGCAAATTTGACATCTTTATTAAATACCAAAGGAATATAATGTAAAAGAACACCTATTTTCAAATGCTAAAGAGTTTTCAAATATAAAATGATTGTCTAGCATCCTGTTAATGTCTCAGGACTGTATGCATTCTCTTACATAGTTGTTGACATGTTTGGCCATATTTTATCACTATAATCAACTGAAGATGGTGGAAACATAATGGAACATGTGATGCCTTTGTAGTGCTATTGTGCATAGAATGTGTGGTGATGCATCTTATGTTGTGCACTGTGACTATGAAAACCCTATAAAATTCACAGGGTTGCTATAAATCCAGAGGAAATTTGGAGGCATTTATACATGCACAGAATCGCCACCTATTTTGGTGAATGTACTTTTACAACCTAACTCCTTGATCTCTTGCTATTACGTTATACTCCATCCAATCAAAAGGGGAAATATCTGAAATCTCTTCAGACTCTTCATACTGGATACCATTATGTTATTTTTTAGACAACAGAGTGTCAGCTTTAACTAAAAGCTGGTGATGTAATACTCCATTGTGTCATATAATATCGACACACTAAGCTGTTATTTTAACATTTTTGTAACATTACTGTTTTCATTTGTTCAGGTTTTGAATGTCACATGTTACTAATGCATTACTAATGCATTTTTATTCATTACTAATGCATTTTATTCATTTGTTATGATAGACAAGCACACACACTAATTCCAGAAAAATAGTCTAACATGGCCAAAATAATTTCTGAATGAGACTTAAAAAATAACACTTGGGATCTTTTGGTAGACATCTACACCTACCCTAGAAACTAAAATTATTAAATTGGAGCACTCGTACTTTGTATAGTATGACTCATCATAAAGGATAGCAATGCTTAGTTTTATTTTGATGTTGATGCTGTCTTTTGTGAAGAGGTGGCTGCCAAGGTAACAGAAATGGTCAACATTTTCTACTGTTTCACCATTCAGTTTTATTTTGGGCATTGCAGAGGGATTGGCTGGTGCCTGTTGATAAAGCCCCTTGGTTTTCTTGATGTTCAGTGAGAGACCAAGCTTTTCGTATTCTTCTGCAAAGGTGTTTAGAGTGGCTTGTAGGTCTTCTTCTGAATGAACACAGACTACATTATCATTAGCATATTGGAGTTCTCTAACAGATGTTGTTGTGACCGTGGTTTTGGCTTTTGGTCTGCTGAGGTTGAATAGCTGTTACCAACAATGTGGTGGAATTCAAGCAGGCACAAGTGGAGGGCTAAAGGAAGAAATGTGTCAGGAGGAAGGCATGTCAAGCCAGCCCTTGTTGGGACTGCCTTCCACCTGGAAACTGATGTTTTCACTGCAAAGGAACATGCAAATCCATAATAGATCTCTACAGTAGCTGTAATGACGTTATCTACATCAACAAGCAGAAGGTCGGACCTCAGCTGATGGCCAGATTTCTAATGGCAACACACCAAAACACGTGAATAATGCTCACTGGATAAACAGTAAATCAACTAAAGGCTATGTACCAAAGAACTAAAGTATTGGCGATATACTGCTTGAAGCAGAATATAGCGTCTAAATCGAGTTTCAACATACAAATAATATTCATAGCACAGTTCATCAACAATCAAATCAATACATCAATGTCACAGTCAAAGTGGGTAAGGTGTGAGTCCGATAAAGAGTCCAAAATGTTCTATGGAGCAGAGGCGGATGATAGTTCAAGTGCCCATGAACTCAATAAGCAATTCCAATGTGTGTGGACTCATGGACTTTGGAGACACAGAGGTTTCAAGGAGAGGAGCCGGTGACCATCAGCAGAAGGTAAGGCTGGGAAAAACGCCAACGGCTGGAAATAAAAGGACGCCACAATATGGCCGTTTCACGCTGCTTGGGTGCTTCATCAGGGCATTCCGCCGTTGGGATGCTCCTCCTGGGTAGTGTAGTGATCGCGAATTAAAGCATTGTTCTCAGTTTGGCTAGAATATAATCAATTATACTCAAGTCAATAACATCACTGAAGACCATCTTCTAGGGCTGGCTGTTGAAATTTGATTTAGATGCTATATTCTGCTGTAACTATTATATGAAATGCATATCTTACTTGTGAGCCCGTTCAAAAAAAATTTCAATTAATTGAAATACATGAATTTATTAGAATTTGAAGTTTGTTTAATATTGACTCATTAGGCAGTTGGCTTCAAGCAGTTTATCTCCAATACTTTATGTAATGATGTTGATTATTTGTGTGTAAATGTTGTGTGACATGTGTTAAAATGTATGTTGTTTTGAATGTTCTATGGCTTGTTTCTGTGGGTGAAACAGAAGGGAGGCATGGCAGAAGCTTAGAAGAGCTGTCGCCATGGCAACCAGGGCTAGAGGCTAGTAGAATGTTCAGGTTTGAATTCTACAGTTGGAAAAGAGCGGGAAGCCAACTGCCAAATGAGAGGGGGAGGAGTTATGTTCTAGTTGAGAGTGTCCTAAGGACTGAAAGAGAACGGTCCAGTGTTAGTGTGTGTCTTAAGGTCTGCTAGTGAGCAGTCCAGTTAAAGGGTATAGAGACCCTAGTTAAAGTTGCAGGGGTTTATAGAGGTTTAGTGGAAACCCTATAATAGGTCCCCATTGTGTTATGTAACAGAAAAGTTGTGCCTCTAAGGAAGTTTGAAACCAACCAAGATTGTACCCATTTGTGTCAAAATAAATTGTTTGCATCTTAAAAGGAAAACACCTCTCCTGATTCTTTTATTGGTGGTGGCCCTCAAAGTCAGTGGTCAGCCGGATAAATGGTGGCAGCGTGGTTAAGTGGTCACTGGAGTTTTAAAACTTCAGAAGGGGTGAGACAGTACCCTGCCAATAAACGTGAAGTTGCTGAGGTAACTTCGAGACAGTAGGTCAGCAGTGCCAAAAAAGAAAGGCCGGTCAAGAAGTGGGAAAAAACGCATACGGCGGCAATAAAAGGACGCCACAATCCATGGCCGTTTCACGCTGCTTGGGTGCTTCATCGGGGACGCTCCCTCCTGGGTAGTGTTGATCGCACATTGTTCTCAGTTTGGCTAGAATATAATCAATTATACCAAGTCAATAACATCACTGAAGACCATCTTCTAGGGCTGGTTGTTGAAACATTTAGATGCTATATTCTGCTGTAACTATTATATGAAATGCATATCTTATAGCCTTTCAAAAAAATTTCAATTAATTGAAATACATGAATTTATGAGAATTTGAAGTTTGTTTAATATTGACTCATGAGGCAGTTGGCTTCAAGCAGTTTATCTCCAATACTTGAGTTCTTTGGTACATAGCCTTTAGTTGATTTACAGATTCCTAATGCTTCATCCAAACTCACAAAGATGGTTGAATGAATCATAATACAGTCACAACATCTACACAACAGAATTAATGCCATGGCTCAAGGCTATCGAATCCTAGGAATATTGGTATTTCGCCAAACTACAACACCAAATTACTACACCCAGGATTCTGACATATTGAGCCATGACAATTCAAAGTGCTGGCTTTAGTCTATAAATCCCTAAATGGTTCCAGCCCAGTTTAACTGTCCGAATGTCTCTCTCTCTCTCTCTCTCTCTCTCTCTCTCTCTCTCTCTCTCTCTCTCTCTCTCTCTCTCTCTCTCTCTCTCTCTCTCCAGTTAAGAGGTTAAGATCTTCTGGGGAGGCCCTACTCTTGGTTCTGCCTCCTTCACAGGTGTGATTGGTGGGGACAAGAGACTGGGCCTTCTCAGTGGTGGCTCCTTGGCTTTGGAACTCCCTCCCTAGTAAAACTAGATCGCCCCCCTCCCTCCTGACCTTCAGGAAAAGACTAAAGACATGGATAAGGGACTTAGCATTCAAATAGTAACCCATCAGTGCAATAAGAAAATATGGAATAGCGCAATGATAATGTGGGATGGTAGTGGTCTATGATATTGGATTGTATGAATTGAAATAAGTGTTTTTAATATTTGATATGTTTTTAGTGACTGTTTTAATGTATATGTTTATTTTACTATTTACTGTATGTTCATATGGCATCGAATCACTGAGTCCCCTACGGGGTGACAATAGTGGGGTATAAATATAGTAAACAAACAAATAAATAAATAAATAAATAGGGGATATCAAAGAGCATTATATATATAGTATAGGTGCACCTACAGACAAATTCCATTGATTGAATAGATCACCTGCTCTAATTGAGACTAAAAAAAATATGATTTTGACCACATCTTTGACCACCCAAAAAGAAAAAAAGGACTGTGAGTAACGCAACTGCTTTTATCCTTAATGCTACTCCATGCCATCATAAAAGCATTTCAATAATCTTTCCAAGTCATTATTATAATTGTTAATTTGTATGAGTTATTCCATTACTTTTTAATATGCTAATGCCTAGTTGAAAATGTCTCATGTAAAATATTCCTAATACACGCAGTAAAATATTGAGCCATCAGCCTTTCTGTAACTAAGTCCCTGTTCCATTTTTCTTCACTGACTTAAGTAGAGAATGCATTTGAAAAATTGTCCATGGCTATGGATGCTGGGCGCGCATTCTCTCTCCATTTGTTGGCTGTTCATCATGCGGCGTTAAGGCTTCATCCATGAAGCTAACGGGGAGAGATTGTCTTTTGATTGCTGGGAGGAGATATATAGCCCTTTCTCTCGAATAGCATTTGTGGCCCTCCACAGATCAGATATCATTCATATTTGAAAAGGACAGTCCTTTCTGCCATTAGAAATTCTGGGAACCATTGTGCCATGTCATTCAAAAGAATGGATAAGAGCTTTCTGATAGATAGAATGAATGAATATATGGACAGGATCAGAATCCACAATGACCTTAACAGACTAGAAAGCTGGCCAAAACTAACACAATGAAGTTCAACAGGGAAGGGAAAAATGTATGCGACTGCACACATATATCAACCAGTGGCACCAAAATACCCAGCCGAATGTCTCCATTTTAAAGATTTCATCAGGTACTTTGCTCTTCAAGCCTCTTTTTTTTCTTTTTGCATAAAGCAAGCATGTTTTGAATTAAAATGAATGTACATTGTTGAAATCTGGTTCGAAAACTTCATCCCAACCTTGGGAAAAGTATGCATTCTCAGCCTGCGTGGTCTATGGGTCATTAATGATGAATCCTCTTTTATAAGCTTTACAGAGAATGTATTATTCATCAGGACTGAAATGTCCCGATGGGAGATGCCCTGTCATCAGATCTTTAACAGATAGAATTCCGTTGACAGCAGAACATGGAATTGGGAGAGAGAGGCCAAGGTCACGCTGCTTGCTAAAAACCTCTCTCAACTAACACTAATAATTTAAAGAGCACTGTGATCATGATTGAAGTATTGGTACTTTCAAATTAATTAATAGTCTCAAAGCCTTCCCATTCCAAACCTAGCGCTTAAGCAATGTATTCTTCCAATTACAGTTTGTGGAGTCTCCCAGACAGAAGATTAGGACTTCTGTGGACTAGTGCTGACTTCACCAGTTGTAAGTAATCCCACCCAAGGGCTTTGCTACAGGCAGGCATGTAGCCGGGGGGCTAAGGGGCTTCACCCCGAAATTTTCAGGGTGGGTCCGCGAAAAGGCCTTACTGGTACATTATTTAAACTGTTATGTTTATTCATATCATGATCTGATCACCATGCTCATTATATCCCACATTAATGAGGTTATTGGGATAACAATACAAAAGATTTGCTAGGGTAGACCCTCTTCCACCCAGTCTCAGCCCCCGAACCAAACTCAGCCCCCTCCGAAACAAAATCCTGGCTACGGCCCTGGCTACAGGGATCAAAAATTTACACTTCACCCTCCAACAAGTTGGGGGGTGAAGTGTAATTTTGATGCCTGTAGCAAAGTTGGGGGTGGAGCAATTTTGTCTCCTCCCCTCAGAGCAGAGATTGGTTAGTTTCGCAGAACTTTCCAGTGGGCGAGGAGGGGCTGGCATGGTGGGATGCCAGCCCCTTCTCCCTCATTCTGCGAAAAACCATCGCGGGAGGCAGCTTGCAAGAAGAGGCCCCTAATCGTACGAACTAAGGTCATTTTGGGGCCTGCCAGGGAGTGAGGGAGCTACTGGGGTAGCCCTCAGCCCCTTGCTCTGGCTACCCCGCTCCCTTGCACTGAGCTGCCCCAGGGGCCAGGTGGACTTGAGTCTTGGCCCCATTTATTTCTTCTCAGGGGAATAGTTAGTAGGGTGGTTAGAGCCGGGGCCCCTCTGAAGTCCCCAGTCGCCCTGGGACGAACTCACCTTAAGTTGTGGTGGTGCGCCCACTAGACCCGTTGCACAGGCCTGCCACAGCCTGCCTGGTGGGTGGGTGGTCTGGGTTGGGGAGGCAGGGAGGCAGGACCCGGCTCTTCCCTTTTTCTTCAGGTAGCGGAGCTCAGGTGCCGGTGCGCGGCCTCCAGGGAAAAAAAATGTATTCTTCCAATTACAGTTTATGGAGTCTCCCAGACAGAATATTAGGACTTCTATGGACTAGTGCTGACTTCACCAGTTGTTTGGAATCCCACTCAAGGGCTTTGCTACATGCATCAAATAACATACACATACCACAAACTTACTCTGTCCTCTCAGCCTTCTCTTCTACAGACTAAATATGCCCAGCTTTTTAAGCTGCTCCTCATAGGGCTTGATCTCCAGACCCTTGCCCATTTTGGTCGCCCTCCTCTGGACACATTCCAGCTTGTCAACATCTCCCTTCAATTGCGGTGCCCAGAATTGGACATAGTATGATTCCAGATGTAGTTTGACCAAGGCAGGATAGAGGGGTAGTATGACTTCCCTGGATCTAAGCTTGGCTCTGCATCTCGTGGTGCCAGAGCGTTTCGCAGTCTGTTCAGCGCCTTCCAAGTTGCTCAGTTTTCTGTGTACCCAGAAGGGAGACTCTCATTTGGTATCAGCCATGGGTTGAGGTTCCAGGTTTTAGTCTGTCACTTTTGGACTCTCGCTTGCTGAGGTGTCCCTGTGAGTATCTGTAGATCTTAGAAAACTATTTCTTGATTTAAGGCATTGCTGTGCTGGCTGAACACATGGATAACTTGCGCATTTTGAATGGATGCACATGGTGCCACATTGTATATACAATCACATTTAGATGCACTTTTAGTGTGTTGATTAGCTTCTTCAGAACTATCCTTCCATGCAAGGGTTTGTCGCATAGTTATGAAGTATGGTACTCTCTTATTTTTGGGAGTGTGGTACCTGTGAATTTCCACGTAGGTGGTAGTTGTATTAAATGCCCATTGCAGTTCCTTCTATCTCTGAATTAATGTGTAACTGCTCATGCATAAGCTGATGCTTTGCAACTCCAGTGTAGCACATTAGCCTTGGCCCCATATTTGCTCAAAAGAGACTTGCCTGGGGAAAAATAAGGGGCTAGGCTGACCCTAGAGAAAGGCAACTGCTAACACCAAACAACATAACCTCTTGAATTGGGCATTGTGCTCTGGGATCATTGTAGGTGCTCACTGTGTCCACCTGGATCATGACATACTGACCCTGTTATTGTTAATGAGTGAATGATTTGCCGGCAAGGGTATTTTGAGAGGTTAAGACAACAGTGCTAATTGTCATCCTCACCAAAGATGCCATGGCTATCTTTCTGTTTCTCCACGGCAGAGAAAAATATTCTAGCGTTAGGAGATAATTGACAATTCCCCCATCATCTTTCCATCATCTCTTAATAACAGTGTCAGGGCAAATACAACATGAGATAATTGAATCAGCAAACAATAAAAATTCAGTATGCCTCGCCAGCTAAAGATCCAGGAGGATTTAATCTATAGCAGGAAGGTCTAATTATATCATAAAATATAATAATGGGGATATTATCAAGCTTTTCCTAGTTTGTTTTCTCTGCTTTCACAACTCCCTGTAGTCTTTACCCTCAGCAGTTTGGTATACAGTGGCACTGCTCCATATTCATGTCATGTGTGAGTATTTCTGGCCTGTATTTTTGGCTTGTAGTGTGGTGAAAATGCAGGAACAGGGTAAGGTTTTAGGAGTTCCCTGGCTTACCTTAGGTAACATTATAGCATGGAGAAAGGCTATTGAATTGCTGCTGAAATTAGGTGGCAAAGCCCTACCTTTGAAGATTGTTTTGCTTTGGGTTCTAAAAATCCTAAGTCCTTTTACATTATTTGGTGGCAGCCGAGTCTACCCCAGTGTCTTTACATATCTGGCACCAGGGACTAGTTTTATAGGCTGGGAAGTAAACCTTCTTACATTTCATTATCACCGGAAAGATTGAATAATTTTAAAAATTTTGTCCCCACTGTGAGAAAGTAATCCAAAATGACAGTTTCCAAATACTATGTTAATATGTATTTGTTTTATATGCCATTATCACACAAATGCTATGCATTAAAAATCACACTAATGCTATGTGTTTTAATAATGTATTATTATTATCATTTGAAACACAACAAGATGAGTCCACAGAAAACAAGATCACTCTGCTGGCTGTTGTATTGGATCACAAATCCGACACTTCCCAAGTGTCTAGGACTGTGATGTATCGGTGAATAATGCATGCAGATCCCAGTAAGGTGGCCCTTTGCAGGTGGCAGATGGTAATTTTGTCAGCACCAATTGTGTTTAAGTGCAGGCCAAGGTTTTTAGGCACTGCACCCAGTGTGCCGATCAGTACTGGGACCACCTTGACTGGATTGTGCCAGAATCTTTGCAGTTCCATCTTTAAATCTTCATATCGTGTCAGCTATTCCAGTTGTTTCTCTTTGATCCTGCTATCATCTGGGATTGCAACATCGACAATTCGTACTTGGTTTTTTAACACGAACGTGAGATCAGGAGTCTTGTGCTCCAAAACTCTGTTAGTCTGAATTCGGAAGTCCCAGAATTGTTTGATGTGTTCATTTTCTGTAACTTTTTCAGGCTTGTGATCCCACCAGTTCTTTGTCGCAGGCAGATGGTATTTGTGGCACAAGTTCCAATTAATCTTCTGAGCAACGGTGTTATGCCTCTGCTTGTAGTCTGTCTGGGCAATCTTCTTGCAGCAGCTGAGGATGTAATCTATTGTTTCATATGCTTCCTTGCAGAGTCTACACTTGGGCTTTCTCGTAGACTTTTCAATTTTGGTTTTGATGGCATTTGTTCTAAAGGCTTGTACTTGGGCTGCCAGAATCAGGCCCTCTGTCTCCTTTTTCAAAGTTTCATTTGTCAGCCACATCCATGTTTTTTTCTTTATCTATTTTGCTCTCAAATTTTCCCAGGAACTATACACAGAGAGCCTTCTTTTGCCAGTTTTCTCTTCTGCTCTGCATTGTATTTTTGTGGTATTCTCTCTTTGTTTTTTTGCACTTGAAACAGTTTACTACTATTGATGTTGGTTCTTGACTGTCTTTTACATAATCTGCCAGTGCATGTTGTTGTTGTTATGTGTAAAATACACAAAATACAGAAAACAACATTTTCAGCACAGATATATTGTTGTTTTTTGCAGAAAAAACAGTGTTTTAGGTATCAAATGCCATTTCGATGAAAAGAAACCCCTACATACATTTTTCAGACTGAAATATGAAGATTTTCCCCTCATCCAGTTTCCTGACACTTGAGAAACCCAATACATTTTGGACTATTCTTTATCTTCCACTTTATATGGCAACTGTTGAGGCCCATATGCCTTGTTGTAGGATGACTCAATGTAAGCCACATTGCTATTTTTCCTTGCTGCCAATGCCTGCTCATGTGCACTCATAAGCAATGAGAAGAGTGAGGAGTTGGATATTGTAAGGTGAGAGAGAAAAATTCTTCTCGGTAATTAACAGTCCAAAAATGAAGAAGCAAAATAATTGATCAATGGCAGATAAAACCGAGACAGAAATATGACAAATCAGCAGTCAAGATCTAGTTAGAGGTTTACAGGAAAAAAGGCAACACCTCCGAGCTGTCTTGACTGCCTTTCTCATAGAGTGAGTGATGGGTGCTGGTCCCAGTGTCTGAAAACTGTTTTCTGCCTGCGTTATCTAATTCAGATGAATGTAAAATGAAAATGGCTGTGGAAATTCCAACTGAGCCCTTCTCCAAACTCTTTTCAACCATTAATAAATCAGGGCTATTTTAAAAAAGGCCAAAAACACAAACAAAAACCTTGGCCTTACCTCAAATCCTATGCTGGCTGTCTATAAGACACATAGGGACTCTCCCGGATCTTCTGCCTGTAACCCAGCTCTGCTTCATTTTAGGCAAAGTTGGAGGATACTCTGGAGTTTGCAAGAAGCTCTGGAGTATCCTGCAGCTTCCCGGCTATCTGTACAGCTGGGTCAGGTCCATTTCGGCCAAGCTTTGCCCTACACTACCATTTTGATGAGTGCTGAGTAGACAGAAGGATGCAATTCCTTACTAACTTCATTCTCAAAGAAAACAGCATGACATTTTAGGAATTTTCATCTTGCTGTGGAAAATTCTTCATGAACTATGACTTTTTGAAGTCTATTCACAGTTCTGAATTTGAAAAAAAATCACACATGTTTTCATTTCTGCACAGAAAACATTTTCTGTGCAGAAATCATATTTTGTGTCCACATAAGACAATTTTCCATGCAAGAAAACCATGCATAAGTTATATGTAGAAAAAGTCTGAAGTGACAAAGATTCTTTTGATTCCAGGATTCTCCTCACTGCTTTATTCCAGAAACTCCAAAAATACATATTTGACCATCTTAAAAATATTTTAATATACTTTCCATCCCATTTTGTGTGTGTGTGTGTGTGTGTGTGTGAGTGCGCATGTGTGTATGTATCTGCAGTATTGGTATCTGTGGTTTCATTATCCACCTCTGAGAAAATGTTCCTAAGCATTTACTATGTTTTCCACCATGGCTATATGTCAACCATGGGCCAAAAAGTATTTCGTTTTAATGGAGTCCACACATCCATGCAAAGTCCCAGAAACATATCCCCCATGGATACAGGGGTTATACTGTTTATATTTACAAATGGATATGGACAGACATATAGAATACAAAGTAAGTCCTATTTCTGAGCTAAATTCTCTCTGAGCATTAAAAGGAATGTAGCTTCAGAACAAATGAGTGAGAAGGGATGGTAGAGCATTCCGCCTTGGTATAGCTATAGATAAATGGATTGGAAAGAAACTTAATAGCTCCCAACTTGGGCAAAAATAAGCACTCAATATTCATTTGAAATACAATCTCTCCTCCACTCTCTTTCTTGATTTTTGGTGTCTTGGGGTCACCTTTCCAAGTCTACAACAGCAATGGCATAATGAAAACAGTATTTTATAGGGAGGAAACGCAACCACAAACCACATCTAGGTAATTACTAGCAATTCCAGTCAGAGAGAAATATGTTATCTGTTAAAACTTCATGCACTTTACACAACGTGTGGCTGAGTCCTACATGTCAGATCTGCATAATAGCTGGCGCTAGTACAGTATTGCTGTCATTATAATTCTAATTAAAAAGCATTAACAGTGATGTAGGATGGCACAATTTTGACCCATGGTACTTTACGCCAGCCAAGATCAGAGTGGACAATTTGTGGCTTAATAAATGGCCAGATAATGAGCTCTTAAGTTGCTGCTCTGGAAACACACCCAAAGGATGCAGATATTAAGTTTTTCTCCAACACATTGGCTAGAATCAAAGGTAAGAATCAGGTTGTCCTCCAGATGCTGTCAGACTAATATTCCCATAATCCTCAACCATTAATAATGCTAGATGGGACTTCTGGGAGCTGTGCTCCAGCAACAACTGGAGGCCACATGAGATCTGTTTCTTGGCTTAAATCCAATTGTGACATTTCAAGCAGATCAGTTCCATTGAATCAATGTGAACTTGGTGAGTTAAGAGCTATGGGAGTCTCATTGATTCAACAGATCTACTCTTGTTGGGCCCATTGGCAGAGGTGTAGCTTTTAGGTGGCAGAAAACAGACCATTTAGTATTATTGGCCTTTTTTTGACTCTATACATGCCATTGACAGGACTCATTGTTTTGTCAAAAGCTTTTATGCATCTATGGCAGGCATCCTCATAGGTTTGAGGTCTCACAGACTTCACAACCTCTGAGGATGCTTGCCATAGGTGCAGGTGAAACATCAGGAGATAATGCTTCTAGAACAAGGGTGGGCAATTACCGGCCCTCCAGGTGTTTTGGACTTCAACTCCCAGAAATCCTAGCCAGTTTACCAGTTGTTAGGATTTCTGGGAGTTGAAGTCCAAAACAACTGGAGGGCCAGTAATTGCCCACCCTTGTTCTAGAACATGGCCATATAGCCTGAAAAACCTACAACAAACCAGGACTCATTTTTTTGACATAATAATATGGTCCAAAATGGTCCAAAATCTAAAATTGTCCATGTGGCTGGCTGAGGGAGTGAGATGTTTGCTTTCTGGTACTTCAGTGAACACTTACTTGGTTTCAGGCAAAACGTTATGATATATCTTGTGCATAACTACCTTCAAGTTACGTTATAACGTGTATATGAAACATAAATGAATCGCATGTTTAGACTTGGGCCCTGTCATTTTGTACGTATATGTGACTAAAAGTATTCCAAAATCTGGAAAAAAATCCAAAATACAGAACACTTCCTAAGAATTTCAGATAAGGGATACTGAAACGTTGATGGTTATGGTGGTAATAATGATGACTGTTGGGATCGCAGCCAGACACTTGTCCTCATTACCAAAATGAAGGTTGCATGGAGATGCACTTGGTGGTTTTATGTATGTTGACTACTGCTCAGTGAATCTATGGGTACTACATCTTCCTGCTTTCATGTATGGCTTACCCTTCAGAAACACTTACCTCTTCTATAGTGCTTTTGATTAGGTACACAGGAAAGATCATTAGAAGAAAGGGAAAATTAACAGGCACTGGGTGGGGGGAGGGTCAGGCTTTTAAAAATTCAAGTGCTTCATTTCTAATCAAGTGTTTTCACATGCTTAGTGCTCATAAATCATCCTAAATTTCATTTCAACAACATCAGAAAAAAATACCCATCAACAAATTCTTTTTCATTTAAACAGGTATCATAGGAAGAAAAAGCATGCTATTTGTTAGGAAGACGGACCCCCGGATGACAACGTTGCCCCTTTACGTTGTTTCTCGGAAGATTTTAATTACATCAATTTATTATAGTCCTGTCCTGTAAGACGTACAGAGTGGGGGCTTTTCAGCAGATGGCATTTGAATCCATCATAACACGGGACACCTTGACACTCCGCTTGTATTATTCAGAGAATGGGATATCGATCACAAGAAACACATGGAAATGAGTCAGAAGCAAGAGCAACAGAGAACAAGTTGAAACTCACTAAAAATAATAGAGTGTTTTCCTTGACAGAGGAGAAAATAGCCCATTAAAGCAGAGAGGACTTGGGATGGAGGCAAGCGATCCTGACCGCAAGACAACCTCAAACGGTCAGGGAACACATTGGTGCTGATGACAGTGACTGTGTGTCACCTTTCTCCCTGTGATGAAGGGCAGAGCTGTATCCGTCAAAGAGGGTGCATCTCCACTATAGAATTAATGCATTTTGACACGACTTTAATTGCCATGGCTTAGTGTTATGGAATCGAGGGAGTTGTAGTTTGGTGAGGCTTGGCTCCCTTTGATAGAGAAGGCTAAAGACCTTGTAAAACTACAGCTCCCATGATTCCATATCATTAAGCCATGGTGTCAAACTGCATTAATTCAACAGTGGAGGTATACCTTGAGTCTCCCTTGTGTTCTCTACACTAGCCTGATGTCAGATACCATGGGAGGCTTTGACACTTTGCCTTGTGTATATATAATACCTCTGTGTCTGGGGAGGATACATTCCTGGCCAGACTGTGGTCACTTAAAATTACAGATATAACCAAACACCATTAAATTACTTGACTTATGTTACCAGCATACCATACAATTGATCTGACAAAACTATAGACTCCTAGAGTACTATCTTCTCTAGGAATTAGCTAGGTTTTGCATGTCAGCCTGTGATTGTGTTTAATGATCAGGTTGCTTTGGATGAAGGGAATGAGAACGATGTTCATGTTCAAGCTGATTTCCCTGATGGGAATGAAGATGCTCTCCACGTAGATGTTCCTGAAGAGAATTGGGATGTTGGTCTGTTTTCTGGGTCTGGATTTGGGGATGTGGGACCTGAATGCAGTTTAGATGATGGGTCACAGAGACCTGCATTGTTGCAACTTGAGGATTCTCATGGTCTCGAGTTTTGGAAAGGCTCTGCACCGTAGTTCCCTGCTCAGTTATCCACTGGTCGAGATTATAATGAAGGGAAGAGCAGTGAAGCCTTGAACAGTAAAATTTCTTTCAGTCAGCAAAGACAAACTGGTCAACAATTACAGCGCTCAGCCAAATTACAGCAGAAGTTAGAAGTGAAACCAAAATTATGAAAGAATCATTTCCTAGCTGTTTGGGAATTAGGGCAGGGTTTATAAGTGCCAAGTATGGAATCTAGCTTCAGATAAAGCGTCGTTGGATTCATGTGAAGTTCCTCATGCCAAGTTCTTGGACTTTTGCCTTTGTTTGATTCATGGATTTAAGTGCCCTTTCCTATTATTTGCCTATGAAATTAAGTATCTAGTTTCATGGAATTCTTTGGACTCTTTTTTTTGGACTATTTGTTCCTGTTTCTTTTTAATCAATTGGATTACCTTTTACTGTGGATTACTTTTTATTGCTTTTGCTTTTTAATATCCTCAATAAACCGCTTGCTGTTTTAACCCATCTGTGTGATGTTTAAAGCCAGAGTTATCCTGCTCTGGGGTGCAACACTAGGTCCTCCAACATGACTCTGTGATAACTTCCAGGGGAAGGAGAGCATAAGTTCTTGCTGGACAAGCTAGCAAATTCTTGGACCACTCCCCCTCAGATATGTGAGTGAAACTACAGATATTCCTCCCTCTAACCCCTTTTTTTCTTTGATTAAGGATCTCTTACTGTACAATCCTTTTTTTTTGCTTATGTGTGTGGAAAGACCGGACCAAATTTGTATCTATTCTTGCCCAGCTTTTTGTAACATTTCCATAGAATACTGGGGCCAGGATCTTGTATCAACCATTTAGATAAGCATACTTAACTAAGCAAGCCCTCCAAGTTCCAGCTCCTCCCTACATGGTAGAAAGATTGTTCACCTGTATTTCATTCACTGGCCAAATGAATCTCTTTCACTCCATGCAACTGCTTCTCGGTAAGTAGGTTGAGGTGGCAGTTACAATAATGGAGATATCTAATCCATGGCTAAGTAAGTAGTGATAACGAATATAGAGGAGTTCCCTAGATTTACCCATCCATTACTGTTCTGTATTCCTGGTCATTGCTTAGTCAAATTTGGGAACCCTTCCCATAGTGGTCCTTCCCTTGCAACCCATTTTACAAGGTATTAGCTGAATGGTAAATGAGGCATTGATTACCTGCTTTAGCAACTCAATAAGTCCCCTCTGGCTTGCTTAATGAGCCAAGAAGGGCAAGGGTTTAGCACCTATGTGATGGCGGTGAACTCTCTAAGTTTACTGTTCACATCCTCAGGCTGCACAAATTGAAAGGTATCCAATAACACAGGACAAACAGGAGCTAAACTTATATCCATTAGAATTGCATCAGCTACAATATTCAAATTAGAGCAGACCCGAGCAATTTTATCTGCAAATTATCATGCAAATATGCCAGATTGAGCTATTGAGTGATCTCTAGTTTCTACTTGAGGACCATTGTGTAATAAGCTGTTGACCACTTGAAATGGTTCTACTGCTGCAACAGTGTCACACAAAGAATAATTTATTTCCTTCCCACACTGTCATAGAGTAGGCATTCAAATAGGCTCTAACTCATGCTCAGGCAGGTTTGTTTTATGTTTTTGGCTTATGATAAATATTTTTCTCACATGTATCATCATCACCAGATCCCTGGAAAGCTCCTAGTTGGTTTGGCTTCATTTTGTAAAAGAAAACATGCAAGATCAATTGTGTTCATTACCATAGCCATTTCCAAAATGTGCACACATTTTGTGCAGAACAAATCCCACACTGCAAATAATGTTTGAAACTCTGAAGTCTTTCTCACAGCAAGAAGAACATGGTTGTAATTACTCATTGTATTCTTCAAAATTAACTCCCCTAGTGAAGAACTGCGCCCATTTTCTTCTCTCTGGGAATTTCCTTACATTATTCTTCTACCAGATCCTACCTGGAAAGAATATCTTTTTCATTGCCACTATCCCCAGTGATATTATGACACTCAAATATGATGTTATCACCCTATTATTGGTTCTCTTCCATCTTAATTCAAGTGAGCATGCTCAGGACTTGAACATGTTGACATCTTCCTTTTATAAAGGAATATGTTGTAATTCCTAAGAAGTCAATGTTTGGACTAGTTGGTATGGCCGATGACTCAACCACTCTCATATTTCTGAACTGTATGCAGTTTCAATTCAATTCTTACGCAAAATGTGGACTATAAAACTAAGTGCAACCACATACACAGGCCAGTAGTGTAGATGTTAAGGTTATGCTGTTAAGCACAAACTCTCTTTCTCTCAAAGACATAATTACACAGAATTATGGTCAATTAAACCTTCTGCATGGTGGGTCCCCTATGAATATTTGATTGTGTCAAAAACCTTCCTGGCATGCAAGTTAACTAAGAGTTACAGTTACTTGATATGGCTTTGATAATACAGTTAGTGAAGGAACTAGCCGAAGTCATTTTGGAACCACTGACAATCATCTTTGAGAGTTCTTAGAGAATGGGACAAGGCCCAGCAGATTGCAAGAGGGTTGGACTGGACTGCCCACGAGGTCTCTTCCAACTCTATGATTCTATACAGTTATAGCAGTTTGGTATCATTTCACCTACACATTGCCAGAGGCTGAAAATAAGTACTTAATTAACAAATTGAACTATTAATTAATTTAATTTTCTGCAGATTTTACTTTGGTACTGCAACTCATGTTGAAGATTTTAAAAAAGTTAGTGAATTGGGTCATTATAATGTATTAGTGTGATGCCTGACCCTCTGTCAGATTCATCTGTTATGTTGTTGTTGGATAATCTGAAGGAAATGGGGGAAAGACAGATAGATGGACATTGAAAACTTTCCTATATCCAGATCAGAGCAGATGAAAAAATAACAAAGAATTTATTTATTTATTTAATATTTTTATTTATATACCACCCTTCCCAAAAAGACTCAGAGTGGTTCACAACAATGAATATACAACACAACGTAGTTAAAAACAGAATAAAAACAGATTAGGACCAGAATGGAAAGCACAACCTTAGAGATTGACACTCCAGATCAAAACTACGCACCAGCTGGGCAAGTGGACGCATATAGATATTAAATAATAGAGGAGAGAGGATAGCCCCTTGTGGGACCTCACAATTAAGGGGGACCTTTTCCGAGACCATCCCTCCCCTTTCCACCCGTTGTCCTCGATCTTGGAGAAAGGAGGCCACCAATTTAAGAGCGGACCCTCTCACTCCCGTCATGGCTAAACGGTGGATCAATAGAGAATGGTCAACTGTGTCAAATGTTGCAGTGAGGTCCAATAACACGAGCAGCACTGACCCTCCTTGGTCCAGCTGGCAGTGCAGCTGGTCTGTGATAGAGACCAGCACAGTCTCTGTCTCGTGCCCAAAGCGGAAGCTGGACTGGAAGGAATCTAATCCAGCAGAGTTGTCCAAGAACCGCTGCAGCTGTCCCCCTGCTGCCCTCTCAATTACCTTGCCCAGGAATGGTAAATTCGAAACTGGGTGGTAATTGGAGGGGACCGAGCCATCTAGACCCGGTTTCTTCAGCAGCGGGCTTACCATCGCCTCTTTTAAACTCTCTGGAAAAACTCCTTGCTCAAGGGAGCCATTTACTATATTCAACAGAGGTCCACGTAACCCATCCCAGCAAGATCTAACAAGCCAGGAGGGGCACGGGTCAAGGGAGCAAGTTGTTGGTCTAGCTGCAGCAATGATCTTGTCGATAACCCCTACGTCCAGCAGATGGAATTGGTCGAAGGTAGGCCCGCCAAGTGGCCATGGGGTCTCAAGTTCGCTCACTCTATCAACCGTGACAGGGAGATCATGGCGGAGTCGTGAGATCTTGTTTCCAAAAAAGCTCTGAAAAACCTCAGCTGAGGGGGCCAAATCGTTACTATTTGGGACAGTAGGGAAAAGTGAAGAAAGGTGAAATTAAATAAAGCTGGAGAACACTTTCAAGTTGCTTTCAGGTACTTCCATCCCTACCAGGGCCTGAGTTTATTAAGTAACTTCTCATCTTCTGTTAATTACATTCTGGGTTCTACTATATATTACTGTATGATTTATAATTTTGCATAATATTATTGGAGGTGAGCAGCAATAAATCCTTTTGTAATCTCTTTATTGCTCACATCTAGATAATTAAGTGAACTCCTTGCTCTCCTTCCCTCTTTTAGTGTCTCGTTTCCTTCCCATGCTTCCAATTCTTCCTTTTAACCAATCCCTTTGACTTCTTTTTACTCACTTGCTTGGGAGCATGGAATACTGAGCTTTTTAGATACCTGGATTTTTCTTTTGTACTGAAGATGTCACTTCCTGAATTTGGGATCTCTGGCTCCTGCATCCAGAGCATGTACCTAACTACTGATGTTTGCAGACCAGGTTTTGCAATTGCAAGTAGGGAAGTAGAAAGGATGCAGACAATGAAATGTGAAGGAAAATGTTCTTCATCTGGGTTTCTGTCCATTGTGGGCACTTCTGCTGATATCAGAACAAAATGCTCATGAAACTAGCAAGAATATAAGAGATATCCCCTCCTTCTTGCTGGTTGCATGGGCACTCTATTTTAATGTCATCAGAAATTATTAAGATGGTTGGGAGCTTGGAAGGAGCTCCGTGGCCAGTCAGGAACAGTGGCAGTGGTGACATGGGCATGATACACCTCCCATTTCTGCACTGATGAATGCAGGGGATGGGTGATGCTTCTACTGTCTAGTCTGGACTGGAGATCAGACCAAGTCAGACTGGATCCGCCCTCCAGACTGCCCCTAAGTCATGCAATACTCTTGAGTTACCAGCAAACTCTGGAGTAACCCCTGACTTTGCCAATAGTGAGAAAAAGTCTGTTTAAAGGTGGGAAATTATAATACTCAACAGAAATCAGTGTGTACCTTGGAGACAGCCAACCTTCTATTTGAGATGATTTGGTGTTCGGGGTTTGTTTTTTAATTGTTTTTTTTGAAAATGTAGTCAAGTTCAAGCTTAGAGACTCTCAAAACCTTTCCAATTCTAATTCCCTTGATTCATTGACTGATCTTTGTAGCGATCTACTTATTGCTGTATAAACAGAGGCTGGATGGCTATCTGTCAGAGATGCTTTGAATGCAATTTTCCTGCTTCTTGGCAGGAAATTGGATTGGATGGCACACAAGGTCTCTTCCAACTCAATGATTCTATGATCTAACTGCTATATATCATTCCATATTAATATTTAGCAAACAAGGTGTCTGAAAAGCACTTGTTGGTGGGGACCAAAAGTGAGATCAATTATGGACCCATTGCTAAGTCTCTACCTCTGAAAAACAATCATACCCAGCCGTGATGGATTGCCTGTAATGATGACTATCAACATTTATAGTATGGATTTTGTAGTCCGTGTGGTAGAAAATTCCAGAGTGAGAGAGGGCAACTTTAGAAGTACAAAAGAAATCCTGTTGAAGGAGCTGTAATGGAAATGTGCCCCTGCCATCAATGGTGAAAACCTCAATTTCAATTAATGAGTTAATCAATGAAAATAAAATTAAGGAAAAGATTTCCATTATGAGTATTGATAAAAATGAATTAATTTCTCAATTTGTAATGTTTATAAATTATATTTTGGAGGTTAATACTCATGAATCCAAGTGATCATTTTCTAGGCAGAAAATAATATTCCGACATAAAAATATAAAATTCCCTAAAGATATCAAATCTCATCCAACCTTGAAAGTTGAGCAAAATCATCCATGGTTAGTACTTGCATAGGAGACTGCCAATGTAT
The DNA here is from genome assembly GCA_030556195.1 of Anolis apletophallus. Taxonomy (NCBI): domain Eukaryota; kingdom Metazoa; phylum Chordata; class Lepidosauria; order Squamata; family Anolidae; genus Anolis; species Anolis apletophallus. The sequence goes on along the minus strand of JARBWK010000007.1, from coordinate 143,307,961 downwards.
GCATGGTGCAGAAAGCACTATTTCAGATAAAGGAACTGGCTGTTCTACCTCTAAGTATTTCTCACCTAAGAAAACCCTATGAAATACCTGGTGTTGAAAGGCAAATTGAAGGTACACACAGACACCAACACATGTATTATTGTGCTGTTTCCAGCACAGAAAAAGCTGTTTTAATGCAAATCACCACATCCAAATTCTACACAGAATAAGTCCCCAATTGCAGCATTTCTGTGTAAGAAATGAAATGAACCCCCCCACCACCACCACCACAGCCAAAAAGAAAGCCCAAATAAACATTATCTCCACCTCTCCCTGTAAGTCTTCACCTCAAGTACTGGATAGACATGTGCAAAATCACTCTTACTTTCCCAAGGACTTTTCTCTGCAGGTATGGCTTTGATTTCCAGCACTGATTTTCAACTGCAGCTTTGCATACAAATCTTTCCCTCCTTTTCCTATTATTATTCATTTCCTTGAGCACTTCATTCTTATTCCTTTTGAATAAATATTCATGATCTTTTTGGGTCATTTTTGTTCTGGCCTCCCCTTTGTCTTGAACTCTTTATGCATCTTTAAAACCTTGTATTTCTCAAAAACAATGAAAAAATTCTAACATTAAGTCAGGGAAAAGACATGCTCATAGTCAACCATTTGTGCTTCACTGATAAAGTCCTCCTTCCTTCCTTCCTTCCTTCCTTCCTTCCTTCCTTCCTTCCTTCCTTCCTTCCTTCCCTCCCCCCCCATTTTTAGCAAAGATTAATACTAGCATAATGCCATATACTATATACGAGGGTTGAATTAAAAGTAATGCTCCATCTTCATTACTTGGGTTTGGATGGGAATATTTTAATAAATCAAATGCAGAAATAATCCTTAGAATGTGCTCTTTAACTTGCTTGAAATTTCTTTCTGAGTGATACGACGACCATCCTTAATCAATCTGTCGACCTTTTGCTTGTAAAACTCGGTGGTTCCTGTCACAGGACGTCCAACTCACGCAAGTCAGATGTTCCCACCTTGACATCTTTAAACTTACTTGCCCAACAATGCACAATACTCACATCAACACAACCACCATAAACAGCTTGCATTCTCTCCTTTAGGGTGGCATCTTCTGCTGTCAAGAATTCAATGACTGCACATTGGCTTAAGTTGCATTGACCGAGCATCTGCACAGTGTTCATACTTCACACTTTAACAACACAACTATTCAATGCTAAGGCTCCCCACCAAAATGGAACTGTAGAGGAGAGTCTACTGAACAAGCCAGTACCTGCCACATACCAGTAATGCAATCTGTTGAGGAGTTACAAAGGTGGAGGAATTACTTTTCAATCAATCGATCCCCATACTAAGATTAGGAGTCCATGCCATTCTCCTTTCTATGTATGGTTGTGAAAAGCTGGACTGTGAAGAAAGACAATGCCATTTGAGATGTGATGCCGAAGAAGTGCTCTACTGATAGTATGGCTTGCTAAAGGGACAATTCAGTAGGCATGAATTCTCAATAGAAGCTAAGATCACTGAACCGATACTATCATAGTTTGGCCATATCATGAGAAGAGAAGTAAAAAAAACACAATAATGCTTGGTAAGGCAGTAGGAAAAGCAGAAGATTGCATTCCAGATTGATAGATTAAGCCAAGGCAACCACATTCCTGAGTCTGCAAAACCTGAGCAGGATTACGTAAAACAGATGATTTGGAAATCTTTTATTCATTGGTTCACTATAAGTCAAAGCTGACTTGATGACAATTAAAACTATGATTTATAGATTTTATATTTTTATGTTGTGGTGACCCCCAACCATGCAATCAAAGAGCGTTGTGAACCCAGTCCACAATGGATCTGAACCAATCTTGGCACACTACCTACATGGCCAACATTGAAAAGTGGTGGGGTTGGGGGGGGGATGTTTTTGAATTATGGAAGTTATAGTTCAGAAGGATGGGAGGGCTGTCATAGAGGGTAGGAGAGAACGAAAAATAAGCTTGCTTCTAATATGTTAATTGTGAATATTATGACCTAAATCTATATTCAATGTCCCTATTAGAGTCAGTAGTAGGTAAAGGTAAAGGTTTTCCCCTGACATTAAGTCCAGTAGTGTCCGACTCTGGAGTGTGGTGCTCATCTCCATTTCTAAGCCGAAGAGCTGGCATTGTCCATAGACACCTCCAAGGTCATGTGGCAGGCATGACTGCGTGGAGTGCTGTTTCCTTCCCACCATAGCGGTACCTATTGATCTACTCAAATTTGCATGTTTTCGAACTCCTAGTTTGGCAGAAGCTGGGGCTGACAGCGGATGCTCATACCGCTCCCCGGAATCGGACCTGTGACTTTTCAGTTAACAAGCTCAGCGGCTCAGCGCTTTGACCCACTGTGCCACTGGGACTCTGTAATAGAGTCAGCAAATTGACTAAATGAAACTTATTAGTTCCTTTTAATTCAATAGACATACCTAAGTTGGGAAAAACAGTTGGATTCAGGCTTAGATTACCATCTTTTATTGTAGTATTATTTATAACGTATTGTATTTTGTTGCAACTATATTTTTATTACACTGTTCTTATTTTTACAGCAGCAAACTGTCCAGAGACTTTTCCTTCGAGCATGGTGTGTCAATGAACAAACAAACTGTTGAAACACAGCCAAGTAAGGCAGAATTCATTCATCTATATTGGCCATTTGACAACTGAAACATCAAGTAATGGCTTTCGTCTATGAATAAATATATGGCTTTAGCACCATTAAAGAAAGTTCATTACCACCTCAAAGATAATGTTATTCAATAGAGTTCACTCACATAAGAAATTGCCATTCAATGGTCAAGTGCAAAGTAGTGACCCAATGCGCAACTGAAGTTATAATGAAATATCCATGGACAGCCATACATAATGCACATTCAGGGACACTTCCACTTCTGCAACCTTGAATGAAATTCAGTTGTTATTTCTTGGGAAATTTTGTTTCATTTGCTTCCACAGGGAAATTTATGAATGCATTGGATACAAATGGGGTTGTGGCCATGGTTGCCAAAAATGCTGCTGATGCAGGAAAGTTCAGGAGGCATCAATATGACACTCCAAGATATAGCATATATCAATACCATCATTAAACATGTCTTTATGTACATGCACGAAACATTTTAACATTTTGAGGAACATCTTATTGAAATTTCAGCTGATGTGTTGACATATCTCTGACAATACATGTTGTGGCCCAAAATGCACTATTCCACAACCAGAAAACTGTCAAAACAAATGAGGCCAGATGGCGAAGAAGCTTTTTCCACCATCTTCATGTTTACTACTCAGCTCAGCAGGAGACAACAGATGATATGACATTTCTGTCAGTAGCATTCCACCTATCATTGCTCAACTGTACATCACCAGTTGATGCTGAGGGCATAAAACGATGAGCTGTCAGATGATCCAGATATGCAGGCTTCCCATTGGCATTACATTACATTGGCTACTCTGGGAACTGAATGCTGGCATAAATGAGTTTGTGGTTGACTGAGCTAGACATGTATGTACTGGCACTTAACTACTAAGGTACCCTTAGACTGCAGATTAACTCTTCAGTCAGGCCACCAAGTTGAACTTCCTGAAGAATGACAACATAGAAGAGCTTTCAGGGAACTCAGTTAGAAAAGAAAAGTCTTCCTGGCTTCTGTGGTGTGTTGGAATTCTTTGGTTACCCCTTCCTTGAAAATCCTATAAAAATTCATAGGGTTGTCAGAAGCCAACTTGAAGGCACACACACACACACACACACACACTTTTTACTACTCACTTGTTCAAGAGTCTTCCAGTCATGCCCCCTAAATCGTCCTTCAATCAGTTCCTCCATGTTAACTCCCCCAAAGTTAATACAGAGGAACTGATTTTAATTTCTCTTGCCTACCCCATGACATTAGAAGATGGAACATGCTAGTGTGGGATAGGAGATGTCTAGCTGGTGATCTCTGCACTGCAACTGCTGGAGGTTAATGAGGCTAAAAGAGACCCAGTGTGGTGTAACAGTTTGAGTGTTGGGTCACCTTACCAGTGGTTCTCAACCTGTGGGTCCCCAGGTGTTTTGGCCCACAACTCCCAGAAATCCCAGCCAGTTTACCAGCTGTTGGGGTTTCTGGGAGTTGAAGACCAAAACATCTGGGGACCCACAAGTTGGGAACCACTGACTTGTGAAAATATTTGAGAAATATCTTGTTTTTAATGAGAGGCTGCCTTGATATGTTGAGACTAGGGATTTAATTATTTGCTAATTTTGTTCTCAAAGTAAGCAACAAGTGATTTGAGCAAGGAGGCCATCGCACACAGCCATTATTTCCTATCCCGTCGCCTGTTGTTAAGAGCCTAGGTGTCCACCTGGACCCCCTGCTGACCATGGAGACCCAGGTCTCCGCGGCCAGCAGGGCGTCATTTTTCCACCTACGACAGGCTAGGCGACTGGCACCCTACCTTTCCAGGGACGACCTGGCCACGGTGATCCAAGCGATGGTCATCTCGAGATTAGACTACTGTAACGCCTCTACGTTGGCCTTCCCTTGGCGACAGTTCGGAAACTCAAGCTAGTGCAGAATGCCGCTGCTCGCTGCTGACGGAACGTCGGTAAGGGAGCACATCACGCCCATCCTCCGGCAGCTGCACTGGCTGCCTATTGAGTACCGAATTGCCTTCAAGGTGTTGGTGTTAACCTTTAAGGCTCTACACGGCCTAGGGCCTGCGTACCTGAGGGACCGCCTTGCCCCATACATTCCCCCAAGATCACTACGTTCTGAGGAGTCGAATTTGCTCCTGATTCCATCGGTCCGCGCCTGTCACCTGTCTGCTACCAGGCAAAGGGCTTTCTCTGTGGCGGCTCTGGTACTCTGGAACTCTCTCCCGGACGACGTCCGAGCTGCCACGGAGCTCATCCCGTTCCGCAGGGCTTGTAAGACCGCCCTGTTCAGACTGGCCTTCGGCTAGGCGAGTAAGCCGAATGTACTCATCTTCCTAATCAGCACCCTGGTTCAGGGAATGCCATGGCATGCACATAATTTTAATCTCGGGACCTATTGTATTTTGTTTTATTGTATGTTTTATGTTGCATTTTATTGTATGGCGACATGGATGTACATGCCTGCCGAATTTTATGATGTTATCCGCCCCGAGCCTGCAGGGAGGGGCGGAATACAAGATGGAACAAATAAATAAATAAATAATAAATAAATAAGGTTGGGATAAGAACCAAGGAATTCTTTGTTGGTTGAGCTCAATTAGAATAGAATGGTGAGTCAAAACAGCAGTAATTGACCCAATGGGTCAAGTCTAATCAGTATTAAACATGTTACTCAGTCCCCTGTATTATTTTTAATTCTTCAAGTAAGAAATATGGTCTAGGAAAGACTTACACCAGCTTTGTTAATGGCAGACACGCATGCGCAGTTGCAAAAAAACCCAAAACCCAGCAATGGCACTGGGGAAACTTCAGGGGCTCTTCCACTCCTGACCAAGGGGCTCTTACACTTCAGGCCTGCCTCAGCTGTCAATGTGGAGGAGGACGAGGAGGACGTGATCCTCCTTCTTCTGTCGCGTAATTCATATTATCAAAGTAGGAGTAAAGGTTTCCCCTTGACATTCAGTCTAGTCCTGTCTTACTCTGGGAAGTGATGCTCATCTCCATTTCTAAGCCAGATAGACACGTTGTCCATAGACACCTCCAAGGTCATGTCACCAGCATGACTGTATGGAGTACCATTACTTTCCCGCCAGCACCTCAAACTGCAAAACTGGATTCAAACTGTTGACCTACTGCATTATGCATTATGGAGACTCATAGAAGGCAGCTAAACTGCATGATAGAAGTCTACATCACTGAGTATATACATAATGCAGTTTCAGGATGCATTACATGGCAATGTATATGGGGCCTGAGAGCAGATCAGGTATTCCTTCCAGGTGTTTTGGACTTCAACTCCCACCATTTCTAATATCCTCAGGCCCTTTCCTTTCTCCCCTCAGCTGCTTAAGTGGAGGAAGAGGAGGAAAAGAGTAGGAAGAAGGAGAGGGGAATGGAGAGAAAGAGAAAGGAGAGGGGGGACATTTGCCCAGGTTGCTTCTTTAACACAGCTTTCCTTTAACGTGGCTTTCCAGGACCCAGGAAAAATGGGAAGGGAAAAGAAGGGGGGACATTCACCCAGGCTGCTTCTTTAACACGGCTTTCCAGGGGAAAGGAAGAGGGGACATTCATCCAGGCTGCTTTTTTAACATGGCTTCCCAGGCTTGAGCCGAGGCCAGGAAAGAGAAGCGGGGAAACGTTGAATTGAATAATTTCTGGCTCACTTACTGCTTCATAACAGAAATGGGGGGACTTCCGGTTTCCTTAAAAACTTCGAAATCGCTTCAAAAAGCAAATCTTTCCGAATTTATTTCGAATTACAAAGATTCCGACCGAAACTAACCATGCCTAATACACACCAGTGTCAGTTCTCCTTTTGTTCTTCCTTTTTTAAAAAAACAACAACAACAAAACAACAGCAACACTTCTTTTTACATTTTGTATGTTACTTTGGCTGGATCATGTCCTTTACCTTTGAAGAAAAAAGTTATAAGGAAAACATCAGGGCTTTTGTGAACCTTTTAAAAGAAAATATGCCATACATATGTCAGCAAAAAGTCTAAACGATGTGGAAATTGGGTTATTAAAAGGTGGGATTCTGAATATAGTTTCCAATCTCTTTATAATTAAAGGTCATCAAAGGAGCCAGTTGATTTGGTCTCTTTAATAGATGTATTCAGAACTTTTCACTCATTCCAGCCTAAAGCCTCATTAGGCATGCATTGAGGATGCAAAGACCAAGAATTCACCTTGTTAATGAAAAGGAATTGTCATATCTACATGTAACCCGAGTCAATTATCTCCCATGTCAGCTGCTATGGAAGATAAGAATATTGTAAACACAGCAGTGCCTGGGAGATAATGGTTCCTACAACACTTTGACTATTCAGAATATGTCAAAAAGTAATTTATGAATCGAGTGAGGGCAGAGAGAGACCAACTAACTAATCCAACATTAATATGGTCCTTACTGGAAGACTCTTCCTCAATCAAATGTACAAAACTGGAAATTCTCTCTAACTTTTCTGTGGCATTTAAATTCTTGGCATGAAGCAAAGAGTTTCTGATATTCTTTGCTGTTCCAAGGTCATTGTAGGATGTACTACAGATTTCTTCAATTGCTGTCCTTCTACTGCATAGGATTACATCTACTCTCATCCCAACCAGCATCACTGGGAATGATAGGAGCTGTAGTCAAACAGATCTGACTTGGGGATAGTTGAACCAGTGCAACTATGACATATTTTTGTGCACATTGGAAAAAGGTCACATTGAAGCTGGAAGCATATCTAGGAGCATATCTACACTATAGAATCAATGCAGTTTGGCACTTGCCATAACTCAATACTATGGAATCCTGGGCTTTGTAGTATGGTGATTCACAGGCACTATTTGGCAAAGAAGGCTAAAGACCTTGTAAAATGGCAATTTCCATGATTCCATAGCATGGAGCCATGACAATTAAACACTTAAGATATGATATTTCTGTTCAATCATGCAGTTATGCCAGTTCACCATTATGTGGTCCTGCAGTCATACGTCATACATCTGAACAGCCTGATATTTTACTTTCCTGCAATTCTATGGTTTCTTAATTTTTAAATTGGCTTCATTATATTTAATGCAAAAGGATAATTTCAGCATTGAAATCACACACGCAAACAAAGGCATGTATAAAAGAAAATGAAAGCAGCCAGGTTGGGAATAGTGAGGAGGGGAGAAAGTAGGAGAATCGAGCACCTCACATCGCATTACCACAACTATACTAGCTTAGACACAAAAGAGGGCCATTGCACTAAGGTTCCTCAGAGGGAATGTAGTGGAAATGGAGGCTATGAAAAGAGAATCATAAAAGAAAAAAAGCAAACTGGTAGCAGGATGCATATGGCATCATGTAATATGGATCATCAGGAAAGGTGATGGTCCAGCTTAATACAGGTTTGCATCCTTCATTCAATAAAGTCCAACAACTCATCTCCCAGCTTAGATTCATAGATATCACAGTCCTAAACTTAACTTCTCCTGGCCTTCACCCCTTGTACCCTTATTTTCGCATTGCTAATGCAGTGTGGGGGACTTCACCCAAATCATAGTGGCTCGGTAAAGGTTTAAGAGAAAATAAAATAACACATTGAAGACATATTGTCCATTCATGGCTTCAAGCTCTGACAGAGGCTTCCTGATGTGCAGCTCAAATGTTCTGGCACTTAACTGTCATGCTCCACTTGCTCTCAAGTTCTATGGCTTATGTCAAGCACCATCCATACTCAGCACATAAGTTCATGTCCGAAAAATAGAGCTCTCTGTGTATCATTTGGTGATTACCTTTTTCTTATGTTGAACAGTAATCTAATACATCCCACACTTCAAATAATTTTCACAACTCTGTCTTCACCAAAATATATTTTTTCTAAATCTTGAATTTTTCCTTTTGCAATAGTGTAGTGGTTTGAGGAAATAAAGCCCGACTGCTCATTGGAGGGAAAGATAGTAGAGGCCAAGATGAAGTACTTTGGCCACATCATGAGAAGACAGGAAAGCTTAGAGAAGACAATGATGCTGGGGGAAAAGGAAGGAAAAAGGAAGAGGGGCTGACCAAGGGCAAGATAGATGGATGGTATACTCAAAGTGACGGGCTTGACCCTGAAGGAGCAGGGGGTCGTGATGGCCAACAGGGAGCTCTGGCGTGGGCTGGTCCATGGGGAAGCAACTGAACAAATAAACAACAACAACAACAAGTGGTTTGAATGTTGGACTGACTCTGGATACCAGGGTTCGAATTCTTATTCCACCATGGAAAAGCACTGGATGACATTGTCTGAGTCACTCTTTCTCAGACTCAGAGAATGGCAAAGATAGCCCCACTCTGAACAAACTTTGCTAAGAAAACCCTGCAATAGGTACCCTTTATGGCAAGAGGATCAATCTCATGTTCATTAAGGGCTACATCTGCCTTATGGTTGGCTTCAAAGGCCCAATGAATCCATGAATGGAGAACCTTTGGATATAGAGCAGTCATTACCAACCTTTTTTTGACCAGGGACCATTTTGACCAGAGATCACTCTCAAACATTCGTACCAAAAGGGTTACAAATCAGTTTTTGGTCAACTTTAGATTTGGTTTTGTTATTTGGAGTGCTGATTAAGAAAATTGTATTTGGATAGACCACATCAGCTCTAATTTCTTGATACAGAACATATGCCATCCAGTAGTCACCATCTGCTCGCCTACAGAAAACCATATTTAACAATCTAGAGCTGATGTATTAGTAGTAACCTTTCATGAGTAGTCAGCCTCTCCCCCTCTTGACATTCCCATTGTCTTGGCACTATAAGAGGGTTTTGTGAGACCAGTCGATCTTGTTGCCTCATTGTTTTGAGGCAACAGTGTCGTAATGGTGAACCTATGGACCATATTTCTATTCTTGCAGACCATTGGTGGTCCATGGACCACAGGTTGGGAACCACTGATATAGAGGCTCAACTTTTTTTTACATTGTAGTTTATGCTCTTCAGTTTTTGCCTAGTTTGGATCCCCGGGTGTTATTGAATGACAACTGCCATAACCTTTGATTAACCACCATGGGGACTGGAGATAACGATAACTGCAACTCAGCAGTACTTGTGGTTTTGAGGTTGGAGGGAAGGGTAACATACATTTTAAAGTCAGACATTATGTCCACAAGCCTTGTCTCATAATTCAAACCCCACTCTTCAGACTAAACAGAACAAACTGCAGCTTTCCAGACATTATGGTATCACAACTCCCATCAGCTGTAGTCATGAAGTCTAATGATGAGGAAAACAATAGTTGTGGTCCAACATCTGGAGGGCCACCTAAAATGACATGGTGGGTCTAATTTGGCCCACTTGCCTTGAGTTTGACATATGTGCCTTAGGGGCACAATAAATCAGATATGACTTTAAGGCACACAACAAAGACAGGAGGATGAGGAGGACGGGGAAGCACATTTAAAGCATTTCACTAACATGTATGCAGATCTTCACCTATTTTGTGTTTGTATGGCACAATGAAAAATATGTAGTTTTTTCTCTCTTTTGTGATAGAAAATGTATGTGTGTGTGTGTGTGTGTGTGCATGTGTGTGTACACACACATATATCCAAATCTATAACTATGGGAATCATCAATGCATCAATTTAAAAGAATAAAAATGATTTCAGCAGAATAAAAGCATATGCAATCATTTGGCAAGATACAAAAAGGCAATTTTGAACCATTTTAAGACAATTCATAACCATCTGTGAAGAGTTTAGAATTGAATCAATTAGACATCAAAGGATTTAGCAAAAAGCCATGTTTTCTACCTGATACTGAAATGACACTACTGATGTTGCCACTTGGGTCATCAAGGGCAGGATATTCCACAGCATGGTTTTGCCATTGATTTGAATCCCAGCCCAACCATGGAAACCTACTGGGTGACCCTGGGGATGTCTCTCAGCCTCAGACAAAGACAATGCCCTCTGGAGAATTCTTGCCAGGAAACCCCATTATAGGTTTCTCATAGCATTGCCATAAGTCCGAAAGGACTCAAAGACATGCAAAACGTTATACCCAGACCCATGAATTGAATTGGAAGCTGTGTGGCTCAGTCATAACAATGCTAGCCTGCTGGGCCAGGAAAACAGATGTGATGTGAACTAAACAAACATTCATAGTCACTGCTTGTTGGATTGAAAAGCCAGCCAGACGTTCCCCCCATCACCCCAACTGATACGGGAGACTAATAATGCTGCAGCTGGAATTTCCTTCCCAGCAATTCAATGATGCTGTGGAAATTACATCTGTCAGTTTCCACTCGCATGGGCACAGCATCTATAATTAGCAGCTAAAAATAATTACAATCTCGCTGATGATAGGCAGCCGTGTAAAACACGCAAGCATTCAGCCTTGCCCAATGCAGTATCGTTAATAAGATGTGTAATCTCGTTCCTGGAGAAGGGAGAGAAAGAGAATGCCTGATTCGTCCGATGGATATTGGGTTTATTAAATCGACAGTCTTTGGAGGCAAATATGCATGGGAATATGGATTGAACCGAGCAGGGAATATTGGTATGTTAATAAAACTTTAATGTTTAATTGGATTCTTTCTCTGCCAATTCAATTTCCTTCCTTGTTCCTCCTCGCCTGGTTCTTGCTTCAGCAGGACAGCCTTGTTCTCAGCCATGGGGATTAATGACAGTGAGGTCTGAATAATGGTTCAAAGGGCAAGTAATGGTTTACATCCCACCTTTTTTTTTCTTCCAATTATGGGATTTCGGGGGGGGGGGGGGGCTGGCTTATAACATATTAAAAATAGTACACATTAATCCCATAACAAAACATCAATAAAAGTACAAATATAAAAGTTACTTAGACACAAATCTATATATAAATAAAAATGTAATGTTCGTTTGTGGGATTAACTTAACTCAAAAACCACTGGACGAATTGACACCAAATTTGGACACAATACACCTATCAGGCCAACAAGTGACAATCACTCATTAAACACTGAAGAACACAATGGAAAAAACTTAAAAGGCCAATTTTTTTAAAGCATTACAATGCATGCACAAAAACACACATATACACAAATATACACACATACACTCATATATACAAAACCAAAACACATATACACAGACTGGGCCACAGCAATGCATGGCAGGGGACAGCCATCCAGCCTATATAAATAAAAATGTAATGTTCGTTTGTGGGATTAACATAACTCAAAAATCACAGAATGACTTGACACCAAATTTGGATACAACACACCTGTCAGACCAATGAGTAACCATCACTCATAAAATCACTAAAAAAAACACAGCAGAAGAGACTTAAAAAGCCAAAAAACAAAAAATACATTACAGCGCATGAGCAAAACTGCATATATACACATATACACAAATATATACACATATTTTACACACTTAAAACACATATACACAGACTGGGCCACAGCAATGCGTGACAGGAGACGGCTAGTAACTTATAAAGTTAAATCATTAAAATTCATTTTAAATATTATATACAAACCACACAATTGCAAACTATTAAAGGTCATCACAGTTAGTTTCTAAAAGCCTGATAATTTTACTTGTTTATCAATAATACACACAGAAACCAGAGGGACAATAGATTTATCCCATAATGATACATTCTTATGATCCAAAATTGTTTGGATTGGCTTGATGTTGAATGTGATAGACCTAGTAACTGTCAAAGGCCTTCTCGGGTGGAGAAAAGAATAGCTAAAGATGATAGATAGATGATAGATAGATCGACAGACAGACAGACAGAGGTGGTGTTGCTACAAAGTTTCTTATATTTGACCCAATGATTTCTGGGGAATTTGGAGACATTTTCTGTGCTGCTTTTGCCCCCTTTCCCCACACCATAATAGACCCAGCCATCTTCTCCAAAATGTGACAATAATGCCCCATACACCACACAGAAATGATTTGTGGGCAAATAATTGATTTCTTGCATGGTAGTAGTGGGCAAGACCATCCAAAATCCCCAAGGGTCTAATGTAGACCCTTAGCCTACCATAGTTGTCCATTCCTGTTATAGTGACTTCTTGAGAAGGGTTCACATTTTAGAAAATACCACTTTGTAAATACATTGAAATACATACATAAGGAGGCAAATGAACTCATTCTATAGATCTCCATTCATGAGAATTATCCAAAATGACTTTAGTGCCAATCAGGAAACGTAGACCAAGTGACTATTGAGAGAGTACCGGCATCAAGAGACCAATAGCTGTGGTTGAAAAAAAGAGAGAAAGAAGACTAAATTTGTCCATTGCTCAGCCCAATTTATAACCACCTATCATGAAACATTATTGGTAGTTGTGGAAATCAAAGCTGACGCTCCTCCCCGAAGCATAGGATATTAAAATGACAGTTTTGCAATTATGTTCATTGGAAAATTGGGCTGCTGGCAGCAAATCAGGCACAGAAACAGAAAACAAAGAGTAGGTGGGTATTTTATTTGTTCTTTCCCAAGTCAAATCTTTGAGAGACAGGACTTACTTATTTATGTAAGACAGTTTGTCTCATCTTGATGGCATGAGATTAGAGGAAAGAAACCCATTCCGTTGAAACAGAGATGAGACATGAATTTATTTTTCAAATATATCAGTAGGTGCAGTCTATTTTAATATAAGTCACAAATGATTCTGTTAGCACCTTTGACCCAAACTGGAACAAAGACTTTTCTAGCACATTTTTTGAGGGCCCCATTTGACTTCATCAGATGTATCGAGTGAAGCCTCTTGGGGCAGACGTATATGGGAAGAGTGGATATAAAAGAGTTGTGAAAGATTATAGAAAGCCCACATATGTTGGTATGACATAAAATCAATTAAATGATGGTTGCAAAGTGTATAAGGATGACGGTGGGAAAGAAGTTTTGCATAGAATCATAGATAATCAGGTAAAGCTTAAGGAGGAAAAATCTTGGTCTAGCGCAATGGTCCTCCAGATCTTTTGGATTTCAACTTCCATAATCCCTGACAGTTTGCAAAGTTGTCTGGAACCTCTGGGAATTGAAGACCAAAATGACTGGCATGAAGAAGAACAGCTGATCAATGGTGGGTTTAGAAATCTATTGCATTATGGAGATTGCACCGGGAATGTGGCGCAGCTGGCTAAGTGTCAGCTGCATAAGATCTCTCTGACTAGTAGGTCATGAGTTTGAGGCCTGCCTGGGTCGAGGTGGGTGCTCGACCTTTAAGTGTAGCCTGCTGTTGACCTTTGCAGCCCGAAAGACAGTTGCCTCTGTCAAGTAGGAGATAAAGATACCACATTAAGTGGGGAGGCAAATTTTGACTGAATTATGAGGCCATTAAAAGAACTCCAGGAACTGATGAATGCGGAAAGGAACAACAAGAGATGCTGAAAGATGAGGAGTGCGTCAGCTCCCCCTAGTGGCCAGAGCTTGCCTCTGTTCGTTTATATGATTATATGTGAAAAACAGCAGGAATTGTTTGTTGGTATGTGTATCTGTAATCCGCTCTGAGTCCCCTTCGGGGTGAGAAGAGCGGAATATAAATAAAGTTTAAAAAAATACCCCTGTGAAGGGCTTAAAACGTAGGAATATGGTGACATGGGTATGTAGATGTGTCTTTGATTGATTTAATGCCCAGTTCCAAATGAAACAATAGTAAGAAGATCCAGAGGTCCATTTACCCATTCAAAAGGCTGATTTATTCCTTCCTTCTTAGCCTTGTCTTCTATGAAAATCATAAGCCCCTGGACACATCTGGTCAGGCAAACAGTGCAAAACCTTCTTTAGCAATAAAGGGATGATTCGTCTTTCACTGACACACAAAAGGATTTCATCTTTAATTTTGGGAGATTGCTGGAGGGATATTTCTTAATGGTTTGGTGATCTCTGTTCTCGGGTGTTTATACTAATAGGGGGGACTGGGGGAAAGGGAGTCTTCACAACACATTTGATGTGACTTTATACAGTTTCAATTAATACAGAACACACCAAAATATCATTTAATGCATTTATTACAGGGCGCAGTCTGATAAGGCACGGGTACAGTTGCTGCTGGGTCCTTTCAAGGCTTCCAACTTTTTTGCAATAGCAAAGCTGTGGTGAAGCAAAAACAAAGGTGAAAACAACAAAGAACAAATTCATGTGCCATCTTCCACATGTCTGGATTAATTTGGGAGGAGGGTAAATGGCTTGATAACATGAGAAAAACCTTTTGTGTGTTTAGTTGTATGAAAACTAGTCTTTTAAAATACCCAGCATACAAATAAAGTATTGCCTATGTTATGTTGTATTGTTTATTTTATTTTATTATTTTATGTATTTTGTTATGATGTAATTTTCATGCTGTTTGTGTTTAATAATGGATCACCTTCAAAGTGTTGGTTGTGACCTTCAAGGCCTTGTATGGTCTGGGGCCAGTGTACCTGAGGGACCGCCTTACCCCATACTGTCCCACGAGATCACTGAGATCCGAGGATCAAGATCTTCTCCTCATCCTGAGCGCTAAAGTCTATCGTCTTTTCCATCATTGCCCCTCGAATTCGCCGCCGAAGAAGGGCATTTTCCATCATTGCCCCTTACGCTCTGGAATTTTTTGTTTATCGCTGGAGGTCAGGTCACTTCCCTGTGACCTTCCGACCTTCCGGAAAGCATGTAAAACCTGGCTATTTTGTTGTATTATTTTTGGGCTTGGCCTCATGTTAGCCACCCCGAATCCCCTTTGGGGAGATGGTGGTGGGTTATAAATAAAGTTTATTATTATTATTATTAGTTGATCAGACTACACTTGGTGGACTTGAATTCATGGCTAGATGTTAATTCAGCTGTTTCTCTTTAATTTAATTCATTTTGTTCATGAAGTTCAAGACAGGTCCAAGACAGAATCTCGAGCCAAAAGCAGTCCCCTGGTAGAGCCTTGGTGGTGGCTATTTCTGGCCAGCAAACAGTGATCAGGTTTTGTTTGGATATATGAACACCAATAGCCCCAGATCCAACTTGATCTGACTGTCCACCACACTTCAATTAACTCTGAGGTTACTCCAGAGATTTCTGGAAACCCCAAGGTAAATCCCGGTTCTCCTTGTTCCAGATGGAACTAGCACTTCTAAAAACAGCAGTACATCTTGCAGTTGTTACAAGATCAATCCACTTTATTTGGCCATTCAGACATATTGATCTCAGTCTCAAAGATCCGGCTTTAGGTCTTCATTCTTTCTCTTCTTTTTCATGTTATGCTGAAACAGACAAATATAGCCCTTTTTTAAAAATAAAAAAAAGGATAATAGTACCACAGCACAACTTGAAATGATGTTGAGCTGAATGCAAAGGTTGCACATCTAGTGAAATGTCCAATTACTTCCAAAGGAAAGCTTAGGCATATGTAAGACACCAATGGGGTTTCAGCCAATAGTAAGCTATTTTGGCACCAGCTGCAGTGCCTTGAAGTGACTGGCTTGACTCAACAACAACAAATCTAATACATCCCACACTTCAAATCCTTTTCACAACTCTGTCTTTGCCAAAATAATTATTTTTCTAAATCTTGAATTTTTCCTTTTGCAATAGTGTAGTGGTTTGAGGAAATAAAGCCCAACCTCTCATTGGAGGGAAAGATAGTAGAGGCAAAGATGAAGTACTTTGGCCACATCATGAGAAGACAGGAAAGCTTAGAGAAGGCAATGATGCTGGGGGGAAAGGAAAGAAAAAGGAAGAGGGGCTGACCAAGGGCAAGATAGATGGATGGTATACTCAAAGTGACTGGCTTGACTCTGAAGAAGCTGGGGTTGGAGCTGGCCATCAGGGAGCTCTGGCGTGGGCTGGTCCATGATATCATGAAGAGTCGAAAGTGACTGAATGAATAAACAACAACAACAGTATCTAAAACTGCATTTTATATTCAGTGTAGTCTCATATAATGTAATTCACCCTGGCAAGATGCCATGCCCTCCCATTGGCTGTATTGGAGGGGAGGTATCAGAAGACCCCCTTCAAGCAGAGACTATGCCCCTGTGGGTCTGGTCATGTGGAAACAACTGAGCACGTGCTTCTTCAATGCATGTTCTACAGAGATCTTAGATCCAATCTCATTGGACCATGGCTTTTAAAGTACCCGGGGCGCAGTGAAAGATGTTATTCCACCCTGCTGCTTTCGGACTGTGACACTACAATGACTTACAGTGTTGCTAAGTTCTGTGCTACTGCCCTTAATATCAGCCGGAGGATGATTGACACCGTAAGGCAACAATATCCTGTCTCTTAAAATATATTTTTATACTGATTTCTAGTCTGATTTTAAATAACTGTTTACTGGGGAGTTGTCCTTGTCCTCTTAGGGCGCTTGTGCCCGCTTTGTGCTGGTCTGTGACCGTAATAAAGTTTTGATTGATTAATGTAATTCAATGCTTTTAAATGTAATTCAAGGCAGTTGATCCTACACTGACCATATAATACAGTTTCAAACTGCATTACATGACAGTACAGATGGGACCTATGTTGGTGCATTATATAGCAGGTTTTTTTATTCTTTCAAGTAACCTTTAAGGAGCTAAAAGATGAATGAGAATAGTTTGTACTTTTAGTTCCCCTTAAACTGCTGTTACAGTCCTACCTTAGAAATCCTGATAAGTTGAGAGAAAACACATAAAATTTTCAAATAAATAATATATATACTTTTGTTGTGACATATAAAGAATATTATAACTAGCAATTTCCCCACACATTTCCTATTTATTGTGAAAACCTGTTTCTATTTGTTCAGAAAGTTCATCTTTCCTTATTCAGTTAGCATTGTGAAGGGGTATTCCAAGCAGCATGAATGTTCTGAAACCACCTCCTCCATAAAGATTGGTATTTAGAAATAACAGTCCAACTGGCAAGAGTGCTGATGCTTTATTATTGTCATTTTGCTTGAGATCCATTGTGAAAGCATTAATCAGAAATAGAACTAATTTAAGGGGATGCAGTAATGATGGGAAGCAGACATTTGGAAACATTGTCTTCATAGTGTTGGACTGAAAATCCCTCTGCCCCCCTCCCCCGGTCCAGCATCTTCATGCATAATTTTCTCATGCCATGAGGATGTAAGGAAAGGCTCCATGGAGGTCACTGACCTTTTCAGTAAGTTTTAGGGAGTAAATCTGGGGGCTGGGGGAAGGGACAGATCAATAAGAAACATAAACCTTTGAAATATACCAATGACATTTTATTAAATTTCCCTCCAAACCTGGAGATTAATCAGCAAATAGTGCATCTCAGCCAATCAGCTAGCAGATGCTAGCCTGTACCAATTTGGACCAACTGACAGTCAGGACAGCAAAAGATTTTTATTTCAAGGTCTTATAAATATTCCTGCATGTTTGCATTGAAATATATCAGTTCTTTGGAGCACAGACTCCACGGACATCTTCGTTGGC
The DNA here is from genome assembly GCA_030556195.1 of Anolis apletophallus. Classification (NCBI taxonomy): domain Eukaryota; kingdom Metazoa; phylum Chordata; class Lepidosauria; order Squamata; family Anolidae; genus Anolis; species Anolis apletophallus. The sequence goes on along the minus strand of JARBWK010000007.1, from coordinate 143,289,929 downwards.
CAATAAAAACAAATGCCTCTGATTTTGCCTTCCACCTGTATGTGTCTCATCTGGTCTTCTGGAAGCTTGACACTCTGGGCCTCGAACCCACAGTTTTAGTAGGGCTAAAATCACACAACATAGATCCTTGCACTGGTAGAAGGTTGATTGATTGATTGATTGATTTTATTATTTATGAGTCGCCCTCCACGTCAGTGCTCCGGGCGACTTACACACAAAAACACATAAAAGAATTCAATAGTTAAAAGCTAAAAGAATAAAAAGATTCATTAAAATAGTTCCAGTAGCTCAGGCTAAGTCTGGGAGGTGTCCTTAGCCATAAGCCTTTCGGAAGAGCCAGGTCTTCAGTGCGGTCAGGAACTGGGGCATGTCCCGGATAGCTCTCTGATCCGCCGGCATCAAGTTCCAAAGGACAGGGGCCGCGATGGAAAAAAGCTCTCCGTCTCGTGGTGTCGAGGCGGCCTCACTCACACCTGGGATGCGGAGAAGGTCCCTGTTTCCTGAGCGCGGCGACCTTAAATGAGCTGGTTCGGACAAGCGGTCTTTTAAATAAGCTGGGCCGGCACCATGGAGGGCCTTAAAGGTAAGCGACAGGATCTTGTGGATGGCTCTGAGCTCGACTGGCAGCCAGTGCAGGCGCTGCAGAGATGGCGCGATATGGCATCTCAGTGGTGTCCCGGTGAGGAGTCTGGCGGCTGCATTCTGCACCAGCTGGATTTTACGAGTGGTTGACTGCGGCAACCCCACGTACAAGGCATTACAGTAGTCCAGCCGTGATGTCACTGTGGCATGGACCACAGTAGCCAGCGCATCTGATGGAAGGTAAGGTGCCAGTTGACGTGCCTGGCGTAGGTGGAAAAAAGCTCCCTTACTTGTCGCAGCAACCTGGATTAAATGATCTTCAGGACAACTACTCTGTGATTTTCCGATTATTTCATTGGACAATAAGAAACTGACAATTCAACTGCTAAACGCATAATAAGTACTATTTTACTTTCAACTTTATTTTGGAATCTGAAAACACATAATTGACCTTTGCATCTGTTTTTAAATGAATGCCAAGTCAAAACTATCAACGTTCAAACTGTCATCCATTGTGCTCATCTACCATCTATAAGGGCAGCCCCATCTAATATGCATTATTTATTTATTTTATTTATTTGTTTGGACTTCTATGCCGCCGACTCCCTGAGGCTCGCGGTGGCTCACAGGAGCCGAAGGCAAACAAGGATACAAAGTATACATTAATAAACATACAAGACATACGAAGGTAAAACATCACAGGGTAACCAACAGCAAATAGGGGGAGACCAGGCTCATGCCCAGGGGCAGAGCCACCCGATAGAGCTATCAAGCACGTCCATCAAATGAGGGAGCCGGGGACCCACAAATCGAGGAGCGTCCTCAAAGACTCCAAGTCAGAGCAGTGACAGCCACTGCGATGTCGGTCGTTGTCAGTCATCGGGCCGTGCCTCGCTGTCTGCTGCTTGCCCACCCTCCCAAATTGGGGGCTTGTTGGTGGAGGCGTCCCGCGCCTACGGGTAGCGTTCCTGAAGGTCCTGGAATGGGGCCCTCCGGGGGGCGCCTTCCGGGGGACAACCGCCATGGGAGGGGGGTATTGCAGAGCGGGAGGGACGTCCTCCGGCCCGTCCCCTGCCCCCCCCTCGACCCCCGCTCCGCTTTGGGCGGATGTCTCTCGGGTCTGGGCAGCCCATCGGGGCACAGGGGGATCAATCGTGGGACCTCCCACACTAACGGCGTTCCTGGCCCCATAGCTGTCATCGGGGGCCGGCCAGGCACCATCTGATGTTGGCAGAGGACCTGAGCTAGTCGCGGTCAAAGGAATCGCCGGCAGCCGTCCTGCCCGTCGCCGGGGCCGCTCCTCAGGGACCCTCGCCAGAGCCCTCTCAATGTCTACTGCACCCATCAAGGGCTGCCCGAACTTTGGCGCAGGGGAGCTCATAGCTCGCAGTGGCATGGCCGGCGGCGGCGGCCGCTCCGTGGGAGGGGTCACCAGGGGAGTCACCAGGGGCGTGGACTTGGTCGTTGGGGGAGGCAGAGGGGGCGGGACCAGGGACGCCGGGCTGGACGAGGCCAGCGCCATGTTGGGGCGGTCAGCCAACGCCCTTACCGTCGGGACTGGGGGGGCCCGGTGCCCCAGGGCCTCCCATGGGCTCCACCATCGGTCAACCGCCGCTCCCGCCAAGGCACCGTCCGCCGATGGAGTCGCCTCCTCGCAGATGGAGGGGCTCCCCTCGGCAGGCTGCCGCCTGTCCTCCGGGAGTCCGTCCGAGGGGCCGGGGATGGCCACTCCACTCGGTCCTTGCTCCTCCAGGCCCGGGTGCAAGGGGGCCAGGCGAGGTGGGCTCTGTGTTCCATCGGTCCTGCCTCCTCCCGGCCCAGGGCGGGGGTCTGGGCGGCGGGGGTCGTCCGTGCCGCATAGGGACGCTAGCAGCGGCCTCAGCCCGTGCAGCTCTCCCAGGCAGGCGGCCAACTGCTCGACCAGCTGGCCGAGACGGTGGACGACGCTTGTCAAGTCTGGCGGCGTGTCCTCACCGGTCCCGGGTTGCCCGCCGGAGTCCCCCTGTGTGAGGTCGGGGGAGGCAGGAGGCCCGGCCTCTTCCAGGCCTGGCCAGGGCACGGGAGACCAGGCCAGGCACTTCCGGGGGGTCACCATCATTGCCGCAGTCCCCGTTAGGCCAAGAGGCCTCCCAGAGGCAGCAGCGTCTTTCAGGCCCGTGAGGGCCCTGAGGACTGAAGCCGGCGCCCGAGCGGCCTCCAATGTGAGCTCGGCGTCAGCCTGTAGGGCCTCAAACAGGGGCAGGGAGTGCCTCGGAGCCTCGAGCAACCCCCCCTGAGTCAGGTATGTCCAATGAGTTGCTCCTCGGGCATAGAGCACCCCCCCTCAACCGTGGGGGTGCTGTGCGGGAAAAGCTGGAGGAAAAGGTGCCAGAGGCCCAGCGGAGCTCGGCGTTCGCACGCCTGCTCGACGCAGCCATCTTGGAAATTACTGTGATGCAATCTCTAGGTCTTCAGAAAGTAGGTTTCAGGATTGACTCAGGCCATCAGAGTGACTTCTCCTCTTTTGAAGACCTTGAGGCTACAAAAGACTTCTAGTACTGCCATAGAAGTTCTAGGTCAATCTGTAGTGGAAGATCCAAATGGTCTGACCAATTCACCTGCTTCTATCTCAAAGTTAGAGAGGAAAGTGGCCTACTCTGTTGATGATACAATCTCTGTCTGTGTAGCACTGGGCACTCAGCCAGCCAAGATGAGCACAAAGTTGAAGGTCAGTATCAGGATGTTTGGAAGCCCAGCTAGATAAGTCCCAAGAGCTTTTGCTGAGGATAAACCAAGTTCATGGACTAGGAATCGCCTCTAGAGTTCAAAAGGGAACAGGCAATAAACAAGGTTCTGAGCAGTCGAGATCATAAAAACAAGAATTCCGGAAAGAGCGAGGGGACAGAAAGGCACACACTAGAGACAACTTTGTTTCTAGCAACAAAAAAAGAAGAAGAAAAGAAGAAAAAAGCACTACTGGAAGTTTGTTCAGAAGAAGGCTTCTCTCTTCATCTAAACCACATCTCATTTTTAATATAATGTTAGAATACAAACATCGTCATCCATATTGTTTAGGAGTCACTCCCAATTTCCAAAATATCAATAATGCTTCACCAAAATAGTGGTGGGCTCAAAAAAAGTCTCTCTATTCATCCATGACTGTCCACTCTTGAAGAACTGTAACTTAGGTTACATTGGAACTCTGTCTTTCTTCATAGGAGCCTGGTTTTGTCTTGAGATCTTCAAAGGAGGAGTTTCTCTTCAACTTACTGACACACATCCTTTTACCTCTGATTGGCAAGGACACAAGAGGCGGCCTTCTTAGTAGCTGTCTGCTGTCTTTTCATTTGTAGATGAGCACCTTCTTGTTTAAATAGACTTTGGCTCATCACAGGGGGTAATGGGTGTGCTATTTTATTAGGTAAATTGTGCTTCCACACTGGCCAGTCTCCCCATTCACTTATCAGCTTAAGACAATCCTGGCTAACCTGATGCTCTCAAGGTATTTTAGATTAAAGTCCCCAGACAGCATTGTTTCTTTATCCCAGGAACGGATTCTATATATCTGTTTATCCCAGGTTATCTGGCAGTGGGTCCTCTTATATTCCATATATTATTTAAAGCAAATAATCTGGGATGAGATCCTGGGATAAAGGGCAGTGTGGAAGTGCCCTCAGTGTATCTTAAGTGTTCTAAATAATTTCAAAATAAAAATATTTATAAGTAGTATTTATTTGACTGCACTATTGCTTTAGAAGTTCTGAGTCACTCTGAGTCTCTCTTGAAAAAGAAAAAGGAGGATATAAATGTTAATATAATAATAATACTTCAATTTTATTGTAATCTACCTTGATTCTCATTTGAAGAAAAAGTGGGATATAAATCAAATCAAATCAATCAATCAATAAAGTTGTTATGCTTTTGTGAGTGATCATTTATTTGGAACTACATCCTTCAAACAACAGGCCAGTCTCTGTGCCAGAGGATAAATGGACATACATAAAACATTGTGAATGGGAATATACAAAAAAACGTTGAAGAACAGTCTTTGGACCTTATCACAATTACCAAATTAAGCATCCTATGATGCCTGCAAGTCAGTTGAGGGACAGATGGACATTCAGCCCATTACACAACATCCTTCAGCTTCTAATGGCGGCTCCACCTCCAACCAGCATGGATGCTTCCTTAATGCTCAATGCTCAATGCTTATGTTGTGGACAGAACACTGTTTTTAACTTAAGTGTATGTGTATTATGTGTTAATGCTAACTCTATTTTAATGCTGAATGTCTATGGTTTTATATTGTATTTATATTGTGTATCGGCATCGAATTGTTGCCTTTTGTTAAGCCACTCTGAGTCCCCCCTCGGGGGTTGAGAAAAGCGGGGTAGAAATGATGTAAATAAATAAATAATAATAAACATGGGAAGGCTTCTGTCCTGGTTGGGTGATGCTTTCTCCATGTGATGGAGGAAATGTTGCCATGCTAAGGTGGCATGTAGGGTGAAAGAGGCTATGCTTGCTGTCATTCCTGGACATTCTATCTTTGAACAAAAAAGTCTACAGATGAAGATTGGAAAGAAAGAGAGTGGAATTGAAATATATCTATGAACTCCAATCTATTGATAGTGGCTTGAACAGAAACAATGGTTTTCTGGTACATTAAACATTATACAACACTAGTTATCATCCCAGTCTCATGGGGGTTCTCTTGGTCAGTTTACCACATAATCTTTCTGGTCCCCAGCTAGCATCACACTATCTCTACCACCTGTATGGTTCTCTCTACTCATCTTGCTTTAGGAAATATATTTCCTCCTGTCTTTGTCCCTTAACAAACACAATTTCTATGAGCATCCACATACACAGTTTATCCTACAAAGGTTTAAGAACTTCACTCCTTAATATGAGGAAGTAGTCTTTGGATTCAAAAGCTTATGCTAGCAACTTCTTTCTCTCAGTTGATCTCCAAGTTGCTCCAAGATTCCTTTGCATACTGAAATTCCAGACTGATATCTTTTTGTCTTTGAAGGTTTCATCCAGCTGACCCATAAGGAAAAGGGTTCATCATAATCCAGTTTCTGGACATATCAGGACTGTCATATGGAGGTTCCTTGCAGAATTGGAGTCCCATAACATTGCTGGTCATTTCTTCAGCCTTGTATTACATCATTCTCTCTGTAAAGAGTACTTTCCAAGCAGCTCATAAACATCACCAATGACAGCTCACTATATAATGCCTTTCCTACACTTGCCAAGGGTAATACTTTACAGCATATCTGTTGCAAATCATTTCTTTTTTAAAGTGTTGACTCTGTCGTCAGTATGATGATTTATGCATCCTTTGTTGTTTCATCCAAGTCATTTTGTTAAAAAGAGGAGGACAATATGCAAATTGAGAAAAGTAGGGAGGGGGTTGCAAGGAAGCTTTGTTGTTCCTGTTTTGAAACAATCCATAAATCATTGCACTGGGAGGGCTGTGCATTTAAAGACTAAATGCTACCGTTTCCCCATCAATTACCCCATGTCTCTCTGGCCAGCTCTGTCATATTTACATCTCCTGTTCCTTCCAGGGAATGAGAAATGATGAAGAAAGGCACCAAGGAGTGTGTTTGGAATAGGAAACCAGCTAACTTATGAGTTCATACCCCCTCTCTTTCGCTCTTCTACCAGAAGTTCCTGCTTCATTGAAAAGAAGTTCATTATGATGTCTGCCATATTGAAAAGACACATTGCCTGGAATTCTGTTAGAGACATATGTATGTGTAAGTCATGCTATGCAGGCAGACCAAGAAGTTATCATTGCACAAATACTAATAGCAGCAAAATGGAGTTGCACCAAAGCATGTTTCTCTGTGCCTTCTCTTTGCAATGTGTGCATGGTGCATTGCAGCTGTGTACCCCATATTTTGCACTAAGGTTGTGAATCTTACATTGTGTGTTATACTTTGCATTTCATGTTGTGTATTGTATAATGCACAACTACTTACTTAGGTAATCCCTCTTAGCCCAAGGATAATGGTCCTCCAACTGTAGTGTCTTGGCAGTGGGTCCATAGGTGGCTGTGGAGCCCTATTCTTGATTAAGATGTTCTCCTGCAGTGACAACGCGGCAAGTCCAGCGGAGTTGATGGCATAGGAGCAACTCTTCAGTGCTGGTGGCCTTTGCTTCTTCCAGCACACTGGCATTTTATGTCTGTCTTCCCAAGAGATTTTCAGGCCTTTTCAGAGTGTGACAGTCCACGTGTCACAGGCATATAGCGGGTTCGGAGGACAATAGATTATAAACAAACACCTTGATGTCCCTATGGATGTTCTGGTCCTTAAACACTCTCTGCTTCATTTGGGAAAATGCTGCACTCACAGAAATGCATAAATGGCACCTAGCCATTAGCATGTGTTGTGATGCTATTCTACATAAGGTTTGCATAGTGCTTGTGTAGGACAGATATTTATGTGACTCTGAAAAGATGCTGAATTGAGCTTAAAATCTGTGACAGAGGAGATGTTGAAGGTTGCAACAAGCAGGTTAGAAATAGTTGCCATGTTGCCTCAGATCTAAACCAAGGTCCCTCACTTCTCAGGGGAAAGGTCTCATCCAATTGTCAGATCTAGTAGCCTACAACAGCTGTGTTGTTTTGTAGGATATCTAAGTATGTGATTGGCTCCCCGGTCAGGATCAGCACCAAAGTCAAGAGCCCCTCTCCATTCATGATCATGTCTAGTACTAATCTGGATGGTTAGAAAGGCCTGGGGAGAACTTCAGAGGGGTTTTGTGCCAGTATTAACCTTCCATTTTGTTTTAAATTACACTCATATTCACCATCTCTACATGATCATGGAAACAATTCCCTAGATTTAAACAAAATAAATTCTAGCCATAGAAGTAGTCTGTTTCTTAGACAGAGGTCTTCTGCTACGTGTTTTCCAAAGTGACATGTCCTTTTTGTTAGTTTGGCTGCCATCTCGTTAGTGACAGATGCCAGCATAATGCTGGTATATGCCTTTTTTGGCCAACACAGATGGAGGTATTTAACACTTTCCTGACATAGCAAGTCAAGTCCCAATGACACTCACCTGCTGCTTGTAAGATGGCCATTTTTGTAGCTGATAGGAGGTGGGAGCAGCAGTAGAGGATTGGGCTATGTCAATTTAGTCAAACACACACCAGCAAACGTTTTGGAGGTAGCAATCTTCTATTTCAAGGAAAACTGTATGAACAAGCTTTACTTACAAATACTGCAGGCTGCATTAAATGTGATGGTGAGTAGTTCTGCAACATGTAGTCTTCAGATATAGAGGAGGGAGAGGAAAAAGTATGTAATTGTTGTGGGCCTTTAAGTTATTTCCAACTTATGGTGACCCTAAACTGAATCTATTGTAGAGTTTCCTAGACAAGATTTCTTCATAGGGGTGTTTGCCTGCCCACCCCCGAAATAACGAGGCCACACAAGTAAAGTTGGGTTCAAATTCTGGGCAACTTTTATTTTTAATTGTTACCTATTTAATTTTTGCCTTAACCTAAACTAGGTATCAGGAACCTGGTGACAAAGCCGAGGAGGTATCCCATCCGGCTATACCCCTCGGCTAACTGTGGCGAAAAGCCTATTTTCCTCTATCCAAAAATCGGACAACTGTTAAGTAGAATGGACAGAAGTCTATTCAAGAAATGTCCCTATCAGACTCTGCCATTTGTGTGCCATCTAACTTTCGAGTGAGTGTTTAAACAAATGACCCACACCCCCTCCTAAACTGTGGGGGCCTTGTGTGAAGACAACTTTGTATATTTCTCTCTTTTTTACGCTAAACCTATTTATGAGAAAGACCCACCGTACCATCTAGCTCCTAAACAGTCTAGGGCTAGGCAAAAAACCTTCACAGAACATGAGAAGGAAAAAATTCCTCAACCGGCCCCCCAGTTCGGCCGATACGCCGGTTCCGCGACGACCAGTACTGTACTGTTAATGGGCGGGTGTGGTGGGCCGAACCTCGGTTCAGAATGAAAAATACAGGGGGCGAGCCAGTCAAGCCTTGGCCATGCCCCCTGGTCTAGATGGTTCCAGGAAGGAACCATCGCTCCTCTTTCAGAATGGGAGGCAAACTTCTCTCCTCCCTCACTTTGTGGGGAGGAAAGCCCTTTGCCTTTGAGTTCCCCTGAGGTTAAGAGAGTGTGACTTGTCCAATGTCACCCAATGGGCTTCTATGGCCAAAAAGTTGTTAACCCTGGTCTTTCAGTATCCTAGTTCAGTGCTCAAGCCACTACACCACACTAGCTCTAGTGACTACAAAATGGAGGATGGATAAGTTGACACTGACAGCGGATTGTCTGGTGCTGGAAGATAGAGAATATGGCCAACACCAAGAAATAGGAAAATATATGAAATATGGTTTGCCTAAACTCTTAGAGAGACACAAATATATACTGCTGTGTATGGCAATTACTGTATATATTCAGTTATTGACATTTATTTGTCTCAATCATGCCCTCATTCTTCCAGCATGAGGTAGGGTACAGCTACTGTGGAGAATTAATGCATTTACCCCTCTTTAATTGCCATGGCACAATACCATGGAACCATGGGAACCTCCGAGGATGCCTGCCATAAATGCAGGCCAAATGTCAGGAGAGAATGCTACTAGAACATGGCCATACAGCCCAAAAAACTAACAACCCACAGGAATTATAGTTTTATAAGATCTTTAGGTTTATATCCTAAAGAGTGTTGGTCCCTGCTAAATTAGAGATCCTGGGATTCCGTAGCATTGAATCATGGCAGTTAAGGTGAGGTCAAACTGTGGTAATTCTATACACTATTTCTTTCTCCTCCATATCCAAACTGAATGTATTGTAGACCCTCTCATCTTATGGAAGTGTTAGTAAATTTAATTTGGGGTTTTTTTTCACCTCTCTCTCGCTCGGCATTACTTCGCGAACGAAGATTCAGGAAGGACTCATCCCACGCTTTTTACAAGCATGTTGATGACTAAAAAGGCAATCTGAGATAGGCACGTTCGATTGCAGAAAGCACAGCAGAAAGTCTTCTTGGGTGGTGGTGTTTCCAAGTTGCGGTTCTTTCTGCATTGTCGTTTCTCTTCGAGACTCATTCGGCATGTCTTCTCGAAAGAGGCCGCAGCATTGTGGATAGTGCATCTCCACGCCTCCCGATGTGAGGCCAGGGTGGACCATTGTTGGTGATCAATCTGGCTGAGCCTGCGATGTTGTTTCAGGGAGTCCTTATATCTCTTTTTGGGGGCACCTCTCTTGCGCTGACCCGTTGCGAGTTCACCATAGAGTATTATATTTGGGAGGCGGTGGTCCTCCATCCTAGAGACATGCCCTGTCCAGCGCAGCTGTGTTCTCAATAGCATGGCCTCAATGCTGGTGATCCCTGCTTGCTCAAGGACAGCAACATTTGTCACATAGTTGGTCCAGTGTATATTTAGGATTGTGCGAAGACAGCGCTGATGAAAGCGTTCGAGGAGTTGTAGGTGTTGGTGATAGGTGACCCATGTTTCAGACCCATAGAGGAGAATAGACAGTATGATAACTTTGTACACACTGATTTTGGTACTTTGCCTCAGGTTCTTGTTGCTCCAGACTCTTTTGTGAAGCCTTCCAAATGCACTATATGCCTTTGATAATCTGTGATCTATCTCTTTGTCAACCTTGGCGTTTTTGTAGTTTTTCACCACAAAACAACAAAGCTTGTTTTATTTCTTTACTCGTTGTTGTGTGGTGGTGTGGGGCTGTTTCTTATTACTCACCTTCTACTTGTGAATTATCACTACTTGTAGATACATTTCTATATTTCTCATACCCCAACAGAAGGTATTCTCTGGGGACTTCTGGAGATTCTGCAAGGATCCTGAAAGGTGATATCAACACTGTGGTTCTGTCTATATGGATGTCAAGTGATTTCAGCTATTGCAATAACTGTGAGTTTGGAAGGCCAATGTGTCCAGCTTTCCAGAAGGCCAAATGAGATAAAGACAGGTTTGAACAGAGGTTTATTCTCAGTGGCCAGAGAGGCTGCCAGTGAAGAACACACTAGAAAATAGTGATATGCCGCAATAATGAATACAGGGCATTTTTATTCATTTTGACAGCTATTCAAGAAACTCATGTCTGCCCCTGATTAGCTGTCTAGCTAGGATCTGTGTCCTGAATGGTTCAGGGCTCTGTCCAACATCATTGCTGGTTGGCTTTTCGTTGAGGGGGAACATTTAATAAACTGTCATTGGAGTGTACATCTGTTTATTGATCCGCCTCTGGGAGGGGTGTGATCAGGAAGGAATATGGTGTGGCAATCATTAATGGTTTGACTCTGATGGAATTAGCCCACAGTATACATGGATGCTTGAAAGGGAAGACTATTTCAATGAGTGATGCTTGTGTGGGAGACAGATCTATCCCACTGTTAGCCCCAATCATCTGAAGAAATACAGTAAAAAAAACTTCTCAGGTGTTCTGACACAAGTCTGTTAGGAGCTTCCATCATGTCTTCCAATTTATTGTGAAGGGATTTTGGAGGTTTAAATGATTGTTTCATGGCTTCCAGCTAGGATGTCAGACAACACTCTATAGGTTTATAGCTATCATATATTTCATATAATTCATCTGTTTGCTGGAGTTTGATTTCTGTATAACTTGGAAATTCCCAGGCAGGTAGGTTCTGAGAGATGAGAGGGGAAACGGTGAACACGGCTGCCTTGGTAGAACATTATGTCTCATCTCCTGCAACTTCTCGGACTTTATTTCATTAGAACAATTTGTACAGCTACACTCATAGAATCCTAGATTTGGAAGAGACCTCGTGGACTATCCATTCCATCCCCTGGCAAAGAAGCAGGAAAATCACATTCAAAGCTCCCCTGACAGATGGCCATCCAGCGTCTGGTTAAAAGCCTCCAAATAATGAGCTTCCACCACACTCAAGGTCAGAGAGTTTCACTGCTGAATAGCTCTCACAGGGCACATAGCCCCATATTCCAGAATATCAAGGTAGAAAATTCCACAATATCTACTTTGAACTGAATCCACAGTCAGATAGCATGGGATTTTCTGCCTTGATATTCTGGAATATAGGACTGTGTGGAAGGGCCCACAGTCAAGAAGTTCTTCCTAACGTTCAGGTGGAATCTCCTTTCCTGTAGTTTGAAGCCATTGTTGTGTGTCCTAGTCTCCAGGGCAGCAGAAAACAAGCTTGCTCCCTCCTCCCTATGACTTCTCCTCACTATAACATAAGTTCATGAGATGGTGAACAAAGCAAAGGCAGAACTAAAATAAAATGTAAAGTAATTTTTAATAAAAAACTGGAGCACTAAATCAAAGTTTTCTTTAAAAAAAATTCCTGTGTTTATTTAGCTGCCATTCAGAGATGTGTGAACAGAAGTCCCTGTTCAGACACACGCCATGCAAATTTTCCACATGCTCTCTTCACACCTCAAACAATATGCCAGCAGAGTTTTACATTTGCAATTTGTATTCAAAGCATCTGAGATATTTTTTTTTAAAAAAATTAACAATTTGTTTATTGAAGGCCATTTTTTTCTTTCAAAGAGTATGTATACCCTTACAATGGCTGTGAACCCATTTTAGCTTCATCACCCACCCATGCCGATGGGAAAAGCTTGAGTGATGCTGTAAAACACAATAGAAGGCTGGCAAATCAATATTATGTTATTTTTTCCCCTGTGTAGTTTTATTAATTGGGTGCTCTTGTTTCTTTATTTGTGTCTCCAGGAGAAACAGAGAGGTATGAATAACTGTTCGTGGCTAAATAATCAACACCTTGTGTCAGGGCCTTATAATAGTTCTTGACATTAAAAAAACCCTTTTGATTATTTTGGCGAAAGTCTAACATTAAATTTTCTATGTAAGAAATATATTTTATTTATATTTCAGATAGATATTGAGTAGGAAGAACTCCCCAGGGAATTCTGCTCTTCATATGTTTTCCTGCTTCCGTGAAAGTTCTCTTTTTAAATACGGGGAAATTTGAGACTCATTTCAAATTATACTGCTCTCTCATTCATCTCCCATGCTTCCAAATAATGAATTGTGAAAAATTATTTAGAGAAAGGCTTTTTTTTGGCAAGTGTTGGAGAGAAAAGAATGGACTGGGATATCAGGACTAATTTGTTGGTCTGTGAAAAGCCTTCTTTGAAGATAATGACAAATTCAACCTCCGATTAATGCTTCTAAAAAGACAAATTGGTTCAGAATATAACAATTTTCACATGCAAAATATTTGAGTACACTTTGAACTTTATTGAATGAAGGTGGCACACTTTTACCTTTGGTGTTGGTTCCTATCACACAACACCACATGCAATAATAATAATAATAATAATAATAATAGCATGGTTTTCCGGCATTGTATAGTTCTGCCATTTCTATGACTGTTCATTTTTATTTTGATTCTATAGCACACTTGTCAATGGATGTCCAGAATCAACAGCATCCAACATGGCCCTTTTTATCCTGGGTGACGACCGAGCCAGTATAGATTTCGTTTTGGTTTGTTTCCCCATAGGGATCATGGGTTAGGTGCTTTTAGTTGCACTCCTCAGCTGAGACCTTTCTGACTTGGTTGGACCTGCTGGTAGTTACACTATCACTAGCACAGCTCTCAGAATCCTTGGAGCCGTTAAGCCCCCCCCCCCCCCACACACACACACACCTCCACCACCACAAGATGGCACTCATCAAAGGTGCCAAAAAATCTCAGCCGGCATTTGAAAACAATAAACATTAACCAAATCACGATCTGTCAACTGCAAAAGGCCACCTTACTTGGATCTGTGCGCAACATTCAAAAACATCAAACAATCCTAAATGCTTGTGGTTTTGTAATATGAAATCCAGCATATATATCTCGCTTGCTTTGTCATACTGTGTTTTTGTGTCAGTAAAATAACAACCATAACAACAACAATTTTATTTTTGTATCCTGCCACCATTTCCCCAAAGGGAATTGGGGCAGTTTACATGGGGACAATCCAGTCAAACAGAGATTAAAATATAACACAGTAAAAATTACAAATACAAAACATCATAAAAACATAACCAACAACTAATACAACTAATAGCCTTACATAATGGCCATGTACTAAGGTCATGAACGAGGAAGGACTTGTGCAACACAGTTGCAAGGACAGGGCTGATAGAAAAGTGCAGGAGCCAGATGATAAGTTTGGGCAAGGAGGGCCAGGTCAATTGGAGCAATACAACTATAGGGCAGGGACAATGGTAAAGTGCAAGAACCAGAGTTAAGTTATGGCTAGAAAGGCCAAAATTACCCAGTGAACTGATTAATCAAAAGCACATTGGAAATCCACCATTTGAGATCTTTACGGAAGGTGGACAGGGTGGGGCACTAATCTGATCTCCCTGAGAGAGAGGTCCAGAGCCAGGGGCCACCAGGGAGAAGGCCTTATCCCTCGTCCCCACCAACCACGCTTGTGACCGAGGTGGGAGTGAGAGATGGGCCTCCCAATAAGATCTTAGAGCTCACAAAGATTCATAGGGGAAGATGCGATTGCGAAGATAGCTTAGACTCAACCAGTCGCTAGTCTGTCATCTCCCAACATTAAAGACATTTCCTGCTATTGATGAGAAAATCCATCAACAGCCCAAGACTATGCCAGCATTTTCCCCATGCGGTATGGTGTTTATAGCTAGTGCAATATAAAAGAGTATTTTGCAGCATCATGGATCAGTCAATCATTGCTGTAGCATGACTACTAGACATGGTTAGGTTTGTTCAGAATCTTTGTAATTCGGAATAAATTCGGAAAGATTTCAGTTTTGAAGCGATTTCGAAGTTTTTAAGGAAACCGAAAGTCCCTTTGCCCTTCTGAAGCTTTTTCCGCCATTTCTCTTATGAATCAGTAAGTGAGTCGGAAATGATTCAGCTTTCCCCCCACTTCTGTTCCCTGGCCTCGGTTCAAGCCAGAGAAGCCTTCTAAACCAGTGTGGATGGATTCCCTTTCTTTCCTTTCCCTCCTGTGTCAGCGAGAGAAGTGGTTTTAACCAGTGTGGATGGATTCCTTTCCTTTCCCTCCCCCATGCCACATCAGTATTAAGCGAGAGAAGCAGTTTTAACCAGTGTGGATGGGATGGATCCACAGCAGTGTAAACCAGTGTGGATGGAGTTTAAACCAGTGTTCCTTTCCTTTCCCTCCCCCATCCCACATCAGTATTAAGCGAGAGAAGCAGTTTAAACCAGTGTGGATGGATTCCTTTTCTTGGATGGATTCCTTTCCTTTCCCTCCCCCATCCCACATCAGTATTAAGCGAGATAAGCAGTTTAAACCAGTGTAGATGGATTCCTTTTCTTTTCTTTCTCTCCTGCGTCAGTTTAAATAAGTGTGGATGGAATGGATCCACGTCAGTTTAAACCAGTGTGGATGGATTCCTTTCCTTTCCCTCCCGCATCAGTCTTAAGCGAAAGAAGCAGTTTTAACCAGAGTGGATGGATTTCTTCAATTTGCTTCCCCCCACTTTCTGGAATAAAACAACTACTTTCAAAGTAAAGGCAACCCAGTGAAACAGGAAATAACACTTTGAAACAATTAACAAAGGATTAAGAAGTCTTTAAAGTTTTGAAAAGTGTTGAACTTTTTTGTGTGTGAAAATCGGAATTGACTTTAGATCCGAACCACCATCACCCCCTACATCCGAAACGAGTTATGAACAATTTTTTTGATCAAACAAGCCTAATGACTACATAGATGTAAAACACCAGGGATAATCATCATATGGAAAGTATCTGTTATCTATTATTGCATGGATCTTTGCTTTGTGTAAAAAATTCTCAATAACTGTCCTGAGGCATCCAAGGGATACGGTGGAAGTCACCCTACTGTCTTGATCTGTACTGTTAATACAGTCAAATGCACTGTCATGTCTCTGGAAACTTGTGAATAAACTCTCCACTTGAAAGACCTTCACATATGTTACTTGCAAATATAGTACTTTCAGGCCAAATATATGCTTGAGAATGATGTCCCGATCAATCAAAATAACAATGGCATTCAAGAAATCAGAAAAAGGCTAAAACTTGGAAAATCAGCTGTGAGGGATCTAGATAAGATTGGGGAGAATAAAGATACACCATCATTGAATGTCAAGTTTAGGATTGTTCTTGTCATAATATTTTGATGTTTATGTGTGGATGTGAAAGCTGGACAGTGGAGGAAAAATCTGACAAGGGAAAAATGGTTTATTTGAAATATGGTGCTGAAAGAGAAGTTTACCACCAATTCCATAAAAGACAAATAAATGGGTAAAAAAGCAAATCAAGTGTCACAGCATTCTAACAAAAAGCCCCAACAACTAAACAGAGGCTATTGTACTTGGATATATCATAAAGAGAATCACTGGAAGAGATGATAATGAGGGGAAATGATGAGGTCTGTGGAAAAAGAGGTAGATCATATTATGGAATGAGAAATTCCCAAAAGGGAGCTATGCAAGACTAGCAAAGCGCTTTAAATAAGCCTCTCTTAGTGGTCTCTCATTTGTAGCGGAGCCATATGTCAAAGCTCAATTGACAATGCATAAGATACCAACTGGATTGCTTCTCTATCATAAGATTTGAACATAAACCCTTAACTGGAATTGCTTCTATATCGAATCTATCTATCTTATCTATATCAATCTATCTTTACCTATCTCTCTAGCTATCTATAGAAACTCTTGTGAGATTAGGCTTTTATGGGGAATAGTCTCTGTTACTTTGGTCCATCTAAGGCAGTGGTTCCCAACCTGTGGTCTGTAGACCACCAGTGGTCCGCAAGAACGAAAATATGCTCCACGGCTTCACAGTTACTGCACTGTGGCAATAAGAGTGACTGGTTTTGCAAAACCCTCTTATAGTGCTGAGGCTTATTAAATATCGTTTTCTGTGGGTGAGCAGATGGCGACTACTGGATGACATATTGTATGTTTCCTATTAGAACCTAGAGCTGATGTGGTCTATCCAATGCAGTTTTCCGAATATGCACCCCAAATACCAAACCAATCCTAAAGTTGACCAAAAACTGATTCATAACCCTTTTGGTACTAATTTTGGAGAGTGGTCCCTGGTCAAAGTGGTCCCTGGTCAAAAAAAAGGTTGGGAACCACTGATTTAAGGTTAAATGTAAACACATTTAACCTTGAGAAAAGTATTTGTATTACTTAGAACTCTTAGGCAGCAAGACAGGCTGGGATTCTGGGAATCACAGTGCAGAAAGCAACTGTCCTATGGTAAAACTGGCTCTGAGGGCCATCCTACATTTATGTAGGAGGGACATCTACAATCACTACAGATTTTAGCCAAATATTGAAATAGCCATGCACGATATAGAACTATTTTGAGGACAGTGTTTAGGATGTTGCACAACCCCTTTAAAGTTCAGGCTGGGACCTGAAGTGTATTGATTTTGTCATTGACATTGTTACTACTATGGATCCACAGGTTCTTAGAATGCTCTCAACTTCATGACTTCATATTTCTTTAAAAAGAGAGTCTGGATGTTATCCATCCTTATTTCAACACACTTGAACCCTTCTAATACTGACCTTGTTGCAATAGATGCTGGACAGAAAAGCCAAGAGCAAAGATTCTTGATCAAATGTTATTGCAATGTAGTCACATTCAAATTTGCAACAAAATGAGCTTGCTGAATGAATGTCTGTTGAGCTGAGAGTCTGCCCTTAAGGTATGGTACAGCCTGAAAAACATTGACCTTGGCCACTGATGATGAACATGGTGCTCTTCTTTCTCTCAAATCATGACATTGAAAAAAGGGTTGTCTGAAAATCTTTGAAGGGTCACTTGAAAATCTCTGGGTTACTGCTTGAGAAATTAGGACATTTGCTGGACTTTTCTGCTTTTTAACTTTGAAGCTAAACAGGGTCAGCTCTGGTTGGTATTTGGATGAGCAATCACCCAGGTGCTGCAGGCAATGTTTCAGAGCAAGGAAGAGGCAAAACCACCTCTAGCTATTTCTTGCTTAAGAAAACCTTGTGAAGTTCATGCGGTCATCATATGTCAACCAGTGGCCTGAAGACCTTTTATAATCCACTACTCAAATGCTACAACACACCAAAATAGGAGAAAAATATATGCACCTCTGTATTGCACTATCTATTTATTTATTTAGTATATTTATATACCGCCTTTCTCAGCCCAAAGGTGACTCAAGGCGGTTTACAATCAGCAATCAATGCCCCCAACAGCATAAAATATAAGTAAATACATTAACATATAATATAAACCATATACAAACAGTAGAAACAATAAAAACAATAAAACACAAGTCCTCAGCATCTAATTACTAAAATCATTTTCCAGTCGCATCGTCCAATTGTTCCGTGGATCTAAATTAGACTGTTACACTGCATTTGCAAATGCTTGCTCAAAAAGCTAGGTTTTAACTCTTTCAAAATGTTAGGAGGGAGAGAGCTGATCCGATATCCCTAGGGAGGGTGTTCCATAGCCGAGGAGCCACCGCTGAGAAGGCCCTGTCTCTCAATCCCGCCAATCACATCTGCGAAGGAGGCAGAACTGAGAGCAGGGCCTCCCCAGAAGATCTTAGAGTCCTAGACAGTTCATAGGGAGAGATACATTCAGACAGGCAAGCTGGTCCAGAACCATTTAGGGCTTTAAAGGCTAAAGCCAGAACTTTGAATTGTGCCCGGTAGCAAATTGGCAGCCAGTGGAGTTGACGCAGCAGAGGAGTTGTATGCTCCCTGAGTGCCGCTCCTGTTAGTAACTTGGCTGCCGCCCATTGGACCATTTGAAGCTTCCAAACAGTTTTCAAAGGCAGCCCCATGTAGAGCATGTTGCAGTAGACTATACGTGATGTAACCAGAGCATGGACTACCATGGCCAAGTCAGACTTCCCAAGATACCGGCACAGCTGGCACACAAGTTTTAATTGTACAAATGCTCCCCTGGTCACCGCCGAAACCTGGACTTCCAGGCTCAGCTATGAGTCCAGGATCACACCCAAGCTGCGAACCTTCATATTCAGAAGGAGTGTAACCCCCATCTAACACAGACTGTAACCCTATGCCCTGTTCGGCCTTATGACTGACTAGGAGTACCTCTGTCTTGTCTGGATTCAATTTCAATTTGTTCACCCTCATCCAGACTGTTACAGCAGCCAAGTACCGGTTCAGGATCTGAACAGCCTCCTTAGTAGACTTAGCCTATAGTGAAGATGTGGCAGGTTGTGCTATCGTGAGATGAAATGAGCTCTTTGGGCATACAAATGGCAATGTTAAAAAATTGCTTCATTGGAAAAGATGATAAAGCTGAGGAAAGTTTAAGATGAAAAGAAAAGAGGAAAGATAAATGGTAGATGGATGGACTCCATTAAGGATGCCACAGTCTTGGGTTTGCAAGACAGGAACAGGATGGTTGATGACAAGGTGACTTGGTGTTCTCTCATTCACAGGATTGCCGCAGATTGAAGCTGACTTGATGGCATAAAAAACCAAAAACCACCCTTATATTTGTGTTTTTTCTTCATAAAGCACCATATTAATATTAATAGCATCAATATTATACCGTTCAGGATTTTCCTGCAAACCCTTTAGCAATTGTAAGCAGTTTATCTCATTTAAAAATTGTTTTGCTCTGGTTATGGCTATGACTGCAGAATGAAAAATAATTTCAAATTGTACCAAGACCAAGAGTTCATGCATTAGAAATTAGCATACAACAAATACAGATTTCTCCCTATATAAACAATAAAGTCTGATCCAGCAGTTGAACCCCCCGAAGTACTGAGAGAAAATAGGTCAAGAGTTTATGCAGGGTGCAAACAAAAATTACAGAACAAGATAAAACATTTTATGGAGGCTAACTCATTCAAGGATGACTCTGGATCACTTTCTGCTTCTCCAATCATTGTGTCAAAGGATCACTGAAGGACCATTCTGTACTAGACAGTTACCCTTTTGATTGTCCTCCAATGCGGTCCGTGTCTACGCTTACCTGATTAATCTGGGGTAAGCTTCAGAGCTGCCCCGATGCAGCCCTTGGAGACTCGCCAGAGCCCTGTGGGCATCCATATGTCTGACTGGGATCAAGGTGCATTGTGGCCATTGCTGCCACATTAATAGCTATAAGCAACTAGCCGCTCGACATGTGTAAGGTGGCACCATGGCGGCGGAAGGAAGGCAAGGATGAAGGGAGGGAGGGAAGGCGAGGAGAAGGAGGTGAGGAGGAGGAGGATTGGTGGCTCGCCTTGGGTGCTGTGCAGGGAAAACCGCAAAACAGTGAGTATGCAGTAAGTGAACTGCGAAGTAGCAAAGGAATGCTGCATTGCCATTTTTCACTGCCCTGGTGCATGTGGCCATCATGGTTGATTTGGGGCCAGTCTGGAGAAGATTAAATGGTCTGTGTTCATATCTGCAGCAAATCCTTGCCACTGCTGGTGCCCATTATGCATTTTAGACATCGTGCAACCCTAGCTTTGATCTGAACTCATGCATGAAAGATTGGTTGATAATCTTTGATTTTCATTAAGTGATTGGCACACATATCCAGGGCAAAGTGTCATTCACAGATGAATAGACCGATTAGAGGAAACAGAGATTTATGTATCCTATGCCAACGTCCACATTTGTTTTCCCCTTTGTTGCACACATTCAAAAATTGAGGCCAACATATTCCACTCTTCTGATAGGAAAATAATCAAGCTCCAGAGCTGCCAGAAATATGTGACCAGTGGATGAGAAGTAGGTGCCGAGAAGCTTCTATCCATCTTCTTCTGTCTATACAAGTTATCCCTTCCTCTGCCTCCAATAAAATGGGAGGAAGCCATTATTTCTAATTATGTGGGGGGCTGGAAGAGTTTTTTTCTATTACTCACAGGTGAAGGCCTAGTTTCTGGGTGCAGAGCATTAATTTTCCTTTAAGTGATGTTTGGGAAGACAGAAGATTGGTTCTGCTTGATTTACAGCATCAGCATTTTTAAAGTTGTTGTCTCTCATGCATTTTCTCCCTTTCCCTCCCTCCCTCCTTCTTTCTCTTCCTCTTTCCTCCCTCCCTCTTCTCACATGTAATTTTGTGAACAACCACCATTTAATCATGAGGCATCCAGATGATGAATACAAAAGCAGGCCCTTTATTATTCATAGATAGCATCCTCCCCAATAGCAAAGTTCTTGGCTCATGAATAATTGCACTCAAAATCTTGGTTTCTACTTAATCTCTCGGGGGTTCCTTCTTTATATCTAATTTATTTTTAATACCAGAGGGGGTGCTTGGGAAAGATGAGTTCAGCTCCCCCTTCCTTTGCCATGAAGTCATGATAGGGAAAAGAATTGTTTTCTTCTGATAAGGAAGTCTCTACAAGGAAGGAAGGAAGTTTTATGGTGGGATAGGTTAGCGGTTTCAATGAGTACAACCCAGAAAGGTCTAAGCTCTTCTTTCCCCCAAAAGGAAGAAAAGAAAAAAGTACAGAATTTGGTCTCATGGGTATAAATGAAAGCTTGAAAATTCACATTAGTTGGAGGTAAGATAAATCCTGACAGTCACGTGAGTAAATAAAAATAGCATTAAAATGATGAGGATGAGGATGATGATGATGAAGAAGAGAATTCCTCTAAAACAGTGTATCTGATATGCAGGATGCAATTTGGCACAGGTACCCAATATGCCCAATTTTGAATATTGGTGGGGTTGAGGGGGATTGAGTTTGTCATTTGGGAGTTGGAGTTGCTGGGATTTATAGTTAACCTAAAATCAAAGAGCATTCTGAACTCCACCAATGATGGAATTGAACCAAACTTTGCACACAGAACTCCCACGATCAACAGAAAATATTGGAAGGTTTGGTGGGCATTGACCTTGAGTTTGGGAGTTGTAGTTCATTGACATCCAGAGAACACTGTGAACTCAAACAGTGATGGATCTGGATCAAACTTGGTATGAAGATTCAATAAGCCCAAATGTGAAGATTGGTGTAGTTTGGGAGAAATAGACCTTGACATTTGGGAGTTGTAGTTAATGGGATTTATAGTTCACCTGCAATCAAAGAGCATTCTGAACTCCACCAACAATGGTGTTGAACCAATTTTAGCCCACAGAACTCTCATAGCAAAAAGAAAATACTGGAAGGCTTTGGTGGGTATTGATCTTGAGTTTTGGCATTGTAGTTCACCTACATCCAGAAAGCAGGAGGGAGGTTTTGTTGGGAGGATTCGCCGTCTGTTTCCAAAAAGGAAGAGAAGGATAGGCAGAGAGAACTTCAGCCTTCTCTGCCAAAGGGGTTCCTAAGACCATCAGAAATGTGTTTTCTGATGGTCTTTGGTGACCCCTCTGAAACCCCCCTCATGATCCCCCAGGGGTCCCGACCCCCAGGTGGAGAAATAGTGCTCTAAAAAGTAGCAAAGAGAATAAAATGATCAGGAGGGATGGACACTAAAAATATAGAATATAATTGGAAATATACTCCAGTTCCAAATCAGGTTAGATCATGGCCAGAATTCTGGATGATTTTTTTACACATGTCTAACTTACCCCGATGGAAGTGACTACACTTTCTGTCCAGCTACCTTTACTTCAAAGTTGTAGAAATTGAGTTACCTTCTCTTAGTAGCTTTACTCACGTGTTCACGTTGGACAGAATTACACAAGACTGTTATACACATATGAGTGTTATGCATAAAAGCATATTGCACTTTGCTCATGGAAGCCTGAGAGGTTTTCATGTGTTCTGAGTGTTCAAGTCATTCTGGTTCAGAAACATAAACAGCAAGAAATATCAAGCAGCTTTTTATTTGGAATACACAGATGAAGCACAGAGAACAATCAGGACTGAAACCTTTGAGCTTGCACACTACAATATAACTCACAGTGCATCAAGCATTTTGTGAGCTTTACTCTCATTTGCACATAAAGCAAAACATTCACTCTTCTTAATTCATTCTCCTTCTCCCCACCCACAACAGCCTTCCCATGGAATGCCTCAAGGAAGGCTTTGACGGCATTTTAGCTTCAACTTCCATAACATAAACAATACAGCATCTAAGCAGTAGATAACATTATAATATTTTGGAATGCTCTGCCAGACAATGTCCGGGCTCTTTGGGAGCTTTCGGCTTTCCGAAGAGCCTGTAAAACAACCCTATTTCAGCAGGTCTTCAACACTTAGTGCTTCCAGGCCCGGATCAACCCCTTTTGGCGCCCTAGGCCACACTTTGGAATTACGCCCCCAAATCAACCTCTACCGCACCCCCACCTCTTCCTCGCGGTGCAGTGCGCCCTCCTTCCTTGAGTCAAGGAAGGAGGGCGCGAGGAGGTGGAGGGAAGCCCCGCACCCAGGGCTGGCAGCAGCACTGGGGGCGGGGCTTCCCTCCTCCTCCTGGCACCAAGGAAGGAGTCAAGGAAGGAGGGTGAGAGGAGGAGGCGGAGGGAAGCCCCACCCCCGGAGCCACTGCTGGGCATGCGCAACAGGAGGGCGCAAGCGCTTCTGCCTCCGCCATGTTCCTGGGTGCCGCGCATGCCCGGCAGCAGCCCCAGAGGCTTCCCTCCGCCTCCTCCTCCTCGCACCCTCCTTCCTTGACAAGGGGGCAGGGCGATGGCAAGGGGGGGCACCATTCCCTCCTCCCCCACCCCTTGCAGCGCTCTCCCCCCGCCCTCCCCTGAGAGAGAGAGAGTTGTGGTTTTGTTTCAACATTATTTTTTGGGTCCGTGTGAACTGCGTTCCCCTTGGTTTGCGCCCCTAGGCCATGACCTAGGGTGGCCTTATGGGTAATCCGGGCCTGAGTGCTTCATGAAAGCCATGCCACAGTGCTCCATGTAATCCATGCCGCAGTGGTTGTTCTTATTGATTTTATTGTATTTGCTGCTATGTTGTGAACCGCCCCGAGCCTCCAGGAAGGAGCGGTATATAAGCATGAATAATAATAAATAAATAAATACTCAAAAGCATTACAAGTTCCATCATTCTGATGTAAAACTCACGACAGGAATTTGGCATCCCAGTACAGTGCTGTAGTTTATTTATTTATTTAAAAAATTGTACCCTGATCCTCTCAACCTCAACAGAGGGACACAGACCGGCAGAAAGCAAAAATTCAATGCTAACATTAAAATCTAAACATCATAAAACCACAATAATTAAATATATATATTAAAATTACATTTAAAAAGCCGTTCACCAAAGTAAAATAATGTCCAAATCAGTCCATGTATTCAGTTGACGAATGATGCCATTCAACACAAGGACTACAGAGCAGAACTGACCCACATCTTGCTAGAAACAAATTAATCAGTATCATTCCCATTGATGAGGCATGAAACAGGATTTTACCAACAGATCTCAGGTTTTAGCTGGTATATAAAGTGAATGAGAAATCTTTAGGGTCATCTCCTCATGAAATCATCTCCTCCGAGTCCCCTCCGGGGAGATGGATGCGGGTTAGAAATAAAGTATTATTATTATTATTATCTTTAGGTGTCAAGTGGTTTGGGGGCTTTGAATGCCATCACCAGCACTTTGAATGTATCTTATTGTCCAAAGTCTAGAGCTGCTGGAATAATTGTCCCCAATAAAATGTAAGCCACCAGTTGCTAATATAGAAAATAGACAGTAGGACTTGGAAGAGCTTTGTCAATCAGATGCATATCGCTGTAGGAGCCACTGTATTGTCAGCACACTCTTAATTGACTCCTACTGGTGCTTATCTTCATCTTGTTCCTCACTTGAGAGAGAGAGAGAGAGAGAGAGAGAGAGAGAGAGAGAGAGAGAGAGAGAAGAAAATTATAGCTATACATAGAGATGAAAGGAGGGAGGGAAGATAGGGAAAAGATTGAGAAAGGCAGAAATTTGCAGCCAAGGCTATGCCTGGAGATGCTCATTTGTGGTGTCCCTTTGGAGAGACCTCAGAGTCTTCTGACTCACTCACCACTTAATCCATGACACATCCAAAGCAGTAATACTCCATATTACCCTGGAAATGGCAATAAATTCTGTGTCTGATCTGTGGTGGAAGCATGACAGTGTTTACATGGTCAAACCATGTACTTTAAATATGATTTTCCTGCATCTTGGCAGGGGGTTGGACTGGATGCCCCATGAGGTCTCTTCCATTCTATAAGCCAGGACACCACCAATTTCACCCTGCTAGACCTTCACCTTATCTTCCCTATCACTCTCTCCCCTGTCAGATGCCTGCCGAACTCCATAGAATCATAGAATTGGAGGAGGCCTCATGGGCCATCTAATCCACCCTCCTGCCAAGAAGTAGGAAAATTGCATTCAAAGCACTCCTGACAGATGGTTATCCAGCCTCTGCTTAAAAGCCTCTCAAGAAGGAGCCTCCACCGTTCAGGTGCAATCTCCTTTCCTATAGTTTGAAGCCATTGTTCTCCAGGGCAGCAGAAAACAAGCCTGCTCCCTTCTCCCCATGACTTCCCCTCACATATTTATACGTGGCTGCAGGACTCCAATATCTTTTTCACACTTACTTCTATCAAGCCAGTCATTCTGTATCTTTGCATTTCCTTTTTTCTGCCTGAATGGAGTATCTTGCATTTGTCCATGTTGAACTTCATTTTGTTAGTTTTTGTCCATCTCTCAAATCTGTTCAGATCATTTTGAATTCTGTGCCTGTCTTCTGGAATATTAGCTATCCCTCCCAATTTGGTATTGTCTGCAAACGTGATGATCATGCCTTCTAAATCTTCATCTAAGTCATGAATTAAGATGTTGAACAGAACTGGGCCCAGGATGGAACCCTGCTGATGGCACTCCACTCGTCACTTCTTTCCAGGAGAGCTCCTGCCTGTTGCTGTCTCCCTGTGCTGACATCAGCAAAGGCACACACATGTTCAAAAAATAGGCGGGATAGCATTAGTAGCCCATGTGGGCAATGAACAGGTCCTCATGGAGTATTTTCTGACTTTCCTTATTTGCAGTTAAACCTGGTTTGCTCCCATGAAAAGTACCAGAGGCCACTGGATGTCATGCAGACACCAAGAAGCTACTTTACAGTTTGGGTTTTTGAGTTCATGTAGACAAGCTTTTAGTGGCACTCTCATGCCAATGGGTTTGCAAAAATACGGTGAATCTTAGTCTGGATGTCCAAGGCACTCATCCTATTTTGGGAATAGGTTTCAGCATAACGGGTATTGCATTTAAAGTTCAGGTTAAAGCCCAAAGTAGAATCAATATCCCTCTCATGTGGGAGACATGACCTGCCTCTTTTCTCTCCACCACAATGGATGCGTGAGAATTTCATTTCAGCACTTTCTTGAAGGACTCTCTGAGGCACTTGCTATTTTTATGAGACATCTTGTAGAACATCAAAGCACTAAAACATAGATATGATTCATAGTCAGAAGACTCTGAGGTTTAAAAAAATACAGAAGAAGCTTTATCCACTCAGGGCCCAGGTTTTTGGTTACTTATTGGTTTCAAATTATGGCGTTCAGTTATGAAATATTCAATTCATATTTATACTTGCTCTATCACTTCTTGTGTTCTGGAAAGCCCCTCATCATAACTCTAACTTGGTGAGCTACAACTTATGTTCTCATTTCTCTCTAACTTTGTTTAGAATGACACCAATCGAGGATCTGTCACATTTTTACAGATACTTGATGAAAGGGGGGAATGGATGAAGGCTATCTTTATTTTTTAAACATTTGTATTTGTCCAATTGTCCATTGAGATTTTGTGGGTGCAGCAAGGGACATCTAATGCTGAGGTTGCCATAGTCATTCAAAGCAATTCTAAGCTTCCAATTTGGCTGTATATTTTGAACACTTCAGATTTAGCTTAGCAAACCTCTAAAGGGAACTGGAGAAGCTAGTAATGTTCAAAAAGTCCTTAAACACCTGCATGACTCCTTAAGCTCCCCCAAGACTTCAGCCGCTCCATGTATTATTATACCAAGCCTTTGGGAATTGGGGTCACACAAAGTAGGCAGGTGTACTAATTGCGAAGGAAACCTTGCTATCTGCAGTTTGTCCCACAAATCCACCAGGGTATTGAGATATTCATATTGCCATCAGGAAATGAGAGCCCATGGAGATAAAAGCAAAAGTACCCTATCTTGGCAATGAAATCCAGAAGCCTGTATATTAAGCTCCAGGGCAGCAAACTGTGCAGAATGCAAAGAGCGAGGGAATAATTTTTTTTAAAAAAAGAGAATGTGTGGATAAAGCACATGAATATGCAAAGCCTACAGAAAATGAGAAGGAGGAAAAACAAGGAATTCAAAACGACATCTCCTAAGTTATGGTTTGTGACATCTCTGATTTCTCTCGGGATACTTCCCATAACTCGTTCCCTGTAAGAAGACCAGGACATGTGTATCCCTTAACACAAGAAGATCCCAACTCTATATATATCATAGACTATATATCAAGGATGGACAATTGTAGGAAGGACAGGGGCCTGTTTTCCCTTGACTCTTCTGCAGATTGAACCTTCTCTATAGTAGGCTCAAATATTTCTATTTTCCTGGGCAATGCTTCTACAAAGGCCAACACAAAGTGATTAACAGGAGCAGCACTGAGTCCAGCAACACTTTCAAGCTATGAACCTGATTGTTGCACTCTAGCCTTGAGGTCACCTTTTTCCACCCAGCACCAGACCAGAGTCCAGTAGTATCTAACTACAGCAATTTATTTACAAAAGCATATACAAAAGGAGACACTAAGAAAAAACAGTTAATTTAAGCTCAGGCCCGACCAAGAAGAGATGAGGTCATACCTTTGCAGGGGCGGTCCTATCTATCCCGGGGGGGGGGGGAGCGAACATTATTTTGGCGCCCCCGTGGCTCCCGGCCGCGCCTGCGCATGTGCGGAGATTTGTGCATGCGTAAAAAACTCGGCGCATGCGCACTGGTTCCCGAGCGTGCCTCCAGTTGGAGGCGTGCTCGGAAGTCAGTGCGCATGCACAGAGATTCACGCATGCGCGAAAAACTCTGTGCATGCGCGGCGGTGTCCAGCGTGGTAGCGTCCAGCGCGGCGGCATCCAGCACGGCAGCATCCAGCATGGCAGCATCCAGCGCGGCGGCGCAGCCAGCTGCGGAGGCATGGCGCGGGCAGCACTGGCTCCCAAGCATGCCTCCAGCCAGTGCACATGCATGCAGAGGCGCAGCCGGCGCACCGCGGGGCTGGCTGCAGAGGCGCGGTGGCGGAGTAGCCGGGGCGGCCCTCCCAGGTGGCGACACCCCTCCCAGGTGGCGACGCCCTACGCGGCTGCGTAGTCCGCCTAATGGAAAGACCGGCCCTGTACCTTTGACATCTGGGTTTCAAAGGTTTCTTACAGAGTTTCAAGGACTTTTCACGGAGACTTTCTAACTGCCTAATTAATCTATCCTTCACTCTCTCCATGTGGAGGCCTAATCTGATATCATGGGAAAACTTCCCATCTGCTGAAGGTCAATTCCCAAAAGAAATGGAATCCAAACATCCTGTCTCATCTGCAACTGCCGACACTTCAACCTGATCACACACAGACTCAGTGGGAAAACCATCGTCCCCCTCATTCTTTGAGGATTCCTCAGCATCTTGCTGCTGACTCAAACATTGATCTTTCACATCACAAGTTCAGGTTGGTTTTCCTACTTACCTTTCCAGTGTAAGATAGTTTGAGACATTCTTGATTAAACCAGTTTAAGCTAGTCTGGATTAAACCTCAGTATATTCACCTGCATTCTGTTCTTTACAGTCTATAGACCATGATTCTGGGATATTACAGCCTTCTTGGTATCCCACCTCTGCCACCAAATTGTAACGGCTTATCTATGCTTCTTTTAGTCTGTAGCGAGGCGTTGTATTAATGTCACATTAACTAAGCATCCAACGTGCCACTGTTGGTTTCCCCCCCTTTTTATTGAGGCTTGGCTTGGAAGTACTGACACAGAGGCTTGGAGTTATAGAAACTGTAACTAGTTTATTTAAGGATGAAAGTAGCGTAGTGATTTCAATGTTTTTCAGATTTCCAAGGTACAAGGCTTTGGTAGTTACACTTATATAGAG
The DNA here is from genome assembly GCA_030556195.1 of Anolis apletophallus. Lineage (NCBI taxonomy): Eukaryota > Metazoa > Chordata > Lepidosauria > Squamata > Anolidae > Anolis > Anolis apletophallus. Next base: position 143,261,362 of record JARBWK010000007.1, on the reverse strand, counting down.
GTTCTTCCTTTAACATATCGCAAGGTTGTTCAGTTAGTTTCTTTCTTAAAATGTTACCTTTGGACTATGGTTACCACAATACTTATAATAGTTCTCAATATAACACTCCGTATTTTATTTATTTATTTATTCAAATTTGTCTGTTGCCACTCCCATCTGGCTCAGGGCGACTTACACACAATAAAACACAGTTAAAAACGGTATATACAATACATTAAAAGAGATCGCAAAATAATACAACAACCCGAATACGCATAGTATCAGGTGAGGCAGATATCATGTCAAAGAAGCCTGCAGTTTTAAAGGCCGAATGCCTGTTGGAATAACAAGGTCTTGCAGGCCTCCCGGAAAGCCAGCAAACTTGAGAGAGCACAAATTTTGGAGGGGAGTGTGTTCCAGAGTGTTGGGGCAATAATATGAAAAGTCCTCCTCCGTGTTGTAGTCAAATGGAAGGTCTTACAACTTGGGACTACAAGGAGGTTATGGGATTCTGAACGCAGTGGTCTAGTGGGACAATATGGGATGAGGTGGTCCCTTAGGTACACTGGCCCCAGACCATTCAAGGCCTTAAAGGTCAATACCAGCACTTTGAAGGTAATCCGGTACATGACTGGGAGCCAGTGCAGTTCGCGTAAAATGGGTGTAACATGGCAGCACATTGGAACACCTGCCAGCAGCCGAGCTGCCGCGTTCTGCACCAGCTTAAGTTTCCGGATCACCGACAAAGAAGCCAATGTAGAGGGCGTTACAGTAGTCCAACCTTGAGATGAGCGTGGCTTGGACCACTGTGGCCAGGTCGTGATGGGACAGGTAGGGGGCCAGCTTCTTCGCCTGGCGGAGATGAAAAAACGCTACTCTACTAACAGTATGGCTTCTACTTCCACCACACAGTATCCTTCTTTCCTCACCTGACTGTCCTAGGCACTGGCTTGCCTTTTCCTCCCTTCAGAGATCTCCGCTGAAGTTTTAGATTACTACCGGGGATTCTTTTCCCCTTAGTAATTTAGGCAGGTTCAATTGATCCTTCAACCACACAGGCAAGGATCTACAACCCTGGGTTCAGACTCTCCACACACCAGAACCCAACCAACGTTTTCAGTCCTCTCTCTTCTTAACCACTCCCTACACTCCCCGTTTTCCAACTGACAAAACTTTCAAAATCCCTGTGTGTTGAAGTGATTAATTGTATTATATAAATGAATGTGTATTGTAATGTTGGGAGAGAGTGAACAGGAGAGAGAGAGCTGATATTAAGAGCACATTTCTGCAAGGAGAGCAAAGTTGCCATAGCATGGGATAGAAAAAGGTGAATAAAGAAAAAATTATTTTCTTTGTCGTGGCTCTGAAGCTGTAGTGAGAGGAGCCAAAAGGCTTCTGACAAGACCAAGGAGGGAATTCAAGTCAGTTAGGGTTAGGAGCTCAGTGTGTGAGGAGCTCAGAGAGAGAGAGTTAAGAGTTTAGAGGGCTGAGGGAAGAGCTCAAAGTGAGTGGTTAAGTCTGACCAGCTCTAGAGAGAGAGCAGGGTTAGGATTAGTTTAAGGCTGGGAGAATACAGTCTTGGTTAACTGAACCTGTGAGTCTGTTAGTTTAGAGAAAACCTGAAGGCTAAAGGAAGACAAAGTGTCTGAAGAAGGCCAGTATGCCTATGTATTGAAAGAGTGAAAAGCTAATCCAGCTGGTTGATGACAATAGTTAGGCTATTGTAACTTTGGTTTTGCCATAACTAGAATTAGTAACCTTTTTAAGTTGTGCCTCCTCAGAAGAGTTATACCAAACCAAGCTTTGTACCAGAATAAACTGTTTGTTGTTATTTCATCTAAAAACCTCTCTGTGCCATTGATTTCGAAGTCAAGCCTCGTTTCAAAAGTTTATTCCTGTCGCATGAAAGCGTTCATTACCTCACAAAGAGTTTCCCTCACAAAAGTGTTGTCAGATTACTTCTCTCAAAAAACCCAAAAAAAAACAAAAGTCACAAAATGGTGGCAGCAATTTAAAGACAAGGATTTATATAGTGAAATAGGGACAGAGTGGTGGGATTCTAAAAAAGGGTCCACCCGGTCCAGTTGATAGCCTCTCCACAAATCTTCACAAGTCTCCATAGTTTTAAAAAAAAAAGTGAACAGTAAACTTGGCTTCTCCACAAATTGGTGAAAGAGTGGAGGGATTGAAAGGATAGCCTACGTCTCCACAAATTGGTGGCAGCGGTGGGATCGCCTGCCCTGCCACGGTGTAAAAGTTGGCGAATAACGAGACGCCACACCCTGCCTTGCTGCCAAGACAGTTAGCTCCTCCCCCTTCACCATAGAAACCCAATTCAAAGTGGGCTGAGCCTGCCAGCATCACACATGTTATCCTAAGTACTTAACCATTTAAACACATACATATACTTATACTTAACCTGCAGTTAAAATTTAATACTTCACCACACTTATAAAGAAGAAATAAAGATGGATATCATCAGCATACAAGTGACATTGTCAGGAACTCCAATTCGACCAGAAAAGACACGCCAAAAGTCCTTCGTCTTCCAATGGTGATTTATTGTAGTACAGCAAACTTGTAAAGCTAAGACACCCGAACCCATCCACCACAATCCTTAAATACCAACCCCCTCCCTATGCAACATCCTGTAAAGATTACACCAGCCACCCTGACTCAGCATACCCAGTAATCCTTTTCCCACCCAGAGTCCTCTTGGATATTACTTCATATCCTCCTGGTAACTGGAGCAAAGTTCACAACCCCATTGTGATCCTCAGCAGGGAAGTGGAGCAAAGTTCATGGCTGCAGTCCTATCCTTCTGACTCAGCTGAACCTCATCCCACTCATGGCAGAGTGGAATCTACTCTGGCCCAAGGCATAGAGATTCCATTCCTGACATTATGCCTCCTTCGTCCTCCCCTGGGGAAACAAAGCACTGGTCAAGATCGTGGTACAAGGGGATTCACATACCGTTTCAATAAGCTACAGTGGAATACAGGATGAATCTTTCCCATAATCTTTGGTAAAGCCAACCGATAAGAAACCTCATTCACACACTCATTCACCCGGAACGCCCTATAAACTTTGGACCCAACTTACGAGAGGGTAACCCCAGCTTTAAATTTTGGGTGCACAACCATACTAGATCGCCCACCTTATACGCCTCCCCTTCCTGTCGCTTCCTATCTCCGAAACGCTTGTATGTAAGAACATAAGAAGAGCCATGCTGAATCGGACCTCAGCCCATCTAGTCCAGCATTCTGTATCACACAGTGGCCCACCAGTTGTACACGGGGATCTCGAGCAGAAGGGAGGGCAAAACCCTGACCTGCTCCCGACCCCCAACAACCAGTACCCAGGGAAATCCTGCCTACCTCAACCAACTCCGAGGTGGCACTTGGATGTCAATTTCAGTAACTACCGATACACTTGGTATCCATGAATCTGTCTAATCCTGCCTTGAAGTTGTTCAGGCTGACCGCTGTCACAACCTCCTCTGGAAGTGAGTTCCATAACCCAATGACCCTCTGGGTGAAGAAATATTTCCTTTATTAGTCCTAATTTTCCTACCTTGAGCTTCAGGGAGTGCCCTCTAGTCCTAGTGTTTTGTGACAAAGAAAATATTTTTTCTTTATTCACCTTTTTCTATCCCATGCATGATTTTATACACTTCGATCAAGTCACCTCTTAAACGCCGTCTTTCAAGGCTGAAAAGACCAAGGCGTTGCAACCTGGTTTCATAAGGGAGCCGCTCCATCCCTTGGATCATTCTTGTTGCCCTTTTCTGTACCTTTTCCAGTTCCGTTATATCCTTCTTAAGGTGCGGAGACCAGAATTGTACACAGTACTCCAAATGTGGCCTTACCATAGATTTGTAGAGAGGTAATACAACATTTGCTGACCTATTTTTCGATTCCCTTTCTGATCATGCCTAGCATAGAATTTGCTTTTTCACTGCTGCAGCGCACTGGGTTGACATCTTCATTGAGCTGTCCACCAAAACCCCAAGATCCCTTTCCTGGTTTGTCTCGGAAAGCTTTGACCCCATCAGTTGATAAGTGTAGTTGGGGTTCTTTGCCCGATGACTTTACACTTGTTTAGGTTAAAATGCATTTGCCACTTTGTTGCCCATTCACTCAATTTCGAGAGATCTTTCTGGAGCTCTTTACAATCAGTTTCATTTTTAACTACCCTGAACAATTTAGTGTCGTCTGCAAACTTTGCTACCTCAGAATTCACTCCTACATCCAGATCATTAATGAATAAATTAAAAAGTAACGGACCCAAAACTGAACCTTGGGGTACGCCACTTCCCACCTCTTTCCACCCAGAGAAGTGTCCATTTATTACCACCCTTTGTTTCCTACAGTTTAGCCAGGTTCCAATCCAGGACAAGACCTGTCCCCTGATTCCATGGCTGAAGAGCTTATTTAGGAGCCTTTGGTGAGGGACTTTGTCAAAAGCCTTTTGAAAGTCAAGGTAAACAATATCAATTGGGTCCCTTTATCTATGTGTTTATTTACACCCTCAAAGAATTCTAACAAGTTAATAAGACATGATTTGCCTTTGCAGAAACCATGTTGATTTTCTTTCAGCAATGCCTGTTCTTCTATGTGCCTAGTAATTTTTCTTTTAATAATGGTTTCCATCATTTTGCCTGGAACTGAGGTTAAACTGACTGGTCTATAATTTCCTGGATCACCTCTGGATCCTTTCTTGAAGATCGGTGTTACATTTGCCTCCCTCAGTCCTCGGGCACAGTGCCTGATCTTAGAGAAAGGTTATATATCTTAGCTAGAAGTTCAGCAATTTCACACTTGAGTTCCTTAAGAACTCTGGGGTGGATGCCGTCTGGACCTGGTGATTTGTTGACATTTAGTTTAGTAAGGCATATGAGAACATCCTCCTTGTTTATCTCTATCTGTTTTAATTCTTTTTAATTCCCTCCTGAAAAAACTGACTCAGCTGAAGGCATATGTTGTCTGTCCTCCTGTGTGAAAAACGGAGGCAAAGAAGTCATTTAGCCGCTCAGCAATCTCTTTGTCTTCGCTGATTTTCCCTTTCTGGCCATTGTCGTCGAGTGGCCCAACTGCTTTTCTAGTTGGGTTCCTGCTTCTGATGTACTTAAAGAAGTTTTTGTTGTTTTTAATATTCTTTGCTATGTGTGCCTCAAAATCTCTCTTGGCTTTCCTGACTGTTGCTTTGCATTTAGTTTGCCAGAGCTTGTGTTCCTTTCTGTTCTCCTCGGTAGGAAGAGCCTTCCATTTCTTAAATGAGTTTTTTCTTTTTCCAATCACATCTTTTACTTCATTTGTAAGCCATACTGGTGTCCTTTTGGACTTTCCATGCCTCTTTCTTTTATTGAATGCATTTTAGTTCGGCCTGTTTTTCAAGGTATTTTTAAACAGTTTCCAAGCATTTTGGAGGGATTTGATTTTTTTACTGCTCCTTTTAGTTTGTTCTTTACAATTTTTCTCATTTTTGGTGAAATTCCCTTTGTGAAAATTTAAAGGTCTCTGTGTTAGTTTTTACTGACAGTTTGCTATCCAAATTTAAGTTGAAGGTTATTGTGTTGTGGTCACTGGTACCTATGGGCTCAGTTACAAGGACATCTTGAACGAGATCTTGTTCATTAGTTAGCACCAAGTCCAGGATCCCTTTCCCTGGTTGGTTCCATGACCATCTGCTCAAGGGAATAATCAGCTAGCATGTCGAGGAACCTTGTCTCTCTTCATGAGAACAAGAATTTGGCCAATCTATTTGGGGATAGTTGAAGTCCCCATTATGACTAATGTATTTCTTTGAGGCCTGTTTAACTTCATTTTCCAGATAGCAGTCTGCCTCTGGAGTTTGGTTGGGAGGGCGATAGCAGATCCCTAGTGCTAGATTAGTTTTTGTCCTGGACTTTTATCCACAATGTTTCTGTAGGTGAGTTTGAAATTTCTTGAAGTTCTAATTCATGAGATTCTAGCTCCTCATTTATGTACAGGGCCACACCGCCACCATTTTTCCTCTCCTGTCTTTGCTGTACTGTTTATACCCTGGAATCTTTGTGTCCCATTTGTTTTCCTCCGTCCACCAGGTTTCTGTACTTTGAGCCTTCCGCAAAGATTCCGTCACTCTCCTCCACTCCTCCTGAGCTCTGTTCCTCCACTCCCCTGAATCTTTCACGAAAGCACCTAGTCCAACCAGCAACGGGACTATCTCCTGCCCATACACCATGGAGAACGGAGTCTTCCCCGTGGAGAATGCACAGAGCCATTATACGCCACTTCCGCATATGGCAAAAAGATCCGCCAGTCACTCTGCTGCTCATTCACAAAGATCCGCAAGTAGCTAGCTAATGATTTTTAATGCGTTCTCTCAACGCCTCCATTACAACATGGATGATAAGAGAGGTGGTCAACTTCCTCGGTCTGCCCCCAGCGTCTCTAAAAACCTCTCCCAAAAAACTTGGCAGTAAACTGCACCCTCTATCACTGAGCACCTGCTCGGGACATCCATGTAATCGATATACATGTTGCACATATAGCCTGGCTAACTTCTCCCAGAGACGACAATCCTGTTAAAGGAACAAAATGAGCCTGCTTTGAAAACATATCCAGGATCGTCCAAATATATTTGTATCCCCTACTAGAGGGCATCTCCCCCACTATATCAGTGCTTACATGGGTCCACGGTCACAACAGGAGCGGCTACTACTTGAATTAATCCTGAGGCTTAGCAGTAGACAACTTCCCCTAGCACAAGCTTCACAGCGGTTAATATACTCTTTCACCATCATCCTCATTCCCGGCCACCAATATCTACTCGTTTTCGCCTTGAAGGTCTTGGTGAATCCCCAATGCCCTCTGCAGACTTATGATCGTGAAACAACTCCATTATCTTATTCCTCAGTACTACCGGTACATACAACTTATCCCGCACTAGCCACAACCCCTGGCTCTCTTGCACTCAATCTCATGGGACTTTAACCACTCATCCCTTCATAACATCGCTGGAACTCCTTCATCCAGTCTTCCAATCCTCATTCTCCTGCTTCACTTCCAGTTTACATTGGGCCTGGTCTGCACTTTCAAACCCATTGATCCTTAGTAAACATCCTCCCTACCCCGGCAGGAGGATCTCCCCATCACCGGATAACGTGACAACGCATCAGCCACCACATTGTCTTTTGGCTCTAATATGCCTCAGTACAAAATTAAATCAGAGCCAAGTACTGAGCCCATCTCAACAACTTCGTGACAACTTTTGGGCTCCCCTCAAGAACTGCAAGTTCGTGGTCCGCTCAACACCTCAAAGGGATGAACAGCACCTTCCAAAACTGCCGCCACGCCTGCAGAGCATATCTAATGGCAAACGCCTTTCTCCCATATGGGCCACCCCGCTGTTCATTAAACTTTTTAGAAAAAATGCACAGGGCTTCAGCACCCCACCTTTCATCTTTCTGCAATAGAGCCCTCCATACGCCCAAGCAGAGGCGCTACTCACTACAAAAGGTTTCCATGGGTCCGGATGTCTCAATAAAGGCCCTCCAGTAAACGCCTTCTTCAGTAACTCAAAAGCCTTCTGGCACCCTGGTGTCCAACTCACTTTAGCCCCAGGTGCCTTCACCTTCTTACCCTCTCCCATACCTTTTGTCTTTAACAACTCGGTAAGGGGCAATACGATCGTTGCGAACCCCGAAATGAATGATCTATAAAAATTGGCCAGACCCCAAAACGCCTGCAATTGCCTCCTGGTTCGAGGAGCTTCCCAAGCTAATACATCTGCCACCTTGGCCGGGTCCATACTCACCCCCTCTCTATTAATCCTGTATCCCAGGAAGTCAATCTCATTTCTCATAAATTACATTTGCTCAGTTTCACATACAGCCTTGCCTCCTTCAATCTTTCTAACACTTCCCGACCAACCGCATGCGCTCCTTGGTTTGCGAAATCACAACTATGTCATCCAGATATACATATACCCCCTTATACAAAAGGGGGTGCCACATTTATCAGCTGCATGAAAATGCCGGGGGGTGCCGGATAATCCGAAGGGCATGACTAACCACTCGAATAATCCGAGTGGGCACGAGAAAGCTGTCTTCCACCTATCCGTTTCCTTCACCCGAACCATATGGAAGGCATTTATAATGTCCAATTTGGTAAAGTACTTTCCCTTTCCCATCTGTCCCAATAGATCCTTAATCAGAGGCAAGGGATAACAATTGATCGTGCTGATAGCATTTAACCCTCGGTAATCAATACACAGTCTTAATTTGCCATCCTTCTTTTCCCTAAACAGGACTGGAGCAGCTATAGGGACTCAGACCTTGATAAATCCTTCCTCAAATAGTCATCGATTTGTTCTCTTAACGCTAGCTTCTCTTTCTCTGTCATAGGGTATATTTTTGGCTTGGGCAGCTCCTTCCTTTAATTCCACCTTACATTGTACCCTCCTGACTGGGGGAAGACTATCTGCTAATACCGGATTAAATACATCCCTTAAATCAGCATACTCTTCCGGAATCAGCGGCTCTTCCTTTTCCCCTCAGTCATGCTCACATTAACATCCATTCCGGCCGACACTTTAGGGTACCTGCTTTCCAATCAATAACCGGGTCAGCCTGCTGTAACCATGGCAATCCTAAAATTATATCATGTTCCTTACTTGGAGCCACTACACAATCCAGTGTTCCCTCCCAATTGTCAACCTTACCCTTTAAACATTTGGTCCCTAAAGGAAAAGGGGCCCCCCCCCCACAAAAGTACCATCTAATTGAGCAAAATGCACCGGAATCGGTAACTCCTGAGTTTCACATTCTAGCTTCTTAACTAATGTGGGACATATAATATTTTCGGAACACCCACAGTCAATTAATGCTTGATGTAATGGTATTGTCCCCTCTTCTCTAACTCAATATCACACATAATACTTGGGGCTTTCTCGCTCACCCCTTCCTTCTCCTCGACCTTCTCTCCTAAAGCCCCTCTAGCCACCGCCACAGGTCTGCCATCAGGGCCTCTTCTTTGTGGACACTGAATTGCGAAATGTCCAGACTGAGAACAAATGTAGCACAAGCCTTTCCCTTTTAACTTGCCACCAGTTCCGTTCCTTTCAGTTGGCTCTCACTCCCAGCCGGCCGCCTCAGCGTAGGCCGTGGTTTCCGCAAAGGTCCAGAAGTAGACTTCCGTCGCTGGACCTGAGCCAGGATTCCTTCGACAGCACCAGCCAACTGAATCCATCCATCAACATTAACTGGGTCTCCACGATGCAAACACCATTCCAGTAGTTCACCCCGCAATCCCTCTTTGAACAGTTCCAAAAGAGTTGCCTGTGACCACTCCACCACCTTCCCCGCCAGGCTCATGAACTCCTCCCGCATACTCCGTCACCGACTTGCTGCCTTGCTTCAAGCACCTCAACGCTTCCTTCGCCTTTTTACTCTTTCCAACGGATCACGGAAACGAGTTCTCACCGCCGAAGGAATTCTCGTAGATCACCCAAACACGGATCTCGCCGGTCATGGCACTGGACGTACCAGTCCGCCGCTCTTCCTTTAACACCGCACCAACAGCTCACACCCTGCTGCCTTCACTGGGGTACAGGTGGCCGTAGTCCTCCATATGGTCCCCCACAGCCGCCACAAAGAAGGCCACTTTGCAAGCCTCGCCATTGAACTCCACCGAAGTGGTTCTTTTTCCGGGCCGCTCTCTCTCACCATACCAGGGTCTTCTTTCTGCACCAACTGGAGCCGGGACAGGAACATGACCACTTCCGCCATTCCTCCTTAACAACTGAATACCTCGGCCTAGCCCCGCAGCTTTGGGTTGGACTGGAATCCCCTCACTCGTCACTTTAGGCCGGGTTCCTCCAACCGCTCCCTTCGGGCCTCTAGTCCGGGCGTCCACCCCCCACACTCCCGCAAGAGATCTAGGGCGGGTTTCAACCCTCTCCTCGTCCATCCAGGAATAGCGGGTAAAATCACCTCCGCCGACCGGGCCCCACATGGAGTCTTGGCTAGGGTTCTTCGCCAACCGCTGTGACACCCTCTGGAGCGTCTTCTCCATAGCCTCCATTTGGGCCTTCAACACTTCCACTTCCGTGGGAGAACGTGGCTCCGTGGTCTCACTCCCATACGCCGCATCTCTAGACTTACTGCGCACCGCCGCCGCTGCAGCCGAGAGCCCCGCTCCACCGACACGCTGGGATGGGAACATCCAACTTCCATCTCCAGCACCAAAACGGAGAGTATTTCTTTCCGGAACGGAGCCGCCCCATGCCATCGCTGGGTCTCCGTAGAAATCACTTCTCTCTGAAAGGAGCCGCCCCACGCCCCTGTTGGGTCTCCAATCCGATCAGGAGGCCAACCTCATCCATGGTATTCCACTCCTCATCCTGGGCCTGCTGGGCTGCATCCGTAGTGAAATCCCAGCTCTCCAGGTATTCTTCCGCTTCATGCAAAAACCTCTCCATTGCCTGGGAAAGTTTCAGGGTCTTAGCTTCTGTCAGGAACTCCACCGACCAGAAAAGACATGCCAAAAGTCCTTCGTCTTCCAATGGTGATTTATTGTAGTACAGCAAACTTGTAAAGCTAAGACACCGAACCCATCCACCACAATCCTTAAATACCAACCCTCCCTATGCAACATCCTGTAAAGATTACATCAGCCACCCTGACTCAGCATACCCAGTAATCCTTTTCCCACCCAGAGTCCTCTTGGATATTACTTCATAGCCTCCTGGTAACTGGAGCAAAGTTCACAACCCCATTGTGATCCTCAGCAGGGAAGTGGAGCAAAGTTCATGGCTGCAGTCCTATCCTTCTGACTCAGCTGAACCTCACCCCACTCATGGCAGAGTGGAATCTACTCTGGCCCAAGGCATAGAGATTCCATTCCTGACAGACATCCACCCTCATAGTTCCAGGTGACCTCTCCCAGGCACATTAAATAGCCATTAAAAACCACAGGGGACAGTATTGATCACTGTAGAACCCTATAGACCAAAAGTCCCTCAGCATCACCTTCTGGGAATGTGCAGCCAAAAAAGACTGGAACCATTTCAAAGAAATGCCCTCAAGTTTCACATAGGCCAAATGGCCCAGAAGATAACATGGTTGATGGTATCATATGCTGGTGAAAGATCCAGGAGTACCAGGGATGCGATGTCCTGATATAGGTCATCCCTCAAAGTAACCAAAGCTACTTCTGTCCAATAACTAGAAACCAAATTGGAATGGCTCCAAGTAATCCATTTCATCTAAGAAAGCCAGGAGTTGTGTTGCCACTCATTGATCTAGGACCTTACTTAGGGTAATGGGTGTTCGACTGTCGCCCAAAGTGTTCACAAAAATGTTTTCACTTTCAAATCAATCCTAAAGTGTGTTCAGCAAAATAAGGTCAGGTAGTATGAGAGTGAGGCTAGCTTCAATCATGCTTATGCCCCACCTGCCAAGAATCTTCTCCCTCCCAACACTAATGCCCAAAAAACATTACCTGCAATTTACAATTTACAATCTTCATTTCCCTGGAAGATTTATTTGTGAACAAACCTGAAATTTACTGTTGCATGGTCCAAGACAAGCAGTAAATTAGCCTTTCCTCACATCAAATACATAATGGCATAAAACCTCTCTCTCCTGAAGTTACTGGAAGCATGCATTATGAAGCCACTGCATTAATTGCTTTAGTACATAAGCTGCTTCTGTTTAAATTAATCTTGTACACCAGAAAAAGGCTTTGAATCTAATGATTTTTAAATTCATCTTCCCATTAGTTCATGCTTAACTTCATTTAAACCATTGTTTTCTGATGGATGATGAAAAGAATTAAAAAAGAAATCGGCGATATGTTTTGTGGCTTCAGATTTCAAACATAATAATGATAACAGTTGCAGTGGCTTTTTAAAATGTTGCTTACTTGGGTTTGTTTTTAAGAAAAGAAAGCTATTGGAAGGAATTAATGCACATCACCCCAGTAATTCTTATAATAAGGACGAAGGAAATTCAGCATAGACAACTCTCTTATTGCAGGTCAGGGACTGTGGCTTAAGACCATTTTATGGCTTCTAAGTTTAGGACTTGATCTCTTGGCCACTGCTCCAGCTCTATGGGATTATTTATTTATTGGAAAATTTTCTGTGCTGCTTCTCAGAGATGCAAATCCCAAAACAATTTATAGACCTTTATATAGCAATAAAGCATCCCAGTAAGAACTCAGTAACAATATTAGGGACTTCAAAAGAAGGAAAGGCAGAGGAAAGCCAAAGTAAAAAGTAAACTTTCCAAGTATAGAATCATGAAGGTGGGAGAGAACGCAAGGGCCATCTAGTCCAACCCCATCTCCACCATCTTGGCCTTCTCAACAAATAGCTATCCAATCTCTATCTAAAAACATCTAGAGAAGGAGTATCCACCAATTCCAAAGCAGTGTTATCCACTGTCTGTTGTGGTTTAGCCAGATGATGATGAGGGGTTTGGTTCAGGGCCTGATGGTTCTGTAGGGGAGCAAACAGAGGGGGCTGCGGAGCAAGATGGTTCTGTAGATGAGGGAATGGAGGAGGTTTGCGAGCAAGATGCTGTTGCTGAGAGAGTGAGATAGTGAAACTGTTTTGGACATTAGCTCATCTGAGGGAGAAGCTGCCTTACCAGCCAAGGAGGCAGAGATTCAGGTGCATGAAATCAGAAAGAATCCAAGGAGAGGCAGAAGCAGGCCTCTCAAGTTCAAAGGAATGCAGTCATGTTTTGCAGTCCTTAAATTAGAGAGAGAGCTGTTGGGATTTTACATCAAGCAACGTTGCTACTGGAGTGAGGAACTCCTGCCTTGTTCCTAGTTTGTACCTTAGTTCAAAACCCAAGATTCATGCTCAAGTTTGTTCCCTGTTTTATGGATTTACCTTTGGATTGATGCCCATGTTTTGCTCCTTGTTTCCTGGATTCTTGTTTGTGTTTTAACCATTGTTTTCTGGATTTACCTATTGCCTTCATTTGTTTCCTTCATTAACTCTTGTATTTTTACCGTCCCATTTGCTATGGTGCCTTTTTCTCTTTTTATATCGGCTTGCTTTTATCAATAAACTGTTTATTACCATGTTTTCGTTTCTTGGGGAATGTTGTGAGCAAGGTGAACTCCTTCTGAGGTACAACACTGTGAAACAGATCTTACTGTCAGTAAGTTTTTCCTAATGTTTAGATGGGCTCTTTTCCCATAGCATGAATCTATTGCTCCATGTCCTAATCTTTGCAGAAACACTATATTCACACATGGCAATCACATCAACTGTTAACCTTTTCTTCTCTGGGCTAAATAATACCCAGCTCCCTAAGCCACTCTTCAAAGAGATTCACAGCTTCCAGGTCTTTGACAATTTTGGTAGCCCTTCTTTGGACACATTCCAATTTGTTAAATCCTTCATCAATTGCTCAGATTTTGAGACAGTGTCATGAGTACTCTTTAAGCATTAAAGTGTTCTTTTATTTCGTTCATACGGAGACAGAGTATACCACAGAACAATACAGAGAAACAAAGTCGATACAGAGACTCTAAAGTTACATTGGGTACACAAAAGGAGATATAACAGTTTACTCAATGTTCACACACATATAAACATTCACTCCTGCCTGCATACATTGCCATCTCTTCTTCCTTCTCCTGGAAAAGAAACCCTCAAAGAAGGCCAGATTGCGTTCCCAGTAAATCTGCCATTCTGTGAATACAACATCTTCCTCCATCCCTTGGAGAAGTTGGAGAGTGGGGCAGACTCCTCTGTCTGCCACAATTTTGGAATAGTAAAGTGTATCTTATATAGCAATATTTCTGCTGATGTTGTTTCAAAAAGTTGTAAATGAATGACAAGTTGTTTTCCAGCAGAGACATGCTGACTCCATCAGTTCTGGATAGATGTTGACATTTCCTCCTTAACTGATAATTGGGTTTTCTTCTTAAATACACTTCCTTAACTTAGAAAGAGTAATTGTCTCTGGTAATGTAAACATGTTGTTTTCCACCAATCACTTGTCTCTGGTCATCAGTGTCAGCAGCTCAGCAACTTTCATTACTGTTCGGCAATTCATCTCCTTTTTGTAGTTTTCTAGGCCTAATTTCTTTGGATGGCATCTCTAGGCTCTATAGGACCCAATCATACATCTTTCATGCAATTTCATTCAAGCCACACATATTTTATTCATCACAACAGCATATGAGCGGAGGTCTGACCAAAGCAGAATAGAACAGTATTATTACTTTTTTTATAGTAAGACATGATAATCTTTTTGGTGTAGCCTAGAATTACAGTGGCATTTTAGCTGCTGCATCACAATGTTGACTCATGTTCAACTTGTGGTCTACTAAGACTTCCAGATCCCTTTCATGTGGACTGTTGATAAACCAGGTGTCATGTATCTTGTATCCATGAATCCAATTTTTCCTTCCTGAGAATACTGCCTTACATTTCTCCCTCATTTAATTTAGTTTCACACATCTGTGATGATGATGGTGTTGGCAATGATTATGTTAATCATCCTCATCCTGTTTGATTTGAGATCTTCTTGGAACCCCTTCTGACTATGGAACATTGAAAAGAGACTTCTTGATGGCTTCTCTCAGGCTCTTAAGCTCCTTCCTAGACTATGCACCTTCTTACTGCCCTTCCATATATGTCTATTTCAGCAAAGGTTTGAGAAATGACTGTTCAGTGGAATGGTCCTCTCATGGGAAAGGACCATTGATAATATGCTGTATTTTCTTTCTTTCTTTCTTTTTTTAAAAAAACACAATATAAATTTCACAACTTTTGATTGTATTGATAGCTTTATTACATTTTAAACTATCGTACAATGTGAATTTTTAGCTATATCTCTATTTAATTTTGTAAGCTGCATGGAGAGAGGTGAGATAATAATAGTAATTCATTCATTCATTATTCATAAATAGAATAAATGGTTATATTATAAATTGAATATTAAATTCAAGTTATTTATATCACACCTTTGTCTTCTCCCCAGAACAAAGACTAAAGACTGCTTACAAATTCATAGAGAAACCATATAGTTAAAAGCATAAAAATAATTATCACTGAAATTTAAAACTGTTGAAACAATTTATAATGCAAATTAAAGAATAAAACCAGTCCAATCCTGTTTCTAAAAGTACATCAAGCACCCAATATTTGCAGGGACAATTTCTCAGCTGGATTGCAGTTTTGTGAAACCAGGGGTCAAGTAAACACCATTAAATGACCCCAGTTTTTGTTCCAGCACAATATAACAGTTGTGTGGAAGGACTTAGATATTTTTAGAGCAGTATCCCCTCTAGGAATTTCACAGATTCTTCAACACAACTCTGCGGTAGTGTCCAATGGAAGTGTATCATAGAATTGCCTGGTGGATCCAACAAATTCCTAAATAAATATTTGCACATTGCTTTTATAGGTTCAAATGTTTTGTGGTCTTTTGTCTCATTTGTTTTGGAAATCGCAACCTCCCAAGCCTTTCTGTATGTATTTGCCTGCCAACCCCCGAAATAAAGAGACAACACAATAATTCTTTGGGTTCAAATTGGGCAACTTTTATTAAATGTCACCTATTTAGATTTCTACTAACCTAACTTAAAGGTGCCTGGAACTTGGTGTAGCCAAGCCAAGGTAGCATCCCTACCCGGCTTAATATAACTTTATGGACAAAACACCTGGGTTCCCTGGTGATCAAAACCGGGCAACCTTTAAAAAAAAGAAAAAAAGAAATGGAAGTAGAATGGGGAGACGGAATTATGAGGGTATGTGGAAATACAGTCATGAAACCATGAATTGGCAAATCAACTCTCTTGTGCAACTGAAGATTGTTGTGTTATTAAAGCTGCTCAATCCAGCAAGTATCAGCTATCAATGACACCACAACAGCAGTACAGCAGGCTCATGTGATAAAGTCCTAGAGCAGTGTTTCTCAACCTTCCTAATGCCACAACCCCTTAATACAGTTTCTTATGTTGTGGTGACCCCCAACCATAACATTACTTTCATTGCTACTTCAAAACTGTAATTTTACTGCTGTTATCAATTGTAATGCAAATATCTGATATGCAGGATGTATTTTCATTCACTAGACTTAATGTGGCACAAATACGTGATACACCCAAATTTGAATACTGGTGAGGTTGTGGGGGGGGGGGGGATTGATTTTGTTATTTGGGAGTTGTAGTTGCTGGCATTTATAGTTAACTGCAATCAAATAACATTCTGAACATTACCAATGATAGATTTGGGCCAAACTTTCCACACAGAACCCCCATGCCTTGAAGGGCCAACTAGTGCAATCCTTCCTCCAGCCTCTTCTACTCTCCCTTGCTCGAACATGCACAACACTCTACCATTCACTGAGCATGTCTGCTCTTCCCTTCCCACTTAGAGTCTCGGAAACAGCCTTCTATGCCAAAGGGGTTCCGATGACTATCCAAAATATGTTTTCTGATGGTCTTTGGCAACCCCTCTGAAACCCCCTTGCGACCCCCCCCCCAGGAGTCCTGACCCCCAGGTTGAAAAACACTGTCCTAGAACAAATGCAGATTAAAAATAACCTAGAAAGAAGTGAGTAAGAAGATATAAAAAGTTTATGAAATGCAATTAACGTTTCACTGGAAACAGATCTTAGGTTTTGTTTTTTTTAAAACCATTAAAAATGAAAATCAGTAAAGTAGCACAGTATTAAAATCCAACTGAAAACAGTCTGTAAATGTCATTTGAATATAAATGTTTTGATACATTGATGGCAAGACAACAAGGAGGCATGCACTGTAAGCTCCTTAGGGAGGGAGTGCCAAAGCCTGGGAGCAGCCACCGAGGAGGCCCTCTTTATGTTTGAAATAAACACTTCATTAACACTAATGAACAAATCATCAACCTCATTAAACACCATAAAAATGATGGATTAGTCATATCCATGTGGGAATTACATGGGTGGGTCTGAACTGAATGGGACATATTTGATGACAGTTCTATTCTGTTAACTCTTATTTCAGGCTGGGTTGGACTGAACTTTGCTGCTGGCAGAGCATAAATCTCTGTCATGGCAATTCCACTGAGATCTCACTGTCTCAGAATGCATAATGCTGATTGAAAGTGTTGGGGTTCCCTCTGGCCTTGTTGCTGTAGTTGGGTGTCATTTCGGACCTATGATAATGTTGAGAGCTTGTGTACACAGATACCACAGATTTACCTTGAATCCATTTTGTCTTTCTCCTTGATGCACAGTGACTTCCATTGAGTATCATGGACTTTATGTATTTAATCCAGCATTATCCTTCTCTATGCAAATTTGGAGGGTACACTGGAATTGGCAGGAAACCCTAGAGTATCCCAGGGATGTAGGAAAAGGCTGGGTGTATTTCAGACAGATCACTTGTCCAGACAAATCCTGCTGCTTTCATGCTTTCCTAGTGCTAATCGTCACTTCTGTTGCATCCAAATATCAGATTTTAATTATTAAAACTGCTGATATCACAATGGAGTTCCTGCACAACCAGTAAGGAGGGAAGATTATTTCACTCCATGGAGAACAAGGTGACAGCCCAGCGGGGCCAATGTGGTCACAGATTGTCTTTGATTTAGCATGTACATGCTAGGTCCAGGGCTGCTTCAGGCCATATTTACATTGGAGTAACCTGCCTGGTATAAGTACAGCCCAAAACAAATGTACAAGAGTTTGAGGGGTTTCTTGGCAAGATTTGTTCAGGGGTAGTTTTCTTTTGCTTTCCTCAGCACTCAAGAAGGCATCATTTGCTCAAGTTTGTTTCCTTGACCAAGCAGGAATTAGAACTCTAG
This sequence comes from Anolis apletophallus, assembly GCA_030556195.1. Lineage (NCBI taxonomy): Eukaryota > Metazoa > Chordata > Lepidosauria > Squamata > Anolidae > Anolis > Anolis apletophallus. Next base: position 143,243,581 of record JARBWK010000007.1, on the reverse strand, counting down.
TCTCTAGAGCAGGGGTTCCTCAGGGTGTTTTGGACTTCAGTGCCAAGAATTCCCAACAGTTGGCTGAGGCTTGTAGGAACGCCATACACCCGGGGGGATCAAAGACTGGGCACACCATTTTAGAGCCATATTTCAGTGCTCAAACCACTATATCAAACTATATTTCTCCTCAACCACAGGTAAGCAATACCCACTGTGTTGGTCCAGGAAAGCACCTATTGTTCTTTTACCTAGCAGTGTCTCTACACACAGGTATGCTCCCTTATATGTATGGTTGTATTTTAGAGCTATTATGTAGTATCCATATTCAAATCACAATTGCATATGTGAAGAAGATTGGACTAAATGCCTCTTGCAGTTGTTTCAAACTCTATGGTTTAAGATAGATTCAGAGTTGTGCAACTTGTCACCCTACGTTGGTATTCAGCACAAGGGTGGCATTGTATAACCATTACTTGAAAATGTGAGTATTGATTTAAAGTATGCAAATACAGTGTAGAATATTGGATATGATCTACAGCCAATAACAAATTCACTGTGCCTCAGACCTGGATATTACCGTCATGATTGCAAATGCTGCTATTGTGGAATAAAGAGGCAAGCAAATTGTGGCACCCACTTATGTGCCCCTGAAGCCCCTCACCATTTTCCAAGGCTCCCAACTCACAAAGTATTTTTACATTAATTGTTGCAATTTTTAGGCAATGTTTGCTACTAAACTATTCAGAAAGTCCCATATGTGAAACTATGTAAACAACCTTCCATCCCGCTTCATAAGAATCCTGTACTAATGAGCCAAACCCATTTTCTTCTGTGGGTCTTCAGAGAACAGTGACAGAAAGGGATGTACAGTAATGTCACTTCCTGTTGCCATTTTGACAAAGGACTACGGAGGAAACTGAGAAATTCCAGCTTGCTGTAGATGAGAGTCATGTAGATTGGAGTTATTTTTGCTTGGTGTGGGGATTGTCCTTTAGGCTTTGCTCAATTGCTATATTATCCATGATTCATTGAAGTGCTAGGAGGACTATTCTCAAAGATGTAATTCAGACCCGTGTATCCGAGAGCTATCAGCAGGAATACTATTGAGATCCTTTGCCAGACTTTTTTAGCTGTTCTTGAATACTTACCCTGAAGATCCTTGCCTTGAACTTTTGAGTGTTTGGTTTCTGTGTGCCTTTGTATTTGTGTGTTTGAGCAATGCTAATACATGTCGGGCTGTGATCTCTCCTTCTTTGCACTCAAAGCCTGACCAGAGATGCCTTTAAGATCCAAAGACATGAAAATGCTCTTCAGGAGGACTCACTATAGCTGAAGCCGTTTTGATCAAAGATGAAAGCATCACAAAGATTAAATGCTAAAAGGCAAGAACATGCTTGAAAAAGACATCCCGTTGATAGCGCAAAGAACTCCATGCACCCAGATTAGGATTCCCAGACTTAAATGCTGTCAACAACAGCATCCTGCACACTAAGTTTCCTCACATACCAGGTTTTACCTTTTTTTTGGCCACAGCATACAGTCCATACATGGTTTACAGTATGTGAGCTATTCCATGTTTGTTCTCCATGTTTTGCAGGTAAGATGCTCCTATTGGCTATGTATTATATGCTGTTTTATATGCTGTTTTTATGTGTTGTAAACCACCCTGAGCCTCGGGAAGGGAGGTTTATCAAATCGAAATAAATAATAATAATAATGTGTATTGGATGATGGATCTTATGCTGTAATCATGCTTGCATTCACTTGCATACTGAGGTGGATGGTGAATGCTACATTTTCTCTTTAACTTGGAATGGCTGATCTTAACCTTGTAAATCTATTATAATCTGCAGAAGTAGTTTAAAACCACTAGAATCTCCAGGTTCCATTCTTGTGAGAGATCTAGTACAAAGAAGGAAAGGAGGAGTATTTCTAGGATAGTGGAAAATGGAATGGAAATGGAAAAATCAATGCAAGAGGGACATGACTTTCTTATTGACAAAGATAACTGAACCATAACCTTATTGAAAAGGTAGAAATTATGTCACATCTGACTGGCAAATGTGAATCTCCATGAACATGTGGAGGCCACCTTTTGAAAACCACTAGTCAAGAAAAGCATGGTCTTGTTAGAAGTCAACCCTTTGAACAAGTGATATTCACAAGCATGAATGTAATGGTACACAGGTCACTCAGCTGTTAAACTGAAGAACCATGTCTTTAAACTGCCAAGGACAAAGACATGCCACTACAACAATATATTGGTTAGCAGAGGATGGTTGTTTCTTTGAAATAGAATTTGCAGTTACAATTGCCCAACAGACATACACTCCCTTGAAAACTCTTAGTTAATATATGCACTCAGAGATAAGAACAAAGTCATCTTTGAAAAATAACATATCCTGTTTACTTATAAACAACTTGCATTAATTCATCATACAGGCACATTGCTTATTAGAGTCCAGTTACATAAGATGTAGTTTCTTTTTTGTGTTGAGTGCACAGGGTATGATACTTAATCAATTGTTCATAGTCTTTAAGTATATAGATATAGTCTAAACTGTATAACTGTATTTCCTGAAGTCTGAAAGGAGACACACTGCATCCACCTCCATAGAGGTCTACAGGCATACTGAATAATATGCATATGCCACTAGTTCTACTTACCCTTCCCCCGCTCAAATTTTATTCTAAGGAAATAATTATTTTTAATCTTTTAATCTTGTAATTTTGCAATCTTTTAAACAAAAAACCCCCCTGCAGTTAGGAATGGGTTGGCAGGACGGTAGGTCGGTATGCTTTGTATTCATATATGCATTTATTGTATGTATGGGTAAGTGTGTATGTTTTATGTGTTTTGTATGTTTTGATATGGTCAAAATTGACGAATCAATAAAGAATTGTTGTTGTTGAACTACTGAATACAAAATGGAGACCTGAGTCTGAACATGCTCAGTACAATCACATGTCTATAACCCCTCCCACACAACAGAGGTAAGTTAAACTGGCAAATCAACATGCACATAGAATACAGGTAGAATTCTGTAGGAAAGTGATTTGCCCCTTCCCCCCTAAGATATTCTCCCTCCAGAAGAAGGGTTTTTGCCTAGCCCTATACTGTTTAGCCATCAGCTCACCACTCCCGCCCATTAACAGTATAAATAGATGGTGGCATGTTTTAAACTGTTTAGGGGCTAGATAGATGGTGGCATGTTTTAAATAGGCCTTAGCGGAAAATAGCTATAGGAGTGTGCACCTAAAGCACCCCCTTCCAGTATGAAGGCCATTAAATAAAAACACTCACCTGGAAGTTAACTTGATGGGTGAGGTGAAGTCAAATGGCCCTGAAATGGGAAGAGTCTGGTCTCAATGACTTTGAGAGAGACTTCTCACTCATTTCCTTTAAAATAGAACACAATACCAGCTTCTACTTTTTTAAAATAGAAAGAGGCAAATATTTCTCTAAAATATAAAATACATTGGAAAAATGGCCAACTTGGGAATAGCAAAGGGAAGGAGAAGAAGGGAGAATCCTGCCCCCTGATGTTACTTTACTGTTGGCATCCTGGCACCAAAGTAGGTGATGGGAATGTTGTGGGATCGACATCTATCAGTGAGTTTTACTTATGAATAGTGCGGGTTAAGATAATCATGAGGAGAAGGCAGACCAGTAGCGGGATGCATACAGTAGGGACTTTGATCAAAGGTGACTATCCAGCTGGAGTGCAGGTTTGCTTGCTTCATGCAATAAAGTCTTAGCTTATGTATACTTCATTGAGTCTCAGTTATGGGAAAAGGGCAAAATATAAGTGAATTTAGCTTAGAGAGATGGGCCAAAACTAAGAAAATGAAGTTCAAGAGAGACAAATGCAACGTACTCCACTTAGGCAGAAAAAATCAAATGCAAAAATACACAACAGGGGACACCTGGCTTGATGTATGAAAAAGATCTTGGAGTCCTTGTGGACAATAAGTTAAACATAAGCCAACAATGTCATGTGGCAGAAAAAAAGCCAGCGGGATTTTGGCCTGCATCAATAGGAGTCTAGTGTCTAGATCCGGGAAATAGACTAAACTGAGGGGAGTGCTGTGAAGCAACTACTAAACAAATATGCAGAAAGGTATAAGTAGTTGTGAATAAATGGCAATATAATATTAAGATTCATAGGCACATCTACTAAAGCATAGACAGTAAACACGCGATGCGTTCCTACATAGAACAGACAAATAGTCATACACCTATCAATAATACATTGCACTTATATAACCAGGTAAGTCCCCAAAGACCCAAATGTCTATACCCAACACAGTCCGGCTAAACCAATGTTGCAAACAAGGAATTGCCCGTGCTGCCAGTTGTGGTAATTGTAATTGGTAATTGGTGCTGTCTCGGAGGAGGTAATTCAATCCCGAATCACATCCGTGAGTGAAATACATCAGCCTGTAGAGTTCCAGTAAATATTGGCAGCAACCAGCCCAGGTATCCAAACCCTACTCCTGGTAGGTGTAAGGCAAGCTCCTAAAAAGTGTCTTGCAACATAGTATTGTTGGGTACATGGTTCTTTGGAGACTACGTGTTCCAGATCCACGGTCTGAAAGAACGAAAAATCTCGCGAGTGCCGCCTCCGTATTTTGCGTCACTGTTTTTCTCCTGGAACACGTCAACAATGTGTGCCTCCACGCTGAACGTTTGCATCTATCCTTAAAGAAGAATGTAGCATTCTCTTCTTCAGGCTAAACATGCCCAGCTCTTTAAGCCACTCCTTATTTGGAGACTTTTAAACAGAGGCTGCGTGGCCATCTGTTGAGGGTACTTTGAATGTGATTTTCCTGCTTCTTGGCAGGGGGTTGGACTGGATGGCTCACGAGGTCTCTTCCAACAATTTTATGATTATATGATTCTATGCATTTCTCCTCATATTAAGAAACAAAATCACTTAAAGAGGGATTATTCACTGGGTAAATGCTTTTTTATGGGATGGGTAAAGCCAGTGTGCTTTGGGAGACCAGAAGGGCTACTGTTACCTTCATAAACTGCATTTTTTACATAGAAGTCAACAATTAATATTTGTGGAAAGGGGTACTTAGAGGAAGAAAAATGCAGGAGAAAGACCCATACAGAAATGATTACGATAATGTTTGCCCAGACCTAAGGTTTCTGAGAAAGTCAGTGGTTTGAAAGATATTCTACGAGTCAGGAGACAGGGTTCGTCCATGGAAACTAGGCATGAGAAAAAGTTATGAAAATTAAAAGAAATCGTAAGTGATTCGTATGTAATGGGACTTTCTAGTTTATATGCATCACGGCAGCTAACCAGGAAGTAGACTTTCTTTTACGGTCCTTGAGGCCAACAATTTGCGTTATGATCGTAATAAATTCTTAATTATTGTACTACTCACTTCACCCTGTCTTCTCCCCCTCATTTCCTTCCCGCCTTCATTCATCTTCTTCTTTTTCCCGCATTTTTATGGGGAACTGGAAGTGACGCTGCTGCTAGGCATTCTGGAAAGTGTAGTCCTCCACGCTTCTCTCAGATGCTTCTCTCTCAGATGCTTCTCTCCTCCCTCCCTTCTCTTCCCCGTTGCTCTGTCTTGCCCCACCGCACGGGCCAACTTCACACACACACACACACATGCTTCTCCTCCTTTCTCTCTCTGCACTCTCTCAGATGCTTCTCCCCCCTCCCTTCTCTTCCCCGTTGCTCTGTCTTGCCCCACCGCAGGAGCCAACTTCACACACACACACACACACGCATCTCCTCCTATCTCTCTCTGCACTCTCTCAGATGCTTCTCCGCCCCCTTCTCTTCCCCGTTGCTCTGTCTTGCCCCACCGCAGGGGCCAACTTCACACACACACACACACACTTCTCCTCCTTTCTCTCTCTGCACTCTCTCAGATGCTTCTCCCCCCCTCCCTTCTCTTCCCCGGTGCTCTGTCTTGCCCCACCGCAGGGGCCAACTTCACACACACACACACACGCTTCTCCTCCTTTCTCTCTCTGCACTCTCTCAGATGCTTCTCCCTCCCCCTCTCTTCCCCCGTTGCTTTGTCTTGCCCCACCGCAGGGGCCAACTTCACACACACACACACGCTTCTCCTCCTTTCTCTCTCTGCACTCTCTCAGATGCTTCTCCCCTCCCTTCTCTTCCCGTTGCTCTGTCTTGCCCCACCGCAGGGGCCAACTTCACACACACACACACACACACGCTTCTCCTCCTTTCTCTCTCTGCACTCTCTCAGATGCTTCTCCCCCCTCCCTTCTCTTCCCCGTTGCTCTGTCTTGCCCCACCGCAGGGGCCAACTTCACACACACACACACACACACACGCTTCTCCTCCTTTCTCTCTCTGCACTCTCTCAGATGCTTCTCCCCCTCCCTTCTCTTCCCCGTTGCTTTGTCTTGCCCCATCGCAGGGGCCAACTTCACAACACACACACACACACGCTTCTCCTCCTTTCTCTCTCTGCACTCTCTCAGATGCTTCTCCCCCCTCCCTTCTCTTCCCCCGTTGCTCTGTCTTGCCCCACCGCAGGGGCCAACTTCACACACACACACACACACACACATGCTTCTCCTCCTTTCTCTCTCTGCACTCTCTCAGATGCTTCTCCCCCTCCCTTCTCTTCCCCGTTGCTCTGTCTTGCCCCATCGCAGGGGCCAACTTCACACACACACACACACACACACACGTTTCTCCTCCTTTCTCTCTCTGCACTCTCTCAGATGCTTCTCCCCCCTCCCTTCTCTTCCCCATTGCTCTGTCTTGCCCCACCGTAGGGGCCAACTTCACACACACACACACACACACGCTTCTCCTCCTTTCTCTCTCTGCACTCTCTCAGATGCTTCTCCCCCCCTTCCTTCTCTTCCCCGTTGCTCTGTCTTGCCCCATCGCATGGGCCAACTTCAGCCCTCCAGGTGTTTTGGACTTCAACTCACACCATTCCTCACAGCCTCAGGCCTCTTCCTTTTCCTCTCAGCCTGGGCAAACTTGAGCCCTCGCTCCCTCAGGATCGGGGTGAGAGAGAGGCAGTGAGGAGCGAGGGGTGCCTCCTCCCTATTTTAGCTGCTTCCAAGAATAGAATACCCCCCTTCCTCCCTCCCTCCCTCCTTCCCTCCCTCCTTCCTATTTGGAGAGTACCATCTAGAATTCAGTGTGATTTATTCAAGTTTTGGCCTACAACTCCCAGAAATCCCAGCCAATTTACCAGCTGTTAGGATTTCTGGGAGTTGTAGGCCAAAACCATCTGAATACGCATGCGCTGGCATACGAACTACTAACGAATTTTGTTAGTACTTAAGTTACATTTTAGATTTTTTTGGAAATTTTTTTGTAAGTCTTTCTTTTACTAATCAAAAAAAATCCCCCCCCCTATTAGATTTCCGATTTCCTATTTTTGGGTTCTAAACCATGCCTAATGGAAACCCACTGAGTGATGCTGGGCAGGGTCACCATAGGCTAAAAACAACTCAAAGGCACACAACAGCAGCAAAAGTTTCAGACCTAGAATTGCAGAAATACAAAAGAATAACTGCTTCACAGGTATTTTCTTGTGTGTTTTTATATTCAAATCAGCTTGACTTTTCCCCCCTTAATGTATCTCAAATTCTGCTGTGGAAAACAAAGCAGTCTTACCGTGTTGTATTTTTATTCCTATCACAAAGCTGTTTCCATTTTTATATCCTTAAGGAAATGACTTGATAAGAGACTCGGCATGAGGACTTTAATGGAGATTCAGCTCATTTTAGTCCAAATATCATAATGCATAAACATTTGAAAAGCTCCTCTGCTATGCATGAGTGTGTCCTATAGAAGGAAAGAATCAACATAATTTGATGCTAAATTGCCAACTTAACACAGCACAAGAGGATTCCTAACTTACTTTTGCACTCCAAGACAGGAAAAGCCCTCTGACTTAAAACACACCATAAGTTGAGTGAAAAATCAAATCCTTTTTATTGAAGCTTATTAAAATAGCCAGTAGAAATATATGCTTGTAAGAAAGTAAGAAAGTTCCAAAGTATTAAGTCAGTAAACATGCAATAACACAAAGCAATGTCCACAAAAGATATAAAAACATTCCACAGCAGTATTGATCCAGACAGGAATCAACAGGATACAAAGACAATCTAGGCGAAACTAGGTAACACCAAAAGACTAAAAATATCCACAGGAACAAGACCCCTTGAACAGGATTTCCATGGCACATGAACTTGATTTCCAAACGATTCCTGATCTAATATGTTTTCCCTTCAAGCAAACCTTATATCCCAAAACCCAGAAACTGGTTTTGTTTCCCTCCACTCTTGGCTCTTATCTGACATAGTCTTTCAGAGCGACGTAAACCTTGAGTTTGCTGCCGGTCCTGGTTAAACTCCAGCCACCTATTTTTCAACTCCTTATCTGGCTTCTCTTTAAAATTCTCAAGTGTCAGATTGTTGTCTAAACCCAAATCTTGAGAGCTCACAGAGAGAGGAAGTAAACCATCATCTCTCTGCCCAGCAGGAATATTCTCATGAGAAACTGCCCTTTGCACTGGGACCTCTCTGTCATTGTCTCCATGAAAATCATTGACCAAACCATCTCCATCTTGCACCTCAGCCTCGGCACCATCACTTCCCTCATCGTTTCCCACATCACAATCATCATGATCCTGAAACACAAACACAGGCTGATTCCCAACACTTACCACCTCATCATTTGTGTTTCTCTAACTGAAATTTTACACAGTTTGATGCAGGGAGGGAAAGTTATGGCTCACTATTATGCTGAATTTCTGCTGTTAAAGTTTGGTCCTCAAATGTACAATTTTACATGTTTGCTAACCTCTGGTTCCAAAATTGTACATCTGCACACACTCATAACCCCATCTTCTTTTTCTACTGCAGTTCCCCAATTTTTATTACTTTTAATTTGTTGTGAAATTGCACAATTTCAGCATTAGAAAAAAACAAGAATATATGCATAAAATAAAAGGAAGAAATCCAGTTTTGGAATAGCAAGGGGGGGTAGGGGAGAAGAAGGCAATCCTGTTCTCTAACGTCATGTTACTGATGTCATGTCAGGACAGAAGTGGAAAAGACCAACCACACCAAAATAAGTGAGAAGAACATTGTGGGTTTGGAAGCTATTAATGGGTTTCACCCACTAAAATCTGGAAACAGAACAATCACAACTGGGAGGCAGACAGGCAGTGGAATGCACATGGCATCATGTAATAGGGACTGCCAACAAAGATGATGCTCCAACAGCAATGTCAGTATGCTTGCCTCATGTAATAAAGTTCTAAATGTTGAGGTAAACAGAAGAATGTTCAGAAAAGTGGTTCTTGGTATTCGTAAGTCCTCCATTCTCAATACATTACCTATAGATTCTCTTCCAAGTGAACCTAATGAAGTTTTAGTAAGATGTCAAGAATATTTGCATTTTTGCTAATCCTTCATACCAAGAGTGTCCCAACATGTTGAAAAGTGCTGTTTGAAAATGTTTCAACTCCAGTGAGATTATTCACTACTGTGTAGGAGTGAAAAAGCCTTTTTGTTGTTTTCATATGGATTTATTGAATGCACAGACAAGTTTTATTTTGTATAAAGTACATTTTTATGCAAGATTGCTGCCAATGATCTACACTGTAGTTGTGTACTGTAAATCTTTCTGATGGGGAGTTATGCCTTATTTGTGGCATGTGTTGAACAGCAATGTTATACAACAGAATGCACAATCCAATGTGCAAGGCAGTGAGCAACAAAATCCATAACTCAATGTACAACCCAATGTACAAAAACGAATGCATAAGCTCATGCATATTTGCATGCACAAAGTCAACTGAATTGTGTTGGTGATGGAAATATATATACGAAACATGTAAACAGGCTGCAGATGCTCTGTGAATTTTTTTCCAAAAAAAATGTTGATTTCCTGTTAACAGTGCATTCTATAATTACACAAATTGGATAACAACATTTCAGCTTGACATAAGGCTTCTCATTCAAACAATGATGCAGATTGGCACATTGAGTGTATGCTTTTGTAAAGAGAACAACAGACCTTTTGATCAGTAGCAATTTAGAGAAGCCAATATTTATGATAGGACTGAGTATTGGGTAAAATTGAACATTAGAGCTGGAAAGAATATTTAACCATATATTTAAAATTGTCAAAAAGAATGTTTTCAGAGGAAGGAGAAACCATGGTGACATGAATCCCAGAATGATTAAAATATTAATGGTTGAGGGAGCAAAATTGTCTGTGCAAAATTTGGATGTGGGTAGTTTTGCATGAATTTTTTTGCACAGAAAAATATTTCTGATATTTCCTATGCCAGAACATTTTCTGTGTAGAAAGGATGCCCTCTGTGTAAAACAGAAATTTTTCACAGAATAAATCCTCAATTACAAATAGGTGTAGAAAACCGGTTTTCAAAAGCTCTGGCTGTGAGGAAAAAAACTGTTCAATTTATTTATTTTCTTATATTTTTACTGTATTTATATTTAACCTTTCTCAACCCTGAAGGGGACTCAAGACAGCTTACAACATAGGCAATAATTCAATGCCTTAAAAACAATATACAATTAAAATAAACATTTAAATTAACATTTAAAATCAAAGTTAAAATACATTAGAAGCAGGGCCCCTGTTGCAGCTTTGCTTGCTGGTGGGATGGGAATTGGAAGCATGCTCCTCCTTGGGTCTTGTTATGCAGCAACGTGTTTTGCCCAGCATCCCAGCGCCCAAAGTCCAAATGCAAAAGACTCTCAGACCAGACTAAAAATGAACAGAAAAATCTTTACTCTTTACGCAGCAGAGATGAAAACATACTGGCAATGTTGCATACAAAAATAATCAGTGCAACAGAATTACATAGTCTTTGTAAGAAACACAAATGAGAGATCAAAATAAACCTTGAGTAAATGACTATTTCACCATAGCCTCCTTCAGAGTAGCTTCTCCAAACTGCTCCCCAGAGCAAAGCCTTTGTGCATAGGTCTCCTCAGAGAAAAGGCTCTCCAGAAGCTCGCCTTCTTCATCTCTCATTCTTCATCTGCTGGTGCTGGTGAACCAGAACTGTATTCTAAAAACTCAAACAGTTATAGCCCCCTGGGTGTGGTCCAAGCTTGCTGGTTGACCTACTTTCTGAGCTGCACAATAAGTTTTTTCTTCAACACACATACATATGGTCCTGCAAGGACTTAGCGCAACAGGTCTCTCCTTGGTCCTAAGTCTATAACTCTATACACTGTACATTTGATCCAATTTGCAGTGGCTAGGAAACAAACTCTCACAAAAGCATGCAAAAGAAAGCCCTTAATGCTCTGTGGTTTGCATAATCATCTGCACAATGGAAACATTGTCTTCAATACCAGTTTGAAACGGACTTACATACTTAGTATAGATGTGCACTTATTTTCAAATGAAGAGATCTCATTTGACTGACAGTTTCTTGCTGTTAAGGTGGCCTGGGGGTCCAGTCTAGTAAACACAGGGATTGCCTGCTATATCCTTGTGCTGACCAGAAGTCGCTCTTGGACATACAAATGATACCCAGTTTTTTAAACACAGGATAAAACCATATAACCCAATTTTATCCCACATTAGGGGAAGTTGGGGAATATTCCAGGAGTTTTGGTGACACTCCAAAACAGTCTCATAGATCAGTATGGACAGCTGTACTGGGTTTAATTTGAACATGTCAAATGACCACATAGCCTGTTGCAACCATCTTCATTTCTTTGCACCCTATATAGCACAGGGAAAAGTCTTATTTGGGCCATTGGGTTCTTATTGCTACAGCAGGTTACCATGGAGTTCTATCAAGCTCCTGGCTATCATTGAGCACCTTTGTCAACATGAACTAAGGTAAGGGAAAAGAGGGATTGCAATTCCCCTTCCTCTTCCTTGGTCAAGTGGTTTCCTTTGCTGATGCCAGCAAACCTCCTCAATACTGACAGGGATGACAGTCCAGGTAAGTCAGACGCCACTTCTCCACTGCCACAGCTCAAGGGCAGAACATTTGAACATCTCCATAGGAATGGATTCAGGGGCAGACCAAGCTGTTCCCGGGGGGCACATGAAAAAATTTGCGCCCCCCAGTGCGCATGTGCCAATCTGCATGCGCACTGACTCCAGAGTGCGCCTCCCGCTTTGGCGGCCAGTGCGCATGTGCCAATCTGCGCACACGCACTGGCTCCAAAGCGGGAGCCAGTACGCATGTGCGGACCTTTTCGCGCATGCGCAAAAAGCTCCGTGCATGTGCAAGCACGGACGGAGCGCCCTGGGCTGCCTAACAAAGGGCGCCACGGGCGGTGGAGAGCCGGCGCGGCAACGCCCCTCCCCGGTGACGACGCCCTATGCGCCTGCGTAGTCCGCCTAATGGACGAACCGGCCCTGCCTGGATTTCAATGTACAAGTAAAGGAAACATATGCAGGCATAGCTAGGAAGCCAATGTAGAATCTTAGCAAATGCCCACGGCATAGCACTGCTGGTCTTGTATTTGTATTTACAGAATTGCCCTATTACCTCCTGAGGATCACTGTCCACAGTATCATGGTTCCATAGCATTGCCACTTTGCAACACAAACAAATGAAATTATATCTTTTTATGCACCAACAGCTACCTGCAATTAACCCCCATTTTCTTTGCTCTCCAGCTTTGTTTGGATAATGGCTTTATTGGCATCTTTGCACCTTTAATTTTGAATGCCTATTTGGGATGCAGCTTGGCCATTGCCGTATCTGCCCTTATGTCTGTCTGGGTTTTCTGTGGGAAGCTCTTAATTGATGTTGCTCACCAACTGTTTCTCTGAGCAAAAGTGAGTGGCGGCAGCAGTTAGGCTAAGATGTGAGATCTGCAAGTATAATAATGTATTCATGCTCAGAGTGCTCCATGCCTATATGGGAGAAAGTGGGAAGAGAGAAAGGAAGCAAGACAGATTCTAGGTTCACAGAAAATCCCTTAATAACTTGGGAAACTAAGTGGGTATTTTATTGCAAAGCTAGGCAAGTGGTTAGATAATGATCTGAAAATCTTGTTTGAGCAATAAAATAATTTATTGAGGCTTAATATGATGTGTGCCTTCAAGTTGTTTTTGTTAGTTATGTTGACCCTAAGGTAAATATATGACGTGCCTCTCTTGGCAAAATATATTCAGAAAGGTTTTGCCTTTACCTTCCTACAAGGCTGAGAGAGTGTGACTTGCTCAAGTGGGTGTCTACTGTCTATGGGTAAGCAGGGATTCAAACCCTGGTATCTAGAGTTAAACCATTGTACCATCATCATCATCATCAGTTTCTCACTTGTTAATCGCCCTCCATTAAAATGCTCCAGGCGATTTACATAAAACAATTGCATTAAAAATACACAATATCAAATAAACTGCATTAAACATTAAAAGCTTTGCTAAAAAGCCAGGTCTTGAGTGCCTGAGCAAAGGGTCGCAATTCACGCATGGCCCTCAAGCGGGGAGGCAAGGAGTTCCACAAGACAGGGGCAGAGATGGAGAAGGTCCTACATCTTGTGCTCTCAAGACGTACTTCCCTGGGGCCTGGAACATACAATAAGTTTAGTTGGAGGATTCGTGGCAACCACTGGCGGCTAAGAGGGGAGAGGTGGTCTCTGAGATATGCTGGCCCCTGACCATAAAGTGCCTTAAAGGTTAGAACCAACAACTTAAACAGGGCCCAGAATTCCGTTGGAAGCCAGCGCAAATGTAACAGAACGGAGTTATGTGGCATCTCAAAGGTGATTTTGTAAGAAGCCTGGCAGTCACATTCTGAATAATGCGGATTCTCTGAGTACCATGTTTATTTATTTATATTTATTGATTGATTGATTCAATTTGATATACCGCTCTCTCTGGAGCCCAGAGCGGTTTACAAGATAAAACCAGATAAAAACACATAAAACACATAAAACAGCATTATAAAACCAAATTCAACCCCGCTCCCAGGCTTAAAATGTTGGCTATCACCTGTAAATATTTCAGAGAAGGCATTATACTGTATTATTATGATTTTCTTCTAAAAATAGAATCATGGCAATGGGTACATCAGTCACTATTCTGGATCCACATGGTCTTTCACAGAGTGTATCCTAAATAGGCTGCTCAGTAGTGGATACAGCTGCTGAAGTATTCAACTACCTTGGATCTTGAATTACGAGGGTGGAATGAAAAGTAATGCCTCCACCTTTGTTACTTGGGTTTGGGTGGGAATATTTTAATAAATCAAACGCAGAAATAATCCTTAGAATGTGGTCTTTAACTACCACTATTCACCTTTCCACATCATCGCCAGACAATTGGATACATTTCTGTCAACGATGGACAAATTTTCTGAAGCCGTCACAGAAGAAGTCGACACTCTGTTTCCGCAACCAGCATCTCACAGTTCACTCAACCTCTTCATCAGAAGCATCATGATGTCCCTGAAGAACTTCTTTCATTATCAGGAACAGATGGAAGTCAGACGGTGCTAAATCTGGACTTAGTGGAGAATGCCATAAGGTTGTGAGTTCCAGTCTATGAAGTTCTGGTGTGCACCCATTGTGCACAGATCTTCCCATAGCCAACAAAACAATCATGTGACCCACACATTCTTGTTAAATGCTAATTATGCTTGAAATTTCTCTCTGAGTGATACGACAATCGTCCTGAATCAATCTGTCAACCTTTGGTTTGTGAAACTTGTTGGTTGCTGTCACAGGACGTCCAACTCTTTGTTTGTCACGCAAGTCAGATGTTCCCACCTCAACATCTTTAAACTTTCTCATCCAACAACATACACTACTCACATCAATACAATTATCATAAACAACTTGCATTCTCTGATGAATCTCCTTTGGGGTGGCACCTTCTGCTGTCAATAATTCAATGACTGCACGTTGCTTAAGTCGCATTGACTGACCCTCTGCGCAGGGTTCCATACTTCGCACTTTAACAACACAACCATTCAATGCTAAGGATTCCCACCAAAATGGAACTGTAGAGGAGAATCTACTGAACAAGCCAGTACCTGCTGCATACCAATACTGCCATCTGTTGAGTTACGAAGGTGGCGGCATTACTTTTCATTCAACCCTCGTAGAATTACTGAACCCATATCCATTGCCTTGGGACTTTTTGTTGATTTTGGTTTGCTTGGGAAACACCTGTGCATGAATTTGTTTTATATGTGAAGATCCGTGCACAGTGACCAACACACAGTCTTCATATAAAGAGGATCAAGGAATCATTCTCTTTGATCCAATGGCATGGTTGAGAGGTGGCCTCATATCTGTTGTAGCCTTCATTCAACATCACAGCCATTGTAACATGTTATCATCTGCCTGCTCCACTATCAAGGTCTTTGGATCGTTCTTGGTCTGGTTCCTCCCCTATCAACTTGCTGACACAGGTGACACCTCTGGGAGCACATAACTCCCAACAGCTTCATTCAAAGACTCACTAGAATGCAGAAGCCTCCTCACCACAGCAAAGTGGGGATCTGGTGAAGGGAGAGGGATCATGCAGATGTCTGAATGATCCTGTTCCTTAGACTTGAACAGAAATCAGTGGATTCGAATTACAAGGAAATTACATTGGCTTCAAACTGCAAGAAAATTACAAGGAAATACAGCCCCCAAAACTCACAGCAAACCAATGATTCCGGCCATGAAAGCCTTTGACAATACAAGGATTCTGCCTAAACTTCAGAAATAACTTTCCAACAATATGACTCTTTCGTGGATATTGGATTGCTGCATGACCACCATGGCTACTCCTAAATATTATACTGTACTTTGTGTGTTGTTATTTCTGAGAATCAGTGAACAGAAGCAGCTACTCTACTCCAAACTCAAGAACGTAAAATGGAATGTTGGAGGACAGGAAAAGAAATTTAAAGATGGGCTCAAAGCCAATCTTAAAAACTGTGGCATAGACACTGAGAAATGGGAAGCCCTGGCCCTTGAGCACTCTAGCTGGAGGTCAGTTGTGACCAGCAGTGCTGTACAATTTGAAAAGGCATGAATAGAGGGCAATAGAGAGAAACGTGCCAAAAGGAGGCGTGTCAAGCCAACCCTGACCGGGACCTCCTTCCACCTGGAAACCAATACGCTCACTGCGGGAGAACATGCTGGACAAGAACAGGGCTCCACAGTCACCTACGGACCCACCATCAGGACACCAAACTTGGAGAACAATCTTACTTGGGCAACGAGGGATTGTCTTACAGTGTTTCTCAACCTTCCCAATGCCGCGACCCCTTAATACAGATCCTCGTGTTGTGGTGACCCCCAACCATAAAATCATTTTTGTTGCTACTTCATAACTGTAATTTTGCTACTGTTATGAATCATCATGTAAAATATCGGATGTATTTTCATTCACCGGACCACATTTGGCACAAATACCCGATACTCCCAAGTCTGAATACTGGTGGGGTTGTAGGGGGTGATTTTGTCATTTTGGAGTTGTAGTTGCTGGGATGTATAGTTCACCTACAATCAAAGAGCATTCTGAAATCCTCCAATGATGGAGTTGAACCAAACTTGGCACACAGAACTCCCATGACCAACAGAAAATACCGGACGGGTTTGGTGGGCATTGACTTTGAGTTTGGGAGTTGCAGTTCACCTACATCCAGAGAGCCCTGTGGACTCAAACAGTGATAGATCTGGATCAAACTTGGCACAAATAACTCAATTATGTCCAAATGTGAACACTGGTGGAGTTTGGGGAAAATAGACCTTGGCATTTTGGAGTTGTAGTTGCTGGGATTTATAGTTCACCTACAATCATGGAGCATTTTGAACCCCACTGACGTTAGAATTGGGCCAAACTTCCCATACAGAACCCCCATGACCAACAGAAAAAATGTGTTTTCTGATGGACTTTGGCGACCCCTCTGACACCCCCTCACGACCCCCATAGGGGTCCCGACCCCCAGGTTGAGAAACACTGGTCTAAGACAAGTAGAGTAGGCAAAAAAACCCTTCATTGAAGGAGTCAAAAATTCCTACCCGGCCCCGAAGCAACCCCTTGGTACACTGTTGTAGGGTGGGAAGGTGGGCCAATGTTTGTTGCTTCACTGGAAGGAGCTGAGAGGGGCGGGCACCTATATGTTGTGCTCCGCCTCCATAATCCGGTGTCAATTAATCAGGGTGGTAAAATAGCCCTCCTCATCCAGGGTGGCCAGAAGGGGAAACCCAATTCTCACAGTTCTGTCTCAGTAAGAATAAATAGTGGGACCAGTGGATTATTTGCTTAACACTGAATGACTTATGTGGTGTGTCAATGTTAATACCCAAGAGAATAAAAGCGCACCAGAAATGGCTCTCTAATTACTCTTTTTCAGATGAAGTAATGATCTTTAATGTGCAGTGGATCTCATTAATTAACTCTCAGACTTTAATTAACTCCTCGCCTAATTCACCTGCCATCATGCATTACCACAAACGTCAACTTAACCGAGTCTTTCTTTTCTTTGCAGTAGTGCGTTCATGGAGGTGGGATGGGGAAAATATTTTTAAAAATAGTTCAACAAAGAAGGAAGAAAGAAAGCAGGGAACAGATAAAAGAAAAAAGAAAGTGAGAAGAAAAAGAGGGGGAAGCAGAGAACAAAAGAAAAAAGGAAGTTACATTGACGTCCACCTTTCTTAACGATGGTTATACATCTTATTACATAAAATAACTTCTCCCACTAAAATATTATTCATGAATGGCTTCAGCTTAAACAAACCTATTAATTATCAAAATATACAGTTAAGAAGTGTTATTCCCATTTCTGCGCAAAAGACAATTAAGGATTCTCAGCCTTACAAGAATGTTGCCAAATAATTTTCTATAATCAGTACGATAAAGTGCCCAACTCAGAACTCTTTCACACAGCCCTATATCCCAGAATATCAAGGCAGAAAATTCCACATTATCAGTTTTGAACTGGAATATATGATATTAGTGTGAACCTAATTCAAAGCAAATATTGTGGGATTTTCTGCCTTGATATTCTGGGATAGAGGGCTGTGTGGAAGGGCCCTTAGATCAGCCAATTTCTTCAGCAATTTCAGGATAGTCAATTTCAGCAGCCTGTCCTTCTTTGTTGAAGTTATGGTATTTTTCCATTTCTGTACATACAATAATTTTCATGCCATGGTAATATATTTTAATCATCTTCCAACATCATATGAAAGCTGACTGTCACAAGCTGGGGATATCAACTAGATACAGCTCAAGAAGGATATAACGGAACTGGAAAAGGTACAAAGAAGGGCAACAAAAATGATCCAAGGGATGGAGCAGCTCCCTTATGAAATCAGGTTTCAACGCCTTGGTCTTTTCAGCCTTGAAAGACGGCGTTTTAGAGGTGACTTGATCAAAGTGTATAAAATCATGCATGGGATAGAAAAGGTGAATAAAGAAAAAATATTTTCTCTGTCACACAACACTAGGACTAGAGGGCACTCCCTGAAGCTCCATGGTAGGAAAGTTAGGACTAATAAAGAGAAATATTTCTTCACCCAGAGGGTTATGGAACTCACTTCCAGAGGAGGTTGTGACAGCTGTCAGCCTGGACAGCTTCAAGGCAGGATTAGACAGATTCATGGATACCAAGGGAATCTGTAGTTACTGAAATGGACATCCAAGTACCACCTCTGTGTTGATGGAGGCAGGCAGGATTTTCCCCGGGTACTGGTTGTGGGGGGTCGGGAGCAGGTGAGGGTTTTGCCCTCCTTTCTGCTAGAGATCCCTGTGTACAACTAGTGGGCCACTGTGTGACACAGAATGCTGGACTAGATGGGCTGAGGCCCGATTCAGCATGGCTCTTCTTATGTTCTTATGTTCAGCTTACCTGTCCGAATGTATCTCTGCTTATGAACCATCTAGGAACTTACAATGGTCTGGGGAGGCCCTGCTCTCGATCCTGCCTTCCTCGTAGGCACTTCTGGCAAGGACAAGAGACAGGGCCTTCTCAGTGGTGGCTCCTCGGCTGTGGAACTCCCTCCCTAGGGATATTAGATCTGCTCCCTCCATCCTCACCTTCCGAAAAAAGAGTAAAAACTTGGCTCTTCAAGCAAGTGTTTGGAAACGCAGCGGAATAAATAATTACGAACTATGAAGAATGAACATGGAATGGCTAAACGATGCTACTGGACAATGAGTTTAACAGGATGACACTGGTGATCATATGTTTTTAATTGTTCTATATGGTTTTATAATATGATGACTGTTTTAATTGTATTTTTATGAATGTATGGCATCAAATTGCGGCTTGAGTTGTCTTATGATAGAGAAACGTGGGCTACAAATACAGTAAATAAATTAATAATACAGTGAAGACATCTGCCTTTGCGCTCTGCTACTCTGCTGATGAGTACACATGCCCAGTGTAGAACACATCTCACCATGCTAAAAGAGTGGATGTGGCTCTTAATGAGACACGCCGCATTATCACAGGATGTCTACACCCAACACCACTGGAGAATTTATACTGTATCCAACCTACATTAAAAACACCTTTATGCATTTTGCCTAGTTTATCTTGAGTCAAATAAAAAACCTCCTTGAAATCATAATGTGAATTTCACTCCTTCTGAAATGCGCAATGGAGGACCACCTTGCAGCGACACCAGAGGCACTCCAGGTAGCCAGCTTCTGGTCAAAGGACATTTAGTATAATGCCAAGTTTTTAAACTTCATTTGTGGTCTTTTTTGTACATTATAACTGTATTCTCAATTTGCTTCTGACATGATAAATAAATATTCCCATTGACCACATTTTCCCAATGTTCAATCTGTAGGTTATATCCAGAGTTCTGAACCCACTTTATCATGCAATCTGTAGCTTGTTTCTCTTCCAGCTCAACTTTTAATATGAGTTTCTTTATTCATCTTACCAATCAAATGTTCATCATCAATCCATAATTGCATCTCAAATTCAGATTTGTTCTTTTCGAATTGAAAAATGTTCTTTTCATCTGTTTCATCTGTTTTACATTTTACATTGCTCTGCTTCACCATTCTTTTTATGTTTTACATTTTTTCAAATATTTGTCTGTAAGCATGAAATTGAAAACCATAACCTTCCGTCAATAATGCTCCGTTTGACCTAATTCTATATTGTTCTTAATCATATCTCAAAAGATCTTGGTGAATTTCTTGTTTTTCCTTTGGTGATGTTTCCTTTCTATAGAAGGCTTGTGCTAGAGATTATTTCACTTCTTTAGTTTTCAGTTCCTCTTAAAATTCCATCTTCAGTTCTCTTTTAAATTGGATTCTATTTGCCTGGCTCGAAGGCAGGATGTGTGAAAATGATCTTGGAGTCCTCGTGGACAACAAGTTAAACATGAGCCAAAAATCTCATATGGCAGCTTAAAAAAAGACAATGGGATTTTAGCCTGCAAAAATAGGAGTCTAGTATCTAGATCCTCCATTCTGCCTTCTAGGACTCCTTGGGGTATCTTTTATGAATCTAATAGATTGTGTATCTTTCTGGTGGGTAGGCAGGGGTGATCAGGATGGTATATTTTCCCCATATACCCCAATGTATCTCCCCTCATCCCCCCCCCATTTATGTAATTTTAAAAATATGAAAGTGCCACTGTTTACCTTTAGCCAGCTACCTGGGTGAGGTTTGCCAGCTGCAAGCTTGTGATTCAATCATCCCTCCACCAGCCTAATTTGCATGACAATGGCAGGAGCCAGCTCTTTCCAAAAAGGGTCTTTCCCCCTTGGGCCAAAACTGGTTTTTGCTAATCAGTAGACCAAGGCCTCTGAGTTTCTCCTACTTTGGGCTATTGGTTAATAGGCAAAACTATTTCTATATTTCATAAACTGTCACGATGCAGGGTCTCGGCCCAGCCCCTTAATCACACACACAGAGACGGTAATCAGCTAACTATTTATTGAATAATAAAAAACAGGTGAAAAGGATAATTGTCCATAAAAGTATCAAAAAGTTCAATCAAAAAGGTAAAGAGTCCGTAAGTAAATCCAAAGGCAAAACTTGGCAAAGGCTCCGCAAAAACACTGCGGATCAAGAACTTGGTCCGTGGCAAAGGAACAAGGCAAAGTTCATTACAAGGCCCAAGAAACTTCTTGGCAAGGCACGAGCCGACAACCTGGCTCCGTGGATCTTCACTCGCCTCACTCCCTTCAGATCAGAAGTGGCCGAGCTACTGAGGATCCGTTCCCACGGATCCTATACTTAATTCCCCTGGTGAGACCCCCGACGCTCTAGGCTATGGCGCCAATCTGTGCTACGGGATCTAGTGCTCCTCTGGCGCTCTAGGCTCCGGTGCCATTCCCTCCTGCTGGACTCGATGCTCTGTCTCCTATCAAAGCTCCGTCCTTGCCTCCCAGCACCTGGGTTGCTATCTTCATGAGAGCCAGACTCCCTCTCAGCTTCCATGGACACATCCTCCGCTATCTCCCTGACCCTTTCCTGCGACCCGAAACCACCTGGTTTCTCATACAGATTATCTGAATCAGCACTTTCAGTGTCGGCGTGACTTTCCCAGCTATCACAGCCATCCGGCCAGCCATCATCCCATGCTAAGCTTTCTGTAGGAGAAGAAGGCCCAGCTGCCTCATCATCCCCTTCCTCCATGTCCTCATCAGCTGCAATTGGCCCTAATGCAAGTGGGACCCCCGGGGCTGCCCCCTGCCCCCCAGGCATGGAAGGGAACTGGGTTGCTACATAAACGGCCATCTCTATCAGCTTTGGAAACTGGTACATGGCTACAGCTTCTTCATTTTTGTACCATCCAAAGAACTGAGACCCTGCACAAATATATTAATTTGGTCTCTTCTAACTCTATGATTCGATTATTCCACTTCCCTTCTCTCCCCCCTTCCTTTTCTTTCCCTTCCTCTTTCTCCCCGTTCTTCCTTCTCTACCTATTCTTGGGCTGCAGCCCCCAGCAGCCCTCCCAATCTATCTATCTATCTATCTATCTATTAGGCATGGTTTAGAATCCTAAAATGGTGAATCGTAAATCAAATGGGGGGGGATTTTTTTTTGATTAGTAAAAGAAAGACTTACAAAAATTTCCCAAAAATTTGAAATGTAACTTAAGTACTAACGAACAGTTAGTAATTCGTATGCCAGAGCATGTGCATTCCAGATGGTTTTGGCCTACAACTCCCAGAAATCCTAACAGCTGGTAAATTGGCTGGGATTTCTGGGAGTTGTAGGCCAAAACTTGAATAAATCACACTGAATTCTAGATGGGACTCTCCAAATAGGAAGGAGGGAGGGAGGGAGGGGTATTCTATTCTTGGAAGCAGCAAAAGAAAAGGAGGAGGAGCCCCCCCTCACTCCTCGCTGCCTCTCTCTCACCCCGATCCCGAGGGAGCGAGGGCCCAAGTTTGCCCAGGCTGGTCATATACCTACATTCTATGCACATGCAATAATACAGCAGTAATAGCAATGGGAATAAGAAGAGGTAAAATTCAAACCGAAGTGTTCTGAGTGGTCCCTGCCTCATGCGGTGCAAACGGGCTCTTCTCTGTGAGCCTGGGAAATAAGCCCGGGAAAAGACAGCGTTTTCTGCTTGGGTGCACACACATACATATTCTTTGGAGGGGGGTTGCTGCAGAATCTTCTCTATGAGGCCGGGATTCTGCAACAAATCCCCCTCCCAAGAATATGTATGTGTGCTCCCAGGCTGGCTTTTCCCGGGCTAATTTCCGTTTGCACCGTTGCACCGCATGAGCCCGTTTGCATGAGGCAGGGACCACTCAGAATACTTCGGTTTGAATTTACCTCTTGTTATTGTTATTACTGCTGTCTTATTGCATGTGCATGGAATGTAGGTATGACCAGTTGGATTACTTATAATATTAGGCAGTGGCACTTACAGTAGCATTCATTCTATTATACATTAGGTTGGTTTCTCACCCCAATACTCTTTGATGCCTTAGATCCTGGCTTGGCAGGCAGGAGAGGCAGGGAAGCCTGGAAAAATGTAAACAGAGAGGATTACTCAGAAGTAAATCTGCAAGGAGGGCCCTTCATCCAAAGTGCCCTCCTTTGCAGATTTACTTCTGAGTAATCCTCTCTGTTTACATTTTTTTCCAGGCTTCCTTCCAGCCGAGGGAAGGAGCGAGTTTAGGGCTTGCCTTGCCATAATATTGGCAAGGGAGGCGGGAGGGTGGTGAGAGAGAAGGAGGGTCCCCCTTATGCCCCCCACGACCTAATAACGACACTTAAGAAAATCCTGGCCCCAGAGGTTCTAAAAGAAAGTCCACTTCCTGGTTGGCGTTCCAGGTGCGGAAACGCTCGAAAGTAGCATTTCTTACGAATTTCTTACGAAAACGAATCATTTTCATAACTTTTTCTCATGCCTACTATCTATCTATCTATCTATCTATCTATCCACTTATCTCCATCTAATCTATCTATCTGGAGGATTGCTGGGAGTTGCAGTCCAGGAATTGGAAATATGCAGGGATTGGGATGCTCTCAAAGAAATCCAAGGAGAAGAAAGCTTGCAGCTTGGAAGCAGTGTTTTTTAATTCATAGAATCCTAGAGTTGGAAGAGACCTCGTGGGCCATCAAGTCCAACCCCATTCTGCCAAGAAGCAGGAAAATTGCATTCAAAGCACACCTGGTAGATGGCCATCCAGCCTCTGTTTAAAAGCTTCCAAAAAAGGAGGCTCCACCACACTCTGGGGCAGAGAGTTCCACTGCTGAATGGCTCTCACAGTCAGGGAGTTCTTCCTAATGTTCAGATGGAATCACCCTGTAGTTTGAAGACATTGTTCCGTGTCCTAGTCTCCAGGGCAGCAGAAAACAAGCTTTCTCCCTCCTCCCTCCTCCCTCTGAATTCTTCTCATATATTTATGCATTTGGATCATCCTCCTCTCCTAAAGGGCCTGGTCTAGGGGATGCTGGGAGCTGTAGTCCAGAAAAGAGTGTAGATATGCTATTTTTTTTGCCAGGGGAGTTTTATTTGCACATGTGCTGTATAATATTTTTGCTTTTCTGCTTTTTAAGTTCCTTCTGCTATGATTTTCAGTGTTTTATGACTGATGGTCACTCATTGGCCTGATGGGTGTATTGTGTCCAAATTTGGTGTCAATTCGTCCTGTGGTTTTTGAGTTATGTTAATCCCACAAACTAACATAACATTTTTATTTATATACTGTAGATATCTAATGCTTTCGAGATTTTTTCCAAAACCTTTTGAGACATTTCTGTGGATGGTGATGGCAATGCACCAGGACTGTGCTGCAGCTAGCTGGGAGTCATATGCATTAGATCACTCATGACCAAGAGGTCATGAGTTCAAAACCAGCCCAGGTCGGAGTGAGCTTCCGACCATTGTGTAGCTTGCTGTCAATCTTTGCAGCCCGAAAAATAGTTGCATCTGTGAAATAGGAAATTTAGGTACTGTGTATGCGGGGAGGCTAATTTAACTAATTTACGATGACATAAAATCTCCAGCAAGCATGCAAAGAATGAGGAAGTGCTCCATCAGTGTCACAAATGGACAGTGAAGTGACAGCTCCCCTGGTGGCCAGAATACCCTCATAAAGCTGGAATATTAAATGGCCTCTGTGTGTCTGTCTATATATGCTGTGTGTCTATGGCATTGAATGTTTACATATGTACATTGTAATACCCCGTGAGTCCCCTGCATGGTGAGAAGGGTGGTCTGAGTCCCTCTACGGAAATCAAGAAGGTTGGGATATAAAAGTTTTAAATAAATAAACCAAAATAAATAAATAAACGTAAATGAGCCTCTTCTTTCAAGCACTCTCATCCTAAATCTTGGCTTGCATTTTTTTAACCATCAATGCCATATTTTACTCCAATATTTTCCTATAGGCTCAGTTTATAGCTATCGGCCACACTCTGCAAAAAATTAAGTTCAGTCACATTTCCGCCAGATTCTCTTTCTGTCAGCTTTCTTTACTGTCCAGCTTTCACAACCATATGTAGAAAATGGAATTACGATAGCATGGATGTTCTTGTTTTCAGTATTTAGTGATATATTTTATGCACCAGTTCTGGATGTTCCTGCATTCCTTCATTTCTAGTTGTCTGTTTCTGTGTTTTGATATTCTGAACACAGAGAAGGAAGGAAAAAATAAGGGGGAAAAACCCTCTTGACTCATTCCAAGCACATTCCCCTCAGTTTTAAGTCAAATTGATGGATATTTTTGAGAAACTTCAATGAGACGATATTCTGTTTATACTCAAGTGCTTATGAAGATGAATAGGCTGTAAACAATGACTGTACTTGATAGCTCTCCTTTTGCCGATGTAGTGTTTATTGATGTATGAAATTAGAGACTTCTGCTAAGTTGAACTGATTGCTATGAGCACAGTTGCAGACAAGTGAAAAGCATTAATTGTCGGAGGGTAAAAACACACAGGTCTCCTCTCCCTTGTGCCCACTAGGAGATTAAATATTGCCAGCTTCTGCCCCCCTCCTTTGTTATGATGTCCCAGGCTCTCAAATGTATGCCTTCTTAAAAAGAACAACCTGGATCATTTCAAATATAAGTGATTCACATTGATGGGGCTGTATAAATAATATGAAGGAAAGCAAGAATAATGGTATAGATGCTCAGCTGCCTGTGCATTCATTTCAATGCAGGGTAGTGCTTTCTGGAAGGAGGCCAAAGCACCAAAATCCTAGAGGGATTTTGACTGAGACTCGAGAGAAATAGCAGTCAAATTCAGTTGGCTCATAAGGGAAATTCAACGAGGAGTATATACTACGAGGAAACCATAAAGTCAGGGTGGATTTATACATTCACTGAAATTACATTGGCCAGAAGTCTGCTGGGTTCTTACGCATGCATAGATTTCCCCAGCTGAAGTAGTTTGACAATTTTGTCCCATGTGGAATGTGAATGCAAGGTCGTAGAAGCGGAGTTGCATATGAGATGCTGTTGCATATGGGGAGGTGCATGTTCAGGATCAATTTTGGTTACATATTTGGGCGTGCTTTGAATTGTGCATTGCAGGGGATTGTGGGACACAATCATACACATTAACACATACATGTTACACCATCTCGGCCATGGTCTTTGAGTTCAAATATGACACAAAATCCTAGTTAAAACTTCGAGATGTGTAGCATGCAAGGGCTTCCTTGGTGGTTCTTCTCAGCTTTGCTTTCCATCTGTTACCAAATCAGCTCCAAAAATACACCCCTCTTCCATGCTACAGGCTCCTGAAAGTTGACTCCAAATGTGGTCCTCTTGAAGTTGTGAAGATTGCAGAAATGGATTGTGGGTCCATGTTTGTCAATCTGTTCCCAGGAAATGTGGCCCTTTTGAGTCTATCAAAATAAAATGATTGTGGGGAAGAGATTTAAGTTTGGGATTAGGATTCTTGGAGACCAGGTTTCAAATCCCTACTCATTTATGGAAAGCTATAGAGTGACTTTGAGCAAGTCAGATTCTCTCAGCCCAAGAAGAAGCCAAGAACAAATACTATCTGAATAAATCTCACCCAGAAAACAGTAAAATAGGGTTGCTATATATTCGAGTTGACTTGTAGGCATGTAGAAAACCCACAGTGTCAAGGTGGGGAAAACTTCTTCAAAGCATTTTGTGGAATTAATTTTCTATAGATCCCAAACGCTATGTGCAATCTATTCATAAAGAGCCATAGAATCATATGGTTGGAAGAAATCCAAGCGTCATAACAATTTAACCCTCAACCATGCAAGAATGCACAGCACTCCTTGACAGATAGCCATCCAGCCTCCTTTTTAAAAAAAACCCAAAGAAAAAGTCTTCACCATGTTCTAAGGCTTCATATTCCACTGTGTAACAGCATTTACTATCAGAATGCTCTTCTTAATGTTTAGGTGGAAACTATTTTCCTTGCAGTTTAAATCTGTTGCTCCATGTCTTCATCACATGAGGAAATCTCAGTGTCCAAGGACTCTTCTGCCTCAGTTGAGCCATGGAACCCCACACCACTCATCCCATAATGTAGTCTTACTTCCAGTGGGGCTCTGTGGCTAAACTGTGGTGGCAGCATCCTGCAGCACTATGCTGCCAACATGGGAGACTCCCCACATTCCATTAGGAACAATGGGAATACCATGGGGGGAAGCCATGTGCTGATGTTTCCCCACATGTGATGGGGAAGCGTCAGCTGTTGGCAAGGTGGGGTGCAAGGCACTAGGATTGTTCTGCTGCCCCCTGATTCACCATGGAGGCTGGAGAGTCAATCTGGAGGCCCTCATCCATGTGATGGGGTCCCTAGACTCTAGAACAGTAGAAAACAAGATGGCTCCATCTTCAATATGATATTCTATCAAATACTGAAATGTGGCTCTCACATCCCTTCTTCTCTTCTCCAGGCTAAATATCATACCGAGGTCCCTACACTGATCTTCATATGGCAAGGTTTCCAAACTTTGAGTGCACTCCTCTGGATTTACTCCAGCTTGTAAATATCCTTTTGACTTGCAATAGCACTTTTTGCAGAGAAAGCGAAAGACTATGCAAAACTACAATTTCTAGAATTCCATAGCAACGAGCAATTGCAGTTAAAGTGGAGTCAAACCTGTCCCCAAAGTTATACCCCAATGCTCAAACAACTACACCATGCTGACATATGTCATCTATGTGTTCCTTGTCTATATTTAGAAATCTAGCAAAGAAGGATATGTGTAAGCAAATGATCTATATGATCTCAAAAGAAAAGAAAATATGGGTGTAGGCACACTATGATCTTTTCCTGGGCCTGCTAATTTTCTGTGTGAAAGAAAGGGACACAGAAATGGGTTGTTGCAGGTTTTTCAGGCTGTATGGCCATGTTCCAGAAAATGGCCATACAGCCCGAAAAACCTGCAACAATCCAGTGATTCCGGCTAAGATGTTTCACCTACATCCATGGTAGGCATCCTCAGAGGTTGTGAGGTCTGTTGGAAACTAGGAAAATTGGGTTTATATATCTGTGGAAAGTCCAGGGTGGGAGAAAGAACTCTTGTTTGCTGGAGTTGGTGTGAATATGGCGCAGCTGGCTAAGTGTCAGCTGCATAAGATCTCTCTGACCAGTAGGTCATGAGTTTGAGGCCTGTCCGGGTGGAGGTGGGTGCTCGACCTTTAAGTGTAGCCTGCTGTCGACCTTTGCAGCCCAAAAGACAGTTGCATCTGTCAAGTAGGTGATAAAGTTACCATATTAAAAGGGGAGGCAAATTTTGACTGAATGATGAGGCCATTAAAGAACTCCAGGGATGCAGAAGAACAACAAGGGACGCTGGAAAAAACACTGAGATGAGGAATGTGTCAGCTCTCCCTGGTGGCCAGAGTTTGCCTCTGTTCGTTTATATGTGTGTTTGTGAAATAGTAGGAATTGGCTGCTAAAGTATGTGTATCTGTAATCCGTTCTGAGTCCCCTTCGGGGTGAGAAGAGCAGAATATAAATAAAGTAATTAAGTAAATAAATGTTCCTAATTTCCAACAGACCTCACAACCTCTGAGGATGCCTGCCATAGATGCAGGTGAAACATCAGGAGAAAATGCTTCTAGAACATGGGCATACAGCCCGAAAAACCTGCAACAACCCAGTGATTCTGGCCATGAAAGCCTTCGACAGAACACATAAATGTTTGAAAAAGAACGCACAATTTGAATAACATAATTTGATTCTGATCTAACTTACTTTCAAGAGGAGTAATTCTTATGTTCACTCATGGATATTTCCTAAGATCTTTTGATAGTCTATTTCCAGTAGCCTACTCTTGTTAACTTCATAACATGGTGATATTGACAGGGAGCCAAAATTATGTGTATAAGTAGTTGTTGGCTAACAATGAGATGAAACTGGCTTCAGAAAGTTAAAATAGCTATCTACAATTCCTAGCATTTCTCAAAGTGTAAATGTGTTAGGTATTTCTATTTTGGGCATCTTGTCAGCCATCACTGAACCGACTGTCAAAGCTGAAGCATTTCCAGTGAATTGGTACATTTGTTCAAAAGTCAAATGTGATAGCAAACTTTCAACTCAGAAGTGGGCCACCCAGCCTTGCAGTTGGAGGCGGTTCAACTTTGTGTTGCAGAAAGGAAATTCTAGTATATGGAAGCAGGAAGGAGAACAGCACATTAGAGATGCGGAGATCTTGAAATTCTGTGGTTTCCTCATTGATTTTTTTTCCATCCTGGATTTTTACAAGCTTTTTTACTATTCTTTTTTGCACAGAATGTTGAATGTATGTTTTTGTTCATTTTTTTAACCAGATGGACGCAATAGAAACTTTTATTAAACTATAGTAATGGTTTAGGGACAGGGAGCAATAGATTCAAAGTACAGGAAAAAAATCCATCTGAATATTAGTAAGATAGTCCTGATGGTAAAAGCTACTAGTGGAATATATTGCCTGTGAGTCCAGGAGAGTCTCCATCTCTGGATGTTCCTAAACAAAGGCTAGATTGCTATCTGCTTGGATTGTGCTTTTCATGCATGGCAGGGAGTAGGACTGCCATCATCTAATCTCAGAGTCTCTTCCAACTTTGAGGTTTCTTCCAATTCTGGGTGATGGGTGATGATGGGCATTTTTGAATTGTGTATAATTTTCATTGCACTTTCCCAAAATGTCTACATGTTGTTCTTTCTTCCATGTAATGCATTATAAGTCACAAATGTGTAGATTTCTGATGGCAAACTCAAGGCTTGTCTATATGAGCCCCAAACCAGAGACTCGCCCAAAATTAACTGCTGGGAGCCTTTCCTATCACAGTAGCTTCCAATGAGTATCATAGGCTTTCAGTTTAAAATGACTTTGCCCTATTGTTAGATTCTTCAGAGTTTACTGGAAACTCCAGAATATCTCAGGGCTTTGAGGCAGTCTGTCCAGTGGGACAATGCCACCATCACATTTTCTCTGGACTTATCAGTGCTGAGAAATGGGAGGTAATATGCCCATATCCCCTCCACTTTATGATGACCATGAAGCTCAGATCTCCTGACCATCATGGTTGCTCTGGTATGTCAGAATGTGGTCCCTGCATGACCAGCAAGAGGGAGGGAATGCTTCCTCCAGTGTTCCACCATTTATGTGGTTGGACATTTTCTTTTGATGTGCATTGTTCACAGTTTGAGCTAAAGAAAGCAAAGTTGTGCATGTAGACCCTTTCCCCATGCAAATGTACGTCCAGAAGTTCATAGAATCACACATTTGGAAGGTTTAACAAGGGCCATCTAATCCAACCTTTTGCCACTCATGAAGACACACCTATAGAACTCTTGAAAGGCGGTCATCCAACCTGTGTTCAAAGATCTCCAAAGAAGAAGAGTCCATCACTCTCTGAAACAATGCATTCCACTGTCAAACCATAAAGTTCTTTGCAAGATGAAATCTCTTTACTTGTAATTTTAAGCCATAGATCCATGCTCTACTATTTGAAGCAAGAGAAACCAAATCAATTCCTTCTTTTACATGACATTTTTCAGATGCAAAAATATGTCTTTCATATCATTTGTGTGTTCAGTTGGGCATTTAACTGTGTAACCAAATGCACAATTGCTTGTGACAAGGCCATCAAATACTGGCCGGAGAGATAGCACAGCGGTAACAACCGCTGTGCTTGCAATCAGACGGTTGCATGTTCGATTCCTGAGCTGGTCTGGACACCCAGCTGTGAGCCCTGTCCACTGTTCATCCAACAGTTCGAAAACAGCCCAGCTGTGAATAAATGAACTGGGAACCGCTAAGCGGGGAAGGATTTTTAACAAAAAAGGACTTTACAAAGCCTGAATAAAAAGAAAGATCAGCTGTCGGAAGGTGGAATGCGGAAACAGAGGCTCTCCATCATGAGTATGAAGCAACAGCACCCCCTTGTGACGTAATGACGTAATGGGGCAACCGCACCCTGTGACGCAGCCAGAAGAAGACAACATCCTTCTAAATTGTACTTGTTGTATTGTAATTGCATGTCAACCACTCTGAGTCCCCTTCGGGGTGAGAAGAGCGGAATATAAATAAAGTGTATTATTATTATTTTTACTTGTGAATATTTATGTTAAACAAACTTATGGACTCTCTAGGCCCATATGTATATATTTTTAGTTCTTCTTGTTCTCATATTCTCTCTTTTATATTGTAGCCAGTGTTGCAACTATTCCTTAAGTAGTGTTTGAAAATATTTTGAACTACAAATCCCTGAAATGTTCTACCCATTTTTCAAATCTCTGTGGGGCAAGATGGCTGATAAGAGTAAGAAGATCTTTCATCTGGTTTTTCAACTTAATATTGCTTTCCCATTGCAAGAGGCTATATCCATTTCCAGTGTGAAATTGTATGTTGACCTCCTCCAGTCCCAAATAGCCCATTTTACTACCTGGAATAGCTTATTGGAACTTTATGCTTGTTTCTTCTTCCACCAATGGAAGGATTTACATTTGGTCCATGTCCATGTAAAATATTTATCTGGACATGAATTATTTAATGTTTAGGAAAAGCTTACACCATTTTTATGTATGTGGCCAGCTGCGTCTGGGACCTATAAAGGGTTTTACGGCTCAGGCCATCTTAGCATACTGGCTTAAAGCAAAGCATTGCTTTGATTAGGCTGAAACTCTTCATTGCATTCATTATTTATTGTTGTTTTTTTAATGATGGTGGGCCATGAAAGGGTTTAGCCAGGCTGTCCAACTCAAACACTTTCAAGCTCAGAGATATGTAAGGAGATTTCATTTGAAAAACAGTGGGATTATAGCGCATTTCTATCTGCCTATGGCCTTCTTTGCCATCAATATCCCATCCCACTTTCAGAGATAGATATACAACCTCATCAGATGGGCAACATTGCCTATCATGTGACATTTCCACTTCACTTGAGGCAGGGACCCTACTGACCCCCACCACACATTGTCGATCTACTTCTGGTATGGCTCCATGCCCCAAGTGAAATGGAAGTGTCACAGGAGGCAGCAATGGCAGGCTTCCCGTGTTGCATAGTAAACGACAGGAGGAGCTGGATGGCGATGCTTTCCCCCATGGGATGAGGTGAAGGGGGAAACAAATGATGCAGGGCATGAGGTGATGGGTTCCTCATGCCCACTTTCATGTCCTGCTGGATTCGCCACAATGCATGGTGAATCCCAGCCTTAATGTGATGAAGTCCCAGACCTTTAAAATACTTTCACTGCTGCCTCTGACAGATGGGGATGTCCCAGTTACAAACACAAAGCTGCGGAAGACCGTTTTTATGTAAATGTGGCATGAGAGTCATTTTCCCATGGTTTTAGCTCATGGCACCACTGTGATGAATATAATGTGTGGTTTGAATGAAATAGTATGAAAGGTGTATGACTAGGGTTTATGTGGACTGGAGATACCATATTAAGAATATTAAAGCTTGGAAACTGCAAAAGGCTGATGAAGGAAGACTAACTAAGTTGTTGAACAGCTGACACTGATGACCAGAGACAATGATTAATCTGCAGTGGAAAACAACATGTTTACTAGGGCTGTGCCATTGATTAAAAATGTTTCAAAAGTCATTACAAAATTAGGGGGCATGGGCATTTTGTTTCTAAAGTGTTTTGAAAGTATTGTAACTAAAAAAATTCACTAGTATTACGATAGTAACAAAATTTTGTTGCTATTTTGTTAAAGTAATTGCGCATGTAGGTGGGGGCTTCTCCCTTATTTGTAGAGGAATATGTGTGCTGCTGGGTTATGCACACAAAGATCACATTAGCTCTTTAAAAAAGCAGCTATGGCAACATGTGCCAGAGTTAATCAAGTGATTGTGTGGGGGTTTTTTTTTTGCTGTATTATACACACAGAGATCACACTAGCACTAGAAAATGCTGCCAAGGCAAGTTGTGGCTGGGTGAAAAAAATGGTTGTGTGGTTTTTGGCTCTATATGCACAGAATACAGAGAGCAATGTAACCCAGGCAGTTAACCTAAAAGATTTCCTAAAATGCAATAAAAATATAAAACAGTTGTGTAAGGCAAAAGGCACCCACCCACCACAAAAAGAATAAGCAAGCCCCTGCTTTCCAGTGCCTGTCTCAGTGTCTTTACCATGTGCAAAGCTTCTATCTCTTTCTCTAACACCTAACACCCATGCATCAGATATTGCATTGTAAGTATGAATCTAACAAATTTGATCCGATTTATGACGAGTTATGAAAGTTTTGTACAGCCCCAATATTTACATAGTCAAAGACAAATATTTTTATTCTTTGTGTACTTGAGGGGCCATCTCTCCCCCTACCAAACCCAAAGATCACTTCGCTCCAAAGATCAAAATCTGCTTGAAATTCCCAATTTCAAGATCTATTGCCTAAGAGCTACTAGGCGCAGAGCCTTTTCATCTGTAGCTCCGACACTCTGGAATGCCCTACCTGCTGAAAACCAGGCATTGTGAGACCTAACAGCTTTTCGGAGGACTTGTAAGACCCACCTTTTTCGGCTAGCCTTTGAGCTAGGTTAATGTATTTGAATGTTTTTTTACTATTTTAGTGTGAACTGTGTTATTCTCTTTGTAAACTGCTCTGAGCCTTTGGGAGTGGCAGCGTATAAAAATGAATAATAAATAAATAAGGAAACAAACACAATGCACCTTACTTAAGAAGGAAAATCAACATCTGTCTGCGACTGATGGAGTCAGCAAGCAATCTGTCAGTCATTTACAACTTTTTTAGAACAAAAACAGTAATAAATATGCTTTATAACAGACCTTTTTATTAACCAAAAGTGTGGCAGACAGTGGAGTCTGGTCACCCACCACTTTCTCCAAGGGATGGAGTAAATGGTGTACTCGCAGAATAGAAGATTTGCTGGGAATGCAATATGGCCTACATTAGGTTCTCTTCTCCAAAATCAGGAAGAAGGGATGGCCATGTATTCATGATGAATGAATGAATGATGAGTATTGCCAATTGAAAGTAAAATTCATGAGCCTAAAAAAAATCACCCTTTATACAAAGAGCCATAGAAATGGACCTAGTAAGGTGTGTGCACAAGTATTTTGTCTTACTACAGTATGGGGCAAGAAGTGGAATATCCACTAGTATTGGTTAGCTATGAGACCACCATGGGGGGTTCTTCATAGAGATCCCATTTCAGTGGTGGACAGTTGTGAATGCCATATGTCAGAGATGGACGGCCAATTCTCATGGGAATCATTGCCACTGCCAACATACTTGGAAATAGCTCCTAATGGAACTGATTATACAGGAATAGCTCCAAATGGAACTGATTATGGTGAAACATTAAGGGTGGCAGTGAGACCCCACCCACAACATTTTTTACAGTGATTTGTGTGTTTTGGTTGAACGTTGGGCTTTTTAAAAAAACAGAGGGCATATCCCTTTGGAGGCTGAAACGCATTGCCCTGGCCCATGGGTCTTCAATTTCCACATTCCTGACACACAAGAATGGGCCTTGGAGAAGGAAGGAATTCATTCTGCATAAAGGTATCGGTCCATTACTCAGGGATATGGAAAGACTCAAGGAGGCCTTGCCTCAGTGAGCAAATATTGCCATTCATTTCATCCGCTGAAATATAAATGATAGAATAAAAGCACTCAGTCAAAACAATGGGCTGACAAGCACACAGCCAGAAGCTGCAAGTGGCAACCTTAACACCTTTTCCAAGTATAGCAGGAGACTTTGAGCACATGGTGACCTCACAGAATGAGGGCACTACCAATGATCCAGCCTAGCAAAAGAAGCTCGACATTTCCTCCCATGCTCCAAGAACTCCACACAATTTGATTTCAAGAAGCATACTCATGATTCTGATGTGTTTCCTTTCCAAGCATGAAAGGATTTCCCTCTTGCTTTCTTACTAAGATTCTGGTTTCTACTCTTCTTTTGGTACATAACGTTCCCAGATTTCACTTAGCAAAGAAACAGTTTGGAATCCAGTTCTACTTGATACTTCCACCTTTAGTGCTGTGGGATTTTACTCACTGAATCAGAATTTTAACACATTTGTTACATACCAGAAAGGAAGGAATGGAACTACCCAGCCATTAAACCATATTAATACCTAGGCTTGATTGCTATTATTTATTTATTTATTTAATATCATTTATATTCCACCCTTCTCACCCCTCAGGGGACTCAGGGCGGATTACAATGAACATATACAGGCAAACATTCAATGCCATAGACACACAACATATATAGGCAGACACTCAGAGGCTATTTAACATTCCAGCTTCTGGCCACCAGGGGGCTGTCGCATTCCTTCATTCTTTGCATACTTCCTGAAGATTTTATGGCCTTGTAAGTCCGTTAAATTACCCTCCCCACAAAGTGGTACCTGAATTTCCTACTTGACAGATGCAACTGTCTTTTGGGTTGCAAAAGTCTACAACAGTCACCCTTGAAATGTTTTTTTGAAATGTCAGTATGGGTGCTAAACGTTATGATGCTTTTCTTTCATTTCACAAAAGGCATTTAACAGGATCTCATTCCACCCTCAGGCAGAAATCATAGCACTTATTTTGATTCTTGATTCAAATTCAGGGTGTTCAATTTAGGATATTGATTCAGAGGTTTCGGATATAATATCCCGTATAGATTACTGCAATGTTCTCTATGTGGGGTTGCCTTTGAAGACTATTCGGAAGCTGCAACTAGTCCAATAGACAGCAGCCAGGTTGATAACAGAAGCGGCATCCAGAGAGCGTACAACTCCCCTGTTGTGGCAGCTCCACTGGCTGCCAGTTTGCTACCAGGCAAAATTCAAAGTGCTAGCTTTAGCCTTTAAAGCGCTAAATGGTTCTGGTTCAACTTTACCTGTCCAAACGCATCTCTCCCTATGAACCATTGAGATGTTTAAGATCATCCAGAAAGGCCCTGCTCTCGGTCCCGCCTTCTTTGCAGGTGTGATTGGCGGGGACGAGAGACAGGGCTTTTCAGTGGTGGCTCCTCGGCTTTGGAACGCCCTCTCTAGTGACATCAGATCGGCCCCCTCCCTCCTGACGTTTCACAAGAAAGTCAAGACCTGGCTGTTTGAGCAGGCATTTGCTGATGAAATATAATGGTTTAATTAGATATATGGAATGACGACGATGTGATGGATAGTGAATTCAACATGACATTGAGACTGTAATTGTATGTTTTAATTGCTAATTGTTGTATTATATGGTTATTGTTTGGTTTGTTTTGCTCATGTTTTGATTGGAGCGCAGGGATTGCCATGTGTAAACCGCCCTGAGTCGCCTTCGGGCTGAGACGGGCGGTATAGAAATGTGATAAATAAATAAATATCTGAGGAAAGAGCAGAAGGTAAACTGGGTTGGAGGAGTGGTCAGTCATAACTTCTTGACTGTTTTCGTTTAAGACATATTTTGGGGGCTTTTGTTTGATTTTGGTCATAGCTTCTCTTGAAAACTCGGTCTACAGCAGTGGTTCCCAAACTTTTTTGACCTACCGCCCCCTTTCCAGAAAAAATTTTACTCACCGCCCCCCTAGAAATTTTTTAAATTTTTTTAATAGCAATTAAACAGAAAGATATATGTATTAATGTTTCTACCTTTTTCATAAAATTAAATGTTTTAATGTGTTTTAATTTTAATTTAAATGTTATTTTAATTGCATGTTGTTTTTATGGCATTGAAAAAAGAAGGGGCTGGCACTGGACAAGTGAGGCCCACCTTGAAAAGCGCCTCCCACCCACCCTGCCCCATGCCGGGCCCAGCAAGGCGCGCTTGCGAGGACATCCCCATTGGAAGAAAGAGGCAATACACAGGACTGCGCCATGGGCGGGGTTGATGAGAGGAAGGAGGCGCGTGCTGTGGTTTCCACGGCAACACCTGCCCAGGGATCGCACGCTTGCGACTGTGTCCCTGTGAGTTGGAATCCCCAGGCAGGCATTGCCGTGGAAACCGCATCACACACCTCCTTCCTCTCATCAACCCTGCCCATGGTGCAGTCCTTTCTTCCAACGGGGACGTCCTTGCAAGCGCGCGACCCTGCAAGTGGCAAGCAAGCCTGGCTCATGCCACCGCCCCCTTACAGGGGTTCAGCGCCCCTCAAATTCTCCTGAGCCTCCCAGTGCCCCCTTGGATTGCCCCACCACCCACCAGGGGGTGATACAGCCTACTTTGGGAACCACTGGTCTACAGGGAGCATGTGCAATTATTTTTAATGCTGCTGGGTTTTTTTATACATAGTCCCTACATTCAATGATATCTGGGAATTCCAATTTATGAGTAGCTTTAGTACAAAAACATTGTTGAGGATTTTGTAGAATGTGGTATGAGAGGAGGTCCATTGGGGTGATATTGTGAGTAACTGCACTGGATACAGCACCAACACTTCTCATTCTTTGTTGGTGGTTGTCTTATGGATCCTATCATTAGTATTTCTTAGCAAGACTTATTTAGAAGTCATTTTCTATTGCTGTCCTCTTAAGGTCAGAAATGTGTGATTTGCTCATCACCATCCACCGAATTCAAGGGCATCCAGTTCAACATACCGCACTGATGTATTTTACTGTATTTTATTGTGTTGAGTGTTTTGTGGTGTTTTTTATGGTGTTTTTATTCTGTTTTTAATCTTGAATTTGGTGTAAGTCGCCCCGAGTCACCCGGGTGTGGTGACTCACAAATTTGAATAATAAATAAATAAATAAACAGCATTCTTCCAGGCAGGAATACACACAGTCAAAACATTCCCAACAAATTGCATCCCACTTATTCTTGTCACAATTTTGAGGGGTGGCCAAGGAGGACAAATGGAAAATATGGGGGTCAAGTGGGAAAATTACTCACGTAGTTGCCCAGTACTTTTATAGTATGAATTTCAGCACTGAAGTATGATGCCAGTCCTGTATTCAACTTCGCAACCCTAGCAAGTAACCCACATATTTAATGCATGCAAGTGACCCTCATGTGGTCCACCTGATACACATGCACACATCAATACTCTTTCGAATTTCACTCTTTTGGACCTCTATAAACAACTGCATGCAATTTTGAAATAAACCGGAGTCTTTTTTGGAGTTAAAAAACCTAATCTCCTGCTGTGTTCACAGAGATGCATAACTGACTTGAAAAAGAGAACGCTGTGCTCTTAACACACTCATCGTGTGGTTTGAGAGGCTTCGTGCCTCTTGCGCTGCGCACGAAACCCATCACTCATTCCATCTCCAAATTAGAAAAGCTTGACATTATTGGAAATTAGAAATGCTTGATGAGGCTTCTGTTAGTGGCTCAATGGAACAATTTGGGTTAGAAAAGGGCCTCAGCTGGATCATGAAATCCATCCCTCTTGTGTCATAAATGCAATCATTCGGCAGAAAGAAGGAGCACATGATTTGAAATGACTCCATCGATGGTGCTTCAAATAGGTTTTTCCACTACTAAATAAGTTGCTTAACAGTCACACTCTTTTTCCTGATGTACTTATCAGATCAATTCAATATTATTGCACTTTATGATGGTGACTAAAGGCCTAAGTACCCTAAAAGGAGCCAGATCTTGACCGGAACCTTAGTCCTTACTACTTAGAGGGAAGGTTAGCCCTTGTTAGTACATGGATGGGAGACCACTAATACATTCCTGGTGCTGGAAACTGTATGTCATGAATTGGCAAAGTATTCCTTGCACTAAGTATTCCTTGCCAAAGAAAACCCAAAGAGGTCACCATAAGTTGAAAGATTGAACAAAGGCATGTATGCACGTCTGTTTTATCCTCCTTATAATTGAATTTACTTCTGCTTTTGTTGTGTGGTGCATTGGTTTCATCCCTATGGGTGGTGTTATCTTATGCTGCTTTATGGCCTCTGTTTTATTATCTTATATAGTATTTTATGCTTTTAATTTAGCTGTACACCACCCAGGGAACACTGGATATTTATTTGAATATTTATTTACTAAAAATGAAGTAAATAAACAAGTTCCTCCATTAGGAGTTCAGTTTCCCTGCAAAATTCCTCTGTGGCTCAGATTGCATTCCAGACTAATGCATCTCTCTTTTTGCCTATGGTGCACTTCTGGCACAAAGGGGCTTAGGGCATATTGTTTCCATGGCATGTGATGTCCATGGCATGATCCCAGAGGACTATTTCAAGAGTCTTGTGGGCATCCGGATCAGTGCACACAAAATCCCAGACCTCAATAAGCTGTTTAGAATAACTGGCTCAGACTCTTCACTGGTCAAGGTGCTTCAGAAAAAACTTTCATTGAACTACAACTCCCAGGTGTCTTTAAAGGAATTGCATGCAAAATTGTAAAAAAAAAACCCACAAAAAACCAAACACACAGTTTAGTGAAAAATATATTTATCTCTCCCTCCCAACAAAGAAACCTAGGACTTTTTGACACCGACCCATGGTGTCTTGATAGTTGTGGTG
The DNA here is from genome assembly GCA_030556195.1 of Anolis apletophallus. Taxonomy (NCBI): domain Eukaryota; kingdom Metazoa; phylum Chordata; class Lepidosauria; order Squamata; family Anolidae; genus Anolis; species Anolis apletophallus. The sequence goes on along the minus strand of JARBWK010000007.1, from coordinate 143,204,316 downwards.
TATATAATGGATCAATATTTTACCTCTCTTCAATAAAGCAATATACTTACCTATTTTGGTCCTGTTATCATACTTCCACTCACAACTAGACTTGTGCGCTGATCCATTTTCCTTCCATAAATCCATTCTTATGTTTCTTCCGTTACCTTAGGGAGTACGTAACAGGAAGCCTCCTCTCAGTACAAAAATCAGCTTGATACAAAAGCAAGCAGGAGCAAGTGAGGATCCCAGCTCCTCACCTGCTTTTTGTGAGCAGCCTCCTTCCTTTTGACAGTGTTTGTGTGTGTGTGGCATGCAGGCCCAGAAAGTACATGCAGCTGCTTGCAGCCAAGTGCTTCCTATGGAGTAAGAGAACTTACCTCCTTGCCTTGGAAAGTGCATGTGGCATGCAGGCCCAGAAAGTGTGCATGCCTGCCTGCAGTTGAGCACCTCCTCTAGAGTAAGAAACAGGTAAAACTGGGCTGTGGCGCAGCCAACTGGAGAGTTATCTGCATTTAATCACTACTGACCAAAAAGCCATGAGTTCAAAACCAGCCCAGATCAGAGTGAGCTTCTGACCCTTTGTCTACGTTGCTGTTGACCTATGCAGCCCGAAAGACAGTTGCATCTGTCACATACAAAATTTAGGTACCACTTTATGCGGGGAGGCTAATTTAACTAATTTACAATGCCATAACCTTCCAGCACCATGCATAAGAGTGAGGAAGTACTCAATCACAGGACTCTGTGTCACAATGGACGGTGAAGCCGCAGCTCTCCCTGTGGCTGGAATTGAGCCAGGAAAGCTTGGGCACAGCTGGAATGTTAAATAGCCTCTTTGTTTGTCTATATATGTTGCATGTCTAACTGGCATTGAACGTTTGCCAAGTATATGTGCATTGTAAATAAATAAATAAGAAATAAGAAACCTCCTTCAAGCATGAGCCTGCCAGCAGCTGAGCACATATTTTCTAGTGTAGAGCTTAAATGCCTAAAACAATGGGAAGGGGAGCCTGGGGAACCCCCCATAATGGGCAGATAGAAAATGGATCTTTCGGCACCCCAGATCAAAAACAGATATCTTCCCTCCTGAATGGATTGGGGCCCACACTGAAAGCCACAGGACACGAAATGGGTCAATGTTTACCCAGATTGCACAAGCCTACTCACAACCTTCCTTTACTATTTTCTATCCAGCATGCCTTGTACCTTTTTGTTTGTTTATTTTTTTTTTAAATTAACATATATACGTGCTGTTGTTCTCATGTCAGAGGGGCCTCTAAAATAGAACAGAAAGGGTTACTATATTTTAATAATATTTAAAAATACTGTCTTGATACAGAAGAAGTTCAGATGACTTCTCTTAAGAGAAAAAAATTCTAGGAGGATAATGAAGAGGAGAATATGACGCAACTGGGATAAGAATATGGTTGTTATGGGACGCTTTTTGTAAGCCTGAATGTAGTATTTGAATTCATCATGGGAAAGAACCAGTTTTGACACACACAAGGATGTAATGCACACAGTTCCTGGGGAATCTCATTGTCAATTAGCACTAATTAATATCTCATTATTGTGAATGTGCTGCTATCATTCATTCTATGCCATTCATCATGCTGAAATGCCTTTGATTTATAGGGACTGTAATGGAGAACTGCTCAGTAATTAGTTGACAGGCCTTGAATGTTATTACTTTATTCCTGTACTCATACATTGCAAATTTCTTCTTGGTGGTTTATTCAATGGCTTTGGAAAGACAGATTAGCTGTGGAGGGCTAGTCTGTTAGTATGACAGTTTTTCTTATAGTTTTAAAATAAAGCCAAACTTTCATTCCAACTGCTAGTCCAGACTGGAATAGATCCATTGAATTAATGGGATTTGCATAAATCTGGATTTGCCATTGATCCAATGGTTCACCTCTAGTTGAATATGGCAAGCAAAAACTCAGCCCAGATTACCAGATAGTTTTCTTTCTTGCAGCATGCAATTGTGTGTGAGTCCTATTTTGTATATTGTAGTCACCAAACCTGAGTACCGTATTTTCTGGCGTATAAGACTACTTTTTCCAATTCAAATTGCTGGCTTTAGCCTTTAAAGCCCTAAACGGTTCGGGTCCAACTTACCTGTCTGAACGCATCTCTCCCTATGAGCCATCGAGATGTTTAAGATCATCTGGAGAGGCCCTGCTCTCAGTCCCGCCTTCTTCGCAGGCGCGACTGGCGGGGACAAGGGACAGGGCCTTTTCAGTGGTGGCTCCTCGGCTTTGGAGCGCCCTCCCTAAAGACATCAGATTGGCCCCCTCCCTCCTGACGTTTCACAAGAAAGTCAAGACCTGGCTATTTGAGCAGGCATTTGTTGATGAAATATAAGGCTTAATTGGATATAAGGAATGACGACGATGTGATGGAAACTGATTTCAACATGACGCTGAGGCTGCAATTGTATGTTTTTAATTGTTAAATTGTTATTATATTTTTTCTGGGGGGGGGGGGGTTGACTTGTTGCTGTGTTGTATTGAGGGCAGAGACTGCCTGTGTAAACCGTCCCGAGTCGCCTTCAGGCTGAAACGTGACAAATAAATCGAAACGTGACAAATAAATAAATAAATTTTAACCCAATAAAAACTTCTCAAAAGGCCGTATTTAGCGACTGTATGAAAGCATTAAGGGCGACGTTGTACAAGTACGGTAGAAGAAAATCCATTCATCAGGATTCGTGGACTTAATGTGGTCCCTCACCAGGGGCACCTCACCAGGAAGGTGTGAGTAAAGGGCGGAGCAAGCTGCAGGTGTCTGAGGCGCCTGGAGTATGGAAAAAAGAGATAGAGTGGCTCTGGGCCCAGAAAAACACATTTCTTTTACCTGCCTGACCTGCCCTGCCCTTGTATCCTATTACCGTACCTCCTCCTCTGCCCTCAGATCTTGCTCCTGAAGACTGCAGTGAAGCAGTCTTCAGTCTTCTGCGCATGTGCGAGATCTGAGAGGCAGAGAAGGAGGTACAGTAATAGGAAAATTACTATATTGAAATCAAATCTGATGCTTTTATTAGGTGTGTGTTGGAAGAGGGGTAGTCTTATACGGCAAGTATATCCCAAACTCTATATTTTAACTGGAAAAATTGGGGGTCGTCTTATACGCCAGAAAATACGGGTACTTTAAAATGGAGAAATTGTCTCACATTTTCTGCTTTTGGAGTCAAAGTTCCATAATTTCTGGCTTGAAACCAAATTGTTGCATATTCATGGAATATGTCTCTATAGATACTCCAAGGAGGAAGGGAGAAAAATTGTTACTCTGAAACCTTTCTAACATCTAGCTTTGAAAAACTTTAAAATGTTTGAGCAGCTAAACCTTTTTTATGAAAGGGTATTCATGTAAGAGAATTGCCTGAATCCTCTGCAATATCAAGCCCATTCAATGATGCTTGAAACCCAATGGGACAAAACATAGATTAATAATAGAAGATAACCTACGTTCTTGGATTGAGAAAAATCTCAAACATCTAAGGAAGGTTAGACTCCTTCACATGCTTTTCTGTAGGCAGACTGGACAGGATACTTCGAGAGGCTCCATATGATGTACAGAGACAAGTCTTTGCATCTTACTGTTGGCCCTGACTAATTAGACTTAGAGTTCAAGTTAGTTTGAGTTTGAGTTAATTCAAGTTTGAGTTAGCCACAAGTGAAGCAATGGTCCAACTTCTTTTTGAAGTCCTCCAATGAAGGAAAATCCACCATCCTCTGATGCAGTATAGGTTTTAGAAAGACCAGTAGCTATCTACTATTTGCTGTGGTGCAAACATATCTGAATAAACACATAGAAATTCAATGTATATATACAAATACAAATGTCAGTAAAACATAGGATTGTTGCATTCACATTAAACAGAAATAATTTGTTCTTTTCTCAAAATATATAAAAAATACTCTTCACCTGTGTGGAAATAGTTCTTGTGTCTTTACTACAGATGAGTAGACTCCAAATCCTTGCACAGTAAATGTCCTATTTTTTATTACACAAGGGTGGATTAATGTGTTTAATGTCACCTCTGGCTGAGAGAAGCAGTATATGAATGCGGTAAATAAATAAATAAATATGAATGCAACAACTCAATGTTTTACTGATATTTGTATTTGTATGTATACATTGAATTTCGATGTGTTTAGATACTTTCGCATCACTGCAGTTAGTGGATACCAGTCTTTCTAGTTTCAAGGGAATCCATTTTCCTTTCCAGCAGTACAGGTTTTACCATATAATTCAGTTTCATAATGCAGTTTAATGACATAACACTGTATTTTTTCAGTCCTTGGTGGCATGTAACACAGTTCAATGCAGTTAAATTGCATTATATGGTTCTGTAGATGGGGTCCCAAAGTCTACAAGACTTGAGCAAAGCTATTGAGGGTAAGATCACTTAGAGGTTTCTCATCATCACAAGTCAAAGTCAACTTGAAGGCAACTAATAACAAACACCAAACATAATATCCATAGTTTTCTGGGAAACTAATTTCATTTCTGTATATGTGGGGCATAAATGGCATCAGTTTTCCTCCTGATCTCACTGATCACAAGCATGCTGGAATGTGTCCAGAGGAGGGCGACTGAAATGATCAAGGGTTTGGAGAACAAGCCCTATGGGAAGCGGCTTAAAGAGCTGGGAATGTTTAGCCTGAAGAAGAGAAGGCTGAGAGGAGACATGATAGCCATGTATAAATATGTGAGGGGAGGTCATAGGGAGGAGGGAGCAAGCTTGTTTTCTGCTGCCCTGGAGACTTGGACGCAGAACAATGGCTTCAAACTACAAGAAAGGAGATTCCACCTGAACATTAGGAAGAACTTCCTGACTGTGAGAGCCATTCAGCAGTGGAACTCTCTGCCCCATAGTGTGGTGGAGGCTCCTTCTTTGGAAACTTTTAAACAGAGGCTGAATGGTCATCTACCAGGTGTGCTTTGAATGCAATTTTCCTGCTTCTTGAAAGAATGGGGTTGGACTGGATGGCCCATGAGGTCTCTTCCAACTCTATGCTTTTCAATAAATCTCAGCAGAGAGGAAGAAATTCCTGAAAGGATGTTTATTCTTCCGGCAAACATTTTGTACATTAATTGGACACAGTGTCAGCTGTGCATCTCTCTATTCTCAGGAACAACAATATTTTTCAAGAACCAGCAATTCAAAATGGAACGGTTTTTAAATATACATATTTCCCCACTCTGTGAGTTTTGATATTGTTCTGTGCTTCTGTTGTGCTTTTGAAAACCCAGTGGTTTGTCAAATGTATTGCTTCCTATGCAAAAGACGCTACAGCAGCAAATCATGTAGTCTGCTCGTTTACATAATGGCTGCCTCACAATAGCGCATGAAGCTGTCTTTGATAGTCAGTGCTGGCTCCTACATTATCAACAAAAAACAGGCATGAGGCACCAACACAACAGGCGGGGGCAGGGGGGGGGAATTAAATGGACACAGTGTTGCAAAAAGTATTCAGAGTGCAATATCTCTAGAAATGCAATGCAATATTTCCAAGGGAGCTGTACATTCTTGCATACAAACATATTTCTGGAGGATTAGACATTTTAGTCTGTTTCAGGAAAGCTAACGGTGATCCCCATGGCACCTCAACCCATCTAAAATAGTTTAAGTTGCATTCAGTGATATTGATGTCAATGTGGTGTTCAATCTGTTCCAGGTTTTAGTCTATGCTTCAAAGGTTTTGAAAGGTGAGATACAACACTTTGGCTAACTTTTTCATGAGAGCGGATGTAGGAACTCAGCAGGTATATATCACGAAAGCCACACATTGCAGGGGTAGTATGGTATTATTAATATTTTCATAATAATATCAATATCAACTTTGGCTAACTTAATGGTTTTACATGGATGTTTATTATGTTATATCAAATGTTTTTAATTGATAGGTATGTATGTTGTGGCATCAGATTGTTGCCAATCTGTATGCCGCCTTGAGTCGCCTTTGGGCTGAGAAAGGCAGGATAAAAATGCTGTAAATAATAAATAAATAATGATAATAATACAGGGATCAGGATCCGATTAGTGTCTAATGCAGGAGCGGTCTAAGGTTATTTTATATGGTAAGCGAACATTACTTTGCCCCCCCCTTGTCTCCGCTCCCTCTCCCTTTGCCTCCGCCCCCTGCCTGCCTAATTGTGTCACGCAACGTGTTTACAGGCTTTCGCCTCCACGTGTTTACAGGCTCCTGCGCCTCCACCGCCTGCAGGAGGCTTCTGGGCATGCCCAGCCTCCGTCCCTGCATGCTGAATACGGAGTGGTGTTTACAGGCTTCGCCTTCACTGCCTGCAGGAGCTTCTGGGCATGCCCAGAAGCTCCTGCCGAGTCCGAAGCCTGTAAACACGCACGCAGGGGTGGAGGCAAAGGGAGAGGCTTTACCTCTCCCTTTGCCTCCGCCCCCTGCGTGCCGAATACGGAGTGCTGATGTGTTTACAGGCTTCTCCTTCAACACCTGCAGGAGCTTCTGGGCATGCGAAGTGGCTCCGGTGCTCAACTTCAGCTCCGGAGCCACTGTGCATGCGTGAAAATCTCTGGCTAGAAGCTCTTGCAGGCGCTGAAGCCGACTCAGCAGCAGGGAGGCTTGCGGCAGCACGGGCGGCGCAGCGGCGCCCCATCCCAGATGGCGCACTATGCAGCCGCGTAGTTCGCGTATATGGTCGGACCACCCCTGGTCTTATGCATGTGATATTTTGCCTGTGAAGGTATAGTTGGACATTTGTGGAGTTCAGTCTGTGATACTCCACATGAATTAACACTTTGCATAGTGATGAGCATTGTTACCCATGGATGTGCAATGCATATAATGAGGCATATGCACTTTCACATTACAGTTCACTATTGTGGTGAATTTGTGCAACCATCACAAACCTCCATAGACCTAAACCTCATCAGAATGATGAGAGCACATGGGGTGATTCACCAGCCTCCGTGGCAAATCTGTGGGACAGTGGAGCAATCCCGGTGCCCTGCACTCTTCCTTGCCCTCAGAGACGCTTCCCCATCACATGTGGGAAAGCATCACAGCACAACTTCTCACCGCACTGACCTCGCTGTTTCCTAAAGAACACCAGAAGCCCCTGTGTTCTGAGCAAAATGTTATAGGATGATTGCACCACAGTTGATTGATGGAGTACATGTTATGGCCATCTGTCAGGGATGCTTTGAATGTGATTTTCCTGCTTCTTGGCAGGTGGTTGGACTGGATGCCCCACGAGGTCTCTTCCAACTCTATGATTCTATGATTCTATGTGCTTGGGGCTCTGTGGATGAGCTGTGGCACAAAGGTTCTATCATGCTTGTGAAGATACATATGATGAAGTCCATGGTGTTACTCTCGAACTCCTTGATGTAGGATCTCAGCAGGTATATAAGCTATGTGGTGTAATAAATGTGTCATTCTTAAAGACAGTGGTGGAAAACTAGGAATAGACTTCTTGATAAAACTTTATCAGCTTTTATTTGTAAAGTTACACATTATCAACATGGATAAACTGGTAGTGTAAGAAGATTTTTAGGCTGGATCCAGAAGAATGATTCACTGTCTCTATGGAATAGCTATGTCAAATAACCCAAAACTACTTATTCCAGATATCCAATCTGCTAGACATCATCCTAAAATTTATGAGCTTATTGTAACATGCATATAGTTCTTTTTCCTAAAAACTGATTAAACTAACGCTGGAAATACCTTATTCCTAATGCACCAAATTTTGATTTGTGAATTGCAAATATCTGCTTACCATGTTTGCATTCAATCTGCTGTACTGCTACATCAAATTCAAATTTAGGACTAATAAATATATTGTTGCAGAATGCAAAGCATGATTTAATTTACATTTGCTGGAAGCCTTTTGGCTCAGCATTTCTTTTCAACAGCAGGCAACTCACCCTGCAAATTAGGATAAAACCAAATGGACATCCATTTAAGCCTCATAAATACCCATTTTAATCTTGCCATTATATTCCATCCCATTCTGAAAATTGTATTGGCCACAATCCTTCATAGCATAATTTCGACATGCAGAATTACTCATTAATTGTGTTAAGCAAGCCTTCTGTTGAATAGGAATGTTGTGTAAACGAAGTAGGACATCTGAATGGCAATCGAACACACAGCTGTATGCATCCATGTACAAAACACAATGAATATCCAGACATGATGTACAGTACACAATGTGAATCCATGCATTTTTTGTAAATCAATCCACAATGTGAATCCATGCATTTTGCACATGCGTGTTCAATGGCATGTCATACAAAGCTGATATTTCACAATTGTGAATTGGATATAAACATTCTGGCTTGGACAAAAATGCCCAATTACTTTGATAGTGCAAGATACTCATGTTCAACATGGTATTATAAGTTCATTGGAAAACAATTTTGAGTTTTGTTGTGTTTTGTAGAAAAACAACAGGAAGAACATTAAGATGAGAAGGTTTTTTGAGTGTGAAATTGATGACCTTGGAAGGCGGTGTACTCTTCTCCTTTGGAAGTATCAATGGAGGCTAGGTGGTCAGCTTTTCATAGAATCATGGAATCATAGAGTTGGAAGAGACCTCGTGTGTCATCCAGTCCAACCACATGCCAATTGCATTCAAAGCACCCCCAACAGATGGCCATCCAGCTTCTGCTTAAAAGCCTCCAAAGAAGGAGCCTCCACCACACTACGGGGCAGAGAGTTCCAATGCTGAACAGCTCCCATAGTCAGGAAGTTCTCCCTAATGTTCAGATGGAATCTCCTTTCTTGTCATTTAAAGCCATTGTTCCACATCCTAGTCTCCAGGGGCAGTAAAAAACAAGCTTGCTCCCTCCTCCCTATGACTTCCTCTCACATATTTATACATGGCCATCATGTCTTCTCTCAGCCTTCTCTTCTGCAGGCTAAACATTCCGAGCTCTTTCAGCCGCTCCTCATAGGACTTGTTGTCCAGACCCTTGATCATTTTAGTGTCCCTTCTCAAGATACATTCCGGCTTGTCTACATCTCCCTTCAATTGTGGTGCCCAGAACTGAACACAGTATTCCAGGTGTGGTCTAATCAAGGCAGAATAGAGCATGGGTAGCATGACCTCCCTGGATCTAGACACTATACTTCTATTGATGCAGACCAAAATCCCATTGGCTTTTTTAGCTGCCATATGACATTGTTGACATGACAGTGGAGTCCTCAGTGACACAGCGGGTTAAAGCGCTGAGCTGCTGAGCTGCTGAGCTTGCTGACCGAAAGGTCGCCAGTTTGGTTACGGGGAGCGGCATGAACTTCCGCTGTCAGCCCCAGCTTCTGCCAACCTAGCAGTTCAAAAACATGCAAATGTGAATAGGTCAATAAGTACTGCTCCGGTGGGAAGGTAATGGCGCTCCATGCAATCATGCTGGCCACATGACCTTGGAGTTGTCTACGGACAACACCAGCTCTTGGGCTTAGAAATGGAGATGAGCAGTACACCTCAGAGTCAGACACAACTGGACTTAATGTCAGGGGAAAACCTTTACCTTTTCCTATGACATTGTTGGCTCATGTTTAACTTCTTGTGCACGAGGACTCCAAGATGTGCTATCTAGCCAAGCAGAGCTTTAGGAGTAGATTGTAGGCATGAGAAAAATGAAACGGAAATTAAAAGGATTCGTAAGAGATTCGTATGTAATGGGACTTTTGAGGTTTTACGTATCGCTGCCGCGATCCCGGAAGTAGACTTCCTTTTACGGTCCTTGAGGCCAACAATTTGCGTGATGATCGTAAGAAATTCTTAAGTATTCATTAATTAATTATTGTACTACTCACTTCTCCCTGTCTTCTCCCCCTCATTTCCTTCCCGCCTTCATTCAGCTTCTTCTTTTTCCCGCATTTCTATGAGGAACTGGAAGTGACGCTGCTGCTAGGTAGGCTAGGCAATGCATTCTGGAAAGTGTAGTCCTCCAGGCTTCCCCCCCCCTTCTCTTCCCGTTGCTCTGCTGCCATGCTCCATCGCAGGGGCCTGCTTCACACACACACACGCGCGCTTCTCCTCCTCTCTCCAGGCTTCCCCCCTCCTTCTCTTCCCCGTTGCTCTGCTGCCATGCCCCATCGCAGGGGCCTGCTTCACACACACACACACACACACACACACGCTTCTCCTCCTCTCTCTCCCTGCGCTCTCTCAGATGCTTCTCTTCCCCGTTGCTCTGCCATGCCCCATCGCAGGGGCCAGCTTCAGCCCTCCAGGTACGTGTTTTGGACTTCAACTCCCACCATTCCTCACAGCCTCAGGCCTCTTCCTTTTCCTCTCAGCCTGGGCAAACTTGGGCCCTCGCTCCCTCAGGATCGGGGTGAGAGAGAGGCAGCGAGGAGCGAGGGGGGGGGCTCCTCCTTTTCTTTTGCTGCTTCCAAGAATAGAATACCCCCTCCCTCCCTTCCTCCTTCCCTCCCTCCTTCCTATTTGGAGAGTCCCATCTAGAATTCAGTGTGGTTTATTCAAGTTTTGGCCTACAACTCCCAGAAATCCCAGCCAATTTACCAGCTGTTAGGATTTCTGGGAGTTGTAGGCCAAAACCATCTGGAATGTGCATGCTCTGGCATACGAATTACTAACAAATTTCGTTAGTACTTAAGTTACATTTCCGAAATTTTTGGGAAATTTTTGTAAGTCTATCTTTTACTAATAACCCCCCCCATTTGATATAAGAATCGCCATTTTAGGATTCTAAACCATGCCTAGTAGATTGTGACACTTTGCTTTGTACTAGATGGCCTTTGCAGTTCCCTCCATATCTCTTGTCTCACCCTCCAATAAAGATTATATATTTTGATTCATCGCTTTCCAATAGGTTTAGTTTTTCTTTTCCTCTCAGCAATCTCTGCCGTGCATGACCCAAGCCCTTCTGAGAACTTGCATTGTTCTCATGACTTCTATCGCTGGTCTCAGTCAGTTACAATGGAGCCTTGTGGCTCAAGTCTTTTTCTGTTCAACTCACACAGAGAAGCAGGTCGCGGCAGACTTTGTTCCACTCTCATGTTCCTAAATCCCATCATTATGCTTTGACTTGTTTTCTCCAGAGGAAACTGCCATGAATATCTTGAGGTCCCTAACCCAAGTAAATTTCTTTCTTTTTCTAGGTCTGCAGCCTGTTGTGAACCTACATATATTCTGCTGCTAAAGCAAAGCTTATATTTTAGTATTGGCAGATAAGTGTCTGTAATAAAGCAATGTTCAATCCATGATTACTTGTGTATTGCACATTCAAGAGAGAAGAGAACCAAGATGATGTCTGTTGTTTTCATTTACAGCAGAGATGAACTTGAGGTTTGCCTATTCCCAGCATTTTACAAGAAGTGGAACATGTGTGGCCATGAAACATTTGAGTGTGGTCAAGATAACAAAACCTAAACATGAAGCACACACTAAGTAGGAGATGATGCCACAGTTTGCTTTTGCCTGATAAGTAGTAGAAGTTGAGGATTGGATCATGTTAGAGGACCTACAAGAGGGGTGTAAAACCCATTCCCATCAAGGGCCACATCAGCCTTGTGGATGTTTTCAAAGAGCCTCTGAATCCATGGACGGGGACACCATACAGAGGGCCAGCTATATTTTTGGTATGTTGTGATCCTATGTACCAAAACATAGTGATTGGTGCACTTTGGTTTTTACTCAGTTTGGGTCTACGGATGTTATCAAATGACAACTTCCATCACTTTTGATTATACACAATGTGGATTGAAGATAAAGGGAATGGCAACCCAACAGCGCTTGTGCTTCTGAAGTTGAGTAAAGGGTGAAGGATATTTTCAAGTCGAGCATCATATTCACAAGTCTTGTATCCAAATTCAGACCCCACTATATTAACTAAACAGAATAAACTCCAACCTTCCAGATGTTAGTGTATCACAACTCTCAACTGGGAAGGAATCCCACTGGAGCATTGCAGCACACACAAATGCCTGGGGGTTACCCTGGACTGTTCTCTGACCTACAAGAAGCACTGTCTGAATATCAAGCAAAAAGTGGGCGCTAGAAACAATATCATACAAAAGCTGACTGGCACAACCTGGGGATCACAACCAGATGCAGAGAAGACATCTGCCCTTGGGCGTTGCTACTCTGCTGCTGAGTATGCATGTCCAGTGTGGAACACATCTCACCACACTAAAATAGTGGATGTGGCTCTTAATGAGACATGCCGCATAATCACAGGGTGTCTGCGCCCTATACCACTGGAGAAATTATACTGTTTAGCTGGTATTTCACCACCTGACATCTGTCGCAATGTAGCAGCCAATAGTGAAAGGACCAAGACAGTAACATCTCTGGCCCATCCACTATATGGAGATCAGCCAGCACATCATTGACTTAAATCAAGAAATAGTTTTCTAAGATCTACAGAGAATCCAAAAGTGGCAGGCTAAAACCCAAAACCTCAATCAATGACTGATACCAAATGAGACACTTCCTCCTGGGCAACTTGGAAGGCGCTGAACAGACTGCACTCTGGCACCACGAGGTGCAGAGCCAACCTTAAGAAATGGGGCCACAAAGTGGAGGACATGAAATGCAAGTGTGGAGAAGAACAAACCACAGAGCACCTATTACAATGCAGCCTGAGCTCTGCCACATGCACAATAGCAACACCAGAGGCACTCCAACTGGTCAGCTACTGGTTAAAGGACATTTAATAGAATGTCAAATTTTCAAACTTTGTGTACGTTTTTTAAATACAATAAAACTGTTTGGTTCACTTCTGATACGATAAATAAATGAATAACTCCCAACAGCTTTAGCCATGATGTCTAATGATGAGGAAAACAGGAGTTGTAGTCCAACATCTAGAGGGACACATAAAATGGCATGGTGGGCCAGATACGGACCATGGGACTTAAGATCTAGAGACTCCAAGAAAGGTATTCTCTCAGGCTAAAAAAAAAAGATTGTTAATTCTGTAGATGAATGTGACTCATACGTTCATTCTAGAACTGGGGGGAAAAAATTTCATGCTGCAAGTTCCAGAATCTCTGAAGCCAGCATCACCCATATCTATTCTGGGGAATTCTGGAAGTTATACTACAGAAAAATATCATTCCCAAGTTGTTCTTCAGTCTTTATTTTTCAGTTTATGTGAAGTGGCTCTCTCCTACTTTAAACTACAGGGTTTCTGCAGGTGCCAATATTCTCCCATTTTCACCAGTAGGACTTTCTGGTTTTGAAACCAGTTTTCCCCATTTGAGTCTCTCAAGGGGGACTGGATTCTATTTCTCCCTCTCAAAGAGAATCCAGTTGGGGATATATTGATATATTGAGAGGAGACATCCAAAAACATTATACAGACATCATCCCAGCTCCTTAAATTATCTCCTTCCCAGCTCTTTAAGTAAATTAGCCATTTATTAGTTCGAAGCCTCTGAGTATGATCAATCAGGACTTAATGCCTCAGACAGGCTTGCTGTTTTTGTTTTTAATTACCAAAAGCACAATAAGGGACTGTAATCAATGCTGTAATTGTTTCTGTTTTTCCCCCTTGTTCACCCCGGGGCAATGAAGCACCAGTAGATGGGGAAGAGCAAGAACTTTTGCCTACTTACTATGTTCTAGTTGTTATTAAGTTTGCTTTTTCTTGTGTGTGCATTCTATTATGCATAAAATGTCCATGGAAGGGGTGTAGCTATAGGCAAAACTAAAACTATTTGCCCCACAAATAGGAATTCTCGCCCTTCCACAATGAAGCCTTACTTCAATCCTTAAACATTCCAGTTGGGAACTGTCAGCATTCAAAGAAAGAGTGGGGAGATGACAAAGGGATTGTGAACCCAACAAATATAGTATGGCCCCTGTATTCAGGGTGGTATATGTTCTAAAAACCCTTGTAGATACCTGAAACTGTAGATAGTAGGCTTGTTTGATCAAGGAAATAAATGGTTCAAAACTCGTTTGGATGTAGGGGGCACTAGCAATTTGATTCAGAAGTGATTTCAGAAATTTTCCCCCCCCCCAAAAAAGAATTTTCCAAAATTTCTGAAATTTCCAAATTGCTTTGTTAATGGCTTTTCTTAAAGTCCCCCACTTTTACAACATTGGGTGTCAAGCAGACGTTGTTGTTGTTGTTGTTTCAATAGATCTTGCAGATTTCTAAGACAGTAAGCAGATGGCCAGTATGTTGTTGTGTATGTTTTATGTGTTCATGGTTTCTATGTGTGAATATCGAAATCCGGTAACTCTAACGTAGTTGTGTAATGCTATGAAAAATGGACTAGGGGTAGGCTTCCGATTGTGTTGTGTTTGCTGAATTCGTTTCTAGATAAGGCTAGACAGCCAGTATTATTGTACTTTTTATTACTGTACTTTTTATTTTAAACTATTTTAAAAACTAATTTAATGTATCACTCATATGTAATAACTGTATGCATTATTTCCTTTGTAGTGGCATAGAATTATGCTGGCTGTAAGCCGCCCTGAGTCCCTCTCCAGGGATTGAGAAGAGTGGGATACAAATGTTTGAAATAAATAAAATAAATTTAAAATAAATGTTCTGACAACAATTCTTGTGAGTAGACCTTTCATCCTGACAGAGCTAGACATGAAATCCCAGAAGGTTGTTCTCCACTTTGTTTTATTTAGTTCAATTCCCTCTGCTCAGAAAGACGGGTTAAAAACAATAATAGAACAAAACAAAAAACCTGAGGCTTATAAAGTGATGTATTTTGTTATGGAGGAAGAGATAAATAAGGACATATTTCTCTTTTGACTTTTCTCTCCCCTCCCCCCACCCACCTTTTGCACGCATATACATTCTTGTTCCAGCTTTGGTTTGTTCAATAATGACACCATGCCTTCCAAAGTACAGCCAATGAAGAAGTGTTGAAGAATTGATCGCCTTCTTCAGACCACTGGACCACTCTGAGATATTCTGCTATTGTTGATGTGTTCCGATCACAGGAAACATGTCCAGACAACATTTAATGGAATCAGAGACATTGCTTTCTCTATTTCACAAACCTAAACTTAAAGTACAGCCAGGAAAAAAAAAAACAAAGCTCAGAGCTGCCAACTTGCATGGTTAAGCTTTAGAAGACAAGGCTTCATTTCTTGGAATGGTAAAGAAATTGTCTATTTTTACCTAAACCATGGAAAAGTTAAGTATAACATTTAGAGATAATGATGGATTAGAATAATGGTTGAAATAGTTGCACATTTGGAGCTTGAGGAAAGCTGAGAGACTGCAGCTTTATGAATCTGGCTGAAATTTGGCATCTTCTGGGCCCTATAGGGAAGGCTCTTTTGCATTCCATAACACCCTTGCAAGCTAGCTTGTGTTCATACATTACATGACTTTCTTTGTAGGAATTCTCCACCATGGAGAGGTTACAATGGCATGCCCTGCAACTATTCTGATTTGACAGGGACATTCCTTACTTATCCTCCATTGACTACTTTGAAAATGTCCCAGTTTCCATCTGCTTCTCCCAATTTCTCTTCTTCTCCTCAACTTGCTTCAATTTCCACAAATGAAGTTGAAAGTGCAAAAGCAGCTGCAGTCAACTAACTCATGAGAAAAAGAGGAAATAAGGGGTTAGAGGTTTTTCCTTCTCTGTAGACTCAGGCAAAAGCATTAATAAAGTTTGTCTACTTGGCAACATTTTGATGCTGCTTAGCCACATGTGTCTAGCAACCCCATCACATTGAGAGGGGCAAGCATGGGTGACCATCCCTTTAAGAGTAGAGAATCGCCCTTCTTATATATTCATAAGTCGTTTTGGACTTCCGCCTTCCGAATAAGACTCATATGTGGAAACTTAAGAGCTGGCAGAATCTCTCTCTCCCATAAGAACATAAGAACATAAGAACATAAGAACATAAGAAGAGCCATGCTGAATCGGGCCTCAGCCCATCTAGTCCAGCATTCTGTGTCACACAGTGGCCCACTAGTTGTACACAGGGATCTCTAGCAGAAAGGAGGCCCCCCACAACCAGTACCCGGGGAAATCCTGCCTGCCTCCATCAACACAGAGGTGGCACTTGGATGTCCATTTCAGTAACTACTGATTCCCTTGGTATCCATGAATCTGTCTAATCCTGCCTTGAAGCTGTCCAGGCTGACAGCTGTCACAACCTCCTCTGGAAGTGAGTTCCATAACCCAATGACCCTCTGGGTGAAGAAATATTTCCTTTATTAGTCCTAACTTTCCTACCTTGGAGCTTTAGGGAGTGCCCCTAGTCCTAGTGTTGGGTGACAGAGAAAATATTTTTCTTTATTCACCTTTTCTATCCCATGCATGATTTTATACACTTGATCAAGTCACCTCTTAAACGCCGTCTTTCAAGGCTGAAAAGACCAAGGCGTTGCAACCTGATTTCATAAGGGAGCTGCTCCATCCCTTGGATCATTTTTGTTGCCCTTCTTTGTACCTTTTCCAGTTCCGTTATATCCTTCTTGAGGTGCGGTGACCAGAATTGTACACAGTACTCCAGATGTGGCCTCACCATAGATTTGTAGAGAGGTAATACAACATTTGCCGACCTATTTTCGATTCCCTTCCTGATCATGCCAAGCATAGAATTTGCTTTTTTTCACTGCTGCTGCGCACTGGGTTGACATCTTCATTGAGCTGTCCACCAAAACCCCAAGATCCCTTTCCTGGTTTGTCTCGGAAAGCTTTGACCCCATCAATTGGTAGGTGTAGTTGGGGTTCTTTGCCCCGATGTGCATGACTTTACACTTGTTTAGGTTAAAATGCATTTGCCACTTTGTTGCCCATTCACTCAATTTCAAGAGATCTTTCTGGAGCTCTTTACAATCAGTTTCATTTTTAACTACCCTGAACAATTTAGTGTCGTCTGCAAACTTTGCTACCTCAGAATTCACTCCTACATCCAGGTCATTAATGAATAAATTAAAAAGTAACGGACCCAAAACTGAACCTTGGGGTACGCCACTTCTCACCTCTTTCCACCCAGAGAAATGTCCGTTTATTACCACCCTTTGTTTCCTACAGTTTAGCCAGGTTCCAATCCAGGACAAGACCTGTCCTCTGATTCCATGGCTGAAGAGCTTATTTAGGAGCCTTTGGTGAGGACTTTGTCAAAAGCCTTTTGAAAGTCAAGGTAAACAATATCGACTGGGTCCCCTTTATCTATGTGTTTATTTACACCCTCAAAGAATTCTATCAAGTTAGTAAGACATGATTTGCCTTTGCAGAAACCATGTTGATTTTCCTTCAGCAATGCCTGTTCTTCTATGTGCTTAGTAATTTTTTCTTTAATAATGGTTTCCATCACTTTGCCTGGAACTGAGGTTAGACTAACTGGCCTATAATTTCCTGGATCACCCCTGGATCCTTTCTTGAAGATCGGAGTTACATTTGCCTCCCTCCAGTCCTCGGATACAGTGCCTGATCTTAGAGAAAGGTTATATATTTTGGCCAGAATTTCAGCAATTTCACACTTGAGTTCCTTAAGAACTCTGGGGTGGATGCCATCTGGCCCTGGTGATTTATTGACATTTAGTTTAGTAAGGCATGTGAGAACATCTTCCTTGTTTATCTCTATCTGGTTTAATTCAAGTTGCCAAGTGAGTTTCCAAGGACACATGTACTTCTCTCTCCCCCCCCCCTATATACATGGGGGATTTAAACTGTATGTCCTACAAAACTCACTCAGCCACATCGCCGTTATTTATTATTTATTTACATCATTTATATTCATAAGAACATAAGAACATAAGAAGAGCCATGCTGAATCGGACCTCAGCCCATCTAGTCCAGCATTCTGTATCACACAGTGGCCCACCAGTTGTACATGGGGATCTCGAGCAGAAGGGAGGGCAAAACCCTGACCTGCTCCCGACCCCCCACAACCAGTACCCAGGGAAATCCTGCCTACCTCAACCAACTCTGAGGTGGTACTTGAATGTCCTTTTCAGTAACTAAATATTCCACCCTTCTCATCTCACAGGGACTCAGGGTGGATCACAATGCACATATACAGGCAAACATTCAATGCCATAGACATACAACATATATAGACAGATAGTTATTCCTTCATTTCAGTTTATTTTATCTGTTCCCAGAAAAAAATGTATGCCACTTTAAACATACCCTTCCTCCTCCTCCCCTGGGTCGCCTTGTTGAAGGGGAAGATCCGGTTGTTGGCTGGATTTGGGGGTAGGGAGAACACGGGGATGGAGAGGGAAAGTTGCCCTAAATGGGTAGCCCCAGTCTGTGGCCACTATTAACATGCAAAGACAGGTTTAGATTTCTTCCCACAGGCAGAGGCAAGGTCTAAGGCAGGTATGGGCAAACCCAAGCTCATTGTCCAGCTTCAGCCTGACTCGGCGGAGGAGGAGGAGGGGCATTTTACTAGGTTCCCCGGGTATGTTTAAACACTATTTAACCCAGTTTGGATGTGAATTTTCTTCTCTCCTGCATCAGTCATGGTTGAGAGCCACATCCAAACTGAGTTGAACATGGCTCTCGCCCCAGGACTGACGCAGGAGGGACAGGAAATGAAGGGAATCCATCCACACTGGTTTAAAAAGCTGAATCATTTCCGACTGTGTTTAACTTAAAAATCCAAAAAGCTTCCCTTTGCAAAATGTAATTCTTAGTGTCCATATGTGGCTTAGTGTGGATTTTTTCTATAATACAAAACCTGAATCTGGTAAATGTATGTCCTTTTTCCAGAAAATGAGAATAAAGAGTACTATTATTGTGTTTGTTTTTTATGCGTGAGCGATGTTGCATGATCCTGACCTTGACAGGTCTGGTAGTCATGCCAATATATAAAAGGTTGTGAATACACTGTAAGTGCCTAAGTGTGAGTAACATCTTAATTTAGCTCGTTGAGTGATTAAGCCACAGGTGAGGGACAGTTCTATTGCTAACACACCTCCTTAATGAGGAAGAGTATATATTTCATGATGATACTTTAAACATTAAAGCGGTCGATATCATCAGTGATGTTAATAGATGTTAAAGATATGGTAAAGTTGATTTTACAGCAGAGATCCTATTCTATAGCTAGCTATGCTTCTTTGGGATAACTATAATTATTTTGGTTATGATATTATGATAATATTATAGATTTGCTAACCACCAATTGAGAAGCCACAGACCCATCTGTTTAATGACGCCCTGAGGAAGTTCTGTTTTGAACGAAATAGGCCAGATCCATACACCTTTACCCATAGGCGGCCAGTGCTTTGGTGTGGTACTTGGATTACTGGTAGACACACCCGTGGGTTCTCCAAGGATTCAGCGTTTCAGAGCGGCTGCTTCCCTGAGACGCGGACGTCTACACACTGGGATTTGTTAGCAGCGTCAGCTCTATCTTTGCTGCTCCTTGTTATAAAATTGAACAGATTGCTACAATTGCATGATTGGACACATTGGGAGATATCTGGACTTTCGAGTTTGTTTACCTATCTCCTTCACCACAAACACAACCGAATGTGACTTGGTAGCGTGAGTAGGACAAACCACGGCTTATGAACTCTATATACAAGGAACTCATTTAATATTGATTGTGAACACCCAGGATGACTACTCTCTAACACTCAATTAATTTGTAAATTGTTGTAACAATTACGTTATGTTGAATTGAAAAATATCATTGGAGATATATAATATATTGTTATTTTTGCTTGAGGCTTGGTGATTCGTTCCCAGTCCCTTTCCCTGCTTGTTGTTGGAATATATAAAAGGTCACATGGGCATAACATACAATATATTGCCTTCTCTGAGGTACATGTGATAAAGTTGTTTATCCTCATGAGGATCACTATACCTTTAAAAAACTTTATCACACGTTTTGTTATTGGTTATAGATATCTTGTGTTTCTTGGATATGCATAATGGCCAGAAGTAGTTTAGCTCATGTGATGAGCTCCATGTCTCTCCATGCTTGAAAAGAGTGTCATACAACTAGGAAATTTCTCAATGTTATAACATGGTTGGTTTTCAGCTCTGAAATGTTGGCAGGTATGAGATTATTCCCCTAACTGCCAAAAATTTCAAAATGTCAATGCAATCCAATGCTGCATCAATGAGAGTATAATATTTCAATCAAGGGAAGTCATAGACCCACTCTGTTCTGCTTTGTTCAGACCTCACCTGGAATAATATATGTGTTCAGTTCTGAGCATCACCATTTAAGAATGATATAGAGAAGCCGAAATGGGCCCACAGAAGGATGACCAGGGTGGAAAAGCTCTGGAAGTCATGTCCTATGGGGAGCGGTTCAGGAAGCTTGGAGAAGAGGAGGTGAAGATGGGTCATGATAATCATGTTTAAATATTTGAAAGAATGATTCTATTATTCCTTCTCTTTTCAGCTTTATTCAGGCAGCTAAAATGATGCTGTTCAATGTAGCATTTGAAACTGCTGTGACTGATTCAACTGTTTGTTAAAACAACTAAGGACTATTTTCAGTTTGTTTGTAATGTTTATTCTTCTTGCCCATTGCCTTCCCTGGGGAGAAGGAGAATGCAATTGGAAGCAATATATAAATAATTCAGATGGATAATAGAATAAATGATAGATACCATTAATGCAATCTTACATGTTTCAGTATCAGATCTGTATTCATCTACCTTTCTCTGAAATGTTTTGCATTCATGTTCTGTGTGTGTGTGCGTGTGAGTGTGTGTGTGTGTGAGAGAGAGAGAGACAGAGAGAAAGAGAGGATGAAAAAAATACCTTGTAAGTACACAACTCTTATGGCATAATGAATGTGCAAACCCCACTTTCTGTGTGTGTGTGTGAGAAGTTGGCCCCTGCGAGACAGAGCAACGGGGAAGAGAAGGAGGGGAGAGAAGCCAGCAGGAAAGAGGAGGGGGCAGAGAAGCATGGGAGAGAGTGGAGGAGAAGTAGCACGCGTGTGTGGGTGAGCAGTTGGCCCCTGCGAGACAGAGCAAGAGGCAAGAGAAGGAGGGGGGAGAGAAGCCAGCAGGAAAGAGGAGGGGGCAGAGAAGCATGGGAGAGAGAGGAGGAGAAGCGTGTGTGTGTGTGTGTGTGAAGTTGGCCCCTGCGAGACAGAGCAAGGGGCAAGAGAAGGAGGGGGGAGAGAAGCCAGCAGGAAAGAGGAGGGGCAGAGAAGCATGGGAGAGAGAGAGGGAGAAAACACCTGTGTGTGTGTGTGTGAAGTTGGCCCCTGCGAGACAGAGCAACGGGAAAGAGAAGGAGGGGGGGAGAAGCCAGCAGGAAAGAGGAGGGGGCAGAGAAGCATGGGAGAGAGAGGAGGAGAAGCGCACGCGTGTGTGTGTGAGAAGTTGGCCCCTGCGAGACAGAGCAACGGGGAAGAGAAGGAGGGGGGGAGAGAAGCCAGCAGGAAAGAGGAGGGGGCAGAGAAGCATGGGAGAGAGAGGAGGAGAAGTGTGTGTGTGTGTGAGAGAGAGAGAGAAGTTGGCCCCTGCGAGACAGAGCAATGGGGAAGAGAAGGGGGGAGAAGCGTGGAGGACTACACTTTCCAGAATGCATTGCCTAGCATCAGCGTCACTTCCAGTTCCCCATAGAAATGCGGGAAAAAGAAGAAGCTGAATGAAGGCGGGAAGGAAATGAGGGGGAGAAGACAGGGAGAAGTGAGTACGTAGTACAATAATTAAGAATTTATTACGATCATAACGCAAATTGTTGGTCTCAAGGACCGTAAAAGAAAGTCTACTTCCTGGTTAGCTGCCGTGATGCATATAAACTAGAAAGTCCCATTACATACGAATCACTTACGATTTCTTTTGATTTTCATAACTTTTTTCTCATGCCTAGTATCCATGTATGTATCTTCAAGTTACCTGTCAACTTGTGATGACCTCACAGACTTGCTTATTGTTTCATAGTGCAATGGGAAATGCACAATAGCTTTTTCTGTTAATTCCACTAAAGAAAGTGTTAAACTGAGGGCTGTCTTAAGGATATTTCTCCCCTTATAGTGAGTGTTGTGGGTTCATTTGATCAATCCAGCTTGACCTACTTTCTAAAGTCAGACAACAGTCCAAGGTTTGCTGGAAATTCTGGAATATCCTACAGCTTTGGGGCAGTGTGTACAGCTGGATCAGGACTGATTCTAACCATTCCACTGTTCATATGTGACATTGTAACCATCCATCTCTCCTGCTTATCACCACTGTCACATCTTCCGGTCAGCAGCAGCGTTCCATGTGAACTCCTTGCCATTGTGAGTGCTTTGGACCAGGAAGAAAATGGGAGTTTAGCTTGCTCCTTTCTTAGCCATACGGGCACCTCTGCTAACAGTATATAGTGCCCATAGTGGTCGGGAGATCGCAAGGAGTTCTGCAGCCAAATGATAGCAGCAATGGCAACATGGAATTTGAGGTGACAATCCAGCAGTGCAAATGTAATCTCAGTGACATTGGATCCACAAGTTGGAACATGTTCAGTAGGCATGGGAAAAAAGTTATGAAAATTAAATGATTCGTAAGAAATTCGTAAGAAATGCTACTTTCGAGCGTTTCCGCACCTGGAACGCCAACCAGGAAGTGGACTTTCTTTTAGAACCTCGGGGCCAGGATTTTCTTAAGTGTCGTTATTAGGTCGTAAGGGGGCATAAGGGGGCACCCTCCTTCTCTCTCACCACCCTCCGCCTCCCTTGCAATATTATGGCAAGGCAAGCCCTAAACTCGCTCCTTCCCTCGGCTGGAAGGAAGCCTGGAAAAATGTAAACAGAGAGGATTACTCAGAAGTAAATCTGCAAAGGAGGGCACTTTGGATGAAGGGCCCTCCTTGCAGATTTACTCTGAGTAATCCTCTCTGTTTACATTTTTTCCAGGCTTACCTGCCTCCTGCCCTGCCAGGATCTAAGGCATCAAAGAGTATTGGGGTGAGAAACCAACCTAATGTATAATAGAATGAATGCTACTGTAAGTGCCACTGCCTAATATTATAAGTAATCCAACTGGTCATACCTAATTCCATGCACATGCAATAATACAGCAGTAATAACAATAACAAGAGGTAAAATTCAAACCGAAGTATTCTGAGTGGTCCCTGCCTCATGCAAACGGGCTCATGCGGTGCAAACGGTGCAAACGGAAATTAGCCCGGGGGGAAAAGCCAGCTTGGGTACCCCCTCCCTCCCTCCCTCCCTCCTTCCTATTTGGAGAGTCCCATCTAGAATTCAGTGTGATTGATTCAAGTTTTGGCCTACAACTCCCAGAAATCCCAGCCAATTTACCAGCTGTTAGGATTTCTGGGAGTTGTAGGCCAAAACCAGCTGGAAAGCGCATGCTCTGGCATACGAATTTCTAACGAATTTCGTTAGTACTTAAGTTACATTTCCGAAATTTTTGGGATTTTTTTTGTAAGTCTTTGATATACTAATCAAAAAAAAATTCCCCCCCATTTGATTTTAGAATCGCCATTTTTCGATTTGTTACCATGCCTAATGTTCAGAGAAGGATGAGCCCAACGCTTAGAAGAACAGATTAGTGAGTTAGGTATGTTCAGCTTGGAGAAGAGAAGGTTACGAAGGGACATGAAAGCCATGCTTATATGTATATGTGAAGGGATCCATATTGACGAGGGAGCAAGTTTGTTTACTACTGCTCTGGGGACCAGGATATGGGGCAATGGAGTCAAACTTCAGGAAAAGAGATCCAAGTCGAATATTTGGAAGGACATCCTGGCAGTAAGATCTGTTCAGCAGTGGCATATGTATTCTTGGAGCATGGTGGCATCTTCTTCTCTGGAGGTCTTTAAACAGAAGCTGGATGGCCATTTATTGGGAGTACTTTGAATGTGTCTTCCTCCATAGCAACAGGATGTACTGGTCCATGTGGTATCTTCTAACTCTCTGATTTTACGATTCTATGGATCATGTAGACCAGCCAATCTGCTGCAGCAGAGGGTTTGTGAAGCAGTGTGCATATCACATCTGGGGTCAGTTTAGTGAACTTTGCAGTCCAAATACTCCAAACTGGGAAGAGATGGGCCATAGACTTCCATGAAAGGCAGCCTACTCTCTTTTCTTACTTCTGGGAAAAGAACAAAGAAAAAGAGGTACAAGGCCAGGGAGATAATAGAATTGTGGAAAACAAACTCAAAGTGAATAGTCTTAGGGAGAGGTGGAGATTTCTGAAAGGAGTAATCAAAGAAGCTTTGGAGATTAGGTTATATCAACTTGAATGAAGCAGGTTTGGTTTTTGGTATCTGCTTTATATTAAAAGGTTTGGCCCAACTTACCGGGCCAGTGACATTGAGGCACAGGGCGTTTTCCACCGCCGTTTTCTGCCTTTGGGGAGGCTTCTTCTTCCCAGAAGCCTTCTGGGATGGCGGGAAAATTTACCGCCAGATGGCCACTGGCCAGCTGGCCACACCTTGCCTCTGGAGAGGCCAGCGCTGGCCTCTCCCTCCTCTTGGTCAGCATATTTAAGCTGCCCCAAGCTCCTGGTCAGGCATTGTGCCTGTATCAGCTGAAGCACCAACCCACCCTGCATGCGGTTTGTGTCTTGGTTTACGGTTAGCTCATTTTGTTAACATGTCCTGGTTAACCCATTATTGTTGATATTTTTGTGCTATTCGTCAAAACTCCTTGTTGGCATGAGGCATGGGCCCTGGATCTGGCTTGGTATCCTCCCCTAGCAGAAGGGGAGGGAACATGTGGTGGTCACAGGGGTGCCTATTATGTTGCCCGGTATTGTGCCTGCGGCACCCTGGGTGTGTTTTCTGGTATCGGACAGCAGTGGGCTGTTCGATCATGATCCAGGACCCATGCATGGCTGCCAACCCTTGTTCCTGTTATCAATACATAAGTTGTGGCCAGTGTTTATCCCAAAACCTTGTGTGTGAGTTTTTCCTTGGGTTTGGCGGTGGGGGTGCATTGCCCATGCACACGCAATAACACACACACACAAACCAGATGTGAAAGCAAACATCGATGTGATACATGGATGATAGTTTAGAGGAAAAGCGTTCACTTGGCTATCTTGGCTACTGCTTTGGTGGTGGGGAGGAACAGTAAGTGGGAAAAGGTCACGTGTTTCCTCTCTTTGTCTGGAAAGAAAATAAGTGTTAGCAATGCAGAAAAGCCTCTGGATCAATATCGACTGAAAGGATTGTTGCCGCTGCAGTGCTGCTTATTTATCCCTGCTCAGTGGAGGTCCTGCTTTAAAACATCAGGAGACAAAACTCTCTTACAAGGCTCCAGTAAACAGCACTGAGCCTGACATCAGCATGTCAGAGAGCAAATGATGAAACAAAGTAAAGAAAACTTGCTGGCAATGGAATATTTTACATGTATTTATTATTATTTATTTCAGGAGTTTACCCCGCTCTTCTCAACCCCCGAGGGGGGACTCAGAGCGGCTTACAGCACGGCACAATTCGATGCCACATCAACAGCGGAAAACCCCAAACCCCACAACACATTAAAATACAACACATTAAAATACATTAAGACATTAAAATACAATCCCTCAGGAACATCTACAATCATTAAACATTGACCCTCTTCCTCCCTTCCGTTAAAATCCCGTCAAATATGCTGCTTAGTGCTGGTGTGGGAACGCCTGGTCCCAGAGCCAGGATTTAACCTTTTTCCTGAATGCCAGGAGGGATGAGGTGGACCGTACCTCCATAGGGAGCGCATTCCACAGGCGGGGGCCACCACCGAGAAGGCCCTGTCCCTCCCCACCAACCGCATCTGAGAAGTCGGCGGGAGCGAGAGCAGGGCCTCCCGGATGATCTTAGGCTACGGGATGGGACGTAGCGGTTGATGCTTCGGACAAGTAAGCTGGGCCAGAACCGTATAGAGCTTTAAAGGTCAAAACCAGCACTTTGAATTGAGCCCGAATGGACAGGCAGCCAGTGGAGCTGACACAACAGGGGTGGTATGCTCCCCTGTATGTAGCTCCCGTTAGTAATCTGGCTGCCGCCCGCTGGACTAATGCAATTTCGAACTGTCTTCAAAGGCAGCCCCACGTAGAGTGCGTTGCAGTAATCTATTCGGGATGTGACCAGAGCGTGGACGACCGTAGCCAGATCAGACTTCCCAAGGTACGGGCGCAGCTGGCGCTGAGTCTCAACTGTGCAAGCTCCCCTGGCCACCGCCGAGACCTGGGGTTCCAGGCTCAGCGATGAGTCCAGGATCACTCCCAAGCTGCGAACCTGCATCTTCAGGGGAGTAACCCCGTCCAACACAGGCTGTAACCCTATGCCCTGTTCGGCCTTCGACTGACCAGGAGGACCTCTGTCTTGTCTGGATTTAGTTTCAATTTGCTAGCCCTCATCCAGTCCGACACAGCGGCCAAGCACCGGTTCAAGGTCTGGACAGCCTCCTTGGTGACAGGTGGGAAGGAGTGACAGATCTGGACATCATCTGCGTACAGATAACACCTTACTCCGAAACTCCGAATGATCTCTCCCAGCGGTTTCATGTAGATGTTAAACAACATCGGGGACAGTACTGAACCCTGAGGACTCCACCAAGACAACGGCTGTGGAGCCGAACAGGTGTCACCCAATGACACCTTCTGGGTACGACCTTCCAGGAAGGATTGGAGCCACTGCAAGGCAAACCCTGCTCAAAATAACTGGGATTCTCTCCTTGCAGTCCTTAATCGGTGGTGTGTGGCATGAACACAAAAGAAAGAACTGTTGGAGGGATACCTTATTGGCTCATTAATCCTCTTCATGCTGAGAGGTACAGAAAAGATCAAGCCCCTTTCTGACTTGCAAAGTAGTCATCTTGGATTTGCTCCTTCAATGGCTGCAGGCCAGTTTTGCCTACAATTGCTCATTACACAAACACACCAGGGATATATATGCAGTTCAACCCTTATTATTATTATTATTAAGACAAAAAGATAAATCCACAACAAACAAAATCACTTTGCTGGCTGTTGTATTGGATCCTTTTTGGGCTCCTCTCAATTACCCTTTTCCTATTCCTACCTCATCCTGGGTCTTACCATTTTACCCCGTCCATTTGGCCTGCCTACTGTGTTTGATTTTATATTATGTCAATTTCCTTTATTTTATTTTGCTACTGTATGTATTTTATTCTGATGTATGTTTTGTTGTCTGCATTTTGTATTTTATTTTGCTGTATTATATCTTTGGGCTTGGCCTCATATTAGCCGCCCCGAGTCCCCTTTGGGGAGATGGTGGTGGGGGTATAAGAACATAAGAACATAAGAAGAGCCATGCTGAATCGGCCCATCATTCTGTCATCACCAGTTGTACACGGGATCTCTAGCGGAGGGCACTTCACCAAGTGTCTCCATCAACACATATAAAGATTATCATGTCATCACCACACGTGTTCCCATGTCTAGGACTGTGAGAAAAATGTGCAGATCCCAGTAAGGTGGCCTTTCGCAGCTGACAGATGGTAATTTTGTCAGCACCGGTTGTGTTTCAGTGCAGGCCAAGGTCTTTAGGCACTGCACCCAGTGTGCTGATCACCACTGGGACCACCTTGACTGGCTTGTGCCAGAGTCTTTGCAGTTCAATCTTTAAATCCTCTTATCGTGTCAGGTTTTCCAGTTGTTTCTCTTTAATCCTGCTGTCACCTGGGATTGCAACATCGGCAACCCATACTTTGTTTTTTACAATGATCGTGAGGTCAGGAGTCTTTATATCAGTTGCTGTGATTGAGCGTGCATTTAGCATAAAAGTCCTCTGGCCACTCCCCTTTTTAACCCGTTTTCTCCTGAATTATAGGTATTCTGTGGACGGGCCCTGGCTGTTCAGGTTCAAGGATGAGTCTAGCCGTACTCTCAAGATGTGGACCTATGTCTTCAGAGAGAGTCTTTCCCAAAATGGGAATGAGGAGAACTTAAAAAAAATAGAGGTATGTGGCAGTGTTTGGGATGTGAGGAGTGCTTTTTTGTGTGAGCTAGAGATGCTCTTGCAGGTATCTTCGTGGTGTTCAGATGAAACATGTTTGAAATTTGTAGTCATTTATTTCCTTAAAACATTGGAGATTGGATAATAGAGGTCACAAAAGTAGGACACGGGGATTACATGTAATTTGCAGACTACTCTTTATTCATCCTGGTTATGGTGAAGGAGGCATGCTTCTTTATTTTTAAATGGTGTGATTATTTGAAAAAAAATAAGTTTCCTTAAACCCTAAGAGACTTGGCAAAAATCTACATTTCTTCCAATGAAAGAGATCTTTGTGTTGCTCACATTTCAAGCTCTTTGACATTTTCCAAAGTAGCCAAGACAGAAAATTCAGCAGAGGGCATTTAGCAACAGCATTGGGAGGCCTTTTTCTGAGGTAAAGAAGAAGGGATCTAAGCAACATCTAAGGACTGCTATCCACAGTGCAGAGAACCTTCCTCTGCTTGTTTCACAAAAGGCTGTTATTAAAGTGGAAATGAAATTAGGGCTGCTCACTGGTCTTGTTATTGGCTGTTGGTAAGTGTCGACTTTACTTGACCCCTCGGTTCAGTCTGCCCTTTTAGCTCACACAGACAAATGGGTAGGCAAGCTGTTATGGTTCCTTTCCCCCATGAGGAAACAGTATATGCTACTCACATGTTTAGGAAGCAATGTTCCTTTGAATGCCCAATCTTTTATTCTATCACAGAAAATGGCTTATAAGTAAGGATGTGAACATCCACCTGTTTCAATTTTTAGTGCATTGCTCTGAGCAGAGCTGCAGTGCACATAAATATAGCCATTGGATTCCTTTTAACCACTGTGGCTATTATTACTACCACTACTACTATTACTATTGGGTTGGAAGAGACCACAATGGATATTCAGTCCAAACTCTTGCCCTGCAAAATACCCAACAACAACAACACTTTATTTATATTCTGCCCCCTCTCCCCAAGGGCAGGCCACATGTTTACATAAACAGTTTACATAAACAGCAAAAAATAATGTCATTTTGGATAGACAAGACAGAGGCAGACAGAACAGAAAGAAGGTATATTGTGTCAATATACTGGACCGATGTATATACTGGACCCTTGGATACTGGACTGGTGCCTGGCCGCTGTGATGGTTTGGATGAGGAGGAACAAGCTGAGGATCAATCCCGATAAGACAGAGGTCCTCCAGGTCAGTCGTTCGTCTGATCGGGGTATTGGGTGGCAACCTGTGCTGGATGGGGTTACACTCCCCCTGAAGTCACAGGTCCACAGTTTGGGGGTTCTCCTGGATTCAGCACTGACACTTAAGAACATAAGAACATAAGAAGAGCCATGCTGAATCGGGCCTCAGCCCATCTAGTCCAGCATTCTGTGTCACACAGTGGCCCACTAGTTGTACACAGGGATCTCTAGCAGAAAGGAGGGCAAAACCTCACCTGTCCCGACCCCCAAACCAGTGGGGGCACTTGACCATACCTTGGCTGGGAGAGCCTCTGACTTGACTATACCTTGTGAAGTCTGACTTGACTATAGTGGTCCACGCCTTGGTTACCTCTAGATTGGATTACTGCAATGCGCTTTACATGGGGCTCCCCTTGAAGATGGCTCGGAAACTTCAACTTGTCCAATGCTCGGCTGCCAGATTAATAACCGGGGCAGGTTACAGGGAGCGGTCGACCCCCCCCCCCCCATTTAAAGAGCTCCACTGGCTGCCGTTCATTTTCTGAGCCCCATTCAAGGTGCAGGTGATTACCTATAAAGCCCTAAACGGTTTGGGACCTGCCTACCTTTGTGACCGGCTCTCCCCCATGAATGAGCTCGAGCCCTTCGTTCCTCAGAGGAGGCCCTCCTTTTGCCTTTGTCAGTCTCACAAACTCGGCTTGTGAGCACTAGGGAGAAAGCCTTCTCCTCTGTGGCCCCCCGTCTTTGGAACTCCCTCCCAGGAGAGATTAGAAATGCCCCCTCACTAGAATCCTTTAGAAAACAACTAAAAACTTGGTTCTTCCATCTGGCCTTCGGAGATTAGGCCCCTCAAATGCCTGAAGGGCTCATATCTATTGAATATATAAGAAACAGTTCAGACCTTTCCCCAATCAAAAGGCTTGTGATTTTTATGATTCGGCCCTACTCCATTTGCCTCTCCTGAGTTTTAAACATTTTATATGTTCATGTGGCCTGCCCTGTCATTTTATTTTAGATTCACCTGTGCTGTTTCTGTTCTTTTCAGATGTATTTTATTGTGCTTATTGCTTTTACTGTGTTTATTTTTTTTTTGATGTGGTTGATTTTGTGGTGTGCTGTTTGGGCACGGCCCCATGTAAGCTCTCAGCAGGTAACCCCTCCAAATCCTCTTTCAGAATCCCCTCCAGGCCACTAATGCTAATGGGAGATGGATGTGGGTTATAAATAAAGTTATTATTATTATTATTGTCCAGCTTTTTGGTGCCTTGGAGATTGTGCTGAAATCCAGCCACACAGGGGTGCTGTTGCTGTTGCTCCATGAGGAAGAGCCATCAGGACCTCCTCCTTCCTTTTGGTCACCAGGCATTTTCTGATCTTTTTCTTGTTGTTGTAAAATACCCCCCTTGCTTGTTTTATCGATACCTAATTTCTCTACTTACAGCTCAAGCTGTTTTCGAATTGCTTAGGTAGACAGTTTTTGTCATTGCCTTTGGAATGCAAGTGGGCGTGACTTTGAACTGATAGTAGAAGTGGCAATCGCCATTATTTTTCTCATGCTGATTACTGGAGAGAGCAGACATGTCTACTGTGTGCTGTATATAGCTGTAAATAAAATAGTTTGATTGTTTTATGGCTGCAATTTCTTCGGTCCTTTAATCACTGGAGGAGCAGAGTGTGCCACAGCTCAGACAAACAGTAAGCTGGGCTGACAATCAGGAGCTCATGCCAACCTGGGGCTTTGAACGGCCAACCTTTCAGTTGGTAGATCTTATCATTGCTGGTGATTTACCAGGTGTGCTAAAGCCCAGTCCTACAAAAGAACTGGTTTTTTAAAAGAAAAAAATTAGAAGCAAAGAAAATAAATAGTAAAAACAAAGACAATAAAAAGCAAAATTTCATAATATATAGAACTAAAACTACAACATCTAAGAAAATTCAATTTAAAACAAACACACTGACCTAAGACCTACCTACACTAATAAACACATATTCTGTGCTATTAGAGCAGAGAAATTTTAATTTGCTCATGAAGTGCCACCCATACTTTGCCAGGTATTTTTAAAAGATTATATTTGATGAATGCACAAACTTTTCTTTCCCATCTATCAAAAGATTGCAGAAACATTGACTTTAGAATGGAAAAAATAATTGATGGCATCTTGGATGAGGAGAGGAATCGGACAGCTACTTTAGTAGATTGTTGTCTTTCTTTTCCTTTAATAGCAAGGTTTTCTGCTTTTTCTGTGCTTTTTAATGCAAATCTCTATACTACGAGAATCAAATATTTTGCAATGTGAAAGACCCTTTTTAAAAGGGGAGGGGAAGAATCCACTCACTCATAGGATAAGGATCAAAATAGTAATGGAGAAGTCAGCAAATCCAGACAACATGTCATAAATGGAGAGGCCCTGCTCTCAGTCCCACCACCTTCGCAGGCGCATCTGGTGGGGACGAGGGACAGGGCCTTTTCTGTGGTGGCCTCTCGGCTGTGGAATTCCCTCCCAAATGAAATTAGATATGCCCCCTCCCTCTTGACTTTTAGGAAGCGGGTGAAAACATAGCTGTGCAATGAAACGTCGCAAAAGAAATCGTGAGGAGATCGGGCCTTTCAAGTTTAACGGACTAAATCCTGGAAGTGGACTTTCTTTTTATATGGACCCAAAATATATGGATTAAATATTTCGTTGGACTTGATTTTACTTTGGCAAAAAGGCTTTTAAAATGTATTTATTGTAGAGGGGCTTGTGATTTGATAACTTTATTGTAAATTTATGATTTCAGTTTTAGATTTTAAATGTTAGTATTGAATACTTTCTGTTTGGGGAAAAAAAGATCTGGAGGAGAACTCCAGATTCAGAAGGCCTGCACCAGAGGTAGGCCTAGGCATTTATAATAGTTTTAAAATAAATAAATAAAAATAATGAATAAATAATGAATTACAGAATGTAGAGATTTGCAATACTACAGGAATAACACCATGATTACATGACACTATCCCCCTTTAGAACTACTCTCTTACATTTCAGAAATTTTTGGAATTTTTTGTAAGTCTTTCACTAAACAAAAAAATCCCCCCCATGGGATAAGGTCCTAAAACATGCCTATACAATACACAAGTGTTATGTAGGATATTTTTTTTATTAAGACGGGCATGGATTATCTTATGACCAGCAAGAGGACACCCCTGAACCACTGTGAATGGTCAAACCTACTGAGAAAAATGACTTGTCTGAAAGCAGATCCCTGAAAACAGCATTGATTTCTCTGAATTCCATCGTCCTCCCTCACCAGCTCTTCTTACTTCAGCATCCTGGTGCAAAAGATGCAGTTTATAACTCCTAGTGACAGGCGAGTTATTGATATCCACTAAAGTGCCTGAGGGAAAAGAGAAAGTAAACACTTGATAAAAGTATGATTTAAGATTAATAGTTGTCTTGTGAAGATCCATGATAAAACATCCTATAAAGAGATTACTTGCCTGCAGTACCAAAAGCCTCTTCCAGTCACGGCCGAGTGAAGCCGAAAAGAGAGAAGAGAGTCTAATTTCAGGGCAGGTTGAACTCAGTCAGCGAATCATCCATGGCTCAGAAAAGAACTGTAAAGGCAGCTTGTGACTCCATGTGGGGACACTGTGACCCAGAAGAAATTAACTGGAGGGATCTGAAAATTCAAATTGGATTCTGTGACCTAAAACTAATTGCTAGTTCCAATTCAAGAAGATTCATTTAATTAATGATAACTGACTATGTTCATAATGATTCCATTGGATCTGTTCGGGTTGGACGGGGCTAACAATTGGATTTTGACCATAAGCTGGGATTGAAGTCTAAGATTTCAGAAAACAAAACCATTTAAGGTACTTTTAATGAAACAGGATGAACTTACCTTATCCAGAATTCTGAAATCTGAAATACTCCAAAATCCAAAACTGTCCTCATAAGTCCCTGAGATAGGGATATCTTTGTTTTCTGATGGTTCAGTGTAAACAAACTTTTTTTCATCCATAAAGGACCTTATTGCACAAACGTATATCCTGTCTCTGACTGGTACCTGCCTATGGGTCCTATCATATTGCATCAGACATTCATAGGCACTCATAGCCATAAGGTATTTATTTTTATTTATTATTTCAATTTCTATACCGCTCCTTTCCCGTAGGCTCGGGGCGGTTTACATAATAAAATATAAAACCACACAAACAACACAGAATAAAACTAGCATTACTACTCCACACTACTACTACTCAGCACTACAAATGAATTAAATTGAACCAGAGATGTTACAATACTTCAGTCGAGTCAAATATTCTGTGAGTACTTTTTGAAAATTGGAACAATAGACTTAAATCATATTAAATTTCATCGTGAGCATCAGAAGCACAGATTTTATGTGTGATGGGTACGCCCATCTGCAGCATATCCTCTGTATTAGTGACATGTCCTTGAAAAATTGGAACAATAGACTTAAATCATATTAAATTTCTTTGTGAGCATCAGAAGCACAGATTATATGTGTGATAGGTACGCCCATTTGCAGCATATCCTCTGTGTTAATGACATGTCCTTCAGGGCATGTTTTGGGGACAGTCTTTTCATCCCACTCAATTCTCCTTTGACAAAATGCTCAGCAGTACAGTTCCAGTAGAAATCAGAGAAAGACCACAAATTATTGTTCCCATTTTGTTTCTGTAGGGACGAAAACATTTTTATCTTTCTCCATTGGGAAGGAGGTCATGGATTTGTGTGATTGCACATGAACTGCCAAATAAATAAATAAGGAAGACAGTGACATTGGGGAACATGGCACAGATTTGGGAAGAGTCATCTCTCAGCTATCTGATAAATCCAACTTGCATTATTTTATTTGATACAGAAAAGAAACAAGTACATGACATAGGATGGGTAGGGATCCAGTCCTCATCTAGAATTCGTTGCCTACTTAAATTGTGTTTTCTGAGTTGTGTGTTAAGGTCCAAAATAATTTAAAATGTATTGGATAAAATTGCCTTAAGACTATGTGTTATAGGTGTACATGAAACACACAGGTACCCCCAAAGAAGGAGAGTTGAATACCCTCTGAAACAGGCTATTCCACCATCAAACATCTTATAGTTATGAAGTTCTATCTGATGTTTAGGGGGATTTTCTCTCTCATTTTCTCTGCAATTTGAATTACTTAGTTTATATTCCAATCTGCAGAGCAGCAGAAAACAAGTTCCCTCAGTCTTCCACATGTTGAACATATCCAGATCCTGAAGGTGTTCCTCATATGCCTTGGTTTCCAGACTCTTGATGATATCTGGATAGTACATTTCAGCTTGTCATTCTCCTTCCCAAGCTAGAACTGAATCCAGTATGCCAGGTGACATCTGACACAAAGCAGAATAGAATGGTATATTACTCAAGATTTCATCCTCACATTTCCTGCTTCTTGACAAGGGGTTGGACTGGATGGCCTATGAGGTCTCTTCCAACTCAATGGTTCTAAGTCAAGTAGTTACACAAGTTTTATAAATGCTGCAGAAGAAACAGATATTCCTCCACTATATTTTCCCCATATTTGGGTATCCTAAAATGTTGCAAAGGAATTATTTTGCCTATAAAACATGTTTTTAAAAAAAGCAAAACAACTGTTTTCTGCCCCAGCAATGATTTCCAGTGCAGAAAACAGTTTATTGAGCCAAATAAAAGCTCCATGTGTGTTTCTATACAGAATAACTCCTATGCACCATTCTGGGACTTTCAAAAACTCAGAGGGAATTGCAAAAGATTCCTCCTGGTCTATTATCTCCCTAAAAGGAATGATTTCAGTAATAAAATGAAAAAAAATTCCATGCTTCTAACTGGTGCTATTACTTCCCTTGCTTTGGACACTGAATGAATTAGCTGTTTGCATTGTTGTAGGTTTTCTCGGGCTATATGGCCATGTTTTAGAAGAATTCTCTCCTGACGTTTCGCCTGCATCTATGGCAAGCATCCTCAGAGATTGTGAGGACCTCAGAACCTCTGAGGATGCTTGTCATAGATGCAGGCGAAACGTCAGGAGTGAATTCCTCTAAAACATGGCCATATAGCCCAAAAAAATCTACAACAATGCAGTGATTCCAGCCATGAAAGCCTTCGACAATACAATTAGCTGTTTGTTTTATGTTTTGCCCACCATATGACTTATGCAAACGGTCTTTCTTTTAGACCATTTTCATAAGTAATACTTTCAAGTCAGGTGTTGCCCATCCTATATTATGCCCTACATTATGCCCAAGGAGATTCAAGTATTCACTGATCATTATTCTGTCAAGGTCATATGCAGGCATATACATTGAGATGCAGAATAATTTGTTTTCCATTTAACATATTTTGTCAGATGTGGGTAGCAAAAATTCTACCTACCAGTATGTGGGCTAATTCTGCATTCAGACCTCAAAATTCTGTGACAATGAACTTTCTCCATCCCTCATCACTGACTGTAGGCCCTTCCAGGCAGGCACTATATGCCAGGATCTGATCCCTGGTTTTCTGCTTTAAACTGGATTATATGAGGCTGCACTGCCAGATAATCTGGGATAAACAGAAAACCTGGAATCAGATCCTGGGATATAGGGCCTGCCTGGAAGGGTCCTGTGTTGGCTGAGGCTGATGGAAGCTGTGGTTCAAAATCATCTGAGAAGCAACATCTTACCTCCCTTTGGCCAGCCATTTCTGCGGCAGAAGGAGATAATCTAACTCCTGTCAATGTAGTCCAGAGATCATTACTGCATTAACATTTGCTGTTCAGGAACTACAAGATATCTCATTTTTCTGTCAACAGCATACTGAGCAGAAAAGATGGAAGTTCTCACTTTCCTCAATGAAGACTATTAATAACGGGTCACAGCTCGTGGCAATACCACAAATTTTGTATGTGAGAGTGAAATTACTATCTTTATGAGAAATGGAAATACTGCCGTTAAACATCTCATCTGGGAAATGGCATGTTTGGGGAAAATAGTCTCAAAAGCCCATTTCTAAGTGCCATGCAAGATATTGGCAAACTTTGATGAATAGTTGTTCGCACACTTTCTCCTTCCAAATAGCACTCAGAATATTATATAAAGTGTTTTGGTTGTAGTTCAAGGATGAAGAGGAAAGGGAAGAAGGACCACTCAAAATTTTCTCCTTTCCCACCTGGAACAAATTCTTAATCCTTCCCAAATTATGCATACAATTAGCAGTATGAGCATATCTAGATTGGGCATTAAGGACAACTTGGTTTTCCGTAAGTATCTTCTGTAAAGATACTGCAACACTCTCTACATGGGTCTGCCTTTGAAGATAGTTTGGAAGCTACAATTGGTTCAGATATCAGCAGCCAAGTTACTAACCAGGGCTCCGCATATGAAGAGGACCACTCCCATGTTGCAGCAGCCCCACTGGTTGCCGGTCTGCTTCTGAGCTAAATGCAAAGTGCTGGTTGTTACCTATAAAGCCCTAAACTGTTTGGGTCCAGAATATTTGTCTAACCACATCCCCCTATATAGACTTTCTCATGCACTGCGGTCAGCATGGGGGCCCTGCCTTTGGTCCCACCCTTGTCACAAGTGTGGATGGTGGGAATGAGAGAGGGGGGCCTTCTCCATGATCACTCCCCATCTCTGGAACTCCCTCCCAAAAGAAATAAAAACAGCCTTCAAAAAATCTCTTGAAAATGTACCTCTGTACTTTGGCCTAGGGAGAGCAGGAGGGCTAGGATGCTCTAGACCAGGGGTTCTCAAACTTTTTAAACAGCGGGCCAGGTCATAGTCCCTCAAACTGTTGGAAGGCTAGATTATAATATTTTTTTAAAAAAATGAATGAATTCCTATGCACACTGCAGATATTTTATTTGTAGTGCAAAAAACACTTAAAACAACACAATAATTAAAATGAAGAACAATTTTAACAAATATAAACTTAGTAGTATTTCAATAGGAAGTGTGGGCCTGCTTTTGACTGATGGGATAGGATTGCTGTTATTGTTGTTGTGTGCTTTCAAGATTTAGGTTGACCCTGAGCACCTCAGTGTTTGAGGACCCTTGCTCCAGACAATCACCTGACTGTACTTCGTGGTCAAACACCTGGAACTCCATTGTACACTGTCTTCATTTTAGTAGTTTTACATGTTTAATTCCATGTTTAAACAAAATTAGTACACTGTTATTATTTTTTGTATTATGTCTTTGCTTTGCTGTATTTACAGTTGTTTGAATTGATTTTATCCTGAGGGTTCTTCTATCCCATCCCTTCTGATAAAAGAGAAATCATCCCATTTATTGTATCTCCAAGTCCAGTGATAAGAATGTGATTTTGTCAATTTTATTCTTTCCAAATGCCAGCTGAGATCGCTGTCTGGAAAAGCATATATTTATCATCACTTAAACCAACACATGCATGAGAAACCAGCAGGGCTCCCATTTAACCTCATTTATCAGCATTCTCTGCAGAGTATTAGGCCTATTGAGTGCTAATGAATTATTTAAGACTGCTCTAGATATTAAGTGCTTTGCATTGCAGACGGACAGCCAAATAAATGCATTGCAGAGTGGAATCTGAGTGCCAGGACACATCACAATGGCAAATCTGTGTCCTTGAGAGTGTTGTGTTTTGAATTACCAGATTGTGCCAGAGCTGTCTGACATAGACGGTAAAATGATCATTCAGTTCAGTTTCTTATTTTTCCTTTGACACACCATTCTACATTCTGGGGTCACTCTAGTCCAGTTTTTCCCAACCTGAGGGTCGGGACCCCTGGAGGGGGGGTCATGAGGGAGTTTCCAAGGGGTCACCAAAGACCATCCGAAAGCATATATTCCTGATGGTCTTAGGAACCCCTTTGGCAGAGAAGGCTGAGGATCTCACCGCCTGTCTTTTTCTTCCTTTTTAGATACAGACAGCAGAATCCTCCCACCAAAAGCCCTCCACCACTGTGATTGGCTGGCTTTTCAGCTGGCCTCTCAGCCAAGGGTACGGCTGTTTCTGAGACTCAAAGTGGGGAGGAGAGAGCAGGTATGCTCAGTGCATGGCAGCATCATGCACATGTGTGGATGAGGGAGAGCGTGCAAGGCTGAAGGGAGGGTCACGCCAGTGAGTCCCTTCAAGGCATGTGGGTTCTGTGTGGGAAGTTTGGCCCAATTCTATCATTGGTGAGGTTCAGAATGCTCTTTGATTGTAGGTGAACTATACATCTTAGAAACTACAACTCCCAAATATTAAGGTCTATTGTCCCAACCCCATCAGTATTCAAATTTGGACGTATCGGGTATTTGTGCCAAATTTGGTCTAGTGAATGAAAATACATCCTCTACGATTCCCAACAGTAGGAAAATTGCAGTTATGAAGTAGCAACAAAAATAATTCATGGTTGGGGGTCACCACAACATATGAGGAACTGGATTAAGGGGTCGCAGCATTAGGAAGGTTGAGAACCACTGCTCTAGTCTAAATCCACTTTGGGTGATCATAAGAGTGGGAGAGGGAAAGGAAGCACAGCCTTTTCTCTTCCTGCTTTCACTTTCATGGAACCAGAATTTGGAAGCAAAATAATACTCTACTCCATGTATTCATGCTAATAGTATATTCAATACTAGCAGTTCATTTCTACTATTAATTCTCTTTTACTGCTTTCATCAAGTTTCAGTAGAAGATTTGGCAACTATTTTGGAAGTACTACTAGCATTGGAACTCTCTGTTTTGATCTTGTTGCTCCTGGACTTTCCTCATTATCAACATATCAAATATCCAATTCTGCTATGTTTTCTACATCACTCATCTTCTTGTTAGATGAACTATCCAAATGTCAATGTCTTTGAATTGTTCCAGCTGCTCTCTTGATCTTGTTCCTTTTTGCTTCCTAATTACAGCTGCTGCTGCTGCTTTCTCCTTTCTCTTCACCTTATTGCTATTCTCTCGTGGTTCATTTATTTCAGAGTTTAAGTATGATACCCTCTCTCCAATTCTTAAGAAACCTTCACTTTATCCATCTTCTCTTTTGAATTATTGCCTTGTTGCATTGTTGCCATTCCTCTTGAAAGTTCGAAAATATGATGTTTGGGTACATTGC
Organism: Anolis apletophallus; assembly: GCA_030556195.1. Classification (NCBI taxonomy): domain Eukaryota; kingdom Metazoa; phylum Chordata; class Lepidosauria; order Squamata; family Anolidae; genus Anolis; species Anolis apletophallus. Next base: position 143,165,246 of record JARBWK010000007.1, on the reverse strand, counting down.
CTTGATTTTCTCTCTTGCATTTCAAAATTGACCCCTTTCAATCTTGATTTTGCTCTTTGCACTCTACAAAGAAAGCTTTCCCAACAATCACGGATGATCTTGAAGCCAAGTCAAAATGCCGATATGCAGGCTTTATTCCCCTTGAATTCTCTGCAAACTTTAACAAAGTTGGCTAGGCTGTTTTGTTGGATTTGCTCCATAGCCTAAGATTTACTGATTCCATCTCATCTCTCAGGTCAGTCATTTTATGTAGTAGCTGAAAGTCATTGTATCTTCTTCTTTTGTCTTCTTGGTTGAGGTTCCACAGGATCTGTCTGCCGTATGTGTAATGTAATCCGCACTGAGTACCCTTCGGGGTGAGAAGAGCGGAATATAAATACTACAAATAATATTATTATTATCTTTGTTATTTTCTTTTTATACATTACAATTAAATAATCATATCCATTCACATTGTTTTCAACATTTTTGCTGATGATAATCAGCTGTACTTCTCCATTCTAGAACTCTCTTCTGACATCAAACATCATATTACAGCACAGCCTTCAGTTATTTTTATATAGATGCTTCACCATCACCAAAAGCTTAACATGAACTGCTTATTTTTTTCCTTCAGAATCTTCTTTTCAGCATAATCCTCCATTACTGATGATTGTATTCATATCTTATGAAGTAAACATTTAGCCGTGGCTTTGTTTTTTTTATTTTTCTTTGACTTTTGCTCCTCATACTGAAGCTGAAGTAAGGTCATATTTTTATAATGTTGCCAAAATCAGATATTTTATTTCCAATTCCTTTGCAAGGACCTGACTCTATGCCTCGGTCTTTGTCCTTGACTGGTGCAGTCTTCTTCTACTTGGTCTTCCATTATTTCATCTTAGTTCTCTGGTTCCCACTAAATGTTCTGCTGCTTTTTGGCCCATTGTTTTAATCATGTTACTCTACTTTTGATACCTCTTCCTTGCTTACAAGCACCTTATTTTAACATTTAAAGCCCTGCACAGTCTAGATTTTATTTTCTCTGTTGGACCATAGAAGTTTGTTTTTCAAAACAGGCCTACTCAAAATCTATACTTTAGAAATTATAGACTTTCTACTCAATCAAGAGTTTCCTCTTCCTTGTCTCAGCCTTATCCTTTTTTACTCTTTGCTCATTATCTTGGAAATTGTTTTCCTGAACATTTGCAGATAGCTCCTTAAATTGAGATTATTTTTAATTGTTTTCCAAAGTTTTTTTTAAAAGTTTTCATTATTAATATTATATTGTTTTATAATCTTGCATGTTTGATCAATCAATCAGTTTGCAGAGGTTTTTTCGTCTTATCTGAATGATTTGTTTTACAATTGTATTGCATTTTTTCTTCTTCTCTTCCCTTCCCTTTGTATATGTGTATATATTTCAGATTGCACCCCTGTGAAAGAACCCACTGTGTTTTCATTGTTTTACTTCCCAAGTACCATGTACATTGATGATGCTATTATATAGATAATGATGTTGTTACTTTTATAAACATCATAACATCATCATTAGCAACATCTGTTTATATAGCATCACCAGTGCACATGTTGCTTTTTAAGTAAAACAAGGTTTATGGTAATATCCCTTTAGCATTATTATATTATACAGTTTGGAAAACATAGCTGAAGTTGTGCAGTGGTTACGGTATGTGTATTGCCAAACTTTGTTACTGTTAGCTGTCATCGGGCGGGGCCATGTCAACCTGTGATTATTCCATCAATGAGAAACCTCTGAGTCACCCTGTTCTTAACAATCCTGTTCTTAACATAGCTATGCCCAGCTATGGCTTTCTTAACTGAATCTATCCATCTAAAATAAGTATGTCTTCTTATAATATGGCCAAAATAGCTGCATCTCTTCAAAAAGTCACCTAATAAACAGTGTATTATTTACCTCTTAAAGGGCATTTTCTTGCCTTCAGAAAATTAAGGGAGATGGGTGGCAATGTGGTTAGCTCTTTTCTTGTAGATGTTTGCACCACAAAGATGTCACCTGCAGAAAGTTCACAGGGATCTTCAGAAGTCTAAGAAGATGCCTACAGCATTCAAAGGCACATTGAATTTGCCATTCAATGTAAGGACGGCGTGAGCCATGCATAACTCCAGAAGTTGAGCCTTGTGCTGATGTAGTCTGATTTAAAATCTGGAACATTATCTTGAAAAGCAACATGGACAGTACAGTTTTGTTCTCTCTAAATATCTGAGAAGGGCAGCAAGAGAAGTGTTGGTCCTTTGTTCCAATATGGAAGTACATTTTTGACATTAAAGGTACCCAGAAAAACTGCCCTTAAGGGTATACTGCTTCCTCCCAAGCATGATGCAATATTTCATTCATTAACATGGAATGAATTACCATATTAATTATTTGGAGTACTTAATGCCAATAAAGTGGAACGACTTTCCCCAGACACAATCAAGAATTGGACACCAAAATCAATGGAGTTCAAAGGCACAGGGGCTGAGTGAATAATGAACTTCACAGGCATGCCGAGTGTATATGCAAGAGAACAAGAGGGTCATCTCATATACTCAACAGAGTGAAAAGGCAGCTTAGGTCAAGAATAGCAAAATGAGGTGAGAATCATAATGAATCTTAAACAGTGGCAGTTCATTGAACAATGCAGTCATGTCCAGTGCTGGTTTATCCAAATGAAAATGCCATCTATTCTGCTTTTCCTTCAAGAATGTTCACAAGGTGGCACACATTCCATGCTCTCAATTTGATCCTCTAAGGTTGCATGCAAGGGCAACGAAGTTGCAAGTGTCTCAGAACTGAGAAGCAATGTGAACTTCTCTCTCCTCTGTCTAGGGGTGCATTCCCAGTGTAGTCTGAAGTCACTTTAGCTGAGATTGCTCAATGCTATGTAATCCCAGGATTGCAGTTTTAGAAGGTCTTTAGCCCACTCTGCCAAAAAGTGTTGGTGCCTCACCAAATTACAAATCCCATGTTCCCTTAGCATAGAGCCATTGTAGCTAAAGTGGAGTCAAATTGCATTGATTTTAGAGTGTAGATACAACTATGTAGAGTTTATTTATCTATTTACGGCATTTCTATGCCGCCTTTCTCAGCCCGAACGCAACTCAAGGTGGCTTACACTGGCACGATTTGATGCCATAATAGACAAACAAAATTAAAACAAAATTTAAAACATTTTCAAAACCCTGTAAAAAGCATTAAAAGCATAAAACACCAGTAGCTTCCTATTAGCTCATTTCCCAAAGCCATTGTCAAGCTGTTCCCTGTTCGTTCTTTCCTGGGTTCCATATTCATCCATTACACTGTGTTTTCAAAGACTTGTTCCAAAAGCCAGGTTTAATTTTTTTCCTGGAATGTCTGTAGGGAGGGGGCCGATCTTATGCCTAGGGAGAGACTTTCATAGCCAAGGAGTAACCACTGAGAAGACCCTGTCTCTCATCCCCATCAGGCGCACCTGCAGGATTGAGAGCAGGGCCTCCCTAGATGATCTTAAATTCCTAGCTGGTTCATAGGGAGAGATAAGTTTGAACAGGTAGGCTGGGCCATAACCATTTAGGGCTTTATAGTCTAAAGCCAGCACTTTGAATTGTGCCCAGTAGCAAACCGGCAGCCAGTGGAGCTGACACAACAGAGGAGTTGTGTGCTCCCTGAGTACAGCTCCCGTTAGCAACCTGGCTGCCACCTGCTGGACCATTTGAAGCTTCCAAACAGTCTTCAAAGGCAACCCCACATAGAGCGTGTTGCAGTAGTCTATGCGGGATGTAACCAGAGCATGGACTACAATGGCCAAGTCAGACTTCCCAAGGTATGGGCGCAGTTCAGTAGGATCTGCTCCCAGATAATTTTGCAAGGAATTATCACCTTAGAATTACAGTTTTGAATCCGAAAGCTGCTATATGTTGTTGCTGAAGATGATAGGATGATAGGATTCTGTGAATTCCAGTTATAGCTGGTGCTCTGTTCCCCAGCTCAGAACTATTGCCTTAGTACCATAGTTTTTAGCCTTTGATGATCCAGATAATATGGTCCAAGCTAGATGACAAGTGGTTTGGACTGCAAACAAAACACTTTTGGAAATTTGAATGGAATGATGCATTCAACATGTGGGGGGGGGGGGGAATCAAACACTTAAGTAGAGAACTTATGCATGCAAAAAAAATACCATTGTGATTAGTCCTGAATCTGGAACGTTATCTTAAAATGTCATGCCAGATAATGTAGACAATATAGAGTGGAGGGAATTATAGGTTTCCAACCCTAATGAAACATGATGATTGAACAAGTACTGGGACCCTTTCACCCTGTGCAATTATAACACTGTGCTTCCACTTCATCGGCCTAGGATTTGCAATTTTGAGAGATATTTGAACTCTCTTGCTGAGAATGTAAGTATCCCTCCCTAAACTGCAATGCCCAAGATGCTTTAAAATGGAACTATGGCAGTTAAGGTGGAATCATAAAGCTCAAATTATATAGTTGGAAAAGGAAGCTAAAGTGGAAATATAGTACTGAGATGTGGGTGGGATATTGAATTGGAATCCAAGCAAATTATGTATATCAGACTGATGTGGAAATTGGGCAAGATAAATGTATAAGTCAATGCATGAACAACTGACAGGGACCAGAAATAGACTGAATCATCCATCCCTACGCAATACTTTTTGTGTAGCTGGGTGCTCAAAGGAGAGATAATTCCTGAAGCCAAAATGTATCTTGCAGGTGAAACTTCATTGCCAACTGTGATCTGTGCTCCCAAGCTGGCCTGTAATAAGTAAGCCTGGTTGATCAAGAAAAAAAACTCGCTGCGGATGTAGCACTGATGTTTCGTATCTGGTGGAGTTCCAAAATTTTAAGTAAAAATTTCAAAATTGTTTTGTAAAAACTAACCAAATTCATTAGTAATCCGTTAATGGTGGACGTGCATGCACAATGTGCTAAAACCTGCCAATACTGGGTTTGACAGCTCAGGTCTTCCACTTCATGACATTGGCTCCTTCCCAGGGGCCAGGAGTGGAGGGGAAAAGTGGAGGGGAAAGGTGCCTCCCGCGTGTCAGAAATGCCAACCAAAAACACTCTCTTAAGATACCTTAGCCCAGGCTTTGGGCAAACTTTGGCCCTCCAGGTGTTTTGGTACACTCCTCCTCACTCCAGGGCCATTCCCCAGCTGCTGCGCCGACTCCGGCTCGCTTGCTGAGAGACTTGGCCAGTTGCAGGGGCGCACATTTCATGCCCGCCAAGGCCACGGCTTCCAGCCCGGAGCCCAGGCACAAGGAGGTGCCTCCGAGAGCCTGGGCTGCCTCGCTTGGGAGGGGAGGAGAAAGGGAGAAGCGGAGAGCCACACCTCAAGCGGGAAGAGCAGCAGCAGAAGGATCCACGTGTGGGCTTGTATAGCTGAGGAAGAAAGAGATGCAGAGGGGAGGGAGGGGCTCCCGCAGACCCCTCCTCTCCTCTGCTCTTGCGCTCCCTCCTCCGCTCTTTTTCCCCTTAGCGTGAGCACCAGGAGTGGAGCTGATCCCTTCCACCCCTGGCCCCTGGGAAGGAGCCAACGCACATACGAAAAACCTAATGAAACCTGATGACCACGGATTCAAAACTAAAAGGTCACTTCCGGGTTGCTTGACACACTTCAAAACCATTTCTAATGTAAGTTTTTAATGAATTTAAAATGAAATTCATTGGCTAATGAGAAACCTAACCAGGCCTAGTAATTCTATGTGATCCCATTATTTCTTTATTCAAGGCGTGGGAGCAGGAATGAATTCCATTTACTCCTGTCAAAATCACAACTTTGCAAAACACAATAGTGGTTTTAATCTCATTTTAATCTTTAATATGGCTCAGCATTGATCTGGGTCAGTGTCAAGGTGTGTTACATCTATTTCTTCCCTGCCATTATTTAGTGTGAGGAGATCAGCTTGAGAATGAATACGCATTTGCTGGAGCCATGGCTAGAGGTCAGGTGGCTTTCAGAACATCTGATTATTGGTCTTACAAACAATAGGCAGGGAAGCTAGCATTTTCTAGTGCATGGGAAATTATCACTGTCTCACACTATTAATGTTTGGCTAATCTAACATTGTAATATGAAATCTCTTGGTACAGTAGCCAATGCTTCAGGTTATTTCTATATTAAATAGTTAATCAATGTTTCTTGAAAGGTTTATGCAGACAGTCCTCTATACTAAACTTCTATGGATTTGATTATTTGCACATTTGATTGCATTGGAGCTCTGAGAAATTGCTAGAAATAACACTCCATAGGATCCTCTTGGTCCTCCAGCACAGGATATATCTTGTTCTTAACATATAACATTTTGTATTGTGCAACCAATTGCATAGATATGAAAATATTTGCTTTTTTCAGCATGGAGGAGTCCTCACATACTATCTAATAGGCCTGGTTAGGTTCTGTTGGAATATACTTAATTCGGAAGCAATTTTGAAGCAATTTGGGAACCTGGAAGAATCTTTGCTATTTCAAAGCTTTTTCCACCATTTCTCTTACGAATCACTAAGGGAGTTGGAAATTATTCAGCTTTTCAAACCAGTGTGAATGGATTTCCTTCTCTCCTGTGTTAGTTCTGGGCGAGAGCTGCTGTTTAACCCAGTGTGGATGGATTTCCTTCTTTCCCAGGTTAGTCCTGGGCGAGAGCCGCTGTTTAATCCCATTTTGATGGATTTCCTTCTCTCCGGCATTAGTCCTGGGCGAGAGCCACTGTTTAACCCAGTGTGGATGGATTTCCTTCTCTCCCACGTCAGTCCTGGGCAAGAGAAGCAGTTTAACCCAGTGTGGATAGATTTCTTCCCTTTACTCCCCCCTTTTTTCTAGAATACACTTCACCCTCCAACTTGTTGGATGGTGGAGCAATTTTGTCTCCTCCCCTCGGAGAAGAGATTGGTTAATTTTGCAGAATTTGCTGGAAAGGAGGAGGGGCTGGCATAGTGTGGTGCCAGCCCCTTCTCCCTCATTCCCTTTACTCCCCCCTTTTTTCTAGAATAAAACAACTACTTTCAAAGTAAAGACCACACAATGAAACAGGAAATAACACTTTGAAACCATTAACAAAGGATTCAAAAGTCTCAAAAGTTTTGAAAAGTTTTAAACTTTTTTTTCTGTGAAAATCGGAATTGACTTTAGATCCAAACCACCAGCGCCCCCTACATCCAAAACAAGTTTTGAACCATTTTTTAAAATCAAACAGGCCTACTATCTAAGAATGCAAAGCTGCATTTGCAATAGTTGCACTTGTGAAATTCTTCTTATACAGCTGAAAGCAAGCATGATATCACATCTAACAACTACACTTGCATGTGCCTAACAATATTTATATGTGTGAAAAACACCAACTGGATGCCAGCTGGCAACTTACTGAAATAGATACAGAATGCATCTCAAAAGAATTCATCTCCAAAGCCAGTGTAGTGCAATGGTTTGAGTATTGGTTTATGACCACATTTATGCTAGGCAGTTTTTTTATTTATTACTATTTATTAACTTTATTCTATTCCACCTTTTATAGGGTGGGATAGAATATAGGGACTGAAGGAGGATAACAACATATAAGGACTGAAGGAGGATAACAACAACACAAGGCTGCTAACATCAATAGTATACAGCTGGGTAAATGTGGTCTGTCCCTATTTCATAGTTGGGCAACTTGTGGACCTCTAGATGTTAGAAGAGTACTAACTGTTGAATATTCTGGCTATACCTGGTGGAAGTCATGGTCCAAAAACACACAAAAAACCTCAGCCGCCCTCCCATGCTCTTTCCAAAGTATTTCTATTTTTGGTGTACAGTGCATTACCCATCTTTCTCTCTATGGTAGACTGGAGCAAACACTTATTTGAACTGCATCTCCCATAATGTCCTAACCAGGAAGGCCAGGGGCCAAAGCAGCTGAGAGTTCTTCCAGGTATAGTCAAAGATCCAGTGTTGAAACAACATAAATCTCTGTTAATTTGCTTATACAAACATATGAGTGAACTACGATTCCCAGTTCGATCATAGTCTCACCAAGCTTTACAGCATATTCCAGTTTATATCTGCTCCAAAGTGTGAAAGTTTCCTTCTTTGGAGGTTTTGCTTGCATTGTGTATTCCTGCATGAAGCAAGATGGTTTGTAAGGTCTCCTCCAGCTCTATGATACTTTGATTCTATACTAGCATGTGTCTTGGTAGCACAAGAGAATCAAAAAAAGGTTGTAGGCATCACGGATATCAAGAAAAGTCATTGCAATTGTCGTTGGGATTGGAATGCTGATTGCTTAGCAGATTTGTCCTTTGCTTGGCTTCTAAATGAGTTCATGGAGCCAGGCTGGCTTGGAAACCCATATGTGCCATGTTACAGGCATTTTCCCAAGTCAGATTTGCCAGAACATCCTGGCATGAAGGTTCATTCAGAAGCCAGACATTGGGAAAATATACTGTTTGGGATTGGCAGTCATCCTCTCCTGGTAATGACAGTGTTGACTACCTTCCCTTGTTACCATTATGTGACCCTGGAAGATCTGCAGCTGTTCTCATAATGGACCATCACACTGGATTAGTGTCTCAACAATATTCTGGCCACAAACAGCAATCACAGAAGAACAGACTGTCAATAATAGAAACAACCTCCCCACTTGCCTGTGAAAGAAAACAATGGCCAGAATCATGTTGGTGTCTCACTCATCAAATCTCCCCTATGAAAGGAATTGGCATTTTTGTCTTATTTGGAATAGTGTTATTCAGGTTTATGGAAGCTGAGTTGTACATGCAGCTTTGACTGTCTATATATTTTGAACTTCAGCTTCCAGATTCTCTTGCCATTGACAATGATGGTTATGCCTTCTGGAAGCTGAAGTCAAAAGCTTATGTAGATCTGAAGTCTTAAAAAATGTATTACATTGTAATGTGTACAATCTTAGATCCAGCCATTGGCATCTCCAGTTGAAGGAATCAGAGGCATTGTTTATGAAAAAGGAACTTCATCCAGAGGTCTTGGATAGCAGCTTATGTGGAATATAAATATACTCTATAGGGGACTGTTGGCTTCCATGTCAATGATTCTGTGTCACGAGTGATAGCCTATGATGATATGATGGGAGAATCCTGGATTTTAATCTGAGCTTTTCAAGGAGCTAAATCCCCTAAATACTTCCAGAGGCCTGGATAGATCCTTAAAAGTTTAGACGAAAACCTGGAATAGATTTTTAAAAATCCTTTTGAGATTAGAACGACTAGTCACTAATGGACTGTCCTATAGATTTGCCCAGGAGACCTTGACAGATACACCAAATCTAGTTGTTCTGCTATTCCACTCACTACAATTTTTCACCTTAAGTTGTTGTTTACAGCCCCGCCCTGAGGGCTGACAGGATGAATCAATATGCTTCCTTGAAAGGCAATGAAAATGTTCAGCCCTCATACCATTTAAACCTTTTCTGGACAAATCTAGGGGGATTATATAGCAGGAAACTAATTTTGCGCTGACCCTCATGAATGGACAACAAGACCTCTTGTAATAGCTCTTTCCTTTCTTGTATTTCGAAGAGATTGTGAAGGAGCTGATCTCCCATAAAGGCTGGCTCCGCAGTGGCACAATCACAATTGCGGCTTGTTACAAGGTCTCATTTAATTGCTTTCCTTTCTCCCTCTCGGCCCTGCTGGCCTCCCCATGTGTTTTTCCATTGCTGTTGAACTTGACAACAAAAACCATTTCACCATGAGCCAAGAGGGAACACAATGACATGAAAGGAAACAAAATGAAACAAAGAGTTCGGTGAGACAGTTGATGTGAACTGTTTGGAGGTATGGAGAGGCATCAGCAAGCTGTTCCAGAGGGAGAGTGCCATCTGCATGGCATCTGAGGATCTTCAGGTAATTTCACAAAGTGAAAGATACCAACATCATCCAGATAAGATTCCTCTTAAAGTCATCTTAGAAAAGGATATCTTTAAGAGTTTGTTGGTCACTGCAATTCCATCCCTGCCCTGTGTAAACACCATCCAATTGGAAGGTGAATGTGCCTTGCCATACCTTCTTATATTAGGTGATCCCTTGTAGCCCGAGGATGATGGTCCTCCATGTGTAGTGTCTTGGCGGTGGGTCCATAGGTGGCTGTGGAGCCCTATCTTGATCCACATGTTCTCCTGCAGTGAGGACATCAATTGCCAGGTGGAAGGCAGTTCCAGTCAGGGTTGGCTTGACGTGCCATCCTCTTGGAACATTTCTCCCTTTTGTCCTCCATTTGTGCCTCTTTGAATTCTGCTTGTCACAGCTGACCTCCAGTTAGAGCGCTCAAGAGCCAGGGCTTCCCATTTCTTGGTGTCTATGCCACAGTTTTTAAGGTTGGCTTTAAGCCCATCTTTAAATCTCTTTCCCTGTCCACCAACATTAAATGTAATCTCATTCTTGAGTTGGAAGTATATTAACTGCTTTGGGAGATGGTGATCAGGCATTAGGACAATATGGTCACTTCAGTGGTGCTGATGGTGTAGGAGCATCATTTCAATGCTTCTTCCAGAACTCTGACATTTGTCCGCCTGTCTTCACAAGAGATTTGCAGGAATTTTTTTTGAAGGCAACGCTGATAGAATTGCTGCAGAAGTTGAGTGTGACGTCTGTAGACTGTCCATGTTTCATGGGCGTATAGCAGGGTTGGGAGGACAATAACTTTATAAACAAGCACCTTGGTATTCTTACGTATGTTCTGGTTTACAAACACTCTCTGCCTCATTCAGAAAAATGCTGCAATCATAGAGTTCAGGCGGTGTTGCATTTCAGTGTCAATTTGGACTTTTGTGGAGAAGTGGCTGCCAAGGCAGCAGAAATGGTCAACATTTTTAATGTAACACCATTATGCTATGTTTCTGGCATTGCAGAGGGATTGGCTGGTGACTGCTGGAAAAGCACTTCGATTTTCTCACTGTTCAATGAGGGGCCGAGCTTCTCATATGCTTCTGCAAATGTGTTTAGAGTGGCTTGTTTGTCTTCTTCTGAATGTGCACAGACTATGTTATCATCGGTATACTGAAGTTCTATAACATATGTTGTTGTGACCTTCATTATGGATTTCAATCTGCTGAGGTTAAATAGCTTGCCATCTCTCCAATGGATGATTTCCACTCCGGTGGGAAGCTTTCCATCAACAAGATGAAGTATCATAGTGATGAAGATAGAGAATAAGGTTGGGGCAATAATACATCAATGGTAGACACCTGATTCCACCTTAAGTGGGTTACTTTGGGAGCCATTGCTGTCCAAAACTGTTGCTATCATGTCATTGTGGAGGAGCCGCAGGATGTTCCCAAATTTGTCAAGGCACCTGATTTTTAGGAGGAACATCCAGAGAGCACTGTGATTCACTGTGTCTAATGCCTTTGCAAGGTCAGTGAATGCCATGTACAGAGGTGGGTTTTTTCTTGGTGTTACCATACCATTCAAGGCTGTATTGTGCATATATGAGCCATCAAGTCACCTATTAACTTTTTATGACCCTATGAACTTCCTAGGTTTTTCTTATACAAAGAATACCCTGAAATATAAACGACAGCACCTGGATCCATTAATGGTCTCCCATCCAAGTATTTAGAAAGGCGGACCATGCTTCTATTTTAGGATCATATGGGATCAGTTGTCTTAAGGCTATTAGCTGTGTGTGCCTTCAAATCTCCTGTCAACATATGGTGTTCTTATTAATTTCATAAGGTTTTCTTAGGCAAGCAGTTCAGAGGTAGCTTTTCTGTTTTCTTTTGAAATATAACCTACAGAACCTGGTGTTTGTTAATGGTATCCAATAACTACTAACCAATGCTGACCCTGATCAGCTTTCAAGACCAAAGAGGATCTGGTGCTTTTGGGGTATTTGGGCCCTTAAATATATGATAGGGCTGGTTGATCAGGGAAAAAAATGGTTCAAAACCCGCTTTGGATGTAGGGGGCGCTGGCGTTTTGTATCCGATAGACTTCCAAAGTTTTCAGCTGTTTTCAAAATTGGTTCGGATGTACTTCCGAACTTCGTAATGGCTTCGTTAATGGCTGACAGGCATTTAACCCACTTTGGAGCAGTCTGGCTTCCCTCAGCATTAGACCTAACGCAGGGGAAGCCAATCTGCTCCAAAGTGAGTCAAAACACCCACTGTGGAGTGGATTGGCTTCCCCTGCATTAGGTCTAACACTGAGGGAAGCCAATTCACTCCAAAGTGGGTGTTTTGATCCACTTTGGAGCGGATTGGCTTTCCTCTGCGTTGGACCTAAGGTGCCCTTCAGATCCGGGGGGAAGGCATGGGCTTGGAAGATCTGAAAGGTGCCATTCAGATCTGGGGGAAGGCATAGGCTTCTGCACGGAAGGGAAGGCCAGGGAAGGGAACACCCTTTCCAAAAATGGCAGTTTGCCTTCCGAAAAGTCCGGAGGTGGCATTGAATTTGGTAATTTACTTCCAGGTTGCTTAAAGCACTTCATAAATGGTTCAAAAGTGAATTTAATTTGAATTCATTCCAAGTTCCGAGGATATGCAACAAAATTGACCAGGAGTAGTATATGAATAGGAAGCAGGAAAGTAAGCATGACCGGATTCAAAAGAAGAGTCCAGGTAGGAATAGAATAGAGATTGCCTGTTTTGTTGAACCACTGTCCAGCAGGGTGCTTTGTGCAACACTGTGACCAGCAGTGCTGCAGAATTCAAAGAGGCATGAATAGAAGGTGAAAGGGAGAAATGTGCCATGAGGAAGGGCATCAAGCCAACCCTGACCAGGACTGCCTTCCACCTGGAAAACGATGTCCTCACTACGGAAGAACATTCGGATCAAGAATAGGGCTCCAAAGCCACCTACGGACCCACGCCAAGACACTACACTTGGAGGACCATCATCCTTGGGCTACAAGGGATCGCCTAAGTTTTGTTGGAGCTAGGGTTCATTTTGTTCTTGTCCTCTCCACCACAATATGTCATATCCCCCTGCAAAGCAAGTCCAAATACTTCCATTTTTCTCCACAGTCCCTTTCAAAATGGTGTTATGAAGTTCTGTCACATTCAGACATTATTTTGAGAAATATCCCAGATGAAAACAAAAGTAATACAGGGTGCTGAGGTTGTTGTGGGGGCTAGAGTTGAAGTATTTTATATGATTTTTATATTTAGGCAAGGTTTTTAGAAAAAAATCAACAAAATATCAGAATTTAAAAATATATATATAATGGAGTCAAAGGCTTACTTATTATCAAAATCTCTCTCTCTCTCTTCACCCTATTGGAGGAAATTGAACCCACCCCAATGCTACTTTCACAGAGGGAAAGTGTGTGTGTGAGAGAGATTAAAACCATGTTTCATGTGTTCTTTCCACTTGGTCTGGTTATGATATTGTTGAATAATGCAAAATGATTCATACCAGTGCATTCGCAGTTATAAATATTTCTTTATATATTAACAATTGCTAGAGTGGCTTTTCAGAGACACTAAACTAGAATTTGTAAGCCTTCCAAGTACAAAAGTTATTGATGCAACTCTGGAAGTTATAAAGAGTTAGTTAAAAGCACAATCCTATGCATGTTTAATTGGAACTAATCCCATTGTGTTCAATACGGATTAGAGAAGTATGCAGAGACCAACAGCTTTAGTTGGCTTTAAAAGAGAGGGGGGAAAAGAAGTCTTCTTTTAGATGGCATTAATTAACATGGAAACATCTAAGTCACTTAATTATTGGGAAATATAATTTAAATGAAACATTTCTGCCTTGATCACATTTATTGTAATCTACATCAAGGTATCTCACAAAATACTTTTCTGTTGTTTTCAGTAATCAGATCTTGACTATGTTTTGTAAATTTGGTTTTGCTTACCTGAATGTTCTCATAATCCATAGTATTTGATCCCCTGTTTTTCATGTAGCTGTTTAGCTTATTTATTGGTCACAGGGGGGGGGGGGTGACCAATTACAGAGGGGATTATGTATTTAGTACATCTCTTCAATATGCATTCTGGTGTGGATCCTATTCAGGCCTTAATATCACTCTTGATAAAAGAACATGCATTGAATCAATAGAATTTACCTACCTTTGGTGAAAGCCCTTATCCCATGTTTCCATGTGTGTGTCTCTGTCTGTCTGCCTGTGATTATCCCATCCCAGCTATTGATTAGTAAAATCTATCAGTAGTTCCCAGTCTCACACCATTTCCATCATCTACCTTCATGTGCCGTATCCCTTCTGCTTAGCACAGTCTTGAAATGTAACTTTGTTTGGTCTACAGCTCCCAGAATCCTCAGCCAGTTTGGCTACCAATCATGATGCTTCATTTTGAAGTTCTGCCATTACTGAGATGTGGGTTGAGAAAGCACATGAAATCACTTAGTTACAATAATTCAATACTCTTGAAATGCATTCCATAATTAATGGCCTAAATGCTTCTGTTGCTTAGGAGCTCCTAAAGTAGTGGTTCTCAACCTGTGGGTTCTCAGGTGTTGTGGCCTACAACTCCCACAAATCCTGGTGAGTTTACAAGCTGTTAGAATTTCTGGGAGTTAAGACCTACAGGTTGAGAATCACTGTCCTGAGGTGAAACTGTCATAGAGTTATCTGGCGATGAGAGTGTATGATCCCCCAGGGTTTCCATGGCCAAATGGAGATCTAGATGTTGCTAAATTACTCAGTTGAAGCTTGCATTCACATGGAGTCATTTATGACTCCATCTGTTATGTCATGTTGTATTGTGTTTTTGTATATGTTGGCAACAAATTGTTGCCCTGTATGCCGCTCTGAGTCCGTCCCCCCCCCCCCCACTTGGGGGTTGAAGAGGATGAGGTACAAATATTTGAAATAAATAAATAAATAAATAAAGACTTAATTCCCCATCATAACCCCAGCCCTTGTTTTTAATGTGGATATTTATTTACTTGTCAACATTTCCACCATTCATTGTTTTAATTTAGATTGCAAGCTATCTCAGGACCCATATTGGGAGGGAGGGAGGGAGAAAAGAAGGAAGGAAGGAAGGAAGGAAGGAAGGAAGGAAGGAAGGAAGGAAGGAAGGAAGGAAGGAAGGGTAGAAATTAAACAGTTTGAGGTGTATAGATTTTGAAATGTGAAACTTTAATTAAGTTGAATTGGTTAATTATTACAAATGTGTGAAATCCCATTTCTGTTCTAGTCCGCCACCTTGTTGGTCACCCAGTTCCACCCTTTTGCAAACTTCTATCATTACTGTTTGTTTGTCATGTCGATGCGTGCTGTGAGATTTATGGCATTTTATTTACGCAGGAAGGCAAGTTAATGCATTCCGCAGGAGCTATCTGCAGGAGCACTTCAGATTAAAACATTTCCAATAAAATACATTTATTTCTCTGTTTGTGTGCAAGCACTCCAAAGAAAACCCCCAAGCATTATGGAAATGCCCTTATCAGCATTGAATGCATTTGGCAAAAGAGCAAGACGAAAACAAACTTTGAAGATGAAGCAAAAAGTCTTTGTAAAATAGATGGAGAAGGATTTCTTAGGAGAAACTGAGAAAGGAAGAGAACACAAAGACAGTGTCTTAAACCAAGAAACTATGTTTCCAGGAAGAGGATATGGCATTTATGTTTAACTCCTATTTAAAGCCTGATTATGAAGTTTCCTTAAAAAAAACATAGATGTTATAAAATGTTCTGCGTACAATAATGACCATTACATTTATGGATCTGATTTTAGGCACTGTGGAGGTTGGTATTCCTCTCGTTTCTGCCCATTGTCCCAAACTCCTCCCAACTTACAATATCTACTCATATATAAATCAACCTCATGTGAAAGTAGAGGACCATTATGAATTCTAATATGACCCGTGGATAAGTTAAGGACCACTTTGTAGAGAAATAAAAACACCAGCGCTGCCATTACTGGATGTTGCCATTTTATTTATTTTATTTATTTATTTCTTGGGCTTCTATGCCGCCGACTCCCGGAGGCTCGCGGCGGCTAACAAGAGCCGAAGGCACAATAAAATACAGAACAGTAAAAACAGTTAAAAACAGCAGTAACACAATAAAATAATGGCACAATTGAAGCAGTGGCACAATTAAGAATTTTCCGAACCAGACATTCAAAAAGCCCCTTCATCATTACTCTACACAGAGAACTAGTGATTAGGTTCTTTTATATAAATGTTAAGATACAGCCTTAACCCTTATAAAAAAAGAGATCATCCTATTCTCTGAGCAGAATAGCAAAAAGTAAGAGCATAGTCCAACCTAAGAGAAACTAAAAGAAGCACTGATCTTCTTGATGGAAGTTCTTCTTGATTTTTTTAGATACTAGTTGGAAAAATTGTGGCACTTATAGAGTAGACAGGTTTGATATTTTTCTTAGCTTCCCTCAAGATGATTAAGCTTTCACTTGTTGCCACCCTGCTCAGAAAAGGGAATGGCTCTTTTTTTGAAAAGAGTGCTTACATTTGTAGTGCAAGAGTGAATTATCAGTCCTACTATATCTTCTAAAGTGGGACGTGAAGCCTAGATAAGCCCTGAAACTGAGCAGGAAGGCAAAAAAGAGACAACAAACTATAACCTTGGCCAAAGGATTCCTCAAGATTCAATAGTATTGTCAGTCTGACTTACTCACAGCACTGAGTAAAGTTTATTCCAAGCCTCAGTATTTTGTAGAACATCAGAGTTAGAAGGCAGAAAAGAAGGCTGAGAGGAGACATGATAGCCATGTATAAATATGTGAGGGAAGTCATAGGGAATGTTGTGTTGAGTGATTTCAGCTCCACAGGTTTGGAAGCCCAGCATAAGATACAGATGGGATGAACACAAAGAACAGACGTTTTATTCTTCTTTAGTCAAAAGAGGATGTTAGCTGAGCCTGCGATCCATAGACTGGCACAACTCAATGTCAACATACAATTTTTTTTATAGGACTTTGACAGCAGTTTGAAACAAAGGACTTCTGCTGCCTTGAGTGTTGATCAGTCCAGTTCATAGCAGGCTATGATCTGCAAGGTGGCTGGCTGTGATGTCCTGTCTCTCACTGTTGCCGATTAATCTCTGGGTTTGGAGCTACATTTAATAAAATGTCATTGTTCAGTTTGAAGTTTTGTGACTGTTGTTTATTCTCCTTCACATGGGTGTGGGAAGGGAAAGAATGTGGGTAGGTTGGAGTAATGGGTGCTAATGATGGTAGTTTTCCCAAGCTGGGTGAAGATACTGGTCCATGCTGATGAAATAATGAGTAGCAATGGGTGTTAGCTGACCTGAATGGGTTCCCAGGAAAAGACAGGTGTTGGGCAACTTCTGTGACCTTTGATTTGACTCCATTGTTTGTCACAATCGCCGACTTAGAACTGCCCCTTTAACACACACACGGAGACGTAGCAAAGGCTAACTATGTTTATTGAATAAAAACAAATCCAAAAAGCAAATCGATTGATAAAGTTCGTAGAATAAAGCAATCAGCACGAAGCTGCAGTTCAGTAAAGTAAGCAAAGTTCCAATAGGTAGATTCAAAGGCAAGCGTGGTTAAAAGCTTGGCAAGGCTCCCGGATTCACTCCGGACGTAGCAAGGGATCCGCACCAATGCGAATCGCATACAAGGCAAGGTCTTGGTTCAAGGCGAGCCAAACTAGGCTCCAAGATTCACTCCGCTTCAACGCCCTTCAGATCAGACGTGGCCGGAGAACTGCCGATCAGTTCCCACGGGGCCGTTCTTAATCCCTCGGCCTGGAACCCCGACGATCTAGGGCCCGGCGTCTCCAGTCTCTACTTTCCGAACGGCGACGGTCTAGGGACAGATGCCAGCTCCTCCTGCCCTCCTCTATGTCCCTGCGCCTGTTATGAGAACGGCCCCGTTCTGGCAGTCCAGAATCGCTATCTTCCTGAGAAGCAGCCTCCCCCGAAGTTTCCCAGCCGCTAGCCTCCATCTGCTGCCCGGCCAGCTCTTGGGAACCTCGACCGTTTGGGAATTCATAACTATCTCCGCTATCTGCTTCGCTGCCTCCCATCTCCACCTGGTCCGCTCCTTCCCCGGGAGAATGCTCCCACTCAAGATCCCAGGCTAAACTCTCTACCGGTGAACTGGGCAAAGGTATGGCTGACCAATCTTGCTCTGGGCCTTCCAACTCATCCTCCGAGTCCCCTCCAGCCTGTGCGGGTCCCAATGCCAACGGGACCCCCGGAGCATCGCCCCCCCCCAGTGGCACGAACGGACCCATGGGTGCTACACTATCCCCCCTCAGGGCCCCCTGGGCCCCCCGGGCTTGGGCTTGTCAGGATACTTGCGGTGGAAATGAGCCACCAGCTCCGGCGCGTGTACATCTCGAGCCTTGACCCAAGCACGTTCTTCCGGGCCAAAACCTTTCCAGTCAATGAAGTACTCCAACTTCCGGTAACGGAGGCGGGCATCCAAGATGTCCTGCACCTCGACCTCCTCTCCGCCCTCCCGCATCACGGGGGGAGGAGGCGGCTGCGTCACGTCAGGCCGCACCCCCTTCGCCGGGCGGAGCAAAGAGCGATGAAACACCGGGTGGAGTTTCATGTCCGCAGGGAGTTGTAGTTTGAAGGAAACAGGGCCCACCTTCTCCAACACCTTGTAGGGACCCAAAAATCTCGCATCCAATTTGCGGCTCGGGCATTGAGTGGGCAAGTTCTTGGTAGACAACCAGACTCGATCCCCCACTAGGATGTCAGGACCCTCCTGGCGCCGCCGATCAGCCATCCGCTTGTAGTCGGCCTTGGCCTGGTCCAATTGAGTACGTAGCAAATCTTGAAGTGCAGCGAGCTCCCGCAGCCAATCCTCCGCCACCGGCACCTCCCCCGACGGAGTCACGGGAGGGTAGAACCTGGGATGGTATCCATAGTTGGCAAAGAAAGGAGTCTCCTTGATGGATTCCTGCGTCGCATTGTTGTAAGCAAACTCCGCCATAGACAACAAAGACGCCCAGTTGCTTTGCTGGTAGTTAACATAGCACCGCAGATACTGCTCCAAGGTGGCATTCACCCGTTCGGTCTGGCCATCAGTCTGAGGGTGATGGGCCGTAGACATCCGCGCCTCAATCCCCAGCTGCTTCTGGACACCCTTCCAGAACTGGGAAGTGAACTGGGAACCACGGTCCGTCACCAAACTCTCGGGCAGGCCATGCAACCGAAACACATGTTGCACAAACATATCAGCAGTCTCCTTGGCCGTAGGCACCCCCACACAGGGGATGAAGTGTCCCATCTTGGTGAGACAGTCCACCACGACCAGGATCGTGGTGAACCCCTTGGACTTGGGCAAATCAGTGATGAAATCGGCCGAAATCATCTTCCAGGGAGCGGAGGGGGTCGGAAGCGGCTGGAGCAAACCGGCCGGCTTGCCCCCCGGGTTCTTGGCCCGGTGGCACACAGGGCAGGATCCCACAAAGTCCTCCACATCCCTGCGTACTTTGAGCCACCAAAAATCCCGTAGGACCAACTGGAGAGTCTTAAAGAGCCCAAAATGTCCCGCTGCCTTGGTGTCATGGCAAAGCTTTAGAATGTCCCCGCTCAGGGCCCGGAGAAACATAAACAGAGTCACGGTGATAGAGCACCCCGTCTCTCACCTGAAACGGAGCCTGCACCCCCTTGGTCAGCTGCTCTTGCACCCAAGGGTCGTCCCGTTGGCGGGCCTGAACCCGCACACTCAACGGCCGCTTATCTACAGGGCCGGGCGGGGCCGCCGGCGCGGGAGCCGTTCGAGCGGCTGCAAAGTTCTCCGCTTTGAGCAGAGGCTGCTCGGGTAGGCCTTCCCCCCCGCGGACGTACTCCGGCTTCCGGGACAGGGCATCAGCTTGCTTGGTCTGCTTGGGAGGCACATAGTGAATGCGGAAATTGAAACGCTCAAAGAACAGGGACCATCTCTGTTGCCTCTGGTTCAATTTGCGCTGAGACTTCAAGTGCTCCAAATTCCGGTGGTCGGTGTGAACTTCCACCGGGAATTTGGCCCCTTCCAGGAGGTGTCTCCAGACTTCAAACGCCACCTTGATGGCTAGGAGCTCCTTCTCCCAAATGGTATAGTTCTTCTCCGGCGCTGTGAGCTGCCGGGAATAGTAGGCACAGGGCAACAAGTCCGTCCCCTGTGGTTGTAGCAGGATCGCTCCCACTGCTACATCGGAAGCGTCAGCCTGCACAATGAAGGGAGTGCGGGGGTTGGGGTGCTGCAAAAGCGGCTGAGTGGTGAACAGCTGCTTCAGCCTCCGGAACCCCGCGTCCGCCTCCGGCGTCCACCGGAACGGCACCTTTCCCCGCAGGCACTGGGTGATCGGATCAGCCCACTTGGCAAAGTCAGGAATGAACTTTCTGTAGTAGTTGGCAAAGCCCAGGAAGCGTTGAATGTCCTTTTTGCTGGCCGGAGCCGCCCAGTCAACCACAGCCTGGATCTTGGTGTCATCCATGGAAATGCCCGTGGAGGAAATGCGGTAGCCCAGAAAGTCCACCTCACGCAGGTCAAATGCACACTTCTCCAGCTTAGCATAGAGCCCGTGGGCCCGCAGTCTCTGGAGCACTTCCCTGACATGGCGGTCATGGGTGGCCTGATCCGGAGAAAAAATCAGCAGATCATCAAGATAGACGGCCAGATAGCGATCCAGCAGGTCTCGGAAAATGTCATTCATGAAGTGTTGGAAACAGGCGGGGGCATTGCACAAACCGAATCCCATCACCAGGTATTCGAAACTGCCCCACTTGGTCTGGAACGCAGTCTTCCACTCATCTCCCTGACGAATCCGGACAAGATTATAGGCACCCCGGAGGTCCAGTTTCGTGAATACCTTGGCGCCCCGCATCCGTTCCAGCAACTCGGGGATCAGGGGCAAGGGGTAACGGTTGCGAATCGTGATCTTGTTGAGCTCCCGATAGTCATTACACAACCGCAGTTCCCCTGATTTCTTCTTAACAAACAGGATGGGCGCCCCCGCCGGGGACTGCGAGGGGCGAATGAACCCCTTCCGCAGGTTTTCGTCCAGGAAATCGCGAAGAGCCTGCTGCTCCGGGTCCGAGAGGGGGTAGAGCCTCCCCCTCGGAATCGGGGCTCCGGGTTCCAAATCAATGGCACAGTCATAAGGCCGGTGCGGAGGCAGCCGTTCCGCCTCCTTCTCGCTGAAAACGTCCCAAAAGCCAGCGTACTTCCTGGGCAGCGTCGCCACCGTAGTCACCTCCTGCGCCGCACACGCCCGGGCCATCATGCACTGGCTCTGGCAATGGTCAGAAGCAAAAACAAGCTGTCTCTTGGCCCAGGAGATCTGGGGATCATGGAGCGTCAGCCACACAATCCCCAATACAATAGGAAAGTCCGACAGCTTGGTCAGGAGAAAGGAAATCTCTTCCTTGTGAGAACTAGTCCACATCCTGGTGGGAGCGGTATACTGGGTCACAGCCCCAGCTTTCAAGGGCCTCCCATCAATAGTCTGAACGCCCTTGGGCTCTTGAAGATCCAAAAATTGTAATCCAGCAGACTGGGCATAGTCTGCGTCAATGAAGTTGTTGGTAGCCCCCGAGTCAATCATGGCATGGACCATCAGCGGCCCCTTCTCGGGAGACCAAAGGGTGACCATAACGAGGAACAGTTGCCCAGTCTTGGGTTCCGGAGGAAGATGAGCGACGGCGGCCGAGTGAGCGAACCCTCTTACACTCGGCCCGACCCTTCCCCCGCCGCCTGAAGGGCTTCCTCAGGCTCCGGGGGGCTGGCCACCGCTGCAGAGGCGCGAGGGGTCTTCCCACGCGGTTTCTGGGGGCAATCACGAGAAAAATGACCCGAGCCCCCACAGTACCAACAAAGGTTAAGTCTTTGGCGCCTGGCCTTTTCGGCGGCGTCCACTTTAGGCCGCACCGTGCCCAGTTGCATCGGTTCAGAGTCATCCACAAAAGGGGTGGGAGCAGGAATCTGGCGGGGCACAAACTGGCCGGTCCCGGCCTCCCGCTTGCCCGGCGGTTTCTCTGCTGGGCCGCCCCCCCCACCTCCTCTTGTGTTGCGTGGCCGCCTCCGCCCGCAGACTCAGGGCGATGGCCTCCTCCAGGTCGGCCGGCCGGGGCAACTGTAACATCTGTTGTTGCAGCTCGGGCGAGAGTCCCGCTAGATACGTATAGCGCAAGGCCGCCACTTGCCACTTGGTCTGGCTGGCCAACACTCGGAAATGTACTGGGCCAAGGACATGTCCTTCATGTTCAGCCGCGCCAAATCCCGTTCCGCCAGGTCCTCGTTGACGGGAGGTCCCCAGGTCGCCCGGATCGCCAACAGGAAAGCGTCCAAAGTAGCCACATGAGGAGACGCTGCATTGATGAGGGAAGTTGCCCAAGTCGCTGCCATCCCCTCCATGCAGTTGAACACGAACCCCACCTGGGCTCGGGGGGTGGCAAACTCGATGGGCCGCAGCTCCAGGTACATCCTAACCTGGGCAATAAAAACTTCCACCGCCGCCGGATGTCCATTGAACCGTGTCGGGCATTCACCGACGGGTGCCGCCCGCTCGGGTTCGCAACTCCGCCACCTCCTGCTGCAACGCCACCACCTGCTGATCCGTCAAGTTTGCCATGGCGACAGTGGGGACGATGGGAGCCTGGGTGCGCTGCCGGCGGTTCCTGGTACGTCCCGTGGTGCGAAAAGGGGTTCGCGGAGTTCTCCGGCCAACTGTCACAATCGCCGACTTAGAACTGCCCCTTTAACACACACACGGAGACGTAGCAAAGGCTAACTATGTTTATTGAATAAAAACAAATCCAAAAAGCAAATCGATTGATAAAGTTCGTAGAATAAAGCAATCAGCACAAAGCTGCAGTTCAGCAAAGTAAGCAAAGTTCCAATAGGTAGATTCAAAGGCAAGCGTGGTTAAAAGCTTGGCAAGGCTTCCGGATTCACTCCGGAACGTAGCAAGGGATCCGCACCAATGCGAATCGCATACAAGGCAAGGTCTTGGTTCAAGGCGAGCCAAACTAGGCTCCAAGATTCACTCCGCTTCAACGCCCTTCAGATCAGACGTGGCCGGAGAACTGCCGATCAGTTCCCACGGGGCCGTTCTTAATCCCTCGGCCTGGAACCCCGACGATCTAGGGCCCGGCGTCTCCAGTCTCTACTTTCCGAACGGCGACGGTCTAGGGACAGATGCCAGCTCCTCCTGCCCTCCTCTATGTCCCTGCGCCTGTTATGAGAACGGCCCCGTTCTGGCAGTCCAGAATCGCTATCTTCCTGAGAAGCAGCCTCCCCCGAAGTTTCCCAGCCGCTAGCCTCCATCTGCTGCCCGGCCAGCTCTTGGGAACCTCGACCGTTTGGGAATTCATAACTATCTCCGCTATCTGCTTCGCTGCCTCCCATCTCCACCTGGTCCGCTCCTTCCCCGGGAGAATGCTCCCACTCAAGATCCCAGGCTAAACTCTCTACCGGTGAACTGGGCAAAGGTCCGGCTGCCCAATCTTGCTCTGGGCCTTCCAGCTCATCCTCCGAGTCCCTCCAGCCTGTGCGGGTCCCAATGCCAACGGGACCCCCGGAGCATCGCCCCCCCCCCCAGTGGCACGAACGGACCCATGGGTGCTACATTTTTTCCTCTTCCATTAGACAACACATTTGACTGCACAAGTAATTACTTACAGGTATTTGTAAATGTTTCTTGTAAATGTATAACAAAGAAGACTGTGTTTTTCAATGCTATTCCCTGTGTGTGTGTGTGTGTGTGTGTGTGTGTACATGAGTATATGTGTTCACATGCAAGTGTGCATGTGGGATTGGTGGTTGTTCGCTTTTGGCTATGCCAATTGCTCTGCTTGTCCATGGCTTACTCTCCATTAGAGATGAAATATAAAGATATTCTGACAAAAAATGAGTATTGTCCCAGCTTGCAAATGGGAACTGTTCTCATATCTGTTTATGTCTTCTGAAGTTTGCAAAGAAGGGCAGGGAAAATGTGAAATCCCACATTCATTCCCAGATCATTCCAACAGATGCTCAGTGTTCCTAAGTGTGCAGTGGGAGCTGACTCGGCAGTCACATTAAGTTTTTCTCACCAAGAAGGGACTGTGTGTCTTTCAGAGGCAGAAAAGCCTAGTCAGGAAAAATGACGGGGTCAAAATAACCTACTGACAAATCCCTCATGGCTGCTCAATGGCTTGGATTTAAACAAAGGCTCACCATAAAGAGCTTGCAAGTTGTTTCATTGTTAACTAGAAGAAATTGGTACGACTTAAGAGTTAGGTGGTACTAAATGTTTTCCCTCCTGAATATTAAAGGCAGTCTTTTGAAACTGATTAAATGAACATATCATGAATTATAAGTCATCCAGAAGATCAGAAGCCAACCTACTGTCTTTGGAGTTAAGGGAGCAGTTTAAGGGGAAAAATCCATAAAATAATACTCTTAATTTCATACGTGACCTTTTTTTTATACAAACTTATCCAAGAAATGTAGAATGTAGGTATGGGAAAAAAATTCAGAAAACTGTTTAAAAGACATATTTTTGATGTTTTGAAAATTTTAGAAGAAAAGTTCTAACTTTGTAATATGGGACTAACAATGTGAAAAACACCTGTCTATTGTTTGTCTAGAGTTTTATGTTAATTGTATTTTAAACTTTTATGTGAAAATCAATAAACATTATTATTTTTAAAAAACACCTGTGTACATGTTTGTCATGGAAAAGATCCAATTGCTCTGTTTGAGAGATGTCCATGGAAGACTCTTCTTCAGATATCATATATAAAGAGATTCTGACCAAAATTGAAGATGTAGACCACAGAATATTTCAGTCTAGAAACACACAATTTTTTCTGTGCAGAAAAGGCTGAACAGAAAATGTAATGGGAGTTATTGTGTGCAGAATTTACATATGGGTAATTTTTGTTCATAGGAAGCACACTTTTCTGTGCAGAAATATAATTTTTCTCCCAACATTTTTTTTCTGTACAAAGCAACCACATGTGAATTTTGTACAGAAGAAATCCCTTCTTTGTTGGATTTTATCATTGCTTGCTAAAGGGAGGAGCATAGGGTGCATCTATGTAGAATTAATGCAGTTTGACTGCCATGACTCCTTGCTGTGGTATCATGGGAGCTGTAGTCTTATAGTGTCCTTAGGCTCCTCTGTCAATGAGTGCTGGTGCCTCACCAAACTACAAATCCCAGGATTCCATATACATGAGTTATGTCAGTTAAGATGATGTCAAACTGCATCAGTTTTAGATTAGGATTTCCCCCTTATGAAGAATTATACCTTGAACTGAATTTCTCTTAGTGAAGGATTATATCCTTCACTATGTTCATCTATGTTCGTCTATATATGTCTAAATATGTCTATATATGTCTAAATATGTCTATGTATGTTGAACTGCAGGGATTGTCTGCAAGTATGTGTACTGTAATCTGCTCTGAGTCCCCTTCGGGGTGAGAAGAGTGGAATATAAATTAAGTAAATAAATCCTGAATTAAGTTTCAATCACCTCTTCTTTTAGCAAAGTCCAGGGGTGAGTGCTGATAGGATTGTATTTCTTCTTTTCTCTGGACTGTTCTGTTTTTTGGAAATGCTGAGCAGACATTTCACTGACACTCTTTAAAAATGGTCCCATTAGTTATAAGAGTTGAGCCAAAACCACTCAACCTCCCTGTGGATATCATTGACAAGGCCAACATTCACAATTCACCTCTTCACTTGGCAATAGCAGTCAATGCCTCCCATGCCAGTTGGTGCAGAATCCACTAATCTCAAACGAATATCAATTACAATTGCTAGCCCATTGAATGATGGATGTACTATGACTTTCTGTCCATTGGCTGTTTCCCCAATGTGCATCTGAACAGCAGCTAGGAAGTACCAGGGCAAAAAAATATTTCCAACATACATAATAAGTACCCAATCAAAACACAATAATTACTGCCCAAATATGTATCTTTGGAATTTAGTAACAAGGTTTCATTGTATTTTTTGTAAGAAAGGAGCTAGCCTATACTCAATCTGTAACCCAATTCAGCCCAGAAGGTGCTCATAGATGTCAACATAATCTCCAGGGATTTCTGATTTGTTAACACGGAGTTTAACAGGTTAACCTGGTTTTATATTGTGTTAGAAGAGCCTGGGAATTTGCCAGAGTCTCAACAAGACTCTAAAGCAGTCCCATACTCTGGAGATAGTGTGGACAGATGGACGAGCTCTAATTAGAACTGGTCAACTGTCCATATGGACTGTCTGCTCAACCAAGAAGGAGGAGGGAAAAGCTGTGTGGCCATCAAGGTCAGCAACAGTTACAGCTAAAGTAAGTTTATTGTCCAATGGGGTTGAACTGGTTTTGGCCCCACTGGACAGTCTGGAATCTGCCCTCCCATTGCTGTGGGATAAAGACACACACTGTCCCTAAGGCTGATCCTAAGTGTTGCTGCTTTGGAGTGGCCTCTGATTATGGGTATGTGTTGGGACCCTTCCACACAGCCATATAATCCAGAATATCAGGGCAGAAACATCCCACAATATCCGCTTTGATCTGGGTTACCTAAGTCCACACTGCTATACAATCCAGTTGAAAAGCTGAAAATATGGGATTTTATTCAGCTGTGTGGAAGGGGCCTAATTGTGCACAGGATTTCATTGCATTTCTGCAATTTAATGACAGATACATACAGTTATGCACCATTTTCTGCAATATAGGATAATAGTAAATAATAAACATTATTTTTAGACATCCCTATCTCAAAAGTCTGAGAATCTCAGGCTCTTGAAAGGATATCACATTAAAGAGGGGCAAGCTTGTTTTCTACTGCTCTAGTGACCATAGAATCATAGAATCAAAGACTTGGGAGAGACTTTGTGGGGCCAGATGGCCATCCAGCCTCTGTTTAAAAACTACCACACTCCGGGGCAGAGAGAGAGTTCCACTGCTAAACAGCTCTCTCTCACAGTTAGGAAGTTTTTCTTCGTGTTCAGGTGGAATCTCCTTTCCTGTAATTTGAAGCCATTGTTCCATGTCCTAGTCCTCAGGGCAGCTGAAAGCAAGCTTGCTCCGTCCTCCCTATGACTTCCCTTCACATATTGACACATGGCCCTCATCATGTCTTCTCTCAGCCTTTTCTTCTGTAGACTAAACATGCCTTTCTCTTGAAGCCACTCCTCATAGGGCTTGTTCTCCAGACCCTTGATCATTTTAGTTGCCCTCCTCTGGGCACATTCCGGCTTAGAGTCAACATCTCCTTTATATTGCGATGCCCAGAATAGGACACAGTGTGATTCCAGATGTGGTCTGAGAAAGGCAGAATAGAAGGGTAGCAGGAATTCCCTGGATCTAGACAATACATTCCTATTTATGCAGGCCAAAATTCCTTTGGGTTTTTTTTTGTCTCCACGTGACATTATTGGCTGGGAATGCTTTGATTGTGTCTTTCTTCCTGTCAGAAAGGGGTTGCACTGGGTGGCTCTTGTGGTCTTTTCCAATTTTATCATTTATCCAAAATTTTAAGAATAATACAAAAATTTGGAGAAGGTGATTATTTTTCACAAGTATTTTACAGCGTGGGCAGGGAATCACTGGATTACACCCCAAATTTCTCCTTCAGAATGAAGAGATAGAAAATGCAGAATTATGTGTAGTTACTTTTCTGGTGATTGTAGCCTTTCCGGGTTGCTAGCTAATCCATGTTTTCAAAATCCTGTTTGGCAGCCACAATGATACAGAGAGAGAGAGAGAGAGAGAGAGAGAGAGAGAGAGAGAGAGAGAGAGAGAGAGAGAGAGAGAGAGAGAGAGAGAGAGAGAGAGAGAGAGCGCGCAAAGTGCCTGCAACATTCAATTTTAATATAGTTTTAAAATAGCTTTGTCTCCTTAGATTGTTTCTGAAATAGTATCTTGGCAAACAGCTTGAACCCAGAGTTCATACCTGTGTTGTTGTCTTCACTCCATTCATCTCATTATTCTCTGCAGAGATGAAACAACAGTGCCTGAGATTTTCTGTAGGTGAAAGATTTGTAAGACAAAAACAACCATGGTTTTGGGTTCAGGGAATCTGACCCGTCTAATTAGATTCACTAACTGGCTCATCAGTTTGTTAGGCACATGATCGATTTGAGCTTTCCCCTCTTGAAGTCAGTTGAAAATCTATTAGGTAGAGGACTTTTCAGAGTCCTCTGGATTGCTTTGTCTATAAGGAGTTTATGGCCTCAAAAGATGAAATGAGTGCAATCCAACCCAAGTTAAGCCATATGATGTCAGTGAGATAATTCAGCATCTATTTTAATTTCTGCACCCTGGAAACACTGGAATTTAAAATTACTGTATATTCCAGAATACAAGGCGACTGGAGGTATAAGACAACCTCCCAACTTTTAAAGATAAAATACAGAGTTAGGGATATACTAGGTATTTAAGACTACCCTCCCTCTTCCAAGACTATGCCCCCGTGGCCCCCGCTGCTCTCCATTTAGGGACCTCCTCGTCTTCACCATTTATGTCCTTTGAAGGACACTGGGCTTGCCTAGGCCCAAGGAAGCATCTCCGGATGACTCCTAGCAACGCTGGGTGAGTTCCCTGACTCCTACTGATCCCAGCATGCCTCTGGGAGCACATCCAAGGCACACCGCTATCCAGCGCTGCTAGGAGTTGGCGTCCGGAGGCCCAAGGAAGAATCTCCGGATGACTCCTAGCAGTGCTGGGTGACGGCATGCTTTGAATGTGCCCCCAGAGGCATGCTGGGAGCTTTAGTTCCCTGACTCCTACTGCTCCCAGCATGCCTCTGGGAGCACATCCAAGGCACGCCGCTCCCCAGTGCTGCTAGGAGTCGGCATCCAGAGGCACTTCCTTGGGCCTAGGGAAGCCTTCAAATGAGGTAAGCGGCGAGCACAGAGGAGGTCCTTGAATGGAGAGTGGTGAGGGCCACTGGGAAAGCTCAGCGGGCCATCACCCCCAGCCGGTCTCTGTGGCAATGCGGGCTGCTACTCCTCCCCCCATGCCCTCCCTCCCTCCCCCCTCCCCCTCCCCTCCCCTTCCCCCCTCCTCAAGCCGCACCAAGAGTGATTATATTTTTTCTTTAACCTTTTATTTTAATTTATACCTGGTGTACTAGATGACCCCCAACTTTTCATAAGATTTTCCAGGCATAAAAAGTCATCTATTATGCCAGAATATAAGGTATGTAGATTTTGCCTAGATTGGTTGGAAAAGGGTGCTCCCCAATGCTTCATCCTGGAAAGAAGTGACATGTGGTGTGCCATTAGCAGGATGTGATCCTGTGCCCAGTCCTGTTCAACATCTTTATTCATTACTTAGATGAAGGGTCAGAAGGCATGATCATCAAGTTTGGAGACAACACCAAATTGGGAGGGATAGCTAATACTTCCGAAAACAGGAGCAGAATTCAAAACGATCTTCACAGATTAGGGAGATGATTAGCCAAAACTAACACAATGAAGTTCAAAGTGACAAGTGCAAGATACTCCACTTAGGCAGAAAAAATGAAATGCAAAGACACACAATGGGGATGATGCCTGGCTCAACAACAATATGTGTGGAAAAGATCTTGAGAGACCTCATGGACAGGAAGGTGAACATGATCCAACAATGTAATGGAGTGGCAAAAAAAGGCCAATGTGATATTGGTCTGAACAAATAGGAGCCTAATGCCCAGATCCAGGGAAGTAATGATATCCTTCTATTTTGCCTTGATCAGACCACACCTGGAATATTGTGTCCAATTTTGGGTACCACGATTGAAGAGAGATGTTGACAAACTGGAATGTGTCCAGCTGAGGGTGGCTAAAATGATCAATGGACTGGAGAACAAGCCCTATGAGGAGCAGCTGAAAGAGCAGAGCATGGTTACCCTGCAGAAGAGAAGGCTGAGAGGAGACATGATGAGGGCCATGTATAAATATGTGAGCGGAAGTCATATGGTAGAGGGAGCAAGCTTGTTTTCTGCTGTCCTAGAAACTAGGATGCAGAGCAATGGCTTCAAACTACAGGAAAGGAGATTCCACCTAAATCTTAGGAAGTACTTCCTAACTGTGAGATCTGTTCAGCAGAGGAACTCTCTGCCCCGGAGTGTGGTGGAGGCTCCTTCTTTGGGGGCTTTTAAGCAGAGGCTGGGTGGTCATCTGTCGGGGCTGCAGTGAATGGATTTCCCTGCTTCTTGGCAGAATGGGGTTGGACTGGATGGCCCAT
This sequence comes from Anolis apletophallus, assembly GCA_030556195.1. Lineage (NCBI taxonomy): Eukaryota > Metazoa > Chordata > Lepidosauria > Squamata > Anolidae > Anolis > Anolis apletophallus. Next base: position 143,135,170 of record JARBWK010000007.1, on the reverse strand, counting down.
GAGGTCTTTTCCAACTCTAGGATTCTATTATTCTCGAATATAGCATAGAATCATAGGTTGACATGGAAATTATTGTCTGATACAGGTCCTCTCCATTTCAGAAAATAATTTCACTTTGGGGCATTAAAACTTTATTCAAAGGGAAAAAAGAAGAAGCTTCTATATCTTGATTATTTTCAGAACTAACAGGCACTTCAACAGATTGTACAATCCAAATATTTTGCACACTATTAGTCAAAATTAGAAGTTTTGCAGGTTTTTCTTAATTGGCCAGGTAATCAAAACATTTCTGCATTTCCACTCTCTCAGCTTTCTCCCCCAAACAAAAGTCAAACAAATAGGCCTGCTAATGAGGTTTTGCTGTGCCATTCTCCACCAAGCAATTAATTCCTAACACACAGTTTTCTCATATGACTCCAATTCCCAATTACACATATGAACATCAAAGCATCAAAGGTGAATATATTTGGTATTTAGGGATACAGTAAAATACAGAAGAAATTTTGATATACATTACCCACAGTAGCAAATGTGGTTATGTACAGCAAAAGAACATGAAAGAACAAGAGAGAGCAAGGATACCTAAGGATAGTATCGCGGCAACAATGTCATCGAGTTCATTCCCTGCACATTAGACACATTGTCAAAACATTCCCAAGAGATAGTCACTTAACTTATGAAAACAGCAATTGAATGATGAGTCAATTTTAATTGTTTTGATGCATCTAGTGAGGATGATTATGCCAATTTTTCCATTAAACGGACTATGAAGACTTAAACTCTGCACCCAATAATTCAGCCCTCAGGTCATGAGTCCAGTAAATTTGTTGTACAGTGGAACATTGTCGCCCCCTGGGGCCCTTGGCACTTGACCTCCCTGGACAAAACACAAGGCAACTGAGGTACAATAAGCTTTATTGGTTATAAGGTAGCAGGGTAAGTAAAGAGTCCAGGAAGCCTTCGGTATGCAGCCTCCGTTTAGCAGCAATCACCGGTATCAGCAAGGCTTGAGAATCCGCAACAGCAGGATCTCAAGCGGAGGAAATTCAGGAACAAATGCGGGATGCGATAGATAGTCTCTGAGCCCCCAACTGGCGCAAGAAGGCCGGGCGGCTTGAAGTACTGCAGGCAAGTTCAATGCGGAAGTATCACGGCTCCTCCACAGGGTATCGACGATGAGCAGGAACAAGGCTTGATGCTGGAACGAGGCAGCCGAGAGAGGTGGCAGGACCTTGGTAGCTGGCCAAACGGCCCGGTTCACAGTAGCATCATGGCAATAGCGGTCGTTGGTACGAGATACTGGTGTGCAGGATCTCACAGCTTTTATAGGATTTCTCTCTATAGAACCTGGTGCGTCGAACATCAAAACGGGTGATGGATGGGCCTCGAGTTGTTTTGAGAACCTCAGTCCTGAAGAATGCGGCGCCTTGTTAGCGCGCGCCACATGGACTAGGGAGTTGCGCTTGGTGCTCCGAGTACCCGCTTATGCTATCTGCCTGGTGGGCCTAGCCTGGCCTTGACATGCCTTCGCTATAGCATCTTCCCTGGGAGGCACATGAGAGCAGCAAAGAGGCCCACGGCTGTGCTGGAAAGTTTCTGGGAGCCAGGTGGGCAAAAGGCAGACCCTAGCAAAAACGCCGCATGAAGCCCTTGGGGTGCGACAAACATCTAATTAAGATTGTTCCAACTTAAGAGTGTCTTGAGTTAAGACCTGCTATTTAGTCTTAGTTCTGCTTTGACATACAAGCAATGTTTTGAGTTAGGAGCTAGTGCCAGAGGGAATGCTAGAGTGAGACTATAGGTCTTTAGGACTTAAAGGTAGCAGCCTCTGTGTCTCATGCATCATGTTCTTGTCCGCTTTGGGAGATTGCTGTCTGCTTTGCTCTTGTCTGCTTTGAGGATCTTTGGGTTAGTTGATTTTGTGTGGTTTTTATTCCTCATATGTTTGGTTTCATGAATAGAGAGGGGAGGGGGAGGCTGGAATGAGCACAGTATGAAGGGAGCACCCTTGATGGACTCCTTGGTTCGAGACCAGTGTTAAACATCTCAGGGCATGTTCATGCAGAGGCTCTTCTGCCCCCCTTTCAGCTTGCTTCAACCCATCCTCCTACCCTTGGCACATTATAAGTTTCATCTCATGTTGCATTCTAGCTGGGTAGGAGTTTTTTTCCTTTTTACTGCCTACCCCATACTGTTTCTGCAGGAATAGAGGAATTGGCTCAGGATGGTATCTTTAAATAGTTTCCATTAGATGGTTTTGGGGAGAAGACAACAAAAAACCAGTATACACCTTGGCTCCATTTCAGTGAAGTGTTTGCTTCTGGAATGGCATCTTTGGGTTCTGAGGCTGTGAGCTGAGAAGGACCTTGGAAGACAGGCGGTCATAGTTTGGAAGGCAGGCATAGAGAAATGTCTTCTCTTTTGAGATATGTGTCTTGCAGAGGGGGTGGTGGGGGTTCCCTAGGTCGACCTTCCAAAATATGACCATCTGGGGTTAGTTGTCATGTATCATGTTTCGCAGTTGATGGTGGTTGGTGGTGGCAGGCTTAGCACTTGATGATGGAAGGGGTTAATGTAAGTCCTATGTTTAAAGGGCTGAGTAATCTGTAAGTAAGAGTTTATGGGTGAAAGCTATTAAGGGTGGAGGCCTGCAAGGGATAGGTTGCAACTGGATTTTACTGGTAATAAGGAGATAGCATGGAGACTGATCTCAGGAGAAAAGTATTGGTCCTGTTTTGTTGGTGGATGCTGGTGGTTTTCCCTGGTTTGTGAATTTTCTTTATCTTGACCTGTTGCCTGAACTCTTGGAGCTCTGGAACCTTGAATCTCTGGACTGGCTTTTGGCTATGGTATAGACCAGTCCTGGGCAAACTTCGCCCCTTTAGGTGTTTTGGACTCCAACTCCCACAATTCCAGGAATTGTGGGAGTTGGAGTCCAAAACACCTGGAGGGGCAAAGTTTGCCCAGGCCCAGTATAGACTCTTGACCCTTGGATTTTACTCATTGAACTCTCAGCATTTGACCACTGGATTAGACCATTGGACTGTGGTGTTCTCTTGAACCTGCATCAGTGTTTTGTTTTTTTTTTTTCTTTTCTTTTTTTATTGAAAAGAAACATATCTGCTCTTGGCACCGCCTACTCCTCCTTTTCGGCGGCTCCCCCGGCCTAGGAAGGGAGGGGGGGCGCCGAAAAGGAGGAGTAGGCGGTGCCAAGAGCAGCGCGTCACGCCAGGCCTGTGACGCGCTGCTCTTGGCGCCGCCTACTCCTCCTTTTTCGGCGGCTTTAGGAGGGGGAGGGGCCTGGGGGCGGGGCCTGGGGCGGGGCCGAGCGGCCCCGCAGGTCATCAGTGACCTCTTATCCGGCCCTGGATCCGCCAGAAGTTGGACAGCACTGTTTTATATAATTCTCCTACTAAACCTTTCAATGTCTTCTGTCCTTTCATAAGTATGTTCTCAAATTTATTTTCTTTGCTTAAACATTCTCCATATTTCCCTTGTTTGAGTTTGTTATATAGCCCCCATACTTTTAACCAGTTTTTATTTCCCATTTTTTCTATTATCTTGTCCATGGGGATCAATTGACCATTTATATCGTACATATCCTTTATGCAGTAATAGCCTTTATCTTTCATATCTTCCCACCATTTATAGCCAAACTCTTTTCCGTATAAACTTTCTAGTGGTGTCAATTTTACTGTATCCGGCATCCATAGTCATTTCCATTTTTTCCATATCTTTAATGCTAGTTTTCTAGGACCTCTTGTTTTTTCATGGAAGCCTCTAGATCTCCAGTAAAAATCCCAAATTTTCCCTCTCCATTGTTTACTGCATCTTCTATTCCAGGGCTGTCCAACTGGTGGCCTGGGGGCCGTATATGGCCCCCTAGCCCCTTCCCTGCGGCCCCCCTACCCTCCTGCAAGATATCTGCTTTTTAAGATTTTTAAAAAATATATTTTATTTTTTTTGAATATTGTTTTGAATATTTTATTATTATTATTTTCACAGCCGGGGGGGGGAGGGGCGGGGCGGGGCAGGAAGGAGGAGCAGGCTCCCTTCCTCCTCCGCCTCCTACTTCCCTCCCTCCCCTCCTCCACCGCCGCCTCCCGCGCAGGCCCAGCCGCAGCCGGCCATCCCTGGCCGCTGCAGCCTTACCTTTCGCGGCGCTCGAGCTGCGCCTCCCAGAAGAGTAAAAAGTGTCGAGGAGGAAGGTTGAAGCCTGGAATATAATGTAAACACTGGGATTTAAAGGGAAAGTAGGAAGGAAGGGTGACATCCAAGGTGAAAGGATTACCCCCTCCCTTGCTACTTCCCCTTTAAATCCCAGTGTTTACATTATTCCCGGTTTCAGGTCATCCTCGCTGCTTTTTTACTCTTCCGGGAGGCACAGCGGGATCTATCTGCATTTGCCATCCGCTTGGGAGAACCAGCAACCTGGGCTTCTCTCCAGCTTCCTCCCGCTCCAGCTTCCTCCCACCCATCCATCCATCCATCCACCCTTTCGCCCTCCCTCCCTTTATGTTATTATTATATTTAATTGTATATTTATGCCCCTGAAGTGTTCCATCCATCCATCCCTCTCCCCTTATTTAAATAACATAATATTTAATTGTATATTTATGCCCCTGAAGTGTTCCATCCATCCATCCCCCCTTATGTTAACATTAAATATATGGAATTGTTTATTGATGCCCCCCCATGTGTGGCATTCCCTCCCTCCCCCTTATGTTAATATTAAATATATGGAATTGTTTATTGATGCCCCCCATGTGTGGCATTCCCTCCCTCCCCCCTTATGTTAATATTAAATATATGGAATTGTTTATTGATGCCCCCCATGTGTGGCATTCCCTCCCTCCCCCCTTATGTTAATATTAAATATATGGAATTGGAGCCTGGGGAGGGGGCGGAGCTGGGGAGGGGGTGGAGCCAGACCAGGGGCGGAGCCAGGGGCAGAGGCAGGGACGGAGCCAGACCCTTAGGCCCCCCAGGTGATCACTGACCGGAACTCAGGCCCCCAGTTTGGTAGAAGTTGGACAGCCCTGTTCTATTCTGCACCATTTTTCTTCTCTCCTTACACTGTTTTCTATCAGTGATTTTAGTTGGAACGTTTCATATATTTATTTATTTATTTTATTTATTAACTTCGATTTAGTATACCGCTCACTCCGGAGCTCAGAGCGGTTTACAAAGAAGCAAAAACACCGAGAAATAAAACAATTAAGCAGTTAAAAACATATTACACATCACAACAGATTAAAACATATTAAGAGCACAACCCTCAGCAAAGGCTGGGGGACGGGATATAAAACCTGGGGGAACCATAGGCGGCAAGCGGGCAATGTGGTTGAATTAAGAGCCGAACGCCTTCCTAAAAGCCAAGTCTTCAAGGCCTTGCGAAAGGGCAGGAGAGCGCGGATGGCGCGGATCTCCTCCGGGAGGCCATTCCAGAGACTTGGGGCGGCTACAGAGAATGCTCTCCGCCGTGTAGTGGCTAGTCGGCAGGTTCCGAGGGGAGGCACCACAAGGAGGTTGAGCTCCTCGGAGCGTAGTGATCTCGCAGGCATATAGGGGGTAAGTCGCTCCCTCAAGTACACTGGCCCCAAACCATAGATGGCCTTGAAAGTGAGGACTAACACCTTGAAGAGGACCCGGAATTCAATCGGAAGCCAGTGCAGCTCGCGCAAGAGTGGAGTCGCTCGGTCAGATCTTGCAGCACCCAGGAGGAGGCGAGCTGCGGCGTGCTGCACCAGCTCTTAAGCTTCTGGATCATCGACAAGGGAAGGCCAATGTAGAGCGCATTACAGTAGTCAAGCCTCGAGATGACCGTGGCTTGGATCACCGTAGCCAGGTCGCGTTGGGAGAGGTAGGGAGCCAGGCGTTTAGCCAACCGGAGATGGAAGAATGCTGTCCTGCAGGTGCAGCTGATCTGCTCCTCCATGGACAGGTGGGCGTCAGTCGGACCCCTAGACTTTTACCGATGGCTGAGGGCAGAGGGCCACACCATCGAAAGTTGGCAACTGGGTCGCTACCCCCGCGCGGCCCCGCCACAAGATCTCCGTCTTCGCCGGGGTCACCTTCAACTTACTGGCTCGCAGCCATCCAGTGACGGCTTCAAGGCAAAGATGGAAATTATCGGGTACAGAGACTGCCCCGGGGTCCAACCTCAGAATGAGCTGGGTATCATCAGCGTACTGATGACACTCCAGCCCAAAACTCCGCACCAGTTGGGCGAGTGGTCGCATATAGATGTTGAATAATAGCGAGGAGAGGATAGCCCCTGAGGCACCCCCGCAGTTCAGTGGGGAGCCTCCGGAGACCACCCCACTTCACACGCTGTTGGCGGCGTTGGAGGAAGGAGGACAGCCAGTTGAGGGCTGTCCCCTCACCCCGCCACCGCCAGGCGGTGTATCAAAGTTGGTAATCGACGGTATCAAACGCTGCCGTGAGATCCAATAACACGAGCAGCGCCGATCCACCTCGGTCCAAATGGCAGCGGAGTAGATCTGTGATGGAGACCTGAACGGAAGCCGGACTGGAAAGGGTCTAGCCAGGTTGCGTCATCCAAGAAGGTCTGCAGCTGGTCCATTGCTGCCCTCTCAATCACCTTGCCCAGGTACGGAAGATTCGACACTGGGCGGTAATTGGGTCTAATCCGGGCTTCTTCAGCAATGGACTGACCACCGCCTCTTTTAGCTCCTCTGGAAAAGCCCCTTGCTCAAGGGAGCAGTTGACTATCTTCAACAGAGGGCCTCGTAACCCCTCCACGCAAGCTCGAATCAGCGTGGAGGGGCACGGGTCGAGGAGCAGGTGGTCGGCTTAAGGGCTGCGACAATCTTGTCAACATCCTCTGCGTCCAGTGGTCGAAACCGGTCGAAGGTGTACCCGGCGGAGGGCCACGGGGTCTCCAGCTCCTGGACTGTATCAAGTGTGGAGAGAAGGTCCGGCGAAGCAACGCAATCTTGTCTGCGAAGTGATTCTGGAAAGCCTCAGCAGAGAGGGTCGAATGTCATTGTTTGGGATGGTAGGGACCATCGTCAGCTGCCGAATTATCCTGAACAATTGAGCTGGGCGTGAATCCGAGACGCTATCAAGGAGGCATAGTAAACTTTTTCGCCTCCTTGACAGCATGCTCATAAGCATCCATAAAAAGCTTATAAGCTGATGTCGATGGCCCGTCACGGAGTTTCTTCCAACTGCACTCTAGCCGTCTCTTCTCCCGCTTCATAGATCTTAGTGCATCTGTGTACCAGGGGGAACAGGATGCGCGGGGTTTGAGAGGGCGTTTAGGGGCGATCTCGTCGAGAGCGGAGGACAGCGCGTGGTTCCAGGTGGTAACCAGCTCACCGAGCGAGTCGCTGGCAGGCTCCAAATCCCTCAAGGCATTCAGGAACCTAGTTGGTTCCATAGGTCCCTTCGGGCGAACCCAAATTGGTTCGGCACCCTTGCCGGGAGGGCGCAGTTGCTCGACCCGGACTCCCAGAGCACAGTGGTCCGACCATGGCACCTCTGTGACAGAGGTGACCGACACTTGGACACCTGCGTGGAAAATCAGATCGAGGGTGTGACCGGCCCGATGTGTCGGCCTGACTCGCAGAGGGAGAGGCCGAGTGCCGCCATGGTCGACACAAGGTCCCCCGCTGCCGATGGTGAGGAGGCTGTGGCGGAGTGGGCGTTGAAGTCCCCCAGCACAACCAGGTTAGGGAACCTCAACGCCCACTCCGCCACAGTCTCCAGCAGCAGGGACAGGCTCCCGCTGGTGCGCTAGGTGCACGGTACACCAGCAGGAAGGCTGTACTCTCCGGGGCACCCACATCAGGCCGACACTTTCAATCCCATCTGCCTCCAACGCAGGGACCGCTCTGAGGTGTAATAGGTCACGGGAGAGAATCGCCACGCCCCCCCGCCTCCCAGTCCTATTCTGGTGAGTAAGCGCGAAGCCGGGAGGTGTCAATTCCTGGAGGCAGGTGATATCACTGTCCTGGAGCCAGGTCTCCGTAATGCAGCAAATATCGACCCGACTGTCTTGAATAAAGTCCCGGATCGTTGCCGTTTTATTCGGACTGAGCGCATTTACTAACACCAGGGAGGAGGGGAGGAAGTTGGAGGCCTGACATCAGTGTACCTCGGGATAGGTCGCAGGTCAGAGGCAGGCCGGGTCTTGACACGACTCAGAGAGCCTCTCGCACTCGGCCTGTGCCTATTGCGACAATACCCCATGCCGGAGATCACTGAAATCGGGGCCCCCCTAGTAGGAGAGCTTACAATAGAAAGCTTTCCAAGTGTATAACTGAAATAGGTAATAAGGCAAATAAAGTGGCCCCTGGTTCATCTGATCTCACATGTCTGCTCTCAATAGGTTCTGTATCCATAACTGCAATGCAGGACGCCAGCCATAAAAAGTATATGAACATCATTTTTGCTTACCCTGAACATGCATGTGTATGGCTGCTTCCCCCATGCAGTGTTTTGCGAGAATATTTCCTCAATTGTCACTCAGCCTCCAATTATATTTTCATCACTTTCCACTGGCACCAAGAGATTTGAAAATAACCACATACACTCGTAATGAGGGAAGCTTTCCCGCAGTGACAGAGAGCAGATCCATTTTTCAGCATCCAAACTTATATCTCAGTAAAGCTTTACTTAGAAACCCTGGCATTTCTACCTCCAGGCAGAACTAATCAACATTGTTCCCATTAGAAGGGATGATTGCTTAAACATCTGCCAAAATGTGTTTAGTTACTTTGGGGAGTGAGGCAGGAATACCCACAGCATTGGTGGATGAGAAGGAGTATATAATTTGCTTTGAGATTTCCCTGTTGATTCCTCAAAGGCCCTTCTCTCAAACACACCATTTTTTGTTTCCAAAAGATGAGAAAAAGTCTCATTCCCTAAGCAGTCGTTTTTTCCCCTCGCTCTGAACACTTCAGAGCAATTTGTACTTAAACCGCATTCTTCTTGTGAATCCTCTTTGCTACTGTAACTTAATTTTTAAAAAGTTAATTGCAAAGAGCGGTGATTGGGTTGTTCCGTGTTGTTTTCAATTATGTTCACCTATATACCCATTCCAAATTAACCTGCACTTATTTGGAAGGGGGAAAAAATCAAATCTATTATCTTGCATGCATGAGCTCTCACAGGATGAATTTCTAAAAAAACCCCATATTGGATTCATTTGTTTTGAACTAAAATTATATTAGATATCTGCATTGGGAGAGGAATGAGAAAGGATGGATGGAACATCCCTTATCCGAATGCCCAAATCTGAAATATCCTCAAATCCAAAATTGTTCACATGGGTGGTTGAGATAGAGTTGGTTCAACATACACAACATTTGTTTCATGCACAAAATATTATTTAAAATATTACATATAAATTGATGATGATAATATTACTAATTATAATCAACCCCATCATTATCATCTTCAGGCTAGGTAGATTCAAGGGATTCTCCCCTATGAACCATCAAGGACATTAAGATCCCCCAGAGAGGCCCTGCTCTTGGTCCCACCATCTTCACAAGTGTGTCTGGTGGGAACGAGAGACAGGGCCTTCTCCATGGTGGCCCCTCGGCTATGGAACTCTCTCCCAAGCAATGTTAGATCTGCCCCCTCCCTTTTGTCCTTCAGGAGGCTGGTGAAGACCTGGCTTTGGAACGAAGCATTCCCAGAATAGATTGATTATAGTTGAAATTAGTGTGTTGTAATTGAGCCTTCGGCTTCTACTTCTAATAGTGATAGGGAAGATGCTGGGTCATTAGCATCAAGCAGTAGTATGGAATGGGGTGAGGCTCTGTGTAATCAAGACTCTGGAGCTGGGAGAAAAAGGGCTGCTAGTGATTCTAGTCTTGAAGGGTTGGAACAGAGAAAAAAGATCCGGCAGATACTTAGAGCTCCTTCTGATTTAGAAACCTTTGAAGGTTTTCCTGGGGAAGAAGAAATGTGGTCAGAGGAAAGAGATACTGATTGTAGCAACCCAGTTCCCTTTCGTGCCTGGGGGGCAAGGGGCAGCACCGGGGGTCCCACTCGCATTAGAACCAGCGGCAGCTGAGGAAGATTCTGAGGAGGATTTGGAGGGATTGGAAGAAGGGGTTAATGAGTTAGCTGGGCCTTCTTCTCCCACAGAGAGTCTGGCCTGGGATGATGGATGGCCTGACCCGTACGAGGATGTGGAAGGTCAGAGGGATTCAGATAGCAGTGATAGTGAAGGCTATGAGAAACCGGGGGGGGCTAGGTTCACAGGAACGAATGTGGGAAACGGAGGAGGATGAGTCCATGGAAGCGCAAGGGGAGTTTGACTCTCACGAAGATAGGGAACCAGGTGCTGGGAGGCAAGGTCGAAGCTTTGATAGGAGATGGAGCATTGAGGCTAGCAGGAGGGGCTGGCACCACAGCCTAGACCGGCCAAAGGGGGCGAGGGCCCGAAGCACAGATTGGAGGAGAAGCCTAGAGCGTCAGGGTCCTCGCCAAGGGAATTAAGTATAGGATCCGTGGGAACGGATCCTCAGTACCTCGGCCACTTCTAACCTAGTGAAGTGTAGCGAGCCAAGTACCACGGAGCCTAGCTGCGGCTCGTACCTTGCCAAGAAGTTTCTTGGGGTTTTGTTTTGTACTCTGCCTTGTTCCTTGTCCGCTTGGATTTGCGGAGCTGTTGCCAAGTCTACTGCCAAGACCTTTGCCTTTCGATTTTGCTACGAACTCTTTGCTTTGAACTGAACTTTCAATACCTTTTGGACAATTGCCTTTTTACTTGTTCTTTATTCTACAATAAACTAGTTAGCTGTTTACCGTCTCTGTGTGTGTGATTAAGGGGCCGGCCGAGTACTTGCATTGTGACACTGGTCTAGAATCAACGTTGGTTCAGGAAGTAAGGGATGTGTGTAAGGAAGAGTCTAATTCTGATACCTTCCTCGGCTTCGACAGTGATTTAGACTGGCCTTCTGAGGCTTCAGGGACAGATTGGGATACTTTAAGTTTCCAAGAACATTGGCAAAATTGGATGACTGCACAGAGCATAGCATCTGCAGGAGATGAAGCAGCTGGTGCTCATGATCAAGGAGGGTCTTCAGACGACAGTGATGTTTAAGTGCTATATAAGGAATGGGTTTATGGGGCTGCATTTGTGGCGGTCAAAGAGTTGATGTCTGGTTCTTGTCTCTGGCATTCCTGTGATCCTGATATCGTGTGCCTTGTTCCTGGTTCCAGTTATTCTTGCTGCCGTGTATTCCTGTAGCGGGGCTTGTTCTCTGCTGAGTCTACCCTCCTGATTATTTTGGACTGTCTCCTCCTTTCATCCGTCATTCTCCTGCCCTTGACCTTTGGACCGGCTTTCAACTACTCTTTTGGATCATCCCACATCAGACGTCGCAGACGGACGTCCTGAGTTTGTTTTGCATCGTGCTTCAGGGTTTTTGTTAGGTTTCCTGGGATTTTTGAGGGTTTTTAGCCAAGTTGGCTGCTTTTTTGTTCGTCCCCTTTCCATTTGATCGTTCAATAAACTTTTTGTTACACCATTTTACATATGGGCTTGGCTTCCTTGGTCTCTGTGCTACCAAAGAGTGACCACGTTTATAGATCGAGTTGAATTTGTTTTTAGTGGCGATTTGGTTTTTATGTATTTTACTTTTTATATATTTATTCTGTTGTTGTAAAATGTTTTACATTTGTATAGCATTGAATCTTGCTTTAAGCCGGTCTGAATCCCCTCTATGGAGGTGAGAAAGTCGGGGTACAAAAGTTTTAAATAAATAAATGAATGAAACATACATGAATGTCATGTTTAGACTTCAGTTCTATCAAAAATATCTCATTACATAGAATCATAGAGTTGTAAGTGACCTTGTGGGTTATCCAGTCCAACCTCTGCCAAGTAGCAAGAAAATCACATCCAAAGCACCCCTGACAGATGGCCATCCAGCCTCTGTTTAAAAACCTCCAAAGAAGGAGCCTCCACCACGCTCTGGGGCAGAGAAAAGTACCACTGATGAACAGCTCTCCCAGTTAAAGTTCTTCCTAATGTTAAGGTGGAATTTCCTTTCCTATAGCTTGAAGCCATTGTTCCGCATCTATGAAAGTATTTCATTTTTTTAAAAAAAAAGTAAATCAAAATGCACCACATTTCTACCCCCTCCCAAAGCATTTTAGATTAAAAATATTGCTCAACCTGGACCACACAGCCAGAACTATACTATGTCTCCCTTATCACTCCCTCACATTATAGCTGTGCAGACATCCCAATCTGTGGTCATTTGGTAGCCAATGGAGAATATGGGACCATTAGACAAATGCCCAGCTCTGACCTATTGATCAGTATGCTACTACTATAATCCACGAGGATCTATAGGCAACATGCTCTAGGTGGGGTTGCCTTTGAAAATTGTTCGGAAGCCTCAAATGGTCCAGCGGGTGGCAGCCAGGTTGCTAACTGGAGCAACACACACAACTCTTCTGTTGCACCAACTCCACTGGCTGCCAATTTACAACCAGGCACAATTCAAAGTGCTGTCTTTAGTCTATAAAGCCCTAAACAGTTCTGGCTCAGCTTACCTGTCCAAACGTATCTCTCCCCATGAACCATCTAGGAATTTAAAATCGTCTGGGGAGGCCCTGCTATCTATCCTGCCTTCTTTGCAGGCATGTTTGGCGGGGATGATGGATAGGGCCTCCTCAGTGGTGGCTCCTTGGCTGGGGAACTCCCTCCCTAGGGATATTAGATCAGCCCCCGCGCTCCTGACCTTCCGAAAAAAAGTAAAAACCTAGCTCTTTGAACAATCCTTTGGAAATGCAGTGCAATAGACAAACATGGAATTATGTAAATTTGAAACATGGAATGACTAAGATGATGCTATTGCAAAGTAAGAGTAACAGAAAGACATCGGTTATTATATGTTTTGAATGGTTTTTTGTTGTGTATTGTATCCATTTTATATTGACTTAAGAATACTGTTTAAAATGTTTTAATTGTATATTGTGAATTGTTATGCCATCAAATTGCTGCCAATTTGTAAGCTGCCTTGAGTTGCCTTCGGACTTGAGAATGACAAGATCTCTTTCGGCATTACTTTGCGAATGAAGATTCTTAGGAAGGACTCATCCCACATTTTTTACAAGTGTGTTGATGACTAAAAAGGCCAATCTGAGATAGGCACGTTTGGTTGCAGAAAGCTTAGCATAAAGTCTCCTTGGGTGATGTCGTTTCAAAGTTGCGGTTCCATCTGCCCGGGTTTGAAATTAGAGTTTTCCTTCTCTTAGGATGGTTGCCAAAAGACTAGAGAGCCCATCATGCCCTTTGACGCTCTTTGTCAGACCCTTTGGTTGTGACCTGTCTGGCATGGCATGGCTCATAACTTCATTAGGGTATGCAAGCCTCTCCCCCACTCTAAGAGGGCACCAATGGAGAGAATGACAAGATAGAAATATCATAAATAAATAAATATTTCAAATAACTATTGAGTGGGGGCAGCTTAAAGTAAGAGTCCTGAGATTGTATTTGTTATTAAGTAAGGTTGGAAAAGAATTCCAACCTCATTGAAACCGTGAAAACCAGTAGATGGAAGACAGCAATATTGCTTCATTGATATCATATGGTTGTTTCTGGAGGGATGGCACCAATATACAAAAATACTCAGGAAAGGGTTAAAACCCATGCTTCCTCAGAGTTGAGAAACTTTGAGAAGAACTCAGGACTAATGTGCATCTTTGCTTCTCTAGGGTTCTCTGGTCCTTTAATGCAATTCTGTGGTCAACTACAGATTCTTAAAAAAAGTGTTCAGTTGGGTAATGAATAGCATTTTATTTATTCATGGTTTTTCACCTTCACCCCTAATCTCCGTGAATATAGAGGACGAAGTATATCTTGAGGAGCCATTTCATCACCTTACTGTAATATGATCCAAGACTCTGGAACATTTTAACAGAATGTCTTCTACGCATTGTTTATCTGTGCTATGTTTCCAAAATTATTTGGGTAGGTGATTGTTGCTCAAGCCGCCTTCGGGCTGAGAGGGGCGGTATAAAAATATAGTAAATAAATAAAATAAAATAAATAATTAAATAACATGCTGTTAATTGGACTAGAGGATAGATTTGTCAACAGAGTTTGAAATGTGGGTGCGCAAGCTCTCGGCATTACTTCTCGAACTAAGATTCTTTAGGAAGGACTCATCCCACGCTTTTTACAAGCGTGTTCATGACTAAAAAGATATCTGAGATAAGCAAGTTTGGTTGCAGAAAGCACAGCAGAAAGTCTCCTTGGGTGATGTTGTTTCCAAGTTGTGGTTCTTTCTGCGTTGTCGTTTCTCTTTGAGACCCGTTCGGCGTGTCTTCTCGAAAGAGGCCGCAGCATTATGGATAGTGCATCTCCATGCCTCCCAATGTAAGGCCAGGGTAAACCATTTTTGGTGATCAATCTAGCCGAGCCTGACATGTTGTTTCAGGGAGTCCTTATATCTCTTTTGGGGGGCGCCTCTCTTGCGCTGACCCCTGACGGGTTCACTGTAGAGTAGTATCTTTGGGAGGTGGTGGTCCTCCATCCTAGATACGTGCCCTGTCCAGTGCAGTTGTGTTTTCAATAGCATGGCTTCAATGCTGGTGGTCCCTGCTTGCTCAAGGACAGCAACATTTCTCACATAGTCCATCCAGTGTATATTTAGGATTGTGCGAAGACAGCGCTGATGAAAGCATTTGAGGAGTCATAGGTGCTGGCGATAGGTGACCCATGTTTCAGACCCATAGAGGAGAATAGACAGTATGATAGCTCTGTACACACTGATTTTGGTGCTTTGTCTCAGGTGTTTGCTACTCCAGACTCTTTTGTGAAGCCTTCCAAATGCACTATATGCCTTTGCTAATCTGTGATCTATCTCTTTATCAATCTTGGCATCTGAAGTATGATGCTTCCCAGGGAGGTGAACTGCTGAATGGACTTAAGCACAGATTTGCCTATGCTGATGTGGGGATGGTGGTGTTCTTCCTGCGGTGCGGGTGTGCAAGCTAATACAGAGTTAACTTCTGCAAGAGGAATGTGAAGAAAGCACTTAGGAAAACAAGTAACTGTCAACATTTGACAACATTTAATGAACATCCAGATGAGAGGTGAGGAAATAAGAAGTGGTTCAATCTAGTTTCCAATCTTAACATGTGCCATAAATATTGTATGGGATGTTTCTTGTTTGAACTTCACGACAGATTGCAGTCTAATTCCACTTCACTAACAGCCCTCTGGGATCTGATTAAGTTTTCATCTAAAGGTTGGGCTGGGAGATAATGTAGCCTCAAATGAGAAGGTGATTCAGCCATGCTAAGCATGATTCATTCAATAGTGTGATTCAGTGGCCAAAAAAGCTTATGCAATCCTAAAAATATAATATTCATAACAAGAGAGTTAATAGTAGTATTCTATTCTGTATTGGTGAGACCTCATCTGGAATACTGTGCCCATTTCTGGTCATTGCAGTTCAAGAAGGATATTGAGAAACTGAAACGTGTCCAAAGGAAGAACTTTTCATTGTAAGAGATGTTCAATAATGGAATACATTGCTTTGGAAGGTGTTGAACTCTCCATATTTGGAGAGTTTAAAAACAGAGATTAGACTCATTTTCCAAATATGCATATCCTATTACAAAAATTAGAAAAGCATTTTTTTTACCTCAGGGGAAAATTTTGCAGTCATAATAAGCTTCCAAGTGGACATCAATGAACCTTGATAAAGATTTGTTAATTTGCAGAATTTGTGGATCCAGGCAACGTCTGGATATGACTGCTAATTTAAGGACTGCTACGTAGGGTTCTGTAGTACAAATAGAAGACCTATAAGCCACTCTAAACTCCATTGCCGAAGCATACAAGAAGCTCGACCTCTCATTGAACATTGAGAAAACCAAAGTGCTCTTCCAGCAGTCACCAGCCAATCCCTCTGCAATGCCAGAAATACAGCTTAACAGTATAACATTAGAAAATGTCGACCATTCCTGCTACCTTGATAGCCACCTCTCCACAAAAGTCAACATTGACACTGAAATACAACACCGCCTGAGCTCTGCAAGTGCAGCATTTTTCCAAATGAATCAAAGAGTGTTTGAGGACCAGAACATCTGTAGAGATACCAAGATGATTGTTTATAAGCTTTTGTCCTTCCAACCCTGATGTACGCCTGCAAAACATGGACTGCCTACAGACGTCACACTCAAATCCTGGAACAATTCCAACTATTCAATCTGGAAAATCCTACAAATCTCTTGGGAAGACAGGTAGACAAATGTCAGTGTGGTGGAAGAAGCAAAGACCAGAAGCACTAAAGCGATGCTCCTATGCCATCAACTCCACTGGACTGGCTACATTGTCGGAATGCCCAATCACCGTCTCCCAAAGCAATTACTATACTCCCAGCTCAAGAATGAGTAATGTTGGTGGACAGAAAAAGAGATTTAAAGATGGGCTTAGAGCCAACCTTAAAAAATGTGGCATAGACACTGAGAACTGGGAAGCCCTGGCCCTTGAGCACTCTAGCTGGAGGTCAGCTGTGACCAGCAGTGCTGCAAAATTTGAAGCGGCACGAATGGAGGGTGAAAGGGAGAAATGTGCCAAGAGGAAGGCACATCAATCCAAACCTGACCAGAACCACCTTCCACCTGGAAGCCAATGTCTTCACTGTGGGAGAACATTTGGAACAAGAATAGGACTCCATCATCACCTACAGACCCACCGCCAAGACGCTACACTTGGAGAACCATCATCATCGGGCTATGAGGGATCACCTAAGTAAGTAAGTAAGTAAGTAAGTAAGTAAGTACCAGGTTTTTAAACAAATATTAAGTGGTTAGACGCCAGTAGGGTTCTGATCTCTGTGGTGTCTCCTTCTGAAAGCAGGGAGGAAAGATGAGAAGAATGGAGAAGGGGAGGGTAAGGGGAGTAGGAGTGGGGAGTGGGCGGGAGAAGCCGAATGTCAAGTGAGACAGTTTGCCTGTGCATTTGTGAAGGGAGCAACAACCATCATTACAAGAAAGGTGGGCTGTATGTGTGTGCTCCAGCTCAGCTTGTTAATTAGGACTTCAAGGCCAGGATTTCCCCCTTGAGAGAACCACAAGCAGATATAATCACCTACTGCACTTCTGACAAGAGAAAGCTTTGTGATTCCCCGATTACCAAAGAGGCCATTGTATTATCCTATAAAGCTCCAGCTCGCACTGAATAAACATCATTGTTGCTTCCCATTAGCAGGTAACAACAGCTGTGTGGGCTGTTTTTAGGATCACGAAATGCAACTGCAGATTGGGGTTCTGACATGGAGGGACCGATTGCTGGAGAACATTCAGGTGTTTGCAGCTATAATCACCTGTGCTTGAGGGGATTGGTATATTCATGCTGGATTTAAGGGAGGGAAAAGGCGTGGGGAGAAGAATGTACACAATTTGGACCTCTGCAGAGAAAACACAGCAGGAGGACAAAGTACCAAATGCAAAGGGTTGAATTGGATTTGGAAAATAGGGCGCACTTAATGGACCACTTCCATGCATCCTATTTGCTGTTGTTATCTTCTGCCTGCCTCTTCCTCAGGAGAAACCACTCATGAATCTTCCTTTACCATTACCACCTTATTTTTCAGTCCTTTAACAGCTTGTCTTTATGGAAAACCTGCTGTGGTATGTAATTTTAAAGATGAAGTGGTAGTAACCCCATGCCCTATTCTTCTCTCACCTACCTAGTAACGCAGGGTTGTGTCTGTTTTTCATCAAGAACAGTCATATTTCACAGAGAAAATTCTTCCATATAAGCAGAAAATAAACAACTGCACAGTGGTCATGCTGGCTGGAGGTTTCTGGAAGTTGCCATCCAAAATAAAGTTGTGCTTCTAACATTTGTAAGGAGACAGAGCAGACCTGGGCCACAGCCTGCTTTCGCTCATTCTTTTGCCTACAACCTGACTGACAAATGTTGATAGTACCTCATGTAGAAGTTCTCTGGCCAAAAGAATAAACAGTAGATAGAGGAAAGAGGCAGCATTTCTAGAGATGGATGATCAAATTGATCAAAATTCTGAAAGGCAAATATACGAGATGATGTCTAGATCAGGGGTGCTCATTAGGTAGCTCGGGAGCTATTAGTAGATCTTCGGCCCTCTTCCAGGTGATCTTCGGGCCTCACCAGCCGGATGGGGTGCTCCTGCCATGCGTGTGCACACCCTGCGCGCATGTGTGCTCCTGCTGCTGGCTTCTGCTCTCGCTGTGCTTCTTTCACCTGTGGGGCATTGCAGGAAGAAGGAAGCATGAGGCAGGGCCTCTGGAGGGAGCACCCTGCCTCTCTCTCGTCCAGAAGCAGATGTGCAGCCTCAGTTGCCGGCAAGACAGGCAGGGCAGAGCGCTCCCTCTGGATGCCCCGCCTCATGCTTTCTCCTTCTTGCAATGTCCCGCAGGCAGAAGAAGCGCTGCGAAGGCAGAAAACAGCAGCAGGAGCATGCACGGTGGCAAGAGCGTGCGGTGGCGGGAGCGCACAGAGGCGGGGGCAGGTAGATCTTTTGGACTTGGTTGCTTTAAGAGTAGCTCGCATGCTGAAAAAGTGTGAGCACTCCTGGTCTAGATAGTGTCTAGATCCAGGGAAGTCATGCTACCCCTCTATTCTGCCTTGGTCAGACCACACCTGGAATACTGTGTCCAATTCTGGGCACCACAATTGAAGAGAAGATGTTGACAAGCTGGAATGTGTCCAGAGGAGGGCAACTAAAATGATCAAGGGTCTGGAGAATAAGCCCTATGAGGAGCGGCTGAAAGAGCTGGATATGTTTAGCTTTCAGAAGAGAAGGCTGAGATGAGACATTGAGGGCTGTGTATAAAAATGTGAGGGGAAGTCATAGGGAGGAGGGAGACTAGGACGCAGAACAATTGCTTCCAACTACAAGAAAGGAGATTCCATCTGAACATTAGGAAGAACTTCCTAACTGTGAAAGCTGTTCAGCAGTGGAACTCTCTGCCTCAGAGTGGCTTTTAAAAAGAGACTGGATGGCCATTTGTCGGGGGTGTTTTGTATCTTTTTCCTGCTTTTTGAAAGGGGGTTAAACTGGATGGCCCACAAGGTCTTTTCCAACTCTATGATTTTATGAGATGTTTAGCTTGAAGAAAAGAAGACTGAGCAAAGAGAACATTAAATACATATTAAAATATTTGAAAGATGTCACATTGAGTGGAGGGGATAGCTTGTTTTCTACTGCTTTAGAGACTTAGGACCTCATGAGGTGGGGAGATATGGAAAATAACGCTGGGCTCTGCTTTTTTAACCTTATTTTGTGGCTTCACACATTGTCTATCAGATAACGCAGGGCGTGGCCATAGCCCTTTCACAAAGCCCCAGCATTGCAAGGAATGGAAGTCTGGGCATATGGAAATTTGGTCATCACAGGCAGCAACCATGATAGAGGTAAGCTTTGAACTATTTTCTTCCTTTTTAGTGTCCTACTCTTCTCTTCTCATCACACGGGAAGGCGAAGGGTGAGTGTGCGGCTCACGGGGTGATTCGAGTCACCCCGCAGCCTTCCACTCTCTGCCGTAACATTATGGGAGACGTCTGATAAGGTCGTAGATCATGGAGAAATGGATACAAATTGCGGAGAAAGAGATTCCACCCAAATATCACAGACAAAATCACAATACAGAAAGAATTCATAATTTAAGACTTTGCTTTTATCTATTCTTCCTCTCCTCCCTAGTTGTGGACATAGAAGAAAAAGAAGAACAACTTAACTTTTCTACCCCACCTCCATCTCCCCGAAGGGACTCGGGGCGACTTACATGGGGCCAAGCCCAAGGCAACATACAGTTAAAAACAAAACAAATAAAATATTAAAACAACATAAGAACAACATCATCATAAACAATAATAAACAAGCATCATGAGCAACAAAAGAGATATTTCTAGTCTCATTTTGTGGGGGAGTTTGAGGGGCCAGTGTGCAAACAAGTTAGAGGATAGGCTGGTCAATAAGGTGGATAGAACGTATAATAGCATAGGAATAGAGCAATTATTACAGGATCATTTCAGCTTAACTTAAAAGTGCAGTAATCAAATACAGGAACTTGTATTCAGGTCATGGTTTGGAACCATTTGTCAAAGGAATCATCAATCAAATGCACAACGGAACATCCACGTCTTTAGTTCCTTACAGAATGTGGATAGGGAGGGTGCCAGCCTGATCTCCCTGGGTAGGGAGTTCCAGAGCCGAGGGGCCACCAGTGAGAATGCCCTCTCTCTCATCCCCACCAACCGTGCCTGAGACTGGGGTGGAAGCGAGAGAAGAGCATCCTCGGAAGATCTTAAAGACCATGTGGGCTTGTAGGGGAAGATGTGGTCACGAAGATAGGCAAGTCATTTGACCTTGTTAATCCTTTCACTAATAACTTATCAATTTAATTGTCTGTTTTCATTAATAACAGTCATACTTCCTCATTTATGCAAAGTCTCACTTGATATAAAACCTGTGATTTAGTGTTGCCTGGAAGCACCCTAAATTTGACCAATTTGAACTTGACACTTCATTGGTATGATCACAAAATGTGCATTTATTTGGCTATTCGCATATATACTGCTTGTAAAGGGCTATTTGAAGTAGTAAACTTAGTCTATGAAAGATTATGATTATGCTAACAACTTTGCTTTTTTGGTCTCTAAAGGACTGCAAAACTCCTTTACACTACACTGCCTTCATGCATTTTGCAAAAAAAGCAGACCTCTTGCAGACAACAGAAAAACAGGCTCTGGGGTGTTGAAAAGAGAAACAACTTGTTTGTCATTTCCATTTCACCTAATAATGAGTTTATGCAAATGCAATGCATTACATATGCATGTCTTAATTTAGTTGACCCTGATTGTGGCAATCACTATTAAGCCGCCCCTCATTGTATTGGCAGAAGGAAGACAATGAGGGTAACTACATTCTTTCAAATATGTTTGTTGTTATGACCTTTTTAAAAATGTTGCAATGAACTGTAACATCGCAATCATTATGCTTTGTGCCATTTTTTTACAAGTCTTCTAATGTGCTGATCAGAATGCCAATGTTTCACCCTTTGTGGTGATCAACAACCAATTGAGATGGGGAAGAGAGAGAGAGAGAAGGCAGAAGTGGGAGCGTAGCTTTGCATTGCTGGGCTTTGTAACTATGCCATGCAGTACTATGACTAATGAGTCAACTTTTCTGCCTCCACAGAATAGAGACTGGTAATAATATATCAGAATGATTTGCACCATGCTGGGGAATGTGTGAGGGTACAGCTGGAAGTTATGTGACCTCTCAATACCTCCTTCTCCTGCTTCACCTACAGTGTAATTTTGGCAGATTACTTTGAGCTGGTGAAGTGGAACAAGAATTTAGGGTGGCCTTGCCCTTGAAGGGCTGAGACCCTAGGTTCCTCTAAAGCGAGGGTCCTTGATGTCTTTTGCCTATCCTATGCCTCCATCTAGGGTCCAGGGCAGGATATTTATTTATTTATTTATTTGCAGTATTTATATTCACCCCACAGAGGACTCAGGGCAGAATACAATGCACATATACATGGCAAACATTCAGTGCCAATTAGACATACAATGCATATAGCCAGACACAGAGGAAATTTAACATTCCAGCTTTTTCTAGCTTCATGAGTCTATGCTCAATTTCCATCTTGATTCCGTCCATTTGTGACACTGAGTCTTTTGATGGAGTACTTCCTCATTCTTCTGCATGCTGCTGGAAGATTTTATGGTGTCGTAAATTAGCCTCCCCGATAAAGCGGTACCTAAATGTCCAACTTGACAGATGCAACTGTCTTTCGGGTTGCATAGGTCAACGGCAACTAGACTAATGACCGGAAGGTCACTCTGACCCGGGCTGGGTTTGAATTCATGACCTCTCAGTAAGTAGTGATTTAATGCAGCTGGCTCCCAGTTAGCTGCGCCACAACCTGGTCTTAAAATGGATTTCAAGGAACATATTTTTTTAAAAAAATCATGTGAGTTCTCTTGGTTCCATCTGCCAATGATTAATAGTTTTAAGCCAACATTTTATACATTAATATGAAGACATGTTTCTACCTGGAGTTTTTTTTTTAAAAAATCAATGGATTCAGCAAACGCAAATTCAAATATTAAAAAAGTGACTTTGATTAATATGCAAACTAAGCGGATTAAAATGAAGGCCTCACTGCAGTTCTTAAAGAATATGCATTTAAATGAAGTCATCAGAAGACCCTGAATATTGTATAGTCTAATTTTTCTGAATGACATCAGCATATAGCCAGGGAAAAGGCAATATCACACAATCCACACTTCATCAAATCCATCTTTTTCCAGTAAGTCAGAAATCAGCAGGGAGATGCAGCCTGTCCCAACACCCTATCAAGCATACCATGATATGTTTATATTGTATCCACACTTGAGCTTTCTTTACATGTGGCTTCATTTGATTTTTCATAAATTCCCTTACTAGAAAACAGCAGCAGGCCAGCAGGGCAGTAAATCATTGCTGGGTTTTAGCGTGAATTTTAATATGGCTGTCCAAGGTGCTGAACCTTATCCTCCAAAACAGGTTTCATACATTAGTTAACACAATGATAGATGAACCAGCAGTTCATTGGTTTTAAGGCTCTGTGGATGACAATGTGATTTGTATACAGATGCACTCAAACTTACTCATTGGTATCTGTTAATGGAAAGGCCAGTATTGGAACTGAGAAGGACATACTGTAACTCTGGAAGAGTCAGAGTAGGTCATTATATAGAAAGACCTTACATATAAGGCAGTTTTGGGGCCAATATCCTATATTATGCTTTAATAGTGCAAATATATACCTACATACTAGGCTTGTTTGATTTTAAAAAATGGTTCAAAACTCATTTTGGATGTAAGGGGCGCCAGTGATTTGATTCTAAAATCAATTCCGATTTCACAGGGAAAAAAGTTCAAAACTTTTTGAAACTTCTGAGACTTCCGAATCCTTTTGTTAATGGTTTGAAAGTGTTATTTCCTGTTTCATTGTGTGGTCTTTACTTTGAAAGTAGCTGTTTTACTCCAGGAGCAAGGAAAAGCAAGCAGAGGAAATTCCTTCTTTCTCTAGTTTTAAACTGGCTTCTCTGGCTTGAGCGAGGCCAGGGACCAGAAGCGGGGAAAAGCTGAATCATGTCCGACTCACTTCAGGAGTTGTAACAAAAATTGTGAAAAAGCTTTGGAAGGGCAAAGAGACTTCCGGTTAGCTTAAAAATGTCGAAATTGCTTCAAAAAGGATTTTTTTTACTTTATTCCAAAAAATGAAGATTCCGGCTGGACCTAACCATGCCTACAAGAAGCAAAGAAAAAACTGATATGTACAAATCTGTAGACCTGCCTGAATTGTTTCCTTGGATCTTTACCAGGTGAAACTGTGCACTAATTGCAAACTACAAATTGCAAATGCACGAACTAACAAACTATGTGCAGTAATTTCACAAATGACTGATTGTTATTATGAAGGATGAATTAATATTGCAAATAAGTTTGACAACTCCTTCAGAGATTCAAATTTATGACAGCTGTATGGTAATAACTTCCTTTCAAAGCTAGCCTTCAGCTTCAGCAACCAACATATCTTGGGTTTCTGACATTTCTTTTGCAAGATACATTTTATGAGGTTATCCCCAAATGCATTTCAAGGCAAGTGGCTGCTGACTCCTTTAAAGAAGATGTCATTTTTGGTGGGTTGGAATCTTCATCATTTCCAGACAGCATCATTATAAATAGTTCAGTCTTTCCTAGACCATCTTTCTTACTTGAAGAATTAAAAACAATACAAGTGTAATACTGATTAAAATTGACCCACTGGGTCAATGGGATTTACTGCTGTATTGACTCACCGTACTACTCTAGTTGAGCTCAACCAACCAAGTATTCATTGGTTCTCATCCCAACCTATCAACTTTTTATAGAGTTCTCCCTTGGTAGCAAATAATAGCTGTGTGGGTGGTTTCCTTGTTCAAATTACTTGTTGCTTACTTTGAGAACAAAATTTGCAAATAATTAAATCTCTAGGCTCAACGTGTCAAGGCAACCTCTCATTAGAAACAAATATATTTCACAAATATTCTCCATATGGCCAAACACATATACCAGCATTGATTATACGGCTTCTCTGGGCACAGACATGCAAATATGTTGAACTACCAGATGAACCTCTCAAGCACAATCTATTTTTGGCATATCGTTCTAAGCTTGTGTCCCAGATAGGAACTTCTGTAACCCATTTCTCACGCTTGCTGTGCCAAGGTTCACCTTTGGATCAGAGCCAGCTTCCTGACTGAAGTTACCTCTGCTTCATTTCTAAACCACCTTCTGAGAAGGAAAAATTGCCAGCTGTTCCACCTGCTAATTATGCAGCATCTGTTTATCGAGGCCAACAGGAAGCGGCAGTGAGAGCCATGCTTAAGCAAACAAAATGAGCGAAGCCAAACATAAAACGCACATGGGGAAGATCTGTGAGGCACAGTTCAAGGAGAAATCTGCAGGTTTCTTGTGATGAGACACACGTGGAACCACTGAGTGGGCGATGGCAGTTCCGAAGGAAACTTAGCAAAATTAGATGTCTTGGCAAACCCCTTCATGACTATCTAGTTCTGTGTTCTCTTTCTCATAGTGGAGAATACCAAGTAGAACTTAATATAAAATAATAGTCTTTTTCTGCTCAGGATTGGTTTTCACAAGAATGCACAACAACTAATCCTGAGGGATAGCACATAGGGTTGTGCAGCTGGGGTAAACTTTTTTTTAAAATTTAATATTGATTTTTATTCACAAATATAGACAAAACAATACAACACAATGACCATACAATACATACAATCCACACACATTCTAAATACCCCTAAATACCCCCTTATCCCCTACCCTTCTTCCCTCCCCCACCAACATTCACCCTCCCTACATGAAAGTTTCCTTTACTAACTTCCTGGTCCGTCAGCGATAGCTCTATTATTTATTTAATCTTTCCCTAGGAAAGGAGATTCAATTGTCTCTCCTTTTCCTACTGTCTGTCAATTGTTGATCCCTTAGGTTCATAACCCTCTTTGGTCTGAAGTTATACATAGTTGTATTTATTCCTTTTAAGGTAATCAATAAATTTGCTCCAAATAGTTCTATTTGCGTACGATCTATTTTGTGAGACCTTCTGTGTCAGCAAATCCATATTCATTATGTCGTAGGTTTTTTTAGCCAGTCTTGAGATGTTTGTGTGTCTTTTGACTTCCAAACCCTAGCCAGGTTTGCCTGCCCACCCCCGAAATAACGAGACCACACAAGTACAGTTGGGTTCAAATTATGGGCAACTTTTATTGTAAATTGTTACCTATTTAAACAGTCCTAACCTAAACTAGTAGGAATCAGGAACTTGGTGACAGAGCCGAGGAGGTATCCCTGTGGCTATACCCCTCGGCTAACAGTGGCAAAAAACCTCTTTGCTCTAACCAAAACCAATCAACAGTTAAACAAGTGGACAGAAGTCTATATCCGAAGAATGTCACAATCAGACTCTGTCCTAGTATGCCATTAAGCCTTGCCTCACCGAAACTACCTTTCGAGTGAGTGATTGAACAAATGACCCACCCCCCAACCTGAACTGTGGGAGGGGGCATGTATGAAGACAACCAGCAAACTCCTCCCAATTGTCGCCACCGATATGGACAGCTGTCCACCTAGCCCATATCCCCACCAAGCTCTCTAAGGCCAACAGAACCCCAAACCGTAAATTAGACAAAAACAATTCCAAACCCTCATCGGACAGATGAATACCATCTGCCCGGTATAAATTTAGATTATGGTGTGAAATATTGTTGTGACTGATGTATGACCCCCTGCCATGCGACAAAAAGGCTCGCATGGCACGGTTCACACGCTCGAGCTCGCTCCAGTCGACGAACTTCACCACCACCGGCCCACCTGAGCCGTGGTATGATGGCCGACCAAACAACATGCACATGCGGCCAGCGCCGCCAAATATAAAAAATGTCCTCTCTAGCCTGTTGGTAGAGCGGCCTACCAGCTAGGAGACCCAGGTCATTTCCACCGAGGTGGATGACCAAGACGTCAGGCGGTTGAGAGCCCCTGACGCCAAACAAAAATGGTATCAAGCCTTCCCAGCGCATACCTCTTTTCCTCTCCACTCGACCACAGCGGTGGAGGAAAAACCCAAATGCCGGCCATAGGGAGTCCGCTGAGCATGCCGCCCTGCCCAGTGGATGTAGCTATGACCACATACCAGGACGTTACGCCTATGCGCCGGCTGCATCAGATCTGAAACAACATAACATTTTTTTAATTTAACTTTGAACGAACGTAGCCCTTATAAGCATTTGACTTCCATCTACCCAAGGCCTTAATTCTTTCGACATCATATCCCAAATCCGATGCCGTTGATGCCGCCCCAATACGAAACGAATGGGTGGCAAATTTGTGTTGTGCCAGCCCCATTAGCTTTAACGCTTTGTTCGTGACCGCCCAAAACTGAAATTTGGTTAAAGGCGCGCCGTCCGAATGACAAAAAAGGTACCCAGGCTTGGATGCTCGAACAGCCAGGTACTGCGACATGGCCCTTATTGGGCACAAATCGCCATCGCTACAGCTAGTTAATTTAATTACGCAGCCCTTTCCCTGCTGATCCGTTTTAGATGATCTAATTCCAATTTGTAAGGCGTTCTGTGCTAGTGTCACGTCCGAAAAGAGCAAAGCACCAAAGGAGGCGTCAGTTTTTGACTTAGCAACCACCCGCATATTCTAAGCGCCCCAAAAGGCTGTAAGCGCCGCTGCATGAAATAATAGCATTTCGTAGTCCGATGAGCACAATTTGGGCCAGGTGTGGTGCAAACC
Source organism: Anolis apletophallus (assembly GCA_030556195.1). NCBI lineage: Eukaryota > Metazoa > Chordata > Lepidosauria > Squamata > Anolidae > Anolis > Anolis apletophallus. The sequence goes on along the minus strand of JARBWK010000007.1, from coordinate 143,108,318 downwards.
CCTTAAAATATCTGGAGTTAAAGGTTCCCTGTCGTCTTTAGGTCGCCTGAATTGGTTTGCCCACCCCGCCATCAATTTATGTAGCCGAAAATCGTTGGTCCCATCGGGAAGGCCCTGAGCCTTCAACCAATAGGCCAATGCCGCCAATTTGACACGAATTGTATGAGGGGCTAATCCCCGCCTCCTAGAGTATACACAAAATTGCGCCAAATGCTTGTAAGGGACTGGAAAAATAACAGGTAAACCATAATGCTTTCGAAACTCAGAGAATTCTTGAACACACTTCAGGTAAGATTTTCTAGAGCTCGGAGCCAGAGCGTGCGCCATACCCATGGTCACCTCCTCGCTCCAACCATCCAGAGATGGTCTGGCATGGGTTCCGGCCGGGCGTCTGCGTTGGGTGCTAACTGCCAGAACCGCTCCATCTGCATACGAGACAGAGCGTCGGCCAATGAATTATCCACCCCCGCAATGTGACAGGCACGGAACAGGATATTATGCTCTAGACAGTGAAGTGTGAAAATACGCAAAGCGGCCATAACCCTTCGCGATTTGGAAGTAAGGCTGTTTATTACTTGAACTGTAGCCAAATTGTCGCACCAAAAGTGTACTGCCGAATTGGCAAAGCTATCCACCCATAGTGTAACTGCCACTATGATGGGAAAAAACTCTAAAAAGGTTAAATCAGATGTTATTCCTAGCGCATGCCAGTGCTGGGGCCAAACCTGAGCACACCAATGCCCATTAAAATATACCCCGAAACCTATCGATCCCGATGAGTCGGATGCGACTTTTAAAGCATCACGCACCATTAGCTCCTGCCGCCAAAAGGACACCCCGTTAAATTTAGATAAAAATTTTTGCCAAATTTCGAGATCTAACTTTATTGACCGCGTAATTCGAATATGATGATGGGGCAAGGTTACGCCGGAAATGGCATCGCACAGTCTGCGTAAAAATGCTCTTCCCGGCGCAATAACCTTGCATGCAAAATTTAGGTGTCCAATTAAAGTTTGGAATTCCCTCAGGGTTGCTTTTTTACGCACTAAGAATTGCTGAACCCTCTGACTCAGGTCTGCCACCTTATCAGGAGGCAACCGGGAAAATTGCTGAACAGTGTCTAGCTCCACACCCAAAAAGGATAATACTTGTTGTGGGCCCTCCGTCTTTTCTTTAGCTAATGGGATCCCCATTTCCGCGGTAAGTTGTTGAAAGGCCTGTAACAGCGCAAGGCAGTCACCCGACCCGCACTTCCCCACGAATAAAAAATCATCCAGGTAGTGCACAACACCCGCTTGGCCCGATTTCTTCTTAATGGTCCACTCAATGAACGTGCTAAAGGTTTCAAAGGCTGCACACGATATGGAGCAGCCCATAGGCAAAGCCCGGTCCATGTAATAACGTTTTTGGAAATAGAAACCCAATAGCTCAAAATCCAGTGGGTGCACTGGGAGCAGCCGAAATGCGGACTTAATATCGGATTTTGCCAATTCCGCGCCCGAACCAAATTTTTTAACTATGGAAACTGCCCGGTCAAAAGATGTATATTGAACAGAGCAAAGTTCCTCTGGTATTGCGTCATTCACCGAACTGCCTCTGGGATAAGACAGATGATGAATGAGGCGAAACTCCCCTTCGGCCTTCTTGGGTACTATGCCTAGCGGGGAAACCCTAAACTGAGGCGTGGGTGGAGACTCGAACGGGCCCAACACCCGACCTTCCTTCAGCTCCTTATCTATTTTCTGTTGAACAATTGTCTCCATCCCCAATATCGATTTAAGGTTTGGCGCCATTTTTGGCATGCGTGGTCCTTGAGCTGGAATTCGAAACCCGTAACTAAAACCTTCCAACAAATATGCTGCCGCTTCCCTGTTAGGGTACGACTGCAACCAATAAGCCAACTGATCTAATTTAACCGGACTGGGGCCCTTTTGGAAAAGAAGGGGATGTTGTGTTTTTTCCCGGCGGCTGCCCTCCCCGATTGTTGCCTCGATTGGGCCTTTGCTTATTGCAGTGTTTGGCTGAGTGCATTCCCCAGCATATGGTGCAGGCGTGCAAATATTTACAGTTGGGTTTGTTACAAGCCCCTTGGGATGCAAACTCCCAGCACATCGGCCTACGCTGTGGCTGAGATTGCGGGGCTGCCTGCCGAAAGGGCTGACCCTTTTTAAAATTTTGGACTGTGTGCCCACTATCAGCTTTCTGGCTGAATGCAGTCTTGGTCGACTGCATTACCTCCGACCAGAGCTGATTATCTATAAGGTCCCACCGCTTGTTGGGCCGGCTCGCCGCTTTTGAACGGAAGCGCTTATCATACTCGAGCCATATGTTGCCTGGAAACTCGATGTGGGCCCTATAAATAATATTCTGATATATAACCAGCGACATCGCCCTGTAAGGCGAAACGTCGACTAACAAGGCCATGTAAATCATATAACAGGCCAGCCAATTCTCCCATGTTTGTTCTACTACTCGTTTCTTTAGCTTTTCCTTAGCCTCATCATCCAAATCCTCCTTCTCTTTTTTGTCTAGGTCCCTGTAATAGAGTGAAAATATGTCAATATATTCGTTCCTCCGGACCTTGTCTATCACCTTTTGAGTTAGGGGTGATGCAAGTTCTGCGACTGACAAAACCGGAGTCGCCTCTTGGGGCCACTTGTCCGTTCCCCAAAAGAGATTGGCCGGCCCTGTCCTCGCAGCCTCGAGCGTCGGAGCAGGCACTGCCAGGGCTGATGTATTAGCACTGGCCTCACACCCTGCAGTGGCTGCTTCCGTCTGAGCGCTACGTTTTGGTGTTGAGTGATGTAATTGTCCCTGATCCCAGGGCCATGTAAGTGTGGTGTTCATACCTGTGGAAGTGGTAGCTGTCTCATTCAGTGGCATCTGAGGGACTTCCTCCTGCACTGCCCCTGGCGCCGAAACGGGAGCTGGATCCGTCTGCACCATCGCGGTCGACAGGATAACCAGCTCCGCGCTGGCCGGCGGCTCGTCCTGGTGCTCCGACACCGGCACCTCCAACAGGGATTGTCCTCCGCCTTCCGATCTCGCCCCGACACTGGCTTCTAGGCGAGACATACGAGACATTAAATGCTTAACTATCAATTTCCTGCTAGCATGCCGCGCGGGCCGCTGGCTCACTTCCCCCACCCCCAACCCCAATCGATTCTCAAAATCCCTCATTCGCGCCATCAGCGCGTTCAAATCGGCTGGGGTCGTCTCATCGTCGTCCGAAGATGTCACGTCCGGTGGTGGGGGGCGTTTAGTGGCGGTCTTCTCTGCTGGTCCCTTGCCCTTCGGGCCCGGGATATTCTTCTTAGGGGCCATCCTAGGAGAATAACGCAAACGCTGTTAAATACCCCTCCAAAGAATCATCCAAGGCCACTGGCCGGGATGCCCCATGACAATGCCCTATGGCGTTATTACAGTCGCAGGCTGGGCCCCCGTTAGGGGCCCCCCCTAGCAACCTGCACAAATTATTAACTGCATTATATTATCTTTATCATTAGTAATAATATATACATATATTCTTTTGTTATTTTATATATATATATATATATAAAATTATATTTTATAATTTAAAAAAAAATTTTTTTTTATATATATATATTTTTATTTTTATTTTTTTACAAAAAATTTATTTATTTATTTAATTTTGTAATTATTATTATTATTAACTCTATATTTAACAAATAAAGGAATCCATTATAACCTTAATAAATTAATCTAGACGTCATTAGGCATTATAACCCAAAGTTTAGGTCAACAGCCCCGCAGACCGAAAGTCAGAGGCTCACTTAACACAACGACCCAAACAAACTTAAAGAATTGCTGCCTGAAGTAACTATTAACAACCACTGTCTTGATAAGAAAAGAGAGGTGGGGGGGGGGCAATGCCTACTTAACATTGTCCCCAGCCAAACCCCTTAAACCCCAACTAGTCCCATTCATAAACTAGGCTTTAATGCAAACAAAATGGCCGCCAAGCCATGTGGCTGGCCATGGGGGCCGCCATTTTGTAAAGGCCACGAGGCGCCCGCAAGGCGACCCGTGCCAAAATGGCGGCCCCCCACTATGCCAATGAGGAGGGGGGGGTCCGAATACCTCCCTCCCCACACACCCCAGGCCTCCGGAGGGGGAGGCGCCGCCCTGGCGCCAACAGCCTCCGCAAAAGTGCCTTCCAGAACTCAGCCCAGGCACACACGAGGTTTAGGAAAAAAGGGGGCGCCTTCCTGGCGCCTGCCTCACCCCCCGCTGGCCCCAATGCTCGGGCCGCCAAGCCCGAGCAGCCCCCTCGGCTCCTAAGGAGGGGAGCGAGGATCGGGCCCAGGAACCTGGACCGGCATCCCCCCCCCCTCCCGCCCAGGGCCAAGGCAAGAGAAAAGGCCCCAGCCGCCGTGGCCCCTTGCGAGCTCCCAGGAGGAGGGAGGGGGCGAAAACAGGGGGGGGAGGAAGGGCCCCCCCACCTCCCCCCCTGCATGAATTCCCAGGCTGGACTAGGCCCGAATGGGCCCAGCCAGCCTTTTAAAAACAAAGCGGCCGCGCCGTTAAAAACGGCGCACCGCTTCCCCTTACTCCGGCGAGACCGCGGCGGGGATGAGTAGGGGGGGGCGTGAGGTGCAGGCAGGGAGGGGATAAGGCCCCCTCCCCGCCTAGGCCCCCAACCCCCAGGCTGGACCAGGCCCGATTGGGCCCAGCCAGCCCGGCCCCGAACGAGCGGCGACGCCGTCTCCCCGTTCCGTCGGCGGCCGCGGCGGGGACGGTAGGGGGGGGCGAGGGTGCAGGCAGGGAGGGGATAAGGCCCCCTCCCCGCCTAGGCCCCCGACCCCCAGGCTGGACTAGGCCCGATTGGGCCCAGCCAGCCCCGCTCCGAACAAGCGGCGACGCCGTCTCCAGGTTCCGTCGTTGCTGCGGCGGGGACGGTAGGGGGGGGCGGGGGTGCAGGCAGGGAGGGGATAAGGCCCCCTCCCTGCCTAGGCCCCCCATACCGACCTCGTCTTCTTCCTTGGTCTTCTTTTCCTGGAGGTTCGAGGGAGCACGTCCTCTCCCTCCGAACCTCTTCTCCAGAATGAGCTCTCCTCAGGGGGCGGGGCGGCTAAGAGCCAGCCCCGCCCCCTGATCTAGATGGTTCCTAGGAGGAACCATTGTCTCCTCTTTCAGAGGGGGAGGCAAACTTCTCTCCCTCCCCCCTGCGGGGTTTGGGAAAGTCCTTTTACTTGAGTTTCCTATTCCATACTTCTTCCCATTTATTTAGGTCAATCGTGTGACCTACTAATCTGGCCCACTTTATCATTACCTCCTTGACTAAGTTGTCTTCCGTGGCCCATCCCAATAACATTTGGCAAATCTTCTTTATCATTTTTGTCTCTGTTTTGATAATCCTGTCCCAAATGGATTCTTTTATTTCAAATCCCTTTTTAAAGTCAAGCCTATAATTCTCTTTTATTTGCCAGTAATGGAACCACGTTATCTTAGATTCCATTTTCTGCACCTCTTCCAATCCTTTCAGTTCAACTTCTTGTCCATTAATCTTTAATAGATTTCTATATGTTAACCACCTTTCGCTTGGTATTTCCTTCTTATGGTCCGCTTCATTGGGTGAGAACCAGAGGGGTGTTTTGGTACACAACCTCCCCTTATATTTATCCCATACATTGATAAGTGCTGCCCTTACAAAATGATTTTTGATTTTTTTTCAATTTTAACTTTTTCCCTCCATAGGTAGCTATGCCAACCTCGAAAGAGATCTTCCCCTTCCAAGGCTAGTAATCTTTTTTTCTCCAGGGTTACCCACTCTCTTACCCAAGAGAGTGCTGCCGCATCATAATAAAGTTGCAGATCCGGGAGTGCTAACCCCCCTCTTTTAGTATCATCTTTAAGGTGTAGGTAGCTTATCCTAGCTCTTTTGTTTTGCCAAACAAATTTAAGGATATCTTTTCTCCAACTATCCAACGTAAATCTAGATCTTAACACCGGAATTGTTTGAAAATGAAATAAAACTTCTGGGAATACACACATCTTAATTACCGCAATCCTACCCATCATTGACAATTGTAATTTATTCCATTTCTTCAATTTGTTTCTTCAGCTGGGGTAAACTTTGACCCATTTCATATCCTGGCTTTAAGTGAGGGCCCCAACTGTTTTTGTTTTGGGGTTCCAAAAGATCCATTTTCGATCAATCCATTATAAAGGGGGGGAACGGGACATTCCCCTTCCTAGCACACACTTTAAGCTGTTTCTACTCTAGAGTAAGAGGTGCTCAGCTGCAGGCACTTCAGGGTCACATGGAAAAATAGTGTGTGGCATGCAGGCCCAGAAAGCACGTGCCTGCAACTGCCTGCAATTGAGTGCCTCTTTTGCTAGACTAGGAGGTGCTCAGCTGCAGGCACTGGCAGGTGCACACGTTTTTTGGTCCTGCATGCTGCACACACCCCCTCAAAGCAAGAAGACAAGTTCTGGGAGGCGCTCGGCTGCAGGCAGTTGCAGGGATCGACTCCAGCTTGCTTTCATGTCAAGCTGATTTTCAGGTGGGTAGGGGGCTTCCTGTTTCATGCTCCCAAAGAAATGAAAGAAGCAGGGGAAACGAGGAGCACATTATAGTAACCTTGATTAATAGTCAGTGAATGTGGCTAGGTTTCTCTTAATGTTTGTTAGCATTTTCCTGAAAAGGATATTCAAAATTTATCATTTTCACACATCTTCAAAATATGTCTTCTCTTGGAATGTTCTAGTTCTTCCAGATTATTCTATAGCATGCTTCCTCTGAATTTGTATTCCTTCTTTCCATTACCATTTTACCCCTTGTAGGAGTTTTTTTCCTTTTTAATTGGGAGGAGAACATCATAAGCATAGATTCATATTATAGGACCTCACAAAGTCCTTGTGACTCTATGCAACTTCTTGCGGAAGTCATCTATTTAATAAGGTTCATTATAGAAAGGTAGCATTAATGCCTATATGTTGTTCTTATTTATGTGAAATAATTTTTCTCCCCTGCCCCCTTTTTTGCATGTATTTTTAAAATGTTAATGGAAAACAAAGTTCGATATTATCCAGTTTCCACAATAAGTTCAGGAGCATCTCTCACATGGATACTTTGGCCATTCCCTAGTTTGCTTTGGGAAAAATTGATAGCACTTCATCACCAGTAAGATTTTTCAACTGTTTCTGAAATTATTTTGACATCTTCTGGGAGCTTGAAAACGTTTTGGTGGAACAGGTTCCTTCCCTCATTTGCTTTGGGGTTTTCTCCCTTTGATAGTCGGAGATTATTCTATTTAACAGAAGCAGCTTCTCTATTTCTGTTTCAGACAATGTTTCACTCCCATGGATGTCATGTTCTCCCTGGAGGATGTCTCCTCAGACAAAGAAGGAGCAAAAGGGAGCCAAGATAACTGGATCCATAAAGAGTCAAAGAGGGCTGACAGTTCTACCATGGCACTAGCAGAAGCAAACATCAAGCCATCTGCAAGAGGAAAAGATCAAGCACACTTCATTTTGTAGAGCCTCATAGATTAAAATGCTGGCTACTTTCTTCCAGGTCACATGAGCATCTCTCTTGATGTCTGAAAAGAGCACCCATGATGGCTAGGAGCATACACAGAGCTCCACAGCTCATTCGGAGTTCTTACATCATCAAGATGGACACAATACACTCCCTTTCTCTTGCACTGATGAACGCAGGAAAAAGATGGTGGAGGTGGTTCCCCATGTGGACAACGGACAAGTCCAAATTGGACTTCATCCATCTGTGATGGAGACAGTGGCCCATGTGGACAATGGACCTCTCCAGGTTGGACTTGACACATCTGTGATGGGGGTGGTGCCCCATGTGGACAATGGACCACTCCAGGTTGGACTTGACACATCTGTGATGGGGGTGGTGCCCCATGTGGACAGTGGACCTCTCCAGGTTGGACTTGACACATCTGTGATGGGGGTGGTGCCCCATGTGGACAATGGACCACTCCAGGTTGGATTTGATGCATCTGTGATGGAGGTGGTGATCCATTTAGACAATGGACCACTCCATTTTGGACTTGATGCATCTGTGATGGAGGTGGTGCCCCAGGTGGACAATGGACTGCTCCAAATTGGACTTTATCCATCTGTCCAGACTGTCCTGAAGCCACAGGATACTCCAGAGTTTCAAGCAAACTCTGGAGCATCCCCTGACTTTTACTGAAACAAGTCAAAACTGGATTAATTTGGTTTAACCTACAATATTCACCAGACATGGAGAACTACTATGAAGACAACCAAAAGCCAACTCAAAATGAGTCTGGCTTTTATTGCCTGAGTAGATGATCATTAAGTCCCAAACTCCTATTCATTTGCTAAAGCTTTCTGGCTTGCAAATAACATATTTTCAACAGTTTTGGAATGTTTTTTAAAAAAATGTATCCCCAGTCAAGCAGCTGAATCTTGTGTGGAGGAAAATAACATGGAAAGAAATTGATGTGTCATGGGATTGATTCAGTCAGCTGCCTCTGCCTAAAATTCTTTTTTTAAAAATCATGATTTTTCTTTATCTGAAAAACACTGGAATTCCATCACAGATTACCAGCTGCTTTATTGTGTGTCACCCCTATAAATTGTTGATTTTGACCCATAGATTCCAGACACTCAAATAGGCTTCCCAAGTGAGCATCCTTTATTTTTGCCTACTCAAATCTCATTTACATTAGGATGACTTCAATAATGCATTATACCCACAGGCATAGCATAATTAGATACTATTTCTTAATTGTGATGCCCACTGCTCCTTTGCATGATCTTCCAAGGGCTTGATAAAAAGACAGAACCACCATCTGCTTTTATTTTGAGAATGTCCTTCTGCTTCTGCCTTTCTTTTGCGCTATATGAATAAAGTGGCAGTGCAACTGGAGCTGGTATCATGAGTAGGAGGGTAGGCAATGTGTCTGATATATACAATACTTAACCTTTCTTTTGGGTTTTGACTGGTAGAATCATAGCACATTGATATTAACCAAGATCAGAGAACTATAGAGTTGGAAGGGCCAATGTCTTCCCAGCCTCACCCATTCTGCAGTGCAAGAAAACACAGTCAAAACACTCCTGATAGATGACCATCCAGTCTCCTCCAAAGAATGAGACTTCCCTACATTTCAAGGCAGCGTATTCCACTGTCAATCAGCATTTATCATCCGGAAAGAATCCCTGTCGTTTAGCTGAACTCTCTCATTTGAATTCATTGCTCCATTTCTAGGGGTGGAATTATACTGGAGAATTGCGTGTGCATGGGTGATACACCTCCTACCAGGAAACCAATAAGGCACAAACACAAGTGTTGGATGAAAATTGGCCACAACTCATTTATTGAAAAAACAGGAACAAGGGTTGGCGGCCATGCATGGGTCCTGGATCAGGGGTCGGACAGCCCACAGTTGTCCGAAGATGCTTGTGTGCCTGGGTGCCACCAGCCCAATACTCGTAAGTGGAACTCTGCAGCCCAGAGGGCCAGGGTGTTATCCCCCTTACCACCAAGGGGTGATAAGCCAGCCAGATTCAGGGCCCATGCCACACGGTAAAGACAGAGTTGTGACATAGAATATAACAACAGAAACATCAACACAGTGCAAATGATGATTATACAGCAATACAAAGTGCAAAACAAACAAGCAACAATTACAAGTAGAGAGGGTGGGAGGAAAATGAGGACCTGCCCCCCCCCCCATGCCAGCCAGAAAGCCCAGGCAAACTTAAGTAGGCTGCCTGGGTGGAAGTGAGGGATGGCCAGCTGATGACAGAGGGTGGGGCAGAGCCAGCCCTGCCATTGGCCAGCCAGCGCTGGTGGCAGGAAACCTTCCCGCCACCCAGGGGGCTTCTGGGAGGAAGAAGCCCCCTCCCCCCTCAACAAGCTGGCGGTGAGGACATCCCCACACCACAACCCGCTTGGCCGGTGAGTCGGCCAAGCCATTTAATTCAGTATGACTTCATGTTAACTGCCATGGCTCAATGCTATGGGCGAACAGGAGTTGTAGTTGGGTGAGATACCAGGACTCTTTGGCAAAGAAAGCTATAACCATTGTAGTACTGCAACTTGCATGATTGTATAGTATTGAGCCACAGCAGTTAATGTAGTCTCAAACTGCATTAGATTGTAGATGCACCCTTTGTATCTGAAAACATACTTGAGCCTTCTTTAATATGGCATCCATTCTATGACTGAGTTGAATAATACAAATCTCCTTGCATTGTCGAGGGCTTTCATGGCTGGAATCACTGGGTTGTTGTGGGTTTTTTGAGCTGTACTGCCATATTCTAGAAGCATTCTCTCCTGACATTTTGCCTGCATCTATGGCAGAGGTTTTGAGGTCTGTTGCAAACTAGGAAAACTGGGTTTATATATCTGTGCAAAGTCCAGGGTAGGAGAAAGAACTCTTGTCTGTTGGAGCTTGGTGTGAATGTTTCCATTGTCCACTTTGATTAGCATTTGATGGACTGAGAGTTTTTAGGTAGCCTTGTTACTGCCTGGGGGAATCTTTTGTTGAAAGGTGATTAGCTGTTCCTGATTGTTTCTTCTCTGGAGTTCCCCTGTGTTTGAGTATTGTTCTTTATTTACTGCTATCATTTTAGAGTTTTTTAAAAATACTGGTAGCCAGATTTTGTTCATTTTCATGGTTTCTTCCTTTTTGTTGAAATTGTCCACATGCTTCTTGTGGGTTTCAATAGTTTCTCTGTGTAGCCTGACATGGTAGTTGTTAGAGTGGTCCAGCATTTCTGTGTCCTTGTGCAAGGGATAAACTGTAATTGTGCCTTGCATTGCATGTCAAATAAAAAGAGTCACCAAATGCAAACCAAAGGCACAAATGTCTATGTGTTTCTATGGAAAATGCACAGTAAAATGCACTGTATCAACAGCTCTTTTTCCATGACCTTGAACTGAATGGAAACATTCCACATTAGACAACAATGAGCAGTGCCTTCCCGGAGGAATGCAATGCATGCATGTATAAGACACTGAGAGAATTCTTGCCACAATTTTTCTGGGAAATCAATCTTGTTGAAGAAGCAAATGACTAGTAACTATGCAGACTCCTTGAAAGGGGGTAGTGAAAGCATCTTCTCCAGGAACATATGTTTTGTTGATGTTGTTGTCATTGTCATCATGGATATTGTCCATCTGCGTCTGCCACATGCCAGATAAATTCGCTGCAAAATTCAGTTGGAGAATTCTCCTTAAAAGAAGCTGTTTCCTGATACTACAGTACACGTATATTCATTATCTCAATGGCAAATATTATTCTGCCTTTGATAGCATAGATAGAAGCACATACCTAATACTGTTGACTATTGCATGCAAAATTGGCTTAATTGTACACTATTTCCACAGCAAACAGCATGAAGCAGGCAAAAAATTAATCTGAATGGGTGTCTAACAATTCAGGCAAAATTGTACAATTGAGCTGACATTTTTAAAGATCTAGCTACAATATTCATATAGATAAGGAGCTTTACACAGGATAAGTCAATAATGCAGCAGGGAGGGATAATCCATTGGCTTCTTTTCCCAGGGCATCCAGAAACTCCCCCTAGAAGCCAAGATGATAAATCTGAGGCTGGTATATTCTGGCCCTATCATGATAGGACTTGTTTCAGTAGACAGTATAATAATAGTTAGCAAGGTGGAAAGAATTTTATTTATTTATTTATTTATTTATTTATTTCTCTACTACATTTATATTCTGCTCTTCTCACCCCAACAACAAAGGCCCAATTATATGCCATAAATAGTAAATACATCTATAGCATAAAAAACCATATACTTTAGAATCACATAATTAAAATATCACAGACTTTACACAATTACTTAAAATCAGTCAAATCAAAAGCATATTCCAGGGGCCATTTCAGTTGTCACTTGCATTATTCATGATTACACTGAGAGATCATTATTGTACTAGGAATCATTGTCCAAAGGCTTTGTCTCACAAACATGTCTCCACTCTTCCTGAAGGTCAGGAAAGAGGGGGCTGATCTAATTACCCAGGAAAGGGAGTTCCATAAGTGAGGGGCCACCACCTAAAAGGCCCTGTCTCTCATCCTACCAGTAGTGCATGCAAGGGGAGGAGGGATAGAGAGCAGGACCTCCTTGGATGATATTAATCTCCAAGATGGTTCATAGGGGGAGATCTGCTCAGACAAGTAAGCTGGGCCAAAACCATTTAGTGCTTTATAGGCTAAAGCCAGCACTTTGAAATGTGATTGGTAGCAAACTGGCAGCCAGTGGAGCTGACGTAACAGGGGAGTTGTAAGCACCCTGTACGCTGTTCTACTGAGGAAACTGGCTGCTGCCCATTGGACCACTTGAAGCTTCCAAACAGTCTTTAAAGGCAACCCCATGTAGAGCACATTGCAGTAGTCCATTTGAGGTGTAACAACAACGTGAACTACCATGGCCAAGTCTGACTTCCCAAGGTACGGGCACAACTGGCACACAATTTTCAATTGTGCAAAATCACCCCTGGTCATTGCCAAGACCTTGGGTTTCAGTCTCAGTGATAAATCCAGAAGAACACCCAAGCTGCTAATCTGCATCTTCAGGGGCAGTGTGATCCCATCCAACACAAGCTGTAGTCCTATACCCTGTTCAGCCTTGCGACTGACTAGGAGTACCTCTGTCTTGTCTGGATTCAATTTCAATTTGTTGGCCCTCCTTCAGGTTGTCACAGCAGCCAAGCAGTAGTTCAGAACCTGAACAGCCTCCTTCACAGCAGATAGAAAGGAGAGACAGAGTTGGAACGTCATCTGTATACAGATGACATTGAACTCCAAAACTCTGGATGATCTCTCCCAGCAGTTTCATGTAGCTGTTAAACAACATGGGAGACATTACTGAGCCCCACAGGATCCTACAGATCAATGGCTGTGGGGCCAAGCAGGTGTCCCCCACAACACCTTCTGAGAAAAACCCTCGAGGAAGTACTGGAATCACTGTAAAACAGTGCCTTCCAGTTTCATTCCCACAAGGCATCTCAGAAGGATACCATAGTGTACAGTACTGAAAGCCACTGAGAGGTCCAAGAGAACCAACAGGGACACACTCCCCCTGTCCAGTTCTCTGCGTAGATCATCCACTAAAGTGACCAAGGCTTAGTGCATTCTGGAAATATGTTTTCAACAAGCAAGGAAATACTCACCCAAGCATCAAGAGGCAGTGGTTACTCCATTGCTGAAGAAGCCGAATTTAGATCCGTCAGTCCCTTCCAGCTACCGCCCAGAGTGTAGCACAGCAGTTCTCATTTGTGCCTGGGGGGCAGGGGCCAGGACCGGGGGTCCCACTGGCATTGGGGCCTGCAGCAGCAGAGTTGAATTCTGAAGAGGATTTAGAAGGATTAGCAGAAGGAGAGTTTCCCATCACTGGGCCCCCTTCTCCCATAGAAAGCCTGGCTTGGGAGGAAGGTTGGCCTGACCCTTACGATGAGACAGATAACCAGGTGCAAATGGAAAGCAGCGATAGTGAAACTTATGAACGGCCGGGTGGGAGAGGCTCACAGGATCCTTTGAGTGAAAACATGGAAGAGAGCAGCTGGGAAGAATCTAGGGAGGAGAGCTCTCATGGAGATAGGGACCCAGGTGCTGGGAGGCAAGGCCGAACCTTTGATAGGAGACGCAGCATCGAGTCTAGCAGAAGGGGATGGTACCATAGCCTAGACAGGCCGAGGTCCGTCAGCAGAGATTGGACGAGCCCGAAGCCTAGGCGTCGGGGACCTCGGCCGAAAGATTAAGTATAGGATCCGTGGGAACGAATCCCCAGTACTTCGGCCACGTCTCTTCTGAGCAGACGTGAAGCGAAGCTGGTCCACGGAGCTAAGTTGGCTAGTGGCCTACCAAGTCTTGCCCTGCATGTTGCCTTTCCTTGTTCCTGAATCCGCATTGTAGCGCGGAGCCTTGCCAAGTCTTTTGGATTCTTTATCAAGCTGTTTTGGACATTTGATTGCTTTTTTGGCCTTTGGATTTGCTTTTGCTATTTTTATGGACAATATTCCTTTTGAACTGTTTTATATTCAATAAAGTAGTTAGCCTTCAGTCCGTCTGTGTGTGTGGGCTTCAGGGACCGGTCAAGTCCTTGCATCGTGACAGAGTGTCGAATTTATCGTATCTGGGCAAGGTGGTTGAAAGGGCAGCAATGGAGCAGCTGCAGTCCTACCTAGATGATGCAACTTGGCTTGACCCCTTCCAGTCCGGCTTCCGTTCAGGGCATGGGACGGAGACAGTGCTGGTCGCCATCACAGATAAGCTGCGCCGCCAACTAGATCAAGGTGGATTGGCGCTGCTCGTGTTATTGGATCTCACGGCAGCATTCGATACTGTCGATCATGATCTCTTGACCCACTGATTGGCCGGGGCCGGGGTGAGGGGATCAGATCTTAGTTGACTGTCATCCTTCCTCTGGAACCGGTCTCAGCAAGTGAGAAGGGTCGAGGTTGTCTCTGAGGACATCCCACTTTCTTGTGGGGTGCCTTAGAGGCAATTCTCTCCCCTTTATTATTTAATATCTATGTCCAACCACTTGCTCGGTTGGCACGCAGCTTCGGGCTGGATTGTCACCAATATGCGGATGACACCCAGCTCATTCTGGGGATGGAAGGCTAGCCTGACTCCATACCCGATAATTTCCATCATTGCCTTGAAGCCATCACTGGATGGCTGCAAGCCAGTAGGTTGAAGGTGAATCCGGCTAAGACGGAAATCCTGTGGCTGGGTTGTCCGGGTACGGGAGAGATCCGGCTTCCAACCCTGGACAGGGCAACACTTTGCCCGTCTCCATCGGTAAAAAGCTTGGGAGTCACACTTGACTCCGAGCTGTCACTGGAGAAACATATTGTCAGCGGAGTGGCCTTTCACCACCTCTGACAGGCGAGGAGGCTGGCTCCCTACCTGTCCCATCATGACCTCGCCACAGTGGTCCAAGCCATGGTCATCTCAAGATTGAACTACTGTAATGCCCTCTACATCGGCCTTCCCTTGTCGGTGATCCGGAAGCTTAAGCTGGTGCAGAACGCGGCAGCATGGCTGGTGGCAGGCCTTCCATCTCACTGCCACATCACGCCTGTGCTGCGCGAACTGCACTGGCTTCTAATAGAGCACCGGATCACCTTCAAGGTGCTGGTTCTGACCTTTAAGGCCTTGAATGGTCTGGGACCAGTGTACCTAAGGGACCGCCTCTCCCACTACAGTCCTTCATGACCACTGCGATCCGAATCCCAGAACCTCCTGGTGGTGCCTAGCCACCAATCTATCCACCTGGGTTCAACACGGAGGAAGGCATTCAGTGCCGCTGCGCCGGTCCTGTGGAATGCCCTTCCGTCCACAATCTGAGCTCAGACCGATTTGTTAACATTCCGCAGGGCTTGTAAAACCCTCTTTTTTACCCAAGCGTTCGGTTTATAGATATATGAATATGTAAACTGTGCTTTGCATGCCTGGTTGCTGCAATTTTAATAGGTGGACTATTTTACTGTGTTCTATGGTTTTATATGAATGTAAGTCGCCCTGAGCCTACGGGAAAGGGCGACTAATAAATCGAAGTAATAAATAAATAAATAAATAAATAAGTGAATCAGCTCTTAAAAAGAAAAAAAGAGAGACAGGGGCAGATTCCGGATGGATATACTCAAGCATGGCTATTAAGGATATGGTAAACTTGGAGGTCTTTCATTCATTGGGTCACCATAAGTAGTCACTTGGATAGCAATTAACAACAACAAAGTCATCCCAAGGCCTTTTCTTCATGACTTTGTCCAACCTTCTTAAAAAACATTGAAGTTCCAGCTTGAGTGGCAGAGGCATCAGCACACCTCTCCTTTCTGCAACATTTTTCCATAAGCATTAAGAAACCATCTGCCAGCTATTTGCCAAAGGTGGAAGGGGTATGCATTCCATCATGCCAGTCACATCAAAATTCCTAGATGTATTTACTAAGTTATTTAATTATTTCGAAAGACAGCCTTTTCATTTTGTACTCTTGTTGCTTTTTACTTGCAAAGATGCTTTTTAAGATGGGCTGCCTGCTTCTGACAAGGCACAAAATGCACCATTTGGAGAGCTGCTTCATTTGATGCCTGGAGGAGTATCTCCTTGCTTTTTGGAATAAGAAAATACATTTCCAGAATCCTTTAGCTGGGAAATTGTGAGGACGTATAGTCCCAAAAAAAGTAAATTCCCAATGTGGATATAATTCTTCACTCATTTTGTGCTCAATGAAAGCAAACAGTAATTCTGGAGATTTTATTCTCATTGTGAGATGATCTGTCCTCAGTTCAGAGCTTTATGTCTGCAAAGGTTCTTCAAAAAAACCGCTCTCCTGTTCAGAAAATATAGTCATTGGAAATTTATTTTACATAACATTTGCACATGCCTTTTTATATTATGATGAGTGGGACAATGATTGTTTTGCACAGAAAATAATAATTTTGTTAAATTGTGGAACCCATAAGATATTCGGGTATTTTCCCTCTCCCTGCTCTTCCCAAAGGAAAAAACGACTGACATTCTGCACTGGGTTCTTAGTGAATCCAGTATTTTTCTTAGTGTACACAACCTGGCCTGACTCCCCACCACAACAAACACAAACAAAAACCAGTTTCTGATCCAGCAACCAAAGCAAGGTATAATTGCACTGTCCACTTACTTACTTACTTACTTACTTACTTACTTACTTACTTACTTAGGCAATCCCTCGTAACTTGAGGATTTATTTATTTATTTATTCTTCGATTTTATATTCCGCTCCTCCCTACAGGCTCGGGGCGGGTGACAATAAAATACACCTGGGCAGGCCAAGTCTCGGCATGCTGCCCTACAATTAAAACAAAAGACAGTTAAAAACAACGAGTTCAACGTATCACGAGGTACAGGAGATATACAAAAGTATACAAGGGTATACAACATATCATCCAATCAGGCTTAGGTAAATGCTAGCTCAAAAGAGCGGTCTTACAAGCCTTTCTGAAGGGATTAATTCCGAGATGGTTCGGACTCTATCAGGCAGAGAGTTCCACAACGCTGGAGCTGCCGCTGAGAAAGCTCTCTGTCGGGTTGCGGATAGGTGGCAGGAGCGGACTGATGGTATGGTCAACAAATTCCGTTCGTCTGACCGCAGTGATCTCGGGGGCAAGTATGGGGTAAGGCGGTCCCTCAGGTACGCAGGCCCTAGGCCGTGAAATGCCTTGAAGGTCAATACCAATACCTTGAAGACAATTCGGTACTCGATAGGAAGCCAGTGCAGTTGCCGAAGAATAGGCGTGATGTGGTCCCTCACTGACGAGCCCGTCAGCAGGCGTGCGCGGCATTCTGCACTAGCTTGAGTTTCCGGAGTGTCGACAAGGGAAGGCCAACGTGAGGCGTTACAGTAGTCCAGTCTCGAGATGACCGTCGCTTGGATTACCGTCGCCAGGTCGTTCCCGGACAGGTAGGGTGCCAGTCGCCTAGCCTGACGCAGGTGATAGAAGGACTCCCTGCTGACCACGGAGACCTGGGCCTCCATGGTCAGCAGGGAGTCCAGCTGAACACCCAAGCTCTTAACCGATGATGACGGGCTAAGCTGCTCGCCATCCAGGGTAGGCAACCGGCACCCACCCAGCCCAGGGCGACCGGGCCACAGGATCTCCGTCTTCGACGGGTTCACCTTCAGCCGGCTGGCACGCAGCCAACCAGTCACGGCTTCCAGGCGTCGGTGGAAACAATCGGTGCGGTATCCGGCCTGCCGTCCATTCTCAGCAGAAGCTGGGTGTCATCCGCGTACAGATAACACTCCAGACCAAAGTCGCGGGCCAGCTGGGCCAGGGCGCATATAAACGTTGAATAACAAGGGAGAGGATAGCCCCTGGGGACCCACAGTTAAGTGGGGCCCTCCCGGAGACCCCCGCCCCCCTCCACACGTTGTCCCGGCCCCGGAGGAAGGAGGCCACCCATTGAAGTGCGGTCCCCCCGACTCCGGCGCCGGCTAGACGGTGGGTCAACAATGCATGATCAACCGTATCAAACGCTGCTGTCAGGTCTAACAAGTCTGGTGTCTTGGCGGTGGGTTCGTAGGTGGCTGTGGAGCCCTATTCTTCTCCTGCAGTGAGGACATCAGTTTCCAGGAGGAAGGTGGTCCAGGTCAGGGTTGGCTTGACGTGCCTTCCTCTTGGCAGATCTCTCCCTTTCACCCTCCATTTGTGCCTCTTCGAATTCTGCAGCACTGCTGGTCACAGCTGACCTCCAGCTAGAGCATTCAAGGACCAGGTCTTCCCAGTTCTTGCTGTCTATGCCAGAATTCTTAAGACTGGCTTTAAGCCCATCTTTCAATCTCTTTTCCTGTCAACCAATGTTACGTTTCCTGTTCTTGAGTTGGGAGTATAGTAACTGCTTTGGGAGATGGTGATCAGGCATTTGGACAACATGGCCAGTCCAGCGGAGTTGATAGTGTAGGAGCATTGCTTCAATACTGGTGGATTTGCTTCATCCAGCATGCTGTCATTTGTCTGCTTGTCTTCCCAAGAGATATGCAGGATTTTTAGGAGGCAACGCTGATGGAATCATTCCAGGAGTTGAGCGTGACATCTGTAGAGAGTCCACGTTTCACAGGCATATGGCAGGGTTGAGAATACAATAGCTTTGTAAACAAGCACCTTGGTCTCCCTATGGATGTCCTGATTCTCAAACACTCTGCTTCATTCAGAAAAATGCTGCACTCACAGAGCTCAGGCTTATCCCGGTTCGAATCTAACATGGCAAATGCTGGATTGACCCTACAAAGATTTTGACCACCAGCCCCCAGGATTTTGTGGAAGTCGAGAGAATTCTGATCATCTATCAGTCAATCTGGTTTGGCACCGTGGGGTAACCAGTTTTACCATGTCCCCCCCCCCCATTCTTGTAATCTTGGTAGACAATGGGAGCAATATGGGTCATGCCAGTTGCTCATTACCTGGAGAGACATGTCCAGAACATCAGAAATGAAGCAGGGGAAGAAGGAAAGAGAAATTGCCCCCTCTGCTATCTCCTACCATTCACCAATCTTTTATTTATTTATTTACAGTATTTATACACCACCTTTTTCACCCCTGGGGGACTCAAATCGGTTTACACAGAAATAATGGCAACATTCAATGCCTTACAAACATAAACCAAACTACAATCTTCTTGTTGCTCTTGTTAGCATCAATTCAGTCAATGAGCAACTGGCATAGCCCATGACGACTCTAGTTCCAGGCTGCCCAAGCCTAAGGAAAATGGGCTGCCCATAGAAACAATAGCATCTGGTTCTCTTTCAGAACCATCCAAACCATTTACATGGCCCCAAAGTTGCAATTTGCTCCAGATTCCAGGGGAGAATATGGAGCATGCCGTGACTTTGGTTAATGCAATTTAAAGCCATATTAAGCAGCTTACTCCCACATTAACCCAGATCAGTTCATTGCATTACTGAGCTCCCAAGGAGCTGATTCACCATCCTGTCATGCTGAATGGAAAGTGTAGATGTCCTCCAAATGAAGGTCTACTGAGCTTTTGATCTGAGCACAAAGAGACAGGTATTTCTACCACCATCCCACCAGAAAGCAAGCCTGAGACAAGAGTTACTTTGCAACAGGGATTTTGATGAGGATAGGATACTATTTTATGATTTTATGTTATGTTAACAGAAAAGTTGGATTCATGGTGGTTAGTCCTAATGGAGGTAAACTCATTGAATCAACTAGTCATGTGATGAATCAGCAATGTAAGTAAATCCAACCAATTCAATGGCCCTGCTTTGGTTAGAACTATCACTAGGATGTAGGACAATGTTTTATGATGTTTCGTGGGAGGCCCAATGCAAAAGGCTGCCATTAATACCAAACAGCCCTTAAATTTGTCAGAAGATATTGATTTCCACTCATAAAATCTGAGAGCACCAATTCATGTATATAGTTTAAAGAAGAGGAAGAATTGTGAGCAGAGAAGGAATATAGCAACACCTTTCACTGATTTATTTTAGCATGAGTTTTGGGTACTTTCCATTCCCTTTTTCAGATGCATAAATGGATCAGATACCTAGTTAACATGTACATAGTGAAGCATCATGAGTCCCCAAATGGTTCCAGTACAGAGAAAATGTCTGCTGCAAGTGATGGACAGTGTCCAAAGACAATAAAGGCTTAGTCTTTTAGCTTTCTTTGTTTGCTCCTCTGCTCAAGCTACCAGCAAATGAAGAGAGAAGTATATTTTACTTAACAAGCTATTTCCCTGAACAGATTCCTTTCAAGTGCACACATCTGACAAATGGAAAAGAGACACGTTCCGAGGCAGTGTTTGTAGTGTTCAATTAGTATGCCTAACTCTAATCAATACAAGGATTTTGCAGTGGGCATGGTCTATTGAATTGTTATTAGGAACACATTAGGTACTGGGGAGGATGCAATGGAGTTTGCCCTTGGCAATTTGCCATAGATTACTCATCAAACCTGCTGTCGTGCTAAGTACTAAAGCTAAGGCTGTGGAAGATGGGCGCAATGACAGCTGAAAGGCATTTGACCAGAGAACAGCAGGGACTCTCATTATCAATGCAATTGAATCTTGGCTCTGGCAGAACTCTGTATTTTTTCCTCATAGTTGTACTATAGCTGTGCAAACTGAGGCTGTTGTACTTTGGACAATCATGAGACATTGAATAAAGCAAAAATAGGGAAGATAGTAGAAAAAGAGTATGGCCACATCACAGACGGAGTTCTCAAAACCTAAATGACTGGGGATATTAGCTGATTGTATTATATGGCATCAAATACTTGCCATTATATGTATCCTGCCCTGAGTCCTCACTGGGGAGATAGGGAAAGATACAAGTAAAGATGATGATGATGAGTCCTATTCTTCCATGCAGAAATTCAAAGCACTTCCAACCGATGAGAAGGGCATTCTACAATATTCTGACACAGTGTATTCCATTGCTACATGTCTGAGGGCAGGTCTACCTCAAAGCCACTTCTGAAGTTTCCATGATGTCAACCTATGTTCACTGAACATTGTGGTTTTTATGGGACTAAATTGGTGCTTTAGGCAAACTTGAGACAATCTGGCATTTACAAGAAGCCCCCATGACTTTGAGGATGTTTGGACAATGGAATCAGATTCAACTTGGTGATGGGACACTGTTATCATCACACTTTCCATGTACTCATCAGTCAAGGTGCATCATGCTTGTATCATTGATGCCATTCCTAGCCTGGCTAAGAAATCTTTGTGAACATCATGGACTCCCCATTCCAACATCAACGAAGCACCTGTGTGACTAGGAAAATGGAGATTTGCATGGATGCCTCTGCTAATGTCAGAATGGGGCATTCATGACACCCAGAAGCTGGTACAGAGCTCTGTGATCAGTTGACATTAGTAGCAACACAGGGGGTGAAACAATCCACTAGAAATGATCTCAGGCCAGTTTGACAATACGGAAGCCAATGTGGAGCTGAAGTAGAATTGGGCTGGGTGTGTCTGGCTGCCTCTAGTGTCTGCCTGGAACATTTATGCTCCAGATTATCCACAGGTTTAACAGCCAGTGTAAACTTGCCCCTAATCTCTGGAGCAACAGAAAACAGATTTGCCTTATTGTCAATATGGCGGCCTTTCAAATATTTAAACATGACTCTCAACAAGTGAGGAATGACTTGAAGGCACACCACTCCTACCACCATAACAACAATAATAGCATTCCATAGAATAGGCTTTCTGACTCTAAAATCTTCCATGGACTGAATTAACCTAAAGATTGACTTTTTCCTTATCTTTTTATTGCTTAGGAAAACATACCAGACATAATGGGGGTCTCACCTTGTCAAGCCCTTTGACTGAAATCCTGATTGCTCAAAGAAGCCAGAGTACACAAATTGAAGATAATCTTTGCTATTCATCATGATAGGTCTATTATGGTTGAAAAATCATTCTGTCCCTCCACCAATTTGATTATTGTGCTTCCTGACTCCTAAATCTCCATTGTTGACCTTATCATGGACCATCTAAACAGGTTTTATTCAGTAATGTGTAATGGGGGGAACAATCTTTCTACTCACGTCACGGCTGTGCAATGGATCCCCCATGACTTTGAGGATGTTTGGACAATGGAATCAGATTCAACTTGGAGATGGGACACTGTTATCATCACACTTTCCATGTACTCATCAGTCAAGGTGCATCATGCTTGTATCATTGATGCCATTCCTAGCCTGGCTAAGAAATCTTTGTGAACATCATGGACTCCCCATTCCAACATCAACGAAGCACCTGTGTGACTAGGAAAATGGAGATTTGCATGGATGCCTCTGCTAATGTCAGAATGGGGCATTCATGACACCCAGAAGCTGGTACAGAGCTCTGTGATCAGTTGACATTAGTAGCAACACAGGGGGTGAAACAATCCACTAGAAATGATCTCAGGCCAGTTTGACAATACGGAAGCCAATGTGGAGCTGAAGTAGAATTGGGCTGGGTGTGTCTGGCTGCCTCTAGTGTCTGCCTGGAACATTTATGCTCCAGATTATCCACAGGTTTAACAGCCAGTGTAAACTTGCCCCTAATCTCTGGAGCAACAGAAAACAGATTTGCCTTACTGTCAATATGGCGGCCTTTCAAATATTTAAACATGACTCTCAACTTACTCTTCTCCAGGTTTAATAAGACCAATTTCATATGCAGCTGCTCATAGGGCATGGATTTTACTTCTTTGGGCACCCTCCTCTGGAGACTTTCTGACTTGTTGAATTCTCCATATTTTTTCTGGTCATGTGGGAGCCCCATTCTGACATCAGCAAAGGAACCCACAATGGCTGGGAATTTGGACAGAGCTCCATAGCAGTGGCATCACAGGTCAAATCACTTTCCTTTCCCTGCACGAATCACAAAGCAGATTGAGTCAAATGGGTCTGAATACCACTGTCCAAACAGCCCTGAAGCCCCAGAATGCATCCAGAAAAGTCAGGAGTATCCATCATCTTTGTTAAAAGTTGAACAGAGTTGGTTAAGAAAAAGTAAACCTGCAATACTCACTGTGTATTGTGGGGACAAACAGCAATGCATTCACAGGGCATACAGCATTTGGAGCAAGTGTAGACAAGGCAATGACTCTGAAAGGTTTCAATCCCCATTTGGTCATGGAAACCACTTGGTGACCTTGAGGGAGTCTGTCCCAGAAAAAGAACCATAATAGTTTCATGTTAGGACCACCCTAAGTGAGGAATGACTTGAAGGCACACCACTCCTACCACCATAATAACAATAATAGCATTCCATAGAATAGGCTTTCTGACTCTAAAATCTTCCATGGACTGAATTAACCTAAAGATTGACTTTTTTCCTTATCTTTTATTGCTTAGGAAAACATACAGACATAATTGGGGTCTCACCTTGTCAAGCCCTTTGACTGAAATCCTGATTGCTCAAAGAGCCAGAGTACACAAATTGAAGATAATCTTTGCTATTCATCATGATAGGTCTATTATGGTTGAAAAATCATTCTGTCCCTCCACCAATTTGATTATTGTGCTTCCTGACTCCTAAATCTCCATTGTTGACCTTATCATGGACCATCTAAACAGGTTTTATTCAGTAATGTGTAATGGGGGAAAAATCTTTTGACTCACGTCACGGCTGTGCAATGGATCTTGTTATAACTTCGTAGGAGTTTGTTCTTTCGGTTCTGTGACTTGTAAAAGCTTTCAAATCCTCCTTAAAATGGGTTTCTATTCTGATCCTACAAAAGCTCCAGCTTTTGATACGTGGACCAGAAAGTGATAAAATCTTCAAGCAAGCATTAGTTTCCTGTCCTTATCCCACAAGGGACATGGAAGAGAGGATGAAAATAATGCTTCTATCCTTGGAAATCAGTCAATGTCAGTACTTTAGGCCTAGCTCACTGTCTCTGACAGAAAACCCGTCTGAATGCAAAGAGTGATCTCAAAAGTCTTAGTTAGTAGTGCCACCAAAACACTTGTCTATTTCCATCTCATTGCAGGTAAGTTCGTATTTTCCAAATGTCTGATGATGCCTGACATCTTTCCAAGAAATGTTATGTGTTGCCCTTCATTCAAACTATGCCTGCCACCCATAAGTATGCAGGGTGAACTATTTGCCAAAATGCAACTGAACTATTCTGAGTTGTACATACAACAATGTTGTACATTGTAGTTCATCATGGCACATGGGCATAACTCAGTGTGCATTACACTGTGGCATTGTAGTAGTTTGATATCACTTTATTTTCCATGGCTTCATCCTATGAGTTTCTGGAATTTTATAGAAATCACATTAGAAGACATAATTCTCTAATACAAAAGAATAAAACTACAAATACCAGACTTCCCTAGCATTGAGCATTGTGGTGTAAAACTACTATAATATTACATAAAACGGATGTAGCTTCATTTAGCTTTGTTGTCTTCTGCTAAATTGAATGTGTAATGCTGAGATTCAATTGCCCACAACCTTTCCTGAAATCTTTTGGAAAAAACTCCTTATACATACACATTTTTACCATATTTATTTGTTTCATTTTTCATTTCTTTTCGATTCAGGAAATTTTGCATTTTCTTTGGAAAATGTTTGTTTACATCAGATTGAGTACCTCTTATGTAGAAGTTGGAAACCTATATAGAAGCCAAGAGATTTAAACTTTAACCATTGTGGCTCAATGCTATGGAATCCTGGGAGTTGTAGTTTGGTGTGGCACTCACTCGCTTTGACAGAGAAGATGCTACAGCTCCTGTTATTCCACAGCACTGAGTCATGGCAATTCAAGTGATGTCAAAGCACATAAACCTACAGGGTAGATAATACATACATAGTCTGTTGTACTTTGGCCATATCACAAGACAACAAGACTCACTAGAAAAGACAGTAATGTTTGGTAAGGAGGAAAGTAATAGGAAAAGAGGATGACCACAGTCCAGAGGGGTAGACAGGAAATTACATCACTGAGTTTGCAATTCATGAGAAAAGTGTTTGAGGATACGGGTAACAGAGAGATCTCTCATTCAGGGGGTCACCATAACTCAGAGCCAGTTTTGCAGCAGTTAATAACAATACCACTTATTTTCTTAGCTTTTCTTCCAAATTGTGTTATCAGCAGAGAGTGTTTGACTTGGATTTTGTAGGAGTTTATAGGTTTGCAAAATTGGCAGGGAAGGTTTTCCCCATGCACTGCATAGAACAGAATAACTTTATTGTCACTATACATTGTACAACAAAATTAAATGTCTTCTGCAACTCACCCATCTCTCCACACCACAACCACCACCACACAGCTCCCAATGCCACATTTATGAAACCTGTGGAATTCAACATAGCCACAGCTCTAGGATAAAAGCTATCTCTCAATCTGTTCGTCCTTGTCCTTGTCAGCCTGTACTATCTGCTAGATGGCAATAATTAAAAAAGGAATATGCTGGGTAAAATGGATCCCCAAGAAAGCTCTGAGCTTTCTTTTTTTAAAAAATATCTTTATTCAACTTTTTTTTTCAATACATACAATAAAATACGATAGGATAGGTGGAGTGTGAGAAGCGGTTAGTAGTAGAGTATAGTGTTCGAGGGGAGGGGGGAAAGAATGGGGGAGTGGTTGGGGTTGAGAAGAAGCAAGAGAGCGGAAAAGTAGAATAGCAAGTAGGTAGAGAGGGGGGAGGGAAAGAGAATTGGACTGATAGAGGGTGGGTTAAAATAGAGGGTAAGTCCCGAAACAACTGTGTGTGTTGGCTTCCAGTTCCATTGTAGGGTACACTTTATATACTTGAAACAGTCACTTCCACTTTGGTAGATTATGGTTTGCCAAGGGAATCTCTTTAGATCCTTGGGTCTTTGCTCCTCTTTCTTCTTTTCCCCCCATTTCCTTCTTTAAGTAGTCTTTCAAGTAGTCTTTCACTTGGGTCCAGTTTATACTGTTTTTTTTGTTTTGATCAATTATCAAGTTATT
The DNA here is from genome assembly GCA_030556195.1 of Anolis apletophallus. NCBI lineage: Eukaryota > Metazoa > Chordata > Lepidosauria > Squamata > Anolidae > Anolis > Anolis apletophallus. The sequence continues at coordinate 143,082,373 of JARBWK010000007.1, read as the reverse complement.
CAGGTTGTCTAGTTCCATAACTTCTCTTAATTTTATTAACCAGTCTTCTATACTTGGAGTTTCCTTGTTCTTCCATTTCTTTGCTAATTCAATCCTAGCCGCAGCCGACATGTAGAAGAAAAAATTGCCATCATTATCACTTATCTCGTAGTCCGTTAAGTTGAGTAGATAGTATTCTGGTTTCAGGTCAAGTTTGTAATCTAGCAATTTCACTACATGGTGGTGTACGGAGTTCCAAAAGTTCTTGACTTCTTTACAAGACCACCAACAGTGGAAGAAGGTTCCTTTATGTTCGTCGCATTTCCAGCACTTATCCTTCAGGTTTTTGTAGAATTTTGCCAATTTCACTGGTGTTAAATGCCAATGAAAAAACATTTTATACCAGTTTTCAGTGATGTTGGTGAAACCGGAGTATTTAGTTTTTTTCTTCCACAAGGTTTCCCATTCCTTCAGGAGGATGGTATGTCCCAGTTCTTGTGCCCATTTCACCATCGTCTCTTTTATTAACTCTTCCTCCGTATCCCATTGTAGAAGTTTATTATATAGTAAAGTAAAGCTCTGACCTTTCTTAAGGCTTCAGAACCTATAAAGCTCTTCCAAAGAGGGGAGAAAGTGGGCAACCCATGATTCTCTGTGCAGAAGTGGTGACTCTTTGGGGTGCCTTCCTATCTGCTACTGTGCAGTTACCAAACCATGTGCAGATGCAGTATAATATAGATCTGGTGGTTTTGCAGAATAGAGCCTTGGTCTTGTCTTCTTGATAATCAATCAAATCCTAAATCTACCTGACCCTCCACAGCTGCCATCCCATGATCCCGGGCTCATTGATTTCTCTCCTCTCTGTGGTTGGCGCAGCTTAGGAATTCTCATTTCTATGGTCATTTGGCATCTCCTTCGAATAGATGTTGGCAGCCAGATGTGCATCCGCATATGCAGGTAGCTGTTCTTTCGGTTCTTCAAATTACAAGTGCTTCAGCCAACACCTGGGTTTCTAAGTGATGATTACTACACAGTTTAAGTGGAGGCCATGGTCAAAATGGGTTTGCTTTAAAGAAAAATAAAGACACCTGGTCACCTTCTGCCTCCTCATTTTTATGTAGATGCTTGGATCCATCTGCTCAAAGTTCTCCCCAGCAGCAGAAACACCCCCCTTCCAACGTCAAGCAGAAGGCAATTTAGAAGTCTGCTGAACCAATACATCACATGAGCTTCGAAGTGGGAAAAGGTCTATTCAGCTGGCAGATGAATATCGGCTTGCAAGTAACATGTGTTCACAGTAGGCGATACAGAAAAAGATACAATACATCTGTTCTTTTGAAAAATCAGAGAACTGGGTTTCATTGGAGTGTGTTCCACATTTGGCAGCAATGCAGGATCATTGCAAGGTTGAGGTCTGAGATCATTTGGAGCAGTAGTTTCTCCTTCTAATACAACACAGTTCCTGTAATAAAGGAAATCAACTGGTGAAGTGCAGTAACTAACAGGAAAGTATAAATCAGGAAGTATCAATTTGTATGTATTCACTAGTAAAAGGTGGATGTGGATCTTAATGAGACATACCACATTATCACAGAATGCCTATGCCCCACACCACTGGAGAAATTATATTGTTTAGCTGGTATTGCACCACCTGACATCTGCCAGGAAATAGCAGCCAGTAATAAAAGGACCAAGGCAATGACATCTCCGGCCCATCCTCTTTTCGGATATCAGCCAGCACGCCAAAGCCTTACATCAATTAACAGCTTCCTAAGATTTATAGAGATACTTGCAGGAACACCTCAGCAAGCGAGAGTCCAAAAGTGGCAAGCTAAAACCAGGAAACTCAATCCATGGATGATACCGAATGACAGACTCCCTACTGAGCACACAGAAGACTGGGCAACTTGGAAGGTGCTGAACAGGCTTTACTCTGGCACCATGAGATGCACAGCCAACCTTAAGAAATTGGTCTACAAAGTGCAGTCCACCACATGCGAGTGTGGAGAAGAGAAAACCACAGATCACCTATTACAATGCAGTCTGAGCCCTGCCACATGCACAATGGAGGACCTTCTTATAGCAACACCAGAGGCATTCCAAGTGGTCAGCTATTGGTCAAAGAACATTTATTATAATGCCAAGTTTTTAACTTTGTGTTTTTTAAAATACATTACAACTGTATTGTCGGAATCAGACGCCGCTTAAAAAAGCTAGTCACAAGTAGGTGTGAAAAAGAGTTTATTGTCTACAAATCACAGTGCTTTGAAGAACACTTAAGACTAACTTAGCTCAACTAAAATAGCCTACTTCAGCATAAAACAAACAGTCATTGTGAGCAGCAATTAACAGGAAAAAACACAAGAGTAGCAAAATCAAACACAGCGTCTGTATGCAGTCCTTGGCCGTCACGGGTAGGCAGTCCAAAAGGGTTGAGCTTCAGGCGTCATCATGTTCCGTTCATTATCCGTTCAAAACAGAGGAAGGAGGCAAGCCAAAAGGTCCCGAGCAGCAGCTAATGCATGGGAATAATTCCTTCCCAAGAATCTTCATTCACGAAGTAATGTCAGAGAGAGAGAGAGAGTTGTGTAGTGAAGGTGCATCTCTAGATGTGGATATTTATGCTGTGTTCATTTCTTGATTGAATTCATGGTATCATTGCATCACAGGGTCTTTTGTTCCAGGTGAACTTGAATCATGATTACTTCTCTCCCAGCAAAGTATCTCCCTCATAATATCAAGTAGATTTGTTTAGGAGCTGCTAAATCATGTGGTTTTTCCTAGGCACAATTGCTTTGCAGCAAAGCACAAACAGGGACCAAGTACTATTTACATTATTGCTGCTTGTTGAAAACCTGCATTTCTCTCTGATACAATCATTGAAATTCAAGCCCTGGATTATCCAATTTGGCATTAGTATTTGTGATTTGCAGACTGGCTTTTTACCCTACCTGATTAAGAAAATGCAAGGACATTGGGGGAAGAGGGTGAAAACAAGGAAGCTTCCAGAATCGAAATGCACAACCCCATTAGGGGTGAATATCAATGTGTACATCGCTTGGATGGTAATAAATCCCAGAGGGTGGGAATCAAACTGGCAACATTCAGTTTTTTACATGAAAAATTATTGGCAAAACCTTCAATCTGGCAAATGTAGAGCCAAAGACAGAACTAGTTGGAATCTACATGGATAAGTTAATGCAGAAAGCCCGCTTGAGTCTTTTCTTGAATCTTTGGTGATCCATTTGAAATTTTCTAGATTGATTTAGCTCTATATCCTTTGGAAAGGCTTCACCTTCTAAATTAATTTAGAAGTATTCCCTTTGTTTTTCCTGCAATGTCAAGAAGCTGGTAAGATATAGTGCTGAAATTGGCTGCTTTATCTGGTACAAAGCAAAAAGACATGATCTCATTTTTTTTCTTTAGACTTTTTTGTGTGTCAGGAGCAACTTGAGAAACTGCAAGTTGCTTCTGGTGTCAGAGAATTGGCCGTCTGCAAGGACGTTCCTCAGGGAACGCCCGGATGCTTTACCATCCTTGTGGGAGGCTTTTCTCATGTCCCCACATGGGAAGCTGGAGCCAACAGATGGGAGCTCACCCCACTACATGGATTCAAAATGCCAATCTTTTGTTCAGCAGTTCAGCCAGCACAAGGGTTTAATCCATTGTGCTACTGGGAGCTCCTTTTGTTGAAACTGATGAAGTTGGGGAAAGAAACCAGTCTGGACATAAAATGCACCAAATTACCTGCAAATTTGACAGCTTTATTTTCAAAGTAACTTTTTCAAGATGAACCCATGATTGTCACTAGCTCAAAAGTCTTTGATAGGCAGGCCTTTACTTGCCTATGGATTGCCTTCCAATTTCAAATTGTTACTTGCTTACTTCCAGGAGGATGCACATCACAGATGGGGAGATGCACTCACCTTGGCATTAGGCAATATAGTTCCTCCTGCCTTTGTCCCCCAAAGACTATTGTCAAGACTGAACTTGTTACCTTATCACATACCAACAACTTTTGCATTTTTGTGGCTATAGTATTCACACAGCAATCTGCTTACAAAGGTCTGTTCCTTGGGCACTTCATGTCATGCATCCGATGAAGTAGATTTCTGTCTATGAAACCTTATGTTACTAGCTTCTTTTCCACAGTCTCACCAAATACTAATGTTCATGGTTAGAACTTTTCAATCTCTTTTAATACATTAATTGTATTGCATTAATTTGATGTATTTGAATTATTATTGCTGCTTAACTTTTTAAAAAGACAAACATGTTAGCATGGATTTCACTTGTGTGTTGCCCTCAAATATTTTAATATAGGGTGGGAGGGAAAGAAGGAAGGAAGGAAGGGAAGGAAGAAGGAAAGGGTAAGAGGAAGGAAGGAAGGAGCTGACTTGGAGAAATACCAACAGAGTTGTGGTTGTTGCATGACTTCAAGTTATTTCCTCAAAATTTGTTCAGAAGGGGATTGGAATGGCCATCCTCTGAGGCTAAGAGAATGTGACTTGCCCATGTCATCCAGTAGGTTTCCATGGCTGAATGGAGACTCAAACACTAGTCTCCTACTGAAACCATTTTATTCCATATTGACTATCATGCCATTAATACAGAGTAGTCATATAAATTCGGGGTAAACCTTTTCTCATTTTGTGTCGTGGCTTTTGTTGGGGCTCCCCGATCCATTTTTAGTAAGCCTCTCAAAATTGGGAGAGTTGTTTTCGTTTGGAGGGGCATGCAGGTAGGCCTCAAGCACACCTGCAGCCAAACTCCTGACCTGCCTGCTTGCACGCCCCACCACACATCCACTCTCTTTCCAAGGCAAGAAGGCAAGTTTGGATGCACATGAAAGTAGGCTTTCATGTCAAGCAGATTTTTGTGGGGGGAGGGGGGTTCTCGTTTCGTGCTTCTGAATAAATGAAGACACGAAAGAAACTGTAGGATTGCACACATGTCTAGTACAGAGTCTAATTTTCCATCCTCTCAGTTGATTTCCTACCCTGTCCTAAAGTACACTTGTAACTAGATACACAAGAGACAACAAGGACAATTGTAATGGGAGAGTTTGTTGGTGGTATTACTTTAACTGTCCATTGTTCACCTAGCTTCAGGTTCAATTCTTTTTGTAATGTAAATCGATCCATTGAAGTGCCATGTGAGTCTCCGGAGGATCATTTCACCTCCAGAGCTCCAGCCAAATGCCTTGGAGAAGGACATGCAAAAGAAGTTCAAAGATTGGTGCAAGGAGCAGATCTAATGGATTTGTTCAGTTGGTGATGAGAAAACAAATTATCAGTGCTTTAATATCTGGTGATGACTAAGCAGAGGAGTTAATGAAATCTCATGTCCTATGATTGATTGGACACATTATTTATCTGAAACACTCTCAAAATGTTCAAGGCCATTACTTTTCTCCTCTATGTTAATTCAACTGCTTTATAAGTAGACATTATTGAAACCCAAATATTATAGGTCTGTAATTTTCCACTGTTGACACAGAATATTTATGTTTGAGGTTTCAGAGAAACAACCCAAAACAGGGAAAAGGCTTGTAAATATTATTGTTGAGGGCCATGGAGACTTTAGACTTAACTCTGCATGTTGTCCAGTAGCGCTTGCACTGATTCAGATCACCATTATTTTCCATAGCTGTATGTTCTTTGGGCGGCAAATGATACATAATTCAACCAATTGCTCACTTGAAGATAACATATGAATCACCGAGTCCTGTGCTACTTTTCTATGCCTTTGCATGGGGAACATGCTGTGCAACTGAGTATCACCATAGGTATCTCGGCACACAGTAGTGATTTGGACACAATAGGTGGAAATAACAGTGAAGATCAAAGGGATATTGAGGAAATCAAGAGATAGGTTTTGGACAAACTTGAGAACAACTTTGCTATAATGAAATTTTGAAAGCAACCCATTACAAAAGGAAAAGGCTGAGAACACTTTGGAAGAGTCAATATTCTACAGTGCAAACAAAACACTGGGAAGGAGGCAGGTCATTGTAGCTTTGTTAGATGGTCAGTACTAAGCCACCATGATGCAATAGTTTGAGTATTACTCTAAGATTCTGAAAGATCAAGGTTCAGATCCCATTACAGAGGGATTAAAATAAAACCTCTCTGATGATGCAACCATTAAAGCACAACTAAACCAGCTATCACATTTAAACACTATTCATTTAAATAAACTAAACAATAAATGTGCTTATTTTCCCCTTTTCTTCTTTTTCCATGTTATGTACCTTCAAGTTGTTTCCAATTTGTAGAAATCCCAGGAAAACCTATCATAGAGTTTTCTGAGGCTGTGTGCATTTCATATCATGTACAACTCTCGTAACTAGGAAAACAAACAAGTGGGAGTAAGGGGAAAGCATCAACAATGAATGCGAATGTGTAGCATATGTATCAATAATAACAGTGCTAGTCAATAACCCCAAAGGTATGTGGCATATTTTATACAACCATATATCACGCACAAGTGGTATTATAAGACATATAAACACTGTGAATACGACGTTCTCAAATACAGTCATATAAATATACATGAATATTATACATTACATATAAACCTCATACAAAATATGGCACGAATATCTACACACACTTAAATCAATGGTTGGAGTATTATCATGAATAAATGTTATGCCTCAGTTAAAGAATAAGTATACAATCCAATAATGATGGCATCAATTAAAGTACAAGTACAATCATTGTATTCTCAGATTGTTGTACACAAATACCAGCATTCAAGTCCCAGGGATACTTCGAGTGCCAACTCAATATGTAGTGGTGCTGAGTCTCCAAGAATGGTGTAAATTCTCTGGGCACTAGGACCTAGGACGCACTTCCACGGTCGCTGTGTGTGTGTAGTCCGTGATTGAAAAATGAATGCAGTGCATGAGTTAGGGATAATCCAAATGGAATATCGGGTGAGGTGGAAACAGTGTTTGAAAGGGCGAAAAAGAGGTTGTTGTGGAAATAATAGCCTTAAAGGTAAGTCCACATAAGATCGAAGGTCATCACTAAAAAATCGGAAGTTATTTACATCCGAAGCCAGAGCAAAACCAATATCTGATTCAACTTCTGAAATGCATTTTTCCGCTCAAAAACAGGCCTATTGCCCATAGGTAGCTGAATTATTGCCCAATAGAAATTAGTACTGGAGCTGGCTTTTAACTTTAAATATGTATGACTATTTTATAGTATTTTGTCTATGTTTTATAATAGTTATTCTGTATGTTGTTGTATGTTAATTGATAAAGTGGGTTGATCCCCAGAAAACCTGTTTCTAAACTCATTTGGGGGGGGGGGGGGACCGCTGATGTTTTGTAATAGGAACTCTTCCAGAAATTTTTTGGAATTTTTCAAAATTGATTCGTAATTAATAATGAAATTTGTTATTATTTTGTTAATGGCACCCGCACATGCGCAAAGTTTTTTAAAAAACCACCAAAAAGGTGAAACGCACAGGCAAATCAAGGGGGATTCATTCTCTTTCACCTCTATACTGCAGTTGAGTGGAACAGTATATTTTTAACATTTACAAATGGCACCAACTTTAAAGAGGGGTTAAAGAAGCAATTCACGAGGCGCAGCATTCAAGCTGGGGCACAAAACAGAGGCAAAGTGTGTCCCACTATTTTGGCTTGAGCACTGAGTGTAACAGTACCCAGAACTCTGTGGAGAACAATTACAAGTCCCTAGGGGGTTTAAAGAGGCAATTCACAAGGTGCAGCGTTCAGCTGGGGCCCAAAACAGAGGCAAAGTGTGTCTCCCAGTATTTTGGCTTGAGCACTGGCTGTAACAGTACCCAGAACTCTGTGGAGAACAATTACAAGTCCCTAGAGGTTTAAAGAGGCAATTCACGAGGCGCAGTGTTCAGCTGGGGCCCAAAACAGAGGCAAAGTATGTCTCCTAATATGTTTTCTTTAGCACAGGGTCTAACAATTCCCAGAACTCTGTTGAGAACAATGGCAAGTCCCTTAGGAGAGATAAATCTATTATATAAAGGGGTTCCCATCATGGACTGACTGTCACGATGCAGGGTCCGGCCCCTTAATCACACACACAGAGACGGTAATCAGCTAACTATTTATTGAATAATAAAAAACAGGTGAAAAGGATAATTGTCCATAAAAGTATCAAAGTTGCAATAAAAAGGTAAAGAGTTCTTAGGTAAATCCAAAGGCAAAAGCTTGGCAAAGGCTCCGCAAAACAAAGCGGATCAAAAACAGACTTGGTCCGTGGCAAGGCAATCAAGGCAAAGTTCAAGAAAGCAAGCCCAAGAAACTTCTTGGCATGGTACGAGCCTCAATCCTAGCTCCGTGGATCTTCACTCGCTTCACTCCCTTCAGATCAGAAGTGGCCGAGTAACTGAGTATCCGTTCCCACGGATCCTATACTTAATTCCCCTGGTGAGACCCTCGCCGCTCTAGGCTGTGGCGCCAATCTGTGCTTCGGGACCTAGCGCTCCTCTGGCGCTCTAGGCTTCGGTGCCATTCCCTCCTGCTATACTCAATGCTCCGTCTCCTATCAAAGCTCCATTCTTGCCTCCCAGCACCTGGGTCGCTATCTTCATGAGAGCCGAACTCCCTTTCAGCTTCCATGGGCTCATCCTCCGCTGTTTCCCTGATCCTTTCCTGTGACCCGTAACCACCTGGTTTCTCATACTGATTATTGGAGTCAGCACTTTCAGTGTCAGCCTGACTTTCCCAGCTATCATAGCCATCAGGTCAGCCATCATCCCAGGCCAAGCTCTCTGTGGGAGATGAAGGCCCAGCTAACTCATCACCCCCTTCCTCCATGTCCTCATCAGCTACAGCTGGCCCTAATGCAAGTGGGACCCCCGGTGCTGCCCCCTGCCCCCCAGGCACAAAAGGGAACTGGGTTGCTACACCAACCATCCCAAACAGAGAAACCTTACAACGCAGAAACACCAAACTTGCCAACAGAAATAGGCTTCAAGCAAGGTATGTTTGTAGGAAAGAAACTTTCCCTCCCAAAACCTAAAAGGCCCCTAAAACAACAAGTAAAAAACTACATTTCCCAGCATCCTCCAGGGCCTCCAACGACTCTCCCAGCCTCTACATTCTGAAAACATGATTGGCTGCCAATAAGGGTGGATTTGCATAACTCCTGTACTGGCCAGCCAACATTAACATTCCGACCCATAATAAACTGTCAGAGGAGGATAAGGCAAAGGGCTGAGGCACAAACACAAAATTCACTTCCCACAGAAAATTTACACCCCTACAAATCACAGACCACACCCAAAATTGACAGTAAGGCTTCATTAACTTAATTTCCCTGACTAGGCCTCACTTAATGGAATGCTGTTTACGCTCTGAATTGACAGTAAGGCTTCATTAACTTGATTCTCCCGACTAGCCCTCAGCTCATTGGACATTGTGTATGGCCTGAATTGACAGTAAGGCTTCATTAACTTGCTGTTCCTGACTAGGCCTCAGCTCATGGGACATTGTGTATGGCCTGAATTTACAGTAACCTACCTTGGCACACAAAGCCCCTATGACCCACACTACATTCTACTACAGTTCGGAGGAGGGTGGACCATGGATTATGGGACTTGAAGTACCTCCATGGATAATGGGATTTGTACTACTTCAAAACCCATCATTCCCCACAGACCACTGTGACCCAGAACCAAGACCGATAAAGACCAAACTTGGCACACAATGCCCCCCATGACCCACACTCCATCCGACTGCAGTTCAGAGGAGTAACATCAATTCCAACCCTTACATACTCAGACTTTCTCACATCTCCTAAATAGGGCACAGCAACGCGTGCCGGGTACAGCTAGTAGACAATAAAAGAGGAACAGTGTAAAGATTGTGCTAAAAAGCAGTGGCAAGCTGTGTCTCCCACAATAAAAAGAGAATAAAGTGGGGGGAAATGAGCCGTAGGCTAAAATACTAACAAAAGTACAAAAAAAGCTAGAGAAAACAGCTGCACGGAGCAACTGCGGAAGGCTTGGATGGAACTAGCTCGTACGCCTGCTTGACCGACCAACGCAAAGAACCCCCAACCCCAATTCCCAACTAAGCAGCCTCGCCTATCTGATCTATCCCTCTCCTTCCCTTGCAGATTCTGCTTTCATGCTCCGGCTTTTTAAAGGCAATGCCCCACCCTGCTACAAGTGTTTGTTTTCCTCTCATTGGCTAGAGGGAAGCAGGTGGTTTCATGCTAACACCTGATGTCCAGTAGCCAATGAGGAAAATACAGCAAGAAAGGGCGGAAATAAAAACGACATAATAACGCGCCCTTCACGGAAATGGCAGACCCAGTTTCGATTTAGAAACGTCACTTCCGGGTTGCTGGCTGTGGGTTGAAAAAGGGTCTAAATTGATTTTAATACGAAATAATGGTTTTCTAAGGATAATGACTGGAGATATCCAGGCCTAGTAATTGAATGCTTTACCTGTGCTGGAAACCGCCCTAAGTATCTTGGAGAGAAAGAGCGGTATACAAATAAAATATTATTATTATTAATTGGAACTTGCTAACAGGATTTCAGCTATGAATTCTGAGAAGGTACATAAGTCTTCATCATTCCCCTCAACAACCACTTTATTAATTAGGATTTCAAAAAGAGTAATTATCTATCTTTCGTTGTACAACAGGAAAATAAACAGAAACACTTGTAGATACAATTGGTTGTATAGTTCTGCATTGGAACAGTAGCCTTGTGAGATTGGATTTAGACTTGGCACGCACAATGTAGTAACTTGGGCAGTGTTCCATGTACGTTTGTTGAAGATCGGCCCCATAAATAATCAAAAGGTGTCACCCAAGTTTAATCCACATTTTTATCTTCTGTTCCCTTTCTTAGCATGTGAAGATGCTGACAAACTGCCGGTAGCATGTAAATAGCTAGTTCAATCTGGAGTTGCATGCAAAAGAAGACAGGCAATCAGCATTCTGCTAATTCAAACATTAAAAATGCAAGCATCAAGAAGGAAATCAACTCCTAGAAAAAAATGACCTATAAAAGGACTAGAGGAAACATATGCCACCTATCTGTGAAAATTATTTTCCTGAAAAGATAAAGCACTTTATAATGTCATTTTAATTGACAGTATGAGATAATTGAACAGATGCCTTTCTGAAAAGTTTGCTTCCTTTTATTATTCTTGGGTAGAGGTGAGCAACGCATATATATGAGGACACAGGAAGCTTTACTTTTGCAGATAGGTTTTTATTTAATAATTGTGGTGATCCATATTGGGGAACTTGCTTCTCAAATTGTACATCAGTTTTTTTGCACAGCTCTTATCATTGTGTTTCTCTCATTCTTGTTTCATATATGTTTGTTGCTTAATAATGGTATAATTCATCATGTTGGGGAGGGGGGTCAATTCAAAAACAAAGCCACTGTGCTTGAGAGCAGTGTTTTTCAACCTTTTTTGAGCCGTGGCACATTTTTTACATTTACAAAATCCTGGGGCACACCACCAACCAAAATGACACAAAATGACACTCTAACACAGTAATACATATAGTTAATATGTTTTTAAATGTATTTATACACTCAGTGTGAAGCCTCCCGATGCTCCCAGGTTTGCTCACTGCCCAATTCACCGACGTGGAGCTTCCGGCTTTGGCTGTTCTCACGAGAAATCCAAGCCAACGCGAAAACGCCGACTCAATCACTTCCGCCCAGTGCTCTGCTTTTGCGGAGGAAGGTAGCAAAAGAGGCCGCACAGATCTATGAAACATATAGACTCTATATGTTTCATAGATCTGTGTGGCCTCTTTCGCTGCCTCCCTCCGCAAAAGCAGAGCACTGGGCGGAAGTGATTGAGTCGGCGTTTTCACGTAGGCTTGGATTTCTCGCGAGAACAGCCAAAGCCGGAAGCTCCACACATCGGGCAGTGAATTGGGCAGTGGGAGGCTGAACCTGGGAGAGCTGGGGCCATGCTGAGTCAAGGCTCCTGAAGGCTTCCTCAAGGCAGGCCTGGCCCTGGCAATTGGCTGAGCCCTTCCTTTGTCTCAGGGAGGATCTTTGGGGAGGGAAAGAGGGAGAAAGAGCTGCTAGGAGCGGGAAGAGTGCCAATTTCCCACGACACACCTGATGATTGCTCACGGCACACTAGTGTGCCATGGCACACCCGTTGGGAAACACTGCTCTAGAGTAGTGTGCAGAATTTGTTTCTCCTGTTTCATTCGTTTTTCATTCTTTTTGTTCCCTTCGGTACCATGGAACAAGAAGCCCCCTCTTGGTACGAAATCAACTTAACATGAAAGCAAGTAGGTCGGGAGCTGATAACCGACTCCTGGTTTGCTTTCGTTACCATGTGACACTCCTAGCTCAACTAAGCTCCAAGTCATTAGCTCTTCCTTCTCTAGGCCTCTTTGAAATGCACAGCCTCCCTCCCTCCTTCAGCTGTTCTCTCCATGCCTCAGGAGCCTGGATATGGACAAACAATCCCAGAGAGAGGGGTATCTTTAATCCTCCCAGGTCCTGCCTCCTCCTCTACCACCACCAACATGGAAAAATTTGGCCGCAGCAACAGCCAGGCTTTCAGTTTGCATCTGCAGAAGGAGGAAGGGGACCAAGGCTAAATGCATGCAGCTTAGGGCCAAGGAACTTCCCCCTCCCTGCAGACTTAAAGGAACTTTCCCCTCCCTGTAAACTTAAAGGAACTTCCCCCTCCCTGTAGATTTAAATAGTACCTGTAGACTTAAAGGACTGGCTTACAATAGCAAACACATTTTTCCTTCCTAACAATTACATCCTTGTTTCTAAGGCGATTGTGACAGTTGCAAATTCTTTACATCCTCTTCCACCTTGCACTGTGAATGCCTATTTAAATCTTGGGCTTCCCGTGTTTCATTTACTTCTACATCAAAACCTGCCTCTGCAAGGAGCCTTCCATAACTATGAGTTCCAAACAGATAATGATTTGTTTGTCTGGCATTTTGTCTGGGTGCATTTACACTGCAGAATGAATGCAGTTTGACACCACTTTAACTGCCAGCATTCAAAGTCACCGTTGTGTGAAAAAAGCATTCTTTTTGTCTGTGTAGACAACCTCTCAGACTGCATTCAACCTGGCAATATAGTGTGCAATTTGCTCTCTATATATCCACAAGAAGATAAGATTTCAGACTATGAGGTAAAGGTAAGGGTTTTCCCCTGACATGAAGTCCAGTCATGTCCGACTCTGGGGTGTGGTGCTCATCTCCATTTCTAAGCCGAAGATCCGGCGTTGTCCATAGACACCTCCAAGGTCATGTGGCCAGCATGGCTGCATGGAGCGCCATTGCCTTCCCGCCAGAGTGGTACCTATTCATCTACTCACATTTGCATGTTTTCAAACTGTTAGGCTGGCAGAAATTGGGACTGACAGCAGAAGCTCACACTGCTCCCTGGATTCGAACCTGCGACCTTTCGGTCAACAAGCTCAGCAGCTCAGTTCTTTAACCCACGGTGCCACCGGGTGCTTCAGACTATATTCTATGATTTATGACTGGCACCACCTTCTACCTGGAAAGTGAGACAGTCTCTGTGGAAGAACATGCAGGTCAGAATAGGGCTCCACAGTCATCTATGTATCCACTGCCATCATCCTTGGACAACGAGGGCTCACCTAAGGGTATGACCATCCATCTATGTGTTTTAAAATGTCCAGAGAAGGAGATTCCACCAAACATCAAGGCAGCCTTTTGCACTACTCAACAGCTCTTACAGTCAGGAGGGTTTTTGTTTAAAAAATGTATAGGTGGAATTTCTTTTCTTGTAGTTTACGAAGGAGAGCAAGGGGAAAGCTCATTGACCCTACTCCCTCCACCATGTCCTTAGCCCTTGTCCCCATAGGACTTCATATACTGTAATGTTATTGTTAAGGAAAGAATAAGCCTAGCGGCATTCTTCTCCTTCCCAATTGTGCAGTTATGAATGCATTGACAATTTGTATCAACAGAACAAAGGGGCAGGAATATGCCAAACATATCATCTTGGAAAGCACTACCTAGACTATAATTAGCAAATAATTGCAGAGTGTCAAATAAATGTCTAGCTGCTCTTGTTGGTGTGCTTTCTAAACACTATTTAAAAGTCTTCTTCCCTTTCTCAAACACTGATGGAAACACCAGGTAATGCAATTGTATTCTGCTCATCTACATTAGCACAATTGATATTTGGAATCTTCTTGGGGACTTACATTTTTGTAAGTGGATTTACATACACAGACATTTGCATTGGGCAGTTCTATTATTGATAAATCCATTAGAGAGCTGCTATTTGAATGAATGCTATGTAGGGAAAGCAACAAAATGACTGATGCCTATCAGGATTGGTGTACAATGGAACCAATTTGCATTGATACTTTTGTGTATTGGAATAAGAGAAAAGGAGTGCCAAATCAACTCAGTAGATCTTTATGGAAATTGAGCTTTTCATATATTTTTGGTCACCTCTGCTATATAATGAAGTAGTACATATAAAGTTACACAATGTAGAGAGAGGTGAAGAATGTCAGGCCATTATCAGACTCAATACAATGGAGGTGTATTTGCATAACACATGAATCAATACTGAGTGAACCTCAGATGGATCTGCAAACCATAAAATTAATGCAGTTTGACACAACTTTAACTGCCACTGTGCAATGCTATGGAATGCTCTTGAACCCCAAGATTTGTAGTTTAGTGAGACACCAATACTCTTTGACAGAGAAGACTAATGATCTACAAAACTACAAGTTCCATAGTTATATAAATTAAGCCATGGCAGTTAAATTGGTGTCAAAGTGTATCCATTCTACAGTGTAGATGCACTCCTAGTCTAGAGGTACTGCTTCAGCCACTGATAAAAGGATTCCTGAGCGATGGTCATGTGTGGACACAAAATTCTACCCCAAAGTGGATTGATCAAATGTTGGCACCCAACCTTTTATTTAAGGTAGAATCATAAAATTCTAAAACTCTGGAATGGCAGAAAACAAATATGTGCATTCCTCAATTCAATCTATTCAAATATTTAGACATGGTTATCATAAACCTTCACTTTCTCTTCTCTAGGCTAAACATATCCAGATCCATTCATGGGGATTGGCTTCAAGACTTTTGATCCTTCTCTTGACACATTCCAGCTTACCAATAGTTGTTTTTGAACTGTGAGCCTAAAACTGTTTAGAGGATTCCAAGTGAAGTCTGACTGGTGCAGAATAAAGTGTAAGGATGACCTCACTCAATCTAAACCAGGCACGGACAAACTAAGGCCCAGGAGTTTGATGCAACCCCCTGGCTGCTTACCTCAGGCCCTCCTCATTTTCCCTGTCCTCTTGGAAGAACACAGTGGCCCACTGCATCCTTATGCCAAAAAAGGGGGGTGAGGGCATCTAGCAACTGAGAGCCCTCTGGAGTGCTCTCAGACACTGTGTGTCTTGACTTCCTCCTGGCATAAGAACAGTGCAAGCAGCCCCATCTTTATGCCAGGAGGATGGCTCGAAGAAGGCACATGGTTGCTGAGAGCCCTCCGGAGCACTCTCAACTGCCACCTGTCTTGCCCTCCTTCCGCCATCATGCCAAGAGGATAACCCAAGGATTGGGGTAAGAAGACGGGGAGAAGGATTGGGGAGGGAGATCAGGGGAAGGATTGGGGCATTCACTGTGTGTCCCACCTTCCTCCTGGCATAAGGATAGGGTGAACAACCCCACCCTTATGCTGGGAGGACAACCTGAGTATGACCTAGGTCTGGCATGGGCAAACTGAGGCCCAGGAGCTGGATGTGGCCCCCAGGGCACTTACTTCAGGTCCTCCCCATTTTCTCTGTCCTCTCAGCATAAGAACATGGTAGCCTGCCACATCCTTATGCAGAAAGGATGGGGGAGGAAGGCACGCAGCTGCTGAGAGCCCTCTGGAGTGCTCTCAGCCACCCAACATAAAGATGGTGTGAGTGGCCCTGTCTTTATGCTGAGAGGACAGCCCGAGGAAGGCACACAGTGACTGAAAGCCCTCTGGAGTGTTCTCAGACACCCCCTGTCTCGCCATTCTCCTAGCATAATGCTGAGGGCAGCCCAAAGATTGAGGGAGGAGGATTGGGGCAGTCACCAAATGTCTCATTTTCCTCCCGCCATAAAGATGGGGCTCTGACACACATCCCCCCAGCCCCACCCTCTCACAAGCCCTCTCCCTCCTGAGCCTGACCCACCCAGTGCATGTCAAGCCCAGCCCACTCAGCTAAGCCCACAATGCAGTCTCAAGGTTAAAAAAATTGCCCATTCCTGACCTAGGCCTTACCCTGCCCCCTCCTGACCCTGCCCTCTCCCAGACCCTTCCCCTCCCAGGCCCATTCCATTCAGCATGTGCCTCCCCCCCCAGCCCAACCCTCCTGGCTAAGCCCACAATGCAGCCCCAAGAGAAAAAAGTTTGCCCATTCCTGATCTAGGCACTATTGGTGCAGCTTAGAATTGTATTGGCTTATTGCTTGGATCACATTGTTATCACTGCGTCTTATTCCCCAGTAATTCCACCACCCAAGTTAAAAAATAAAACAACAAAACCCTTATCTCAAAGGAAGTGAGGAAACACTAAACTAAATGTTTCCAGTCCACCAACATGCCAAAATGATTGAGTAGATACAGGGCTTACTCACTTTCCCGATTAATGCCTGAGATTTCACCAGACATTGAACATTGCCTTTCAAACCATGATGCTAAATTCATGTATAAAATCATATATTTCCCACTCCATCACAGCTCTGCATAAGGTTGGGTGACAATGGGGAAATGCACAGCAGTACATGATGAAATGCCGTTCTAGCCCATGCTGCTGAGCCTGGAAGATACAGAAAAAAATGGGGGGGGGGGATTGCAAAACCAATTTCTGTTATTAATAGCCATATTACTGTCTATTTTGGCTATTGTTTTAAAATTGATGATTATTTGGATTGTTGGAAGTTCAAGGCATAATACTATTTGAGGCAAAGAATATAAGAAAACTGATTTCAGACAGAATGAACAGATCACTAATGGAAATGTTGAGTTGTATGTTTCTGGACTGGACCAATACTAAGTAGAGATTATGATGACAGCTACATATCTACAAACCAGGCTGGTAACCAAAGCAACTGATAAAACCTCACTTGAACTATAGAAGAGGTGAAAGCCAAGGACAGAGTATATAATGAGGTTTTTCTTTCTTTCATGGCTTAAGCTCATGCAAACTAGTTGACAGAGCTCAAGAAGGTTTTCCGATTGGTTGTGATCCAGGTCATAAAGAATTGTGAATCCAGAAACCCTAAGACGCTCAGTCACTAGTGTTTTATTCTATGATGAGGCCGAGAGAGGAGATGCAAACCATGTTGATGTAGGCTGCTCAAGAGAAAGAGCTTGCTGTACACATACTGGTTCAAAAGCAGACACCAATTAGAAGCTAATTCCTCATTCAAGAAGGAAAGATTGACAATATCTTAGGACACAAAGGACTCAGAGAGGTCAACCTATTATTTGGATCCAGACTATGTGAAAGACCATATCTTCTAGCATGAACTTTGCTGTTGTTAGCTGCCTTCAAGCTGTCTTTTGGCTTGTGGTGACCTAATGAATGACAGGCTTCCCATCACTCTATACTCAACAGTTCAACTCAACAGTTCAACTCAACAGTTCAACTCAACTCAAGTCTCGCAGACTCAGGGCCATGGCTTCCTTGATTGAATCTAGAATGGGGTCTTCCTATTTTGCTGTTATCTTTCCAAGCATTAATGTCTTCTCCAGTGAGCCATCTTTTCCCATGATATGGCCAAAGTACAATAGCCTAAGTTTAGTTCTCTTGGCTTCTAAAGGAGAGTTCAGGCTTGATTTGCTCTAGGACTCATTTAGTTTTCCTTTTAGTAGTCCATTGTATCTGCCGTGCTCATCTCCAGCAACATATCTCAAATAAGTTGATTTTCTTTCTTTCAGCTTTCCATACAATCAAAATGGCTTTCTATGACTGAAGAGGTCTTTATCATTTTTCTGCCAAAGAGTGCTGGCCACTCCTGTGACTCCTTAGCATTTAGCCATGGCATTCAATTGCATTCCCTGTGCTATTTCATATGCAGATGGAGAAAAAATATTTCCTTTCTGGGCTAGTACTGTGGCTTAAACTTTCTGCTATAGAAGACCCTACCAACTAGAAGGTTGACAGTTCAAACCTGGGTCAAGCTGAGCTCCTGCTATTGGCCCAGCTTCTGCTCAGCTGTAAGTTTGAAAACAACAATGTAAGTAGATAAATAGGTACCACTTTGGCAAGGAGGTAAAAGGAGCCCTGAAAAATCATGCCAGCAAAAATCCAGCCAGGAAAGGCATCCATGGATAACAGACTCCACAGCATGGAAAATAAAATAACAGCACCTCCCCATGGTCGAGTCAAGCACAGCCAGATTCCAGAGAGGAAAGGAGGGAAGCCTTATCTCTGTTTATGTCTGTCTATCTTTGCCAATTGTCAATGCACTCTGAATCCCCTCAAGGAGATAAGAGCGAAATATAAATAAAGTATATTGTTCTCCCAGCATTACTTGTTCATTGATGGATGTGCATTTATCTTGCATAGCATTTTGTTCAGATCAGCTGTTTTCCAAATGTTTTCCTGGACAGAAACAGGAAAAGGAGTGTGATATAAAGAAAGAACCATACCTTCTGTGACATTATTGGCTTGGGAAGAGGTGGGAGGAAGATGAAATGAATTAAGAGAATCATATATTTAGACACAAATTACTTTCCATACCACCCACTGTGGACTTCAAGGGAATTTCTCACTGCTATAATCAGCACACTGTATAAATAGCCCCATTGCACTTTTTAAAGGAATTATTTGCATTCCCTATTTAGTGGTATTTTCTCTAATTAGTTGTAATTCTGTGAGATGGACTAAATAAGAAAAAATAGTTCCCAGGAGTGTAATTATGGGAAGGAAGGAGGACAAAATGAGAACATTTCCATCCAAATAAGAATTTCTCCTGTGAAATTTTCCTTCTGTCTCAAATTTCTAGCATTGTAAAGAATGAGTTCTTGAAAATTGTTCACTGCTGGGGGGTCCATCATCCATTCCTCTTGTTAAAGTTACTGAGATGCCTTTGGGACCTCCTAGAGGCCCTCCTCATTGGGGGTTAGTTCTAATTTGTTGATGTTATGTTACAGAATTATTGACTGCCGTTTGGGTACCTTTCTATGGGAACTATGATTTGGGATAACACAAAGCCTTGAGAAAGACTGACTCCGGTTGTGAAGGTCGAAACGAGTGATGGGAATTCTCGACTAATGTGCCTCGGCAGCGGTGTATATCCAAGTGTATTAATCTCATCATCCCCAACGCCATCAATAGCGAACTTTTGCCAGGATTGAATCATTGGTGATTTGGGGCTTTACGTTTGTGTTTCCAGAAAGTTATATTGAGTCGTGTATGGATTGTGCAATACTGACTTGTAACCTGTTCACCACGGAAATGCCTGCACCTGTATGAGACATTTGTGAAAGACTGTGTATTTTCTGGCACGTGGATGATAAAAGACTTTTGATTTAAGGACATTTTGAATGGACTCTGAGGAATTTCCTACACGGTAATCCCATTGGGGACTTTATTATTGTTACTTTGATTGCCTTACATTTGGACCCCAGGTCCTTTGCTGTTGTTTATGTACTAGGCACTCCCCTGTTTTCATAGTACACCTATCATCAACACCTACAACTCCTTGAACGCTTTCATCAGTGCTGTCTTCGCACACTCATAAATATACACTGGACTGACTATGTGACGAATGTTGCTGTCCTTGAGCAAGCAGGAATCACCTGCATTGAGGCCATGCTAATGAGAACACAGCTGCGCTGGGCAGGTCATGTCACTAGGATGGAGGACCACCGCCTCCCAAAGATACTACTCTATGGTGAACTTGCCACAGGTCAGCGCAAGAGAGGCACCCCCCAAAAGATGTATAAGGACTCCCTGAAACAACATCTTAGGGTTGGCCAGACTGATCACCAACAATGGTCCAATCTGGCCTCACATCGGGAGACATGGAGATGCACTATCCACAATGCTGCGGCCCCTTTCGAGAAGTCACGCCAAACGAGTCTCAAAGAGAAACGACAACACAGAAAAACCACAAATTGGAAAAGACATCACCCAAGGAGATTGGCCTTTTTAGTCATCCCGGATTGGCTTTTTTAGTCATCAACGCACTTGTAGAAAGCGTGGGATGAGTCCTTCCTAAATCTTCATTCGTGAAGAAAAGCCAAGAAGAATATCTAGTTACTTATCTTTTGATCATCAATGACCTTCTTGATCCAAAGTATGGACAAACCAAGGATTGCCTGCAGGTTAAATTCAATTTCTGGGAATTTAATGGGGCCCATATTCCACTGGTGAGTAGAGCAAAGACATAAGGATAGACAAAAATACTAGCATATTTTAGTTGTAAAGTTCTCACTTCCAATATATTAGAATGGAGAAAACTCCACAAAAATATGGAAAACCATCCAAAGTCATCTGAGAAAACCTAGATAGGTAGTTTGGAACCTTAGGAGAGCCATCCTTGATCCAGAGATTTGATAGGCTCCATTCTTCCCAAAGTCATGGTGACCCACCTTTGAGATAAAGTGTTGGCCTGAGGAATCCATAGTCCTCCAAAATGAAGGACCACAATCACAGTCCTGCCACTAGGTGAAAATGTAACATTTCGCATTCTAAAATCCTTTGGTGTCTTACACTTGTTTAATTTTCCCAACAGAAGTGGTTGGACTTTTCTTTTTTTACCAATGGAGAATGTATTCACTATTCAGGTCAAGTTTAAATAGAATAAAACCACATGGTGCCAAGCGTGCATGAAAATGCAATGGGAATGGATGCATATTTTATTTATTTATTTATTTATTATTCGGGCTTCTATGCCGCCGACTCCCGGAGGCTCGCGGTGGCTTACAAGGGCCGAAGGCACAATAAAATACAGAACAGTAAAAACAGTTAAAAACAGCAGCAGCACAATAAAACAATGGCACAATTGAAGCTATGGCACAGTAAAATACGCGGGCCTACCCGCCGAAGGCCTGCTTCAACAAGTGGGTTTTACAAGCCCGTCTGAACGGGAGCAGGTCCTTCATTGCCCGGGTTTCGGCCGGGAGGGCGTTCCACAGCGTGGGAGCTATGACAGAGAACACCCTCCGGCGGGTAGAAGTCAGACGTGCCAGCTTCGCCGAAGGTATCTCCAAGAAATTGGCATCCTCGGACCGTAGTGATCTCAAAGGGCAGTATGGAGTGAGACGGTCCCTCAGATACGCTGGCCCCAGACCGTGCAAGGCCTTAAAGGTAAGAACCAACACTTTGAAGGCGATCCGGTGCTCGATTGGCAGCCAGTGCAGATCCTGCAAGACAGGTGTTATACGGCAACCTGCTGGAGAGCCAGACAGGAGCCGGGCGGCAGTGTTCTGCACCAGCTTGAGCTTCCGGGTCGCCGACAGAGGAAGGCCAACGTAGAGCGCGTTGCAGTAGTCTAGCCTTGAAATGACCGTGGCTTGGATCACCGTGGCCAGGTCGTTCCGGGAGAGATAGGGGGCCAGCCTCCTTGCCTGTCGGAGATGGAAAAAGGCAACCTTGCTGACCGCAGAGACCTGGGCCTCCATGGTCAGCTGGGAGTCCAGGTGGACTCCCAGGCTCTTCACGGAAGACGATGGGCATAACGCCACACCGTCCAGGGTTGGAAGCTGGACACCTACCCCACCCAGGCGGCCCAGCCACAAGATCTCCGTCTTCGCCGGATTCATCCTCAACCTACTGGCTCGCAGCCATCCAGTAACGGCTTCGAGGCAATGTTGGAAATTATCGGGGACGGATCCTGGCCTGGCCTCCATCCTCAGAATGAGCTGGGTATCATCAGCGTACTGGTGACACTCCAGCCCATAACTCTGCACCAGCTGTGCAAGCGGCTGCATGTAGATGTTAAATAACAGAGGGGAGAGAATGGCCCCCTGCGGAACTCCACAAACTAATGAGGAGCCCTCGGAGACCACCTCGCCCCTCCTCACAGGCTGAGACCACTGGTGGAGGAAGGAGGTCAGCCATTTTAGGGCTGCCCCCCTCACTCCAGCCATGGCCAGGCGGTGGATCAATAGATTGTGGTCGACCGTGTCAAACGCTGCCGTGAGGTCCAATAACACGAGCAGCGCAGACCCGCCTTGGTCAAGCTGGCAGCGGAGTTGGTCTGTGATGGAGACCAGAACCGTTTCCGTCCCGTGCCCCGAACGGAAGCCAGACTGGAAGGGGTCTAGCCATGTTGCATCATCTAGGAAGGACTGCAGCTGCTCCATTACTGCCCTCTCAACTACCTTGCCCAGGTACGAAAGATTCGACACTGGTCGGTAGTTGGAGGGAACCGCAGGGTCTAATGACGGTTTCTTCAGTAATGGAGCTACCACCGCCTCTTTTAAGCACTCTGGAAAAACTCCTTGCTCAAGGGAGCTGTTTATGATATTCAACAGAGGCCCACGTAACCCCTCCAGGCAGGATCTAACAAGCCAGGGGGGGCACGGGTCGAGGGAGCAGGTGGTAGGCCTGGCTGCAGCCACTATCCTATCAACAGCATCTGCGTCCAGTGACCGAAACTGGTCGAGGGTGGGCCCGGCGGAGGGCCACGGAGTCTCAAGCTCTATTACTGTCTCAACCGTGGCTGGAAGGTCCCGGCGGAGGCTCAGTATCTTGCTTGTGAAGAAGCTCTGGAAAGCACCAGCAGTAAGGGCCTGATCGCTATTTTTTGGGACAGTAGGGACCGTCGTCAGGGACCGAATTACCATGAACAATTGGGCCGGGCGTGAGCTAGCAGACGCTATCAAGGTGGAAAAGTACCCATTTTGGCCGCCTTGACAGCACACTCATAAGCCTCTTTAACTAGCTTATAAGCTGATACTGAGGCTCCGTCACAGAATTTTCCTCCACTCGCGCTCTAGCCGTCTCCTCTCCCGCTTCATCGACCTAAGGGCCCCTGTATACCAGGGGGACCGGTGGTTGCGGGGGCGGAGAGGACGCCTAGGGGCAATCTCGTCGAGAGCTTTAGCTAATGAGGTGTTCCAGGCCTGAACCTGCTCATCGACTGAGACGCTGGTAGACTCCAGATCCCTCAGAGCGTTCAGGAACCTTCGGGTTCCATAAGTCTCTTCGGGCGAACCAAAATCTGTTCTTCGCGCCTTGCATGGGGGAGGCGGTTGCTCAACCCGGATCCTTAGAGCACAGTGGTCCGACCATGGAACCTCTATTACAGAGGCTAGGTCCACTTGAACCCCCGCGCTGAACACCAGATCGAGGGTGTGCCCGGCCGAGTGTGTGGGTCCCGAGCTACAGAGGGAAAGGCCTAATGTCGCCATGGTCGAAATTAGGTCCGCGGCTGCAGATGGAACGGAGGCTGCGTCGGCGTGGACAGTCGCCCAGGACAATAAGCCTGGGAAACCTCAATGCCCACTCCGACACAGTCTCCAGGAGCCGCGCCAGGCTCTCCGCCGGTGCGCCAGGCGCACGGTACACCAGAAGAATCGCCAGGCTCTCCTGGGACTCCCACACCAGGCCGGCAGTTTCGAGCCCCGAGGTGGCGAGTGCAGGGATCGCTCTAAGGTGTAATCCATCACGGGAGAGTATTGCCACCCCCCCCCCGTCCCTCATTCCTATTCTGGTGCATGGCAACGTAGTCAGGGGGGACCACTTCCTGGAGGCAGATGGAATCGCTCTCTTGGAGCCAGGTCTCAGTTATGCAAAATAGGTCCACTTTAAGGTCTTCACAAAACTCCCTGATGGTGGCGGTCTTATTCCGGATGGATCAAGCGTTAACCAGCACCAGAGTGGAAGGAGGGATAACTGGATGTCTATCAACAGCGTGCCTGGGTCAGAGCCAGGCCGAGTCTGTCTGCGACTCAGCCTGGATCTCGCAGTTGGTCTCGCATTCGGCCTTCGCCTACCGTACTCACCCCGCCCTGAGATCACCGGAATACCTAACGGACTTGGATGACAGAAGTCGACAGAGGATTTAGCTTCCGGCACACCCCGTAAAAAGGGGAAGCCGGTGGAGAGTCCTGGCCATTTCCCGCCGGTTCTGCCGGTGGCCCATCAGTCCCAGTCCCCCCATACATTTGAAGGTCCAGGGTGGGGAGAGCTGAGCCCCGTTTGCCAACAGATAGTTCCTGCCCTCGATGAATCCTTAAGGGCGGCTTGTCCAGCTGTCTATCTGGCTTGATTGCACAGTCAGTTGCAGATTTGGGATCTTGATCCAGTGGCAAAAAAATGTTGCCATCCAATTTATGCATATTGTTAGTGGACTTACACTATGCAATGCTATACACTATGTCAGATTTCTACTGTGGCCTCTTTTCACATAAAAATGAATTCAGAAAGTGTGTCAAACCAGAACTATCCTGGAGAAAAATAACTCCTTCGTCTGCATTTTACAAACTCTCCCTTCATCTGAAATAACAATTGCATGCTGTATTTACATACTGTATCTGAGTGCTAATGTTACTTTCAATGAGGTAAATGTTGCCCAGACTGCAGGATTGCTGCATTAAACATTTAGTGTATTGCCTTGCTCTGTTCTGCTGTATCAACAATTTAAAAATTTTATATATTCTTCATGCAACAGCAACAATAACAAAAGCAACAACAAAGGAAAACAACAACCTACAGTTGGTTCAGACCCGTTGCAAACACGGGAGTGAGGCTCAATCTTCTACAGTTTCTGCAGTGGCTAGAACCTTGTGGTTGTCACAGCAAAATGCATGACATTAGACAGCGATGTCAACCCTCTAAGGAAGGAAGTGTATGAGACCTTCTCTTACTTAGGCAGTGCACTTTGGAAAGGGAATCCCTTCCTGATAAACTTTCAAGTTCTACTTGGCTGACAGAGAAAATGTGAACACTTGGCTTTAGGGTCTTTAAGTTAAAGGTGCGGGTGCAGGTTTAGGAAGGAAGCCCAAGGGGCTTCAGGTGCCAAGCCAACAGGCTGGTTGATCCTGGGGTTAACTTGTTCCCCCTGGGGCATTCTTGCCATTCTTGGTGGAGATTGTTCACGGGGAGGGGGTGTTTGACTGCGATTGGTCCACCGGCACCAGTAACCCTTACAGCAAGGTGGCCGGAGATATTGAAGGTGCAGAAAGC